>OY728123.1:979731331-980356331 GCA_963277665.1 Viscum album
TTTTTGGACAATTTCCACTTCATCTCTTAAAGAAATGAAGTTGAATTTGTCATTCGTGATGTGTTAGCAGATCATGTGATATAATGATGGGTCATTCCATCTGTCTCAAACAAAAGGTTAGAAAAGTTATCAAAAAATACATAAGTCCATATATAGTGATATTAATCATATATGGTTCCTAAAATGAACTTATACTTCACATATCATACTGCTTAATATAATAAAACTAGTTTCTACTAAACAGGGACTTCCTGTAGGTCAGTGGTAGGCGATAAAGGCCAGTCGCACTTCGGTTGTGGGTTCGATTCCCACAGCCTTGTCCGAAGCGATGGGCTATCGCCCGTCCTGCAGGTTTTCCTTTTTCTAAAACTACATTACTATAACATCACATAAATAATATCAAAAAAAAGTTCTATACTTAAACATTACTAACTTATGGTTAACATAATCCATTACAATCTTTAGGCATATCTAAAATACTTCGGTCCAAGCTCATAGTATAATGAAAATGATTACTTGAAATGTCGCCAACCAAGCATGTGAATACCATCATTTATCCCCCATATATATTTTTGGTCACATTCCAATCATGTGAATACATTAATGATGTATTCTATTGAAAAAAAATGAATACCCATTAAACCTTAGTGAAAACATGAATGCTTTCAAAAGTTAACTCTTTCCACATACCAAAATCCAAAAATTCTATATACTCAAACCATGATATAACCTTCTCCTTATATCAATCATGAGCTCATGAATACTATCAAACATTTAATTTTCTCCTTATCCCTTCATTATGCGCATATCATCTACATTCCAAAAATATCTGAATAACCTTTCTTGGATATTGGTAACATTAATCAGACAACAGTGTAACAATCCTTACATGTCTCTTTATTCCATAGTACCATGAGATTACTTATACAACATTACACATGATAAACATGTAATCATTCCACTACATTCTTAAACCATTGACCGAGCTTCAACAATTCTTTCATCTCACATATCATTTGTAGTCTCTTCATCATCATCCACATAAATTCTTCCCATACGACCATACTGATTATCTTCATGAGACTTTCCCTTAGGGCATTGGTTTGCATAATGCCCATACATTCCACATTTAAAACATTTAACCATTGTTGATGTCGTAGCAATACCATTATCCTCATCCATGTTGTTAACTGAACCTTTTTCCTTTGCATTTACTTGCTTTGTGTCCTTATTTTCCACACCCAAAGCATCTTCCAGTTCCTTTGAAACATTCTCCTTGATGCCTCTTCCCACATGATTTACATAGGGGAAATTGAACTTTCTTTCCTCTATGATCATCATGAAAATCCATCTTTCACTTATTAGCCGAGTCAGGAAACTTACCAAATTTTACTTTATTGATCATATTATGAGATTGCTGATTCGGCATAATAATGATGTCTGGACTTCCAAATCCCATTTCATTATGAAGAATATCATTCCATTGTCCATCATATTCTCCATTATCGTGAATCATCTTGTTTCCATCCATTTTCTAAAACCCAAAAAGAATAGTGTGAGAGGCAAAAATCATGCTAGGGAAAACAACATAATAAAGGGGAAGTACCTTCAATATCTAACAACTTAGTTTTAATTCTATGATCGTTAGCGTAATTCTTGTACTATAACCTATATGTATACTTAACCTTAGGGACATCCCTAGACATACCTTAGAAATATCTCTAGGGATCTTACTAACGTTTTCGCATCCTAGTTTCCAAAGGTTGACTAAACCTTTCCTCTGATACCAACTGTAGAGACCCGAAGCTTGACGTACATGGACATTACATTACATTTGCGGAATACTTAGTACATAACAAAAACACACACACAAGGATCGTAATAGTTTAGTGTCTTTGGAAACTCGGAACGTAATCTTATAATCGTGGTGAAAGATCTTCAATATCTCCCATAAAGATCTTCCTTTTTTTTTACCTAAAACCTTTCTTTATATCCTGGGGAAAAGAAAACATAAAAGGGTGAGCTCAAATGCTCAGTAAGGGTATACAAAAGAAAAATCAATCACATCATATTCATAAGAACATAACTTTTGGAAATCTTAACCTGCAAAAGAGAGCATAATTTCATAACATGGGATAAATCATAGTAGTGAAATGAAATCCCAATAATCATAACATAAAACATGAAACTTTGTGGCATACACACATAATCATAGAGAATCATTTCTTGTTAGTCAAGACTCATTGCCAAGACTATCTTAGTGGAAAAAGTCCCTTTCTGAATCGAGTAACCCTCATTTCAGTCCTGTTTCACTGAACCGGTATAACCTACCATTTCATCCATGTCTATCTCATGAGATATAAAATCTTTACCCAATTCATTGGAGGGAGATATAGGTCCCACCCATCTCATAATGATACCATTATTATGTGTGCCAAAAAATCATAAATCATACATCATTGCATAACCCATGTAATAAAATGGGATTCTTAAACATCATGCCATCATAATCCATAAACAATTGATATCATTTCATCATAAGAAAATTGAAACCATTTAAATCATAGAGACATTTTACTTGAAACATACATATCAAATAACGTCATCTTATATGGAAAATAGTTTTGAAAAAAAAAACACTTGAAATGAATTCTTGAGGAAAATATCCTTTATTCTTTAAAAACATTTTTCATTTCTTAACATGTCATAAAACTTTAAACTAAAAGAAGTTGATTAAAAATAAACTTGAAAACTTGTAAAGGAAGCTTCTTGGAAATAATGTTTTAAAAATCCATTCATGCCGTATAAGTTAAAAAAACATTCTTCTCGTACTTTTGTCGGAAAAGTCAAAAAAAGTACCTCGTACAAAAAACGACAAAAGATTCCTTTCATATCTTTTACTAAAAACACACCGAAGGGTAAAATTGGATTTAAACCATTGTAGGTGGATGTAAATAATATGTCATATCGAGGAAACATGAATGTGGATGATAAAATGCACCCCAGTAAATACCAATGTATAAACAATCTCGGATAAAAATGAGATTGTGATATTTCCCTTACCTTAGGTCCGATTTGCTTCGTAAGTGTCCGAACCTCCTGTATAATGATTTAAATAATGTAATTTACTTATTACAGAATCATATTAATTGTTATGATATCATATATGGTTCACTTATGACTTTATATTACCCGTTATTTTGTAAATTTCATGTTAAAGAGCGTTTTGGGTAAAATTGTTTCATTTGTCGTCCATGTTTTGACTTGTAATTATTCATATGATTAATTAGATCATGATTACTTAATTCCAGAACATAAAACATGATTTATATATATATATATATATTCAGGATATACATATATATAATAAATCATTAAAGGGAAAGAAATACACCGTTCATGGAGACGGTAGTCCGTACGTACGCATGAACGCTGTTTTCGTTTCCTTATTGAATTGAATGGAATTATTAGATGACATACATATAAATATATAAATAAATACAGTATCATTATTATGTCATATATTTCATTAGTACATATTATATATACTTTATAATCATTCATGAATGGTTAATCATTGAGAATGAATCTCATCGCGTCGTGGAGACGGTAGTCCGTACGTACGCACGAGCGATGATATTGTTCCCATGGTCGTGGAATTGTGTTGAAGTGTATGTATACTATTTCAGTATCAATATCACTCTATAATAATCATATATAGTTACTAATTACACCATTATACTCATCCTTGTAAGGTGATGGTGGAAAATATATTAAACCACGACGTGGAGACGGTATTCCGTACGTACGCACGCGCGGTGATTTCATTTTTCCGTAGGATGGATAGAAGGTGAATTAGGGTTGTTTCATATTTATAATAACATATCAGTATGTATGTAATACTTATGTTATTACTTTATCATGAAACAAATAAATAAGAAGAAGTTGAAGAAGAAAGAAATTAAAAAAGATCGGTAATGGATATTACCTCTTTTTTGACGCGCCTTTTCTTAACCTCCACTTAAAGAACTAAGGATGGTCTTTGAAGAATACCAGGACCTCTAGGATGATACTAGGGAAGTGGAGAAGAGATTTTGTCAGGGGTTGGCCGAGCTTGAAGGCTCAAAGTTGTGTGAGGGAGAGAGGGAGGAGGTGCCCTTTTATAAGGGAGGAGAGGGGCACCTTAGGAATATCTCAAAATATTATTTTATATTAAAGTAAAAATCGGTTTATAATGGTTCCAAAGGGTCTTATTTCGAAGGTAAAGTGGGGATGGGTCGAAACTCTATCAACCAATAAGATTTAGACAAGTTTAGGTTATTATTTTAACCTTATCAATTAGATTTAACTCTAAGTTAAATAATTTAACTTTTACCGTGTCTTTTTGTTTTCTTACCCTATATGGTTAATAAACTTACTATATCAAGCCAAAAGAACCCCACGTTGTTTATTATTAATA
Source organism: Viscum album (assembly GCA_963277665.1). Lineage (NCBI taxonomy): Eukaryota > Viridiplantae > Streptophyta > Magnoliopsida > Santalales > Viscaceae > Viscum > Viscum album. The sequence continues at coordinate 979,735,791 of OY728123.1, forward strand.
TATATAATCTTATATAAGTCATTTGGCCGAACCTTAGATTTTTAGGAATAAAATAACAATTAATAATATAATATTTGTTTTGAAAACTATTTTATGTCAATTTTGACACTATTTGATACATGATTTTTATGAAATTCATAACAGAATGATAAGTTTTAACCAAGTTACGTAAATCAACAATAACATGTCATATTAACCTAGAAAATTAGTGTAAGTCATAAAAAGTCTCAAATTACATTTATTTGGGAATTTATAACATCAATTATGTCAATATTTCATTAATAAGACAATTACTGCATCATCTTTATGTCATAATAAATGATAATTATTTAATCCCTAAAAATTATAAATAAATTCCTATGATGTAGATAATTGTATTTTCTTTTTGGAGACTATTCGTGTTCGAAGTTTCATGAAGTTTATCACTAGATTAAAATTATTATACTTATAAGCTTTAAGAAAGTGACATGTTGTCACATTCTTTGGTTTTAATAATAATTAAATTATTTTCATTGACAGAATTTAATTCAATTAATCTAATCCGACCCTTAGGTGATATGGGTCGTTTTTTAGTCATCCAATAGGATTTTGACATTTTTTAGGGTAATTTTAAAATATTATATTTACCCTTAATTACCCGATTTACCTTTAACTATGGTAAATAAAATTTACCGTAGTTACTATTCATAATTCCCAAAAATAAAAAGTATCCTATTAACATAATTTGGACCCAATGATTCCAAATATGGAATACATTTTTTAAAATTCAAAACACAGAAGTTGCAGAAATTAAATTAAAATTAATCCCGTTGTCGAATAAAAACGGGTTTTTTGTTTAAAACATTGCAAAAGATTGAATTGATTTAACCTATGAATTCAAGGTAAAATCAATTCTAATGACATACATTATATTAAATGGTAAAAATATATTATATTTATAATTTAAAACCATTAAATATTATAATTTAACCACATAAGATATTACGATGAAAAAAGTTGTTTTTAATTAAAATATAGCGTGTTTTTACTATTCATTAAAATGTGAAAGTTACCAGAATAATATGAAAAATTTATCCAAAGTAAATTTTTATTTCTTGATTCCAAAGAAGAATTTTATTTTGTCAAATTGAACTTATAAACATGTCAAAAACTAGATTTAAAGTGGGTGCTCCATCAAAAGGCGGCAAAACTGCATTTTTTGAAAAATACTTATTTTACCCGAAAAATTTATTTTGTTCTTATACCATGTTCTAGAAATGTGTAAGATGAATAATAATGTTATAAAATTCAAAATTTAGTTAATACTATTCATAAAGGCTAGTTCATGACAATATTATAATAATATAACATTGTTTATTAAAACCCGGTATTGCGTACAACACACGCTATCGAGGAAGGTCGCGATTGCGTGTAATGCAAGCCAAGTCAGGGTTGCGTGTTGTGAAAGAATCCTTCGTTGTTTCGTATAACAGAATCCAACCATATTTCATTTATACATTTAATATATATATATATATATATATATATATATACACTCAATGTTGCGTAGAATAACTATTCTCAAAATTGTGTGTAACACGGTCCAAGAATAGTGTTGCGTATACTGCAAGCTAATACGGTGTTGCGTATAGCGCAAGGTAATCTTGGTGTAGAATACAACATAAGACATTAATGAAATTAAAATAATATTTTTCATAAAATCTCGGGGTGTTACAGGTAGTGGGTGGTCCATGTTTAAATGTGATAACATGGACTGATTATGACATTAATGGATATACATTTTATACGAAAGGTTAGGACAACAGAAGTGTAGTTCAGAATAATGGTGTATTGGTGTTTGGAGAAGCAATGCATTTTTTGAGTGCTAAAGAAAAAAACCCAATTTCTGCATCAAGTGCATATTATGGAGTGATTGAAGAAATATGAGAGTTTGATTAATTTCAAATTAAAGTTCCTTTTTTTAACTATAAATGGTTTATCGGTAACAATAGTGTTAGACACGATGAATTTGGAATGACAGTTTTTAATCTGAATAGATTGGAAGACACAACTGATTCTTTTATAATGGCAACACATGCAAAACAAATTTTCTATTTAGTAGATCAATCAGATATGCAGTGGGATATTGTTTTACAAGGGAAAAAACAATGTGTTGGTGTGAGATCCCTAATTACATGGAAAGATTAACAGAACATAATGATGAGCATGTTGAAGACATGGTTTGTGCCATAAGGAACGATCATGATGAAGGAATTTTGGAAAACAATCCATTTTTACATTCCTAAAATTATACGCAATATTTGTTTATTTCTTGTTTACATTTATTATTTTCATAAAATGTTAGATATTTTAAGTTTTTTCTTTATTAAAACATGTATTAAAATAAATAAGTATAAGTTTTTGTTTGTTTTAATTTTATTTAGTTTACTTTATCATGTTTACCATTACATAAATTATATATCTATTATTTTTGTTCAATGACAATTACTTTACCATGATTACCATGTTTACCAGGTTTACCATGTTTACCATCTTTACTATCTTTACCATCTTTACCATTGTTTAACATGCTTAACATATTCACCATGTTTACTGTTATGTAACTTAGTACAATTTTCTATTTTCTGTTTACATTAGTATTGTAATATTTGAATTTGTATATTTGTTAACTAATGTTTGTTTTTTTTGATTTGAAGGATAATGATAGATCAATCATCTAATCAACCACATGATTCTAGAGATGAGAATATTGGTTATACCTCTGGGGAGGAACATTCACATGCTCCTCTTGATGTTCCCCAATATTCCTCATGTGCTCCCATTACAACACAGAGTTCAAGAGTTGGTAAACATGGGTGCACACATTTACCAAAATTATCACTTGCCCATATGCAGGATCAGAGGATACCTGTTGAGTTTTATGAGGATGATATTCCTAGAGGTCCAAATGCAAAAGATTTTAAGAGTTTTGTATCAACTCAGGGTAAGAGAAAAGTAAGAATTTTGTATGATGACTGGAGAAGTGTGTACAAAGCGATAATCTCTCAGTTGTGGGAGACGATTTTGGTAAGATCTTTTTCTATTGTTTTCCTATTATTTAAATGTTTCTAGTATATATAATATGTTTAACCTCTTCTTTATCAGATGACATTTGATATTCCTAACACTGGAGGAGTCAGGAAGAAATGTTTATCGATGGCTGCCAGGAGATGGATGGATTTCAAATAAACCCACTCATCTGATTTCATTTTTGGTCATAGGAGTTATGAAAATCCATGTCATATATATCCTTTTATAGATGAAGACACATGGATACATTTTGTTGAAAGTAGAAAAAAGATTCATTTTTGGTAAGGGTAATGTAAACTTTTATAATCTTTCTTATATAAATGATCTTATTAATGTTTTGTTAATGATTTCTTATTCTTAATTTACAAAAAACAAGGAAATCTCATTAGGAGATCCAATCTAAAAATGTATACCCTCATAGTTTATCTTGGGGAGGGTATACATTATTGGAAGAACAAATAATGGCAGAAAAATTTCAAAAACTAAGAGTTGAGTGTTCAAGATCTGGAGAGGTGGCCCCTCCATCCCCTCCATCTAAACATGAAAAATGGAAGAGATATGAGATGTGAAGAAAGGGAAATATCTTTCAGAAGATTCTAGAATCATAGCCGAGAGTATTATAAGATATATATTTTATTTATTTAAGTTAAATATATTATTCATATAATTTTAATCATTAAAGAAATGTTCAATTAATTAATACAGGATTCTATTGGGGTGCAGAGCTGACATGGGGTATTTACAGCTGTTGGGAGGCAAGATATTTTATCTACAACATTGGGAAAGCCCAAACATCCTGGTCGTGTATGAGGATATCTGACAGGTGTATCGGTAAGAAAAGTGTTTCCACGTTCTTCAACTTCTTATGTTGAGGGAGTTTATAAAAAAAATAGAATCCTTGGAGGCTGAAGTTCATAATATTAATGTGATTATGGAGGAAAATATTAGAGTATTGGTACAATCTATGTTTCCAGACATGCAAAAACAATTTCAAAATACAACTCCCACTCCTCCACCTCCCCCTGTAAACCCCATTATTTATCCTCCACCTCCGCCAGTAGCTCCCACTACCCCACCTCAGCCTGCGGACCCCATTTTTTATCCTACTCCTCCGCCGTATTTTCCTACTTATTTCGAGTTGTTTGTTGATGATCCTAAACATCATATAGTTGCATATGGGATGGTATATTGTATAGGAGATACAGTTCATCATTAACAATTAGAGGTAGATAATCATAGGGTCACTATACACGATATTATAGATAGATCAGCTCAAGTACCATTACCTACATATGAGGTGACGACAGTTGGAAATAGTATCAGCCATTTTTTAATTTGGCCATCCATAATTCTGTGACTCATTACCATAGATGTATGTATGTTATATCTTCTATTTTATTTTTTTTATTAAATTTGTTTTATCATTTGAAAACTAATATATTTTTCTATTTATTTTTATAGGAATACTTCAAATGTAAAGAAATACTATATAGACAACAACAAAGACAAATGGCTATGACATCAGATACAAATTCTAGTAGTCTTAACATATTGTCAAGATATTCAAATTTGCTAGTAGATCATTATGAGTTTCTAATGGAAGCTAATGTTTGTGGACGTGTAATAACTATGGGGATTGTGAAAAATGATATCATGGAGCTTGTTACTGGAGATAAGTTAGGCATCAACGTGGTGCAAATTTTTTCCATGTAATTCTTAACACCTTTTCCCTAAATTATATTTATTAAAAATTTATACTTATGTTTATTTTTTATTACATATCTTTATAAAATTTGTGAGAATAATGAGCAGAAAAATGTATATGGATTCATGGAACCACATTTTATTTCCCCTGAATCACGTGTATTGGACGAGGAACAAAGAATGATTTATATTGCTGAAAGATTAGAATAGAATATAGTTACACAATGTTGGATGATGCCTTTTTGTGAGAGGTATGAAACACATCTCTCTCAAAGAGTTCATTATATTTTAACATAAAAAACCACTAACCTTAAATTTTCTTTTATCAATGATCATTGGATGTTAGGTGTTTTTTTCACAAGGGAGAAAACACTTTATTGGATATGCTTCGTCCATGGAGATGTGTGGGAAAGTTTTAAGAAAATGTTGGAAAATTAAGTTTCAATTTCTCAATAGTTTTATATATTATAATTAATTTTAAATTTATCCCATTCGTATTATTTTCTAATAGGGGATGGGTTTACTTTCGAAAAAACACAAAGAAAAGGAGTGCGAAGATCAAATATGTAAATGTAAAGGTAAATATCCATTTATAATTTGTACCTTTTTATTTATTACATAAAAATAATATATTTAATTTACAATCATTCAAAAATAATTTTCATGAACAACAAGGCGTCATCGAATGCAGATATTATATGTTAAGATTTATGTATAAAATAATAATAACTGGAATAGTTGTGAACTTTGACTGGTAATATTTCCTTTTAAACTTTTCCATAATATTTCATTTTATTTATTCATTATACACATTAACTACTATCCTTTTAATTTTTAGATATTTGATGACCCTCAACCCTATAGTGCTCAAGACGTCAAACACTTACAAGTGTAATGGTCAAATTATTTTACAGGTTTGATTGCATTTTAGCTGTTTGTAGTGTAAAATGTAATTTTGAATATTGTCATTGTAATCGTGTATTTTGTAGTCATTTTGGTTAGATTTAGTTTTTTTAAGTTGACATTGTAAGTTTTGAATGTTATATATGTGAATGTTTAATTTTTCTCTACTTCTTGTTTTGGTCTACTTATGATGGTTTTTCAGGTATGGATTCTGGTCTGGGGGGGAGGGGTTCCAAGGGTGTGGGAGTAAGGGGGGTGTCCAGTGGGGGAGGGGGGGGGGTATCCAGGGGTGTGGGAGGGATTTCCAGTGGGGTGGAGGAGGGGGGGGGGTGTCCTGGGTGTCCATGAGAGTGGGGGGCAGTCCAGGGGGTTGGAGTGTTTCTAGGAGGGTGGGAGGGCTGTCCAGTTGAGTGGAGGGATGTACAGGGGGTGTCTAGGGGTGTGGGGGTGTCCTGTGGGATGGGGGGGGGGGTTTCTAGGGGTGTCTGAGGGATATACAGTGGGGTGTCCAAGTGTGTGGGGGTGTGTCTAGTGGGGTGGGGTGGGGGGTATCTAGGGGTGTGGGAGGGCTGTTCGGTGGGGTGGGGGGGGGGGGGGTCCTAGGTTTCCATGAGAGTGGGGGGGGGGGGGCAGTCCAGGGGGTGGGAGTGTTTCCAGGAGGGTGGGAGGGCTGTCTAGGGGAGTGGGGGCTATCCAGGGGGCGTACAGTGGTGTGGGGGTGTCCTGTGGGGTGAGGGGGGTTTCCAGGGGTGTGGGAGGGTTGTCTAGTGGGGTGGGGGTGACCAGGGTGTCCATGGGGATGGGAGTAGTCCAGGGGGTGGGAGAGGAGGCACTGCCATCCCTCGGGGGGCTAGGAGCCGCTAGAAGGTACTCATCACTCTCACATGCGTAGCTTGAGCTCTCAAAATATTTCACCAATGCTTTATTCCCCTATAAACATCATTCATTCCATCACTTTGATGCTAGTATAACCAGGGGAAACACCTTCATGTGTGACTCAAATACCTAGATCATGGCAGTGGCAATCTCCAGGATCTTGCAGGATAGGAAATGATGCTCCCAAGGCTTACCATGAGGCACCTAAAATGACATTAACAAAAAGGCCGTTGGTGGGAAGAGGGCACCAGTTTAGTTGGTGGAGAGGGACGCAGAGAAGATGACTGTGATGATCCGAAATATACCCAACAAGTACATGTAAGTGACTGTTTAGTTTCCAAAATTAGATGATTGAACAAATATAGGGATGTTTTTGTGTTTTTCAGTCTCCTCCATGCAATGTTGGTCCAGGAACATTACCAAAATATCCCTTCTATCACAAAAAAAAACACACAAACATCCCTATATTTGTTCAATCATCTAATTTGGGAAATAAATAGTCACTTACGTGTACTTTTGGGTATATTTCAGATCATCGTAGTCCTCTTCTCTGTGTACCACTCCACCAACTGAACTGGCACCCTCTTCCCACCTCCATTATTTTTGTTAAAGTCATTTCAGGCGTCTCATGGGCAGCCTTAGGAACATCATTTCCAATACCGAAATATCCGGAAGACTTCCACCGCCAAGATCCAGGTATTTGAGTCACACATGATGGCGTTTACCCCGATTTATACTGGCATCAAAGTGATAGAATGAATGATGTTTACAGGGGAAGAAAGCATTGGTGAAACATTTTGAGAGCTCAAGATTTGCATGTGAGAGTGATGAGTACCTTCCAGCAGCGTTCAGCCCCCCGAGGGATGGCAGGACCTCCTCTCCCAACACCAGCTATCTAAGGGCTGTCCAGGGGGTGGGGGGGGGGGGCAGTCTAGGGGTGTGGGGGGTGGGGGGGGGGGGGGTTCTAGAGGTGTGGTGGGGGATGTCCAGTGGGGTGGGGGGGGGGGGTTTGGTTTTGGTCGGGTTTTGGTCTGTTTTTGGTATGGGGGTGTCTAGTGAGGTGGGGGGGGTGTTCAAGGGTGTGGTGGGGGATGTCCAGTGGGGTGGGAGGGTGGGACGAATGTCCAGGAAAGTGGGGGGATGTCCTGGGGTGTCCAGGGGTGTGTGTGTGTGTGTGGGGGGGGGGGGGTAGTCCAGTGGGTGGGGGTGGGGGGGTTTCTAGGGGTGTGGGAAGGCTGTCCATGGGAGTGCTTTCCAGTGGGGTGGGGGGTGTCCAGGAGGGGGGGGGGTTCTAGGTGTGTGGGAGGGATGTCCAGGGGTGTGGGAGTGCTATCTAGGGGGTGGGGGGGTGTTCAGGGGGTGGGGTAGTCAAGGGGTGTGGGGGGGGGGGGTGGGGTGGGGTGTCCAGGGGTGTGGTGGGGGCTGCCTAGTGGGTGGGTGGGTGGGGGGGGGGGGGTTCTGGACTAGTTTTGGTCAGGTTTTGGTCTATTTTTGGTTTGGGGGTGTCCAGTGAGGTGGGGGGTGTCTAGGGGTGTGGTGGGGGCTGTCCAGTGGGGTGGGAGGGTGCATGGGAGTGCTGTCTAGTGGGGTGTGGGGGGGGGGGGTGTTCAGGAGGGTGGGGTGGGGTGGGGGTGGGGGGGGGGGGTTCTAGGGGTGTGGGAGGGCTGTTCAGGGGTTTGGGAGTGCTATCCAGGGGGTGGGGGGTGTCCAAGAGGGTGGGGGGGGGGTGGGGGGTTGTCCAGGGGTGTGGGGGGCTATCTAGGGGGTGGGGGCAGTCCAGTGGTGTGTGTGTGTGTGGGGGGGGGGTGTCCAAGGGTGTGTTGGGGGATGTCTAGTGGGGTTTAGGGGGGGGGGTATAGGGTGTGGGAGGGCTGTCAAGGGGTGTGGGAGTGCTGTCCAGTGGGTGGCTGGGTGTCCAGGAGGGTGGGGGGGGGGTTGTCCAGGGGAGTGGGGGGCTATCTAGGGGGTAGGTGGGGGGCAGTCCAGGGGTGTGGGGGGGGGGGTCTAGGGGTGTGGTGGGGGATGTCCAGTGGGGTGGGGGGGGGGGTTCTAGGGTTGTGGGAGGGCTATCCAGGGGTGTGGGAGTGTTGTCCAGGGGTGGGGGTGTTCAGGAGGGTGTGTGTGTGTGGGGGGGGGGTTCTCTAAGGGTTTGGGGGGCTGTCCAGGGGGTAGGGGGAAGTACATGGGTGTGTGTGTGGGGGGGGGGTGTCTAGGGGTGTGGTGGGGGCTTTTCAGTGGGGGGGGGGGGGGTTCTAGTTGGGTTTTGGTCTGTTTTTGGTTTGTGGGTGTCCAGTGGGGTGGGGGGGGGGGTACAGGGTGTGGTTGGGGATGTACAATAGGGTGGGGGGGTTCTGGTCATGTTTTGGTCTGTTTCAGGTCTTTTAGTAGGGCATAACAGTGGTTGATCGATGGTGGGGGCTGTCCAGTGGGGTGGGGGTGGGGGGGGGGGGTCTGTTTTTGGTAAGTTTTTGGTCTATTTTAGGACTTTTGTCTGAGAATAGCAGTGATTGATTGGTTTTATTTTTAAAACAAAATTGTTTTTTTACGTCGGTTATTTTATAACCGACGTAAAAAATGCATTGGGATTAGTTTTAACGTTGGTTATTTGGAAACCGACATAATAAATGCATTGGAAATGGTTTTTACGTCGATTATTTCATAACCGACGTAATAAATGGAAATGAATAGTTTTTTACGTCATTTATTTTATAACCGACGTCGTAGATATGTTTTCACGTCAGTTATTATTTAACCAACATTGGAAACCACTTGGAAGATAGGTTTATCACGTCGGTTATGAAAATAACCGATGCGATAAACATTCCAGAGGAGTGATTTAGGACATCAGTTATATAATAACCAACATAAAAGTGTATATACCACGTCGGTTATTAAATAATCTATATAATAAACCATGACTTCTAAGCATTTTACACGTCAAGTTTTTATCAACCAACGTGAAAAATTCTTCGTATTTGTGTTTTTTACGTTAGTTGTAAAATAACCGACGTAAAAAACAATGTTTATAACATCTCTTGTAATAACATCGGCCAAAAGACAATGTAAAAAATAAAAAATAACCACCGTAAAAAACATTTTCTACACTAGTGAATGATAGGTGTCAAAGGTCTTTTGAGGAGATGAAAATGAGGTTAAATTCATCAATAGTTTTCATTCTTCTGTAACTAAGGTTGGGTTATAATTTTTTCTGTGATGCTTTTGTTATCGGTTATAGATGTTCATTGATGTAGGGGAAACTGGTTGTGGCTTATAGATCTTACCATTTATTCCCTCATGAGAAGAACTACTCTACCCATTATCTTGAGTTGGTAGATATTATTCATGCACTCAAAATGTGGTGTCACTATCACTTTGGGGAGCAGTTTATGGTATATTTTGATCATAAGAGTCTGAGATATATTTTTACTCAGAGGGATATGAATTTGTGGAAGTGAGATTGAGTGGTGTATCTTCATAATTTTAATTTTTATATTTCTTATACCCATGGGAAAGGAAATATGGTTACCAATGTGTTAAGTATAAAATTTCCAACACAATTCATGTAGGAATCGGTTGAACAATGGTCTTTGGTGAGTTTATTTGATAATATAATCTTGGAAGTGGAAGAGGTTGGTGGATAGGTGTTCTTAGCTTTGATGAAAGTGAAATCATCATTTTATGAGTGATTTTGGATTGAGCAGGTGGCTGACACTGAGTGCCAATGCTTTAGTGGAATAATTTATGGTGGGGAGACCTTAGGTGAGCAGTCTCAGTCTCCCAGTGGAACTTTGTGCTTCTATAGAAGGTTGGTTGTTCTGTTTTCCTTGATACAAGAGTTTTTGGATAGTGGAAACCATTCTTGTTGGTCCATGCACCCTGGGGATACTAAGATGTATCATAACTTGATGTTTCAATATTGGTGGCATGGTATGATATGGTTAATAGAGGATTTTTTATGGTACCTTAACTGTTAGAGAATTAAGGCAGATCACCAGAGACCTATGGGGTTGTTGAAAAATTTACCTATTCTAATATGGAAGTGAGATGATATTTCCATGGATTTATTCATTTTATTTCCATGAAATCCAAGTGGGAATGATGCGATTTGGGTGATCATTTATTCACTCATAAAATCAATTAATTTCCTATTTATCTAGGAGGTGATGAAAGTGAAACATCTTGGGGAATTTTATATCCAATAGATTGTGAGAATTCATGAGTTTTCCTATGTAGTTGTTTCTGATAGGGAACTGAGGTTCACATACAGGTTCTAGAAAAGTTTGTAGTAGGTGATGTCTTCTCAGATTAAATTAATCACAACTTATCTTCTGTAGATGGAAAAAAATAAAGAGAGACCATCCGGGTTCTAGAGGATATTATCAGGTATTTTGTTCTTGATTTTAGAGAATATTGGGGAAATAATTTTCCTTTGGTTGAGTTTTACTATAAAAATAGTTATCAGGCTTATATAAGGATGTCACCCTTTGAGGTTTTGTATGGGTGTCCATGTAGATCTCCCTTATGCTGGGTAGAGTTAGGAGAGTAGTCCTTGGTTGGGATGAGTGTTTTTTAGGAGATGAAAAAGATGGTGTAGTTTATTTGAAGGTGTTTTATCACAAAAAATGTCATCATATATCCTATAAAAACCATTGATATTGGCCACTAGAGTTTGAGGTTGGTGATCGAGTCTTTCTCAAAGTTTCACCTCTCTTAGGACATCATCGGTTGGGTAAGAAGGGTAAGTTGGCATCAAGGTTTTTGGGCTCCTTTGTTGGAAAAAAATCCCTCAAGGTGTCCTCTCAATATGTTTTGGGTGTGTTTTTGTTTTTTGAAAAATCCAAATCACATAGAATGAGTATGGATAATGTTTCTAGAGAAGGTTTTTAAGGTGGCACAATTTCCCAATTTTTTCCAAATTTTTGGACCTCAAAATCAAGAGTTTAATTTTGGAAAAGGAAGGATTTACACATAGGAGTGAACAGTACATAGACCATGAAGAACAGTTTACGGACCGTTAATGGTGGTACACCTAATGTTGAAGGAAATCGAGAAAAGAAGGGAACCATGAATCATGAGACGCAGACCGCATATGAGAACAATTCACAGGGAGTAAACGGTTCATGGTGAAGGCATGTGGTACGCAAAAGGATTTTGGTATGTGGAATGAATTGTCATTGGTGGAAACAAGATGATGTTTTTAGCCACCGCAAAGGAAGATAGTCGGTACATGGACAGTGTAGGGAAAATGGTCCATGGGATGATTTCAGTTCTTAGGAGAAATTGTATGCGGTGAAGGCTATACCACATCAAAGATTTGGTAAATCTCAGATTAGTGGATTATACAGATATATTTACCTATATAAGGAGTGATAATACCATCATTTAAGTGAGAGTTATTTTCATAAGAATACATCTTTGCTCTGGAAATTAAGTGAAGTCTAAAAGTGGTTCGTGAGGGAGAATTCTGCAAAGGGTGAAGTAGTTCACAAGGAGGATTCCACGAAGGGTTAGTTGGTTCATAGGAATGGTTTATGAAAGGTGGTTTTTAGTGCACTATAGCTGTAAAGACCTGGAAATTTCAAGGAAATTTTTTTCTTAATTTCTTTGGAATTTTACGAGTCTGTGGCTTCTGACGGAACCTGATTCCGAGGCCCGGTGTGCCTGGAATCAATTTTTGAAGTTTAGCTCGGGTACATTCAGTGAACGAACGAGCGGGTTTTTCTAACTTTTGAACCAGTGCTCGGAATAGAAATCCAAGGGCACCGTTGAAACCACAGTGCCGGTTTTTTCTTAGGAAGACTTTTTTTGGAGTTGCGTTTGCTTGGGGCGTGATGTTGAAAATGTGAGGAATAAAAATATAGTTGTTTTACAATTATATTTTTATTACGCCTCTAGTGGTTTATGAGTTATGGGAAAGGAAGTTGTGAGGAAGTGGAGTGGGGACCACATGAGCCCCCACCTCCTTAAATTTCCTAACACCCCATTAAACACCCTCTCCCTCTTTAATACATGTCAACCCCTCAAGTTTATGAGGAACCTTCCCTCCCTCTCTTTAATTAAATGCCAACGTGTTTAATTAATGAGGATCCTTCCTCCCTTTTTAATGTTCCACCGCAACGGATTAATTGAGTGGCACCCTATGTCATAAATCCCCTATTTATGACTTGCGTGCCAACGACGAACCCACCACTCCTATTTAAAAGAGTCCAGGGGGAGGAGTTCTGGACGACTTCTTCAAGCGGCGGAACGCTAGCAGCGAAGCACGGCGCCCAACACTTGGAGAGTTTTCCTCTTCCTCCAATGAAAAATGAAGAACGCCGGAGCACCAAGGAGAGACGATGTGCCGATCTCTACCTTCTCTACAACCGGTGTGGGACGACATCCTCTTCTTGGACGCTCTCCAACGCCGTCTTCAAACCACCCTTGCGATGCCGTTTTTCCGCGACGATCCTTGTACGAAAACTTCTTGAGGTAGGGGTTTAAGTTCAAATTTAATGGATTAAATTTGTGCTTGCTTTGTCGAAGTTGTTTTATTTTGGGCTGACTGTTATCATTTTAATGGGATGCGGTTGGACCGCATGAACACGGATGATCCTCCCCCCCTTTTTTGATGTTCGCCGTTGCGGTTTGGGACGGAGGCGGCGCGGTGCAACGACACCGCGCGGGAACGAAGAATATCATCACGCCGTTGAGGCCGAAAGAGGTCACGGTCGGAGCGGGGCCGCGACGGAGGATCGCGGTGCCGTCACGCCGTGCTGGAGAACCATGGAGGGCCATGGACGGGGCGGGACACGGTGGAAGGGAGGGGCGTCGTCGCGCTGCGCCGGTCGGACAAAGGCTGCGGCGGTGTAGGGAAGGGCGGACGGAATCACCGGCCGCCGGCACTTTGTAGGGGCGGGACCACTGGGTCCCGCGGTGGTGACACCGGCCGGCCAACCGGGTCGGCCGTTCAGAGGAGGTCAGAGGTCGTAACCCCCGACGACAGGCAGGCGGGCCCCCCATGTGGGGGGGGGGTTTCTTCAATCAAGGGGGGCATCACGCCCCCCCTTTCCGCATCTGCTCGGCCAGCGCCGATCCGCCCCGCTCGGCCAACATCGAGCCGCCCAGGCCGGACCGGCCACACCGGGCCGGGCCGCACCAGCGGGGCCGAGTCGCGCCCTAATGGGTGGGACCCGGAACCGGGTCGGTTCGACCCGGGTCGGGCCGACCTAGGGGGTCTTGGGCCGGGCCCAAAACCCCCTAAAATCGGACAGCTTCGTTCAAACACCCGTAACTTGGGATATGAACCTCCGATTGATGCACCGTCAGTTGCGATTCTATCGTTGGATCGATATGGTCCTTTTGGTATGTTACACTCAAGGTTTCTGAGGACTTTGTTTATGGATGGGTTGGTTCGAACATGAAACCAACCGGGCCTTTGGAGCGGAAACACTTATAACATGAGCTCTGGACGTCCGATTGACGTGCTGTCGAATTTGTTGGTTTCCTCTTGTTGATACGGACCTTTTGGATTACTCCGATCGAGGTCTGGACATAGTTGTAGTACGTTCAGGTTGGTTTTGACTTAAAAACCAACAGGGCCCCTGGAACGAAAAAGCCAATAACTCTCAGACCGGGCGTCTGATTGACGCGCCGTCTGTCATGTTGTGTTTATATTGATGTGACAAAACTTTGAGATACATCAACTATAGTATATGTGATAGTATCTGTATCGACCTCTTGGCTCGTGGAGCGGACCCTCCCGGAATGAGCGTGCTATGTGCGGAAACCCTAGAGCTGGATGAGACTTGATGACTGCTGATCGATCGACTCGGAGTGTTTCAGATAGTCTAGTGGGGAGCGCTTGGTTCTAGTGGAAGAACCACGATGGAGGAGCACTTGGTTGTAGCGGCAGACCCACAGTACTCAATAGAAGGAGTACCTCTATAGGCTATGAGGGGGAGCGCTTGGTTGTAGCGGCAGACCCATGGTGGGAAGCGCTTGGTTGTAGCAGCAGGCCCACAGTAATCGACAGGTGGAGTACTACAACAGTCCAAGGTTAGTGGGAAGCGCTTGGTTGTAGCGGCAGACCCACTGTACTCGATAGAGGAGGAGTTCCCCAGCAGCTATGGTTTCGACATCATTAATAAAATTCGGGTTTGAGGTGAGTCTTGACATTCAATCATTATATTAGATGTGATTGACTTGATATCCTGTGTGGATTGGATTATGCTTCCTTTGTGGATTGGGTCGTACTTTCCTGTGTGGATTATGTTTTACCTTCCTGAGTGGACTGGATTGAACTTGAGCCCGTGAGTTGGAGCTGAACTCGATTTTATGACTTAGGTATATGTATGGGAATATACCTAAGTAGTTTTGGATGTTACTTAATGATTGTATCTTTTCTTTGTGGTTTATCCCTTGTGGATTCAGGGAGACCTTCGGGGGTCTCGGGGTCCCTACTGAGTATCATATACTCACCCCTTCACGAGCTTCGCCCGCACTACGTTGTGTTGGTTGTAGATGACGGACATCACTGATCGAGGTTGAGGCTTGTAGAGCTGGACGGTACTCGGAGGAGGATCTCACGACGAGTCGGTGCCCGGAGGTGGATATCATGTCGAGTCGGTGCCCAGAGGTGGATTTCACGACGATTCGGTACCCGGAGGAGAGGGATGGACATGGAGTGCTGAGGAGGAGATCTATACCTACCCTTTAGGTAGGAAACTGGAGGATGATACAGGAGTGGCTTTTCACCTCTCAGCTATTGTCCTTTGACTTGTACTTTACTTTCAGTTGTAGCTGTACCTTTATTTTGGGCTTGTATTTCTGGCCCCTTGTACTTCAACATGTTTTTTTTATAGTTTACTTAGTGTTTACTTCAGTTTGCATACTATGTGGTGTTTGTTTTCTTTTATAAAGGCAATGACTTCCCTTTTATCAGAATTTACTCCTTTGGTGCTAGTCGCCATCCCCTGGCCTATGGGAGGCGGGCTTTGGGTAGTCACGACACGGGGCCTGAGGACGGGTCATGAAAAATTGGTATTAGAGGAGTTTGGTTCTACCGCAGAACTCAGGACTCTGATCTTTCTTCTGTGTGAAGCAATAGTGTTAAGGGTATTGAGTGTGGTTATTAGTCCAGGGAGTCCAATGTTGGTGTGGCGGCCGACGTATCCATACACCAGGACCCTGACTTCTAATTTATGACTCAATGCATGAAGGCATTGATTGCATGTGTGTTTCAAAAGTTTTCTTTGTGATTACTTTGTGTCATCTCACCAGGTATACTGTTTTGATCGTGGCGCACCTGTCTCTTTTCAGGATGGCCCCATGACGGAAGCTAGCTAGGGTTCAGAGCTTTTTGTGAGATGGCAGCCCACCGAGCGTTGAGGACTCAGTGCAGGGCCCCATTATAGTGAAGGCACTGGCGGTACCTCTACCCGTCGAGCCACCGATGCCACCGGCCCCATCTGCTGAGAGTGCACGTCGCCTTAGTGAACTGCACGAGTTTCAGTGTCAGAGACCGCCCAGGTTCCACGGGGAGACGGACCCTTAGGAAGCCGAAGATTGGATGGGGGCCGTTGTTCGAGTTTTTAGATTGGTAGGGACACTAGCAAACTTCATGGTGATCCTTACTTCCAGCCTCCTTCAGGCAGCAATAGGTAGATGGTGGAGCCTGATTCTCTAGGTGCACGACAAGGCATCCCTTCTATGGGCAGACTTCGAGAGCCTGTTCTGAGCAGATTTTGTACCAGCCACCCTTCGAGCGGTGCGCATATAGGAGCTACTTCATCTTTATAAGGGTAGCATGACAGTGGCACAATATTCAGCAAGGTTCACCGATCTTTTGCGTTACTCCATAGATATGGTATGAGACCCGTTCTTTAGGGTCCAAACCTTCGAGCAGGGGCTCAGGTGAGAGATTAGAGCTTCAGTTGTTTCTCACAACATTCCGACGTAGACATGGGTGTTGGAGCGAGCCCTCTTAGTGGAGAGTTTCTTTGCTGAGTAGTCTCCAGCAGCAGGACCCACCACTAGTCGGCATGCGGCAGAGTCTTCTGCAGCAGGCTGTAGACAGATGACTCAGAGGTCCAAGAGGACTAGACCTATAGGTGATCGACCACATGACATAGGATCGTGTGTGCGAGTCACCTGAGGTGGAGAATGACTTACTAGGAGTGGACAGTGTTACTCCTACGGTGGGGTTGGTCACATGGCACATGACTGTCCGACCAGCCATATAGATGACCGACAGATAAACGAAGGACCTCCCAGGAAGAGGTATAGGTTCGATTAGGGCAGATCGCAAGGAGCAGGAGACCGAGGCAGGGGAGCTGGCCGTACAGCTGGAGGTGGATGACGCTTCGAGGTATTGCCACCACCACCACCAGGAGGTCCACCTAGACCGCAGGGAACATGTGGACATGGGAGAGCTTAGCTTCAGGAATCTAAAGCATTTGACTATGGAGCTCCGGAAGCTGGTGGAAAAGAGCGGGACTAGTTCCAGGAATGGGACCATTGATCTTGGTGCTTATAGTTTTCTTGTTTTCATTGTTGTGTGTCTTTATAATTGATCTGCAATAATAAAAACACTTTTCCTTGTGACGTTTGCTTCCTCTCTTTTTTTTGTGTACTAAGAGGTTCCGGTTTAAACTGTTGACTTGACCCTTACTTTTAAGATACCTACTAGAGGAGACCCAGTGACCACACACTGATGCTGACAGTGTGACTCAACCCTTGGAGGCGAGATTAACGGTTGTATCTCTTGGTAGTAGCGTCGAGGCCTTACGACATCATCCTTGGTATGGATTAGTATCATCCATGTCAGGATTGACTGTATTAGGCAAAGAACGTGGTTCATCCTGGGGATGAGACCAGATTTCACTTATCGAAAAAGAATAAATCTTAGCAACTCTTATAGGACCAGAGAAGGTCCAGGTCATCCAAGAGCAGATGAGGACAGATCAGAGCTGACAAAAGTCTTATGCGGACAGGAGGCGGAGACCACTAGAGTTCAAGGATGGCGACCACATTTTCCTACAGGTCTCACCTCAACGTGGATTACGGAGTTTTGGCCAGGGCGACAAGTTATCTCTGTGCTTCATCGGACCCTTCTAGGTCCTCAACAGGGTAGGAGAGGTGGTTTACCACTTGACCCATCCACCTCAGTTGCACCAGGTGCATGACGTTTCCACGTATCTTAGATGAGGAGATACGAGCACGACCCGACCCACATCATTGATCACGGGGAGCTGGACATCGACGACGGGGCTACATTCACATAGGTTCTAGTGGAGAACGAGGATCGACAGGAGCGAGTCCTATGTGGATGTTCTATTCCTCAAGTGCGCTTCCACTGGTATCTCGAGAACCTCTAGGAGAGAACATGAGAGTGGAAGGATCAAATGCGTGCTCAATACCTATTTTTTTTCCTTAGTGTGTGTTGAATCTTTACGAGGACGTAAATCCCTGAGGTGGGAGTAATGTAAAGACTCAGAAATTTCAAGGAATTTTTTTTCTTAATTTCTTTGGAATTTTATGAGTATGTGGCTTCTAATGGAACCTGATTTCGAGGCCCGGTGTTCCCGGAATCAATTTCCAAAGTTTAGATCAGGTATGTTTAGTGAACGAACGAGCGAGTTTTTCTAACTTTTGAACTGGTGCTTGGAATCGAAATCCAAGGGCACCGTTGAAACCACAGCGCGGTTTTTGCTTAGGAAGACTTTTTCTGGAGTTGCGTGTTCTTGGGGTGTGATGTTAAAAATGTGAGGAATAAAAATATAGTTGTTTTACAATTATATTTTTATTACGACTCTAGTGGTTTATGAGTTATGGGAAAGGAAGTTGTGAGGAAGTGGAGTGGGGCCCACATGAGCCCCCACCTCCTTAAATTTTGTAACACCCCATTAAACACCATCTCCCTCTTTAATACATGTCAACCCCTCAAGTTTATGAGGAACCTTCCCTCCCTCTCTTTAATTAAATTCCAACGTGTTTAATTAATGAGGATCCTTCCTCCCTTTTTAATGTTCCACCGCAACGGATTAATTGAGTGGGGCCCTATGTCATAAATACCCCATTTATGACTTGCGTGCCAATGATGAACCCACCACTCCTATTTAAAGGAGGCCAGGGGGAGGAGTTCTGGATGGCTTCTTTAAGCGGAGGAACGCTAGCAGCGAAGCACGACGGCCAACACTTGGAGAGTTTTCCTCTTCCTCCAACGAAGAATGAAGAATACCGGAGCACCAAGGAGAGATGACGTGCCGATATCTCCCTTCTCTACAACCAGTGTGGGATGACATCCTCTTCTTGGACACTCACCAACGCCGTCTTCGAACAAACCTCGCGATGTAGTTTTTCTACGATGATCCTTGTATGACAACTTCTTGAGGTAGGGGTTTAAGTTAAAATTTAATGGATTAAATATGTGCTTTCTTTGTCGAAGTTGTTTTATTTTGGTCCACTTGTTATCATTTTAACGGGAGGAGGTCGGACCACACGAACATGACCGATTCTACTCCCCCTTTGTTGATGTTCGCCGTTGCAGTTTGGGACGGAGGCGGCACGGTGCAACGACACCGCGTGGGAACGAAGAATATCACCGCGCCTTTGAGGCCAAAAGAGGTCACGGTCGGAGCAGGGCCGCGGCGGAGGAGCGCGGCACCGTCACGCCACGCTGGAGAACCATGGAGGGTCACAACCAGGGCGGGCCATGACGGAAGGGCGCGGCGCCGTTGCGCCATGCCGGTCGGACAAAGGCTACGACCTAAGTCCGCGACCTAAGGCCGCGGTGGTGCAGGGAAGGGCGGCCGGAATCACCGGCCGCCGGCACTTCGGAGGTGTGGGACCGCGGGGTCCCGTGGCGGCGGCACCGTCCGACCAACCGAGCTGGCCGTTCGGAGGAGGTCGGGGGTCGTAACCCCCGGCGGAAGGTAGGCGGGCCCCCCATGCGGGGGGGGGGGGCATTTCTTCAATCAAGGGGGGTAGCGCGCCCCCCCTTTCCGCGTCCGCTCGGCCAGCGCCGAGCCATGCCGGCTGGGCCGGGCCGCGCCCTAATGGGCCGGACTAGGACCCGGGTCAGGTCGAACCGGTTCGGGCCGACCCAGGGGGTCTTGGGCCGGGTTGGTTCGGGCCCAAAACCCCCTAAAATCGGATAGCTTCGTTCAAACGCCTCTAACTTGGGATACAGACCTCCGATTGACGCACTGTCGGTTGCGATACGATCCTTGGATCGAGAAGGTCGTATCGGTATATTACACTCAAGGTTTAGGAGCACTTTGTGTACGTCCGGGTTGGTTCAAACACGAAACTAACCGGACCTTCGAAGCGGAAACACTTATAACTTGAGCTACGGACGTCCGATTGACATGTCGTCGACTTTGTTGGTTTCCTATTAGTGAGATGGAACTTTTGGATTAATCTGATCGAGGTTTGGACGTAGTTGGAGTATGGTCGGGTTGTTTTTGACTTAAAAACCAATCGGGACCCTGGAATGAAAAATCCAATAACTCTCAGACTAGGCGTCTGATTGACGTGCCGTCTGTCACGTTGTGTTCCTATTGACGTGACGGAACTTTGCGATACATCAAATCTGGTCTACGTGATAGTTGATGTATCGAACTCTTGGATCATGGAGCGGACCCTCCCGGAATGAGCATGCTGTGTGCGGAAACCCTAGAGTTGGCTGAGACTTGACGACTGCTGATCGATCGACTCGGAGTGTTTCAGATAGCCCAGTGGGGAGCACTTGGTTGTAGCGGCAGACCCACGGTGGAGGAGCGCTTGGTTGTAGAAGTAGACCCGCGGTAATCAAAAGAAGGAGTACCTCTGTAGGCTCTGAGGGGGAGCGCTTGGTTGTAGCGGCAGACCCATGGTGGGAAGCACTTGGTTGTAGTGGCAGACCCATGGTGGGAAGCGCTTGATTTTAGCAGCAGGCCCACAGTACTCGACAGGTGGAGTACTACAGCAGTCCAAGGTTAGTGGGAAGCGCTTGGTTGTAGTGGCAGACCCACTGTACTCGATAGAGGAGGAGTTCCCCAGTAGCTATGGTTTCGACATCATGAATAAAATCCTAGTTTGATCTGAGTCTTGACTTTTAATCATTATCTTCGATGTGATTGACTTGATATCCTGTGTGGATTGGATTATGCTTTCCTTTGTGGATTGGGTTGTACTTTCCTGTATGGATTATGTTTTACCTTCATGAGTGGACTGGATTGTACTTGAGCTCCTGAGTTAGAGTTGAACTGGATTTGATGACTTAGGTATATGTATGGGCATATACCTAAGTAGTGTTGGATGTTACTTCGTGATTGTATCTTTTCTTTTTTGTTTATCCTTTGTGGATTCAGGGAGACCTTCGGGGGTCTCGGGGTCCCTACTGAGTATCATATAATCACCCCTGCACGGGCTTCTCCCGCACTACGTTGTGTTGGTTGCAGACGATGGACATCAATGATCGAGGTTGAGGCTTGTAGAGCTGGACGGTACCCGAAGGAGGATCTCACGACGAGTCGGTGCCAAAAGGTGGATATCACATTGAGTCAGTTCCCGGAGGTGGATTTCACAACGAGTCAGTACCCGGAGGTGACAGATAGATGCGGAGTGTTGAGGAGGAGATCTGTACCTACCCTTCATGTAGGAAACTGGAGGATGATCCAGGAGCAGCTTGTCACCTCTTAGCTTTTGTCCTTTGAGTTTTACTTTAATTTCAGTTGTAGTTGTACCTTTCTTTTGGGCTTGTATTTATGGCCCCTTGTACTTCAGCATGTTTGTTTTACAGTTTACTTAGTGTTTAATTCAGTTTGCATACTCTGTGGTGTTTGTTTTCTTTTATAAAGGCAATGCCTTCCCTTTTATCGGTATTTACGCCTTTGGTGCTAGTTGCCAGCCCCTGGCCTATGGGAGGCGGGCTTGGGGTAGTCATGGCACCAGCCCCGATGACGGGTCGTGACAACAGCCCGAAAAGGAAGAATCCATCCATAGAGAAGAAGAGGTTCACAGAAGGAGTAGTCTATGAAATAAGGAATTCCACAAAATTTGAAGTGGTATGTAGAGGTAGTTCGTGGAGGTGGTATGCGGTAGTGGAAGTCGAGGTATTTCATGGAATAGGCAATCCACAAATCATACCCACTACATAGTTCATTTAATAGGCAAGGTGGTTCACGAATGACTCAAGGAAGCTTGAAAAATCACTTAAATAGTTTGTGAAATCAATTTATACTAACCTAAAAGTCCACAAAAAATTGTATTTAATCTATGGGTGAAAAATGGACTTCAACAGAGCATCTAAATATAGTTGAGGATGTGTGATTTCACACAAAGGGACCTACAATTCCATAAACTATGGGTGAATCCCTTCCAAGTGTAGTGAGCAAAGGAAGAGGAAAACAATGATCCTTTTCACTAGCAGTGATCCAGAGATAGATACATAAGGAGTGACCCTTCTAAATGCAGTGTGAATACCCTAAACCTTATAAAGTTAGTGAGACAAGGTATAAATGTGATCTAGCCCAAGCATTTTAATTGGTAGTGAGATTTAGTAGATTTGGTACATCAACACATCACCATTGTATGATCCTTGGACATAGCCCAGTGAGGGTGAACCAAGTAAAATCATTGTGTCTTGTGCATGATTTCATATATGTTCATATATTAATACGGGAGAAAGAGAAAAGTGTTTTTTGTCTAATGATGAAACAAGATCCTAAGGGGAAGGAGTTTTAATCTATCATACCCTGATTCACCCCCCTCTCTAGGTATTTTACCTAGTGGACCTAACAATAGGTATGAGAGGGAAAGGTTAAAAGTCAGTGAATCTATCTTAGTAGAATAAATGGAGGTGGTCAATCACAAAGGGATTCCGATATTTTATGGAAACAATTTTCAAATATGGAAGAATTAGATGCAACACTACTTTTGATCATTGGTAATGGATGTGTTTACAATAGAGATGCATGGTATTTTGGCCAACATTGACAATGGTGCTTTATCAGAAGCTGATTGAAGAGAATTGGATGCTAATGCTAAAGGGATCAATACTTTAGGGGGATCCCTATCCAATGAAATCTATACAAAGTTGATGTTATGTAAAACATCACTTTCTATGTGAGGAAAGCTATTGAACATTTATGAGGGTGACTCAAAATTTAGAGAAGTGAAGATGTAGGTTCTATGAAACAAATATGAGGATCTCAGAATGAACCCTAATGATTCGTTGATACATTCTTTGATCAGGTGAATGTTTTCATGGAATACATGCATGGTCTTGGATAAATTATTAAAGATATAAATATTTTCAAGTGCATCCTGAAAAAACTTCCACCTCGGTTTAACTTGACAGTTTCTGTATTGGAAGAAAAAGATTCAAAGGATATTATACTGGATAAATTGCATATTACTCTCATTGCATATGAAATGAGAAATTATGATAATGATATAGTGGAAAAGAGGAAGTCCAAATAAGTGAAATACAAGGCCATGAATAATCCCTCTATTGAATATGGTCATGAGAAAGAAAATTTGGATGGTTTCATGTCATTTCTCTCCACAAATCCGTAAATAGGAGAAATAGAGATCAAAGGTAAATTTCCATTTGCATTCTTTATATGTGTAAAGATTGGGAATTTTGAAAAAAAAAATTCCTAATAATTTTGAAGATAGCAATGAAGACAATGATGAAAATCCATGAAAGAAGTATTCATCAAATGTGAAAGGTATGATAAGTAATAAGAGAAAATTCTTCCAAAAGAAAAATATACTTTCAAAAGAAGATGAAATTTCAAAATAATATGAGGAAGAAGAGTTGGAGGAATACATAGATCATGAAGTGGATGATTTTGTGGTTGTTTTTATAAATTATTTAACAAAATAAGAAACTAACAATGAAGAAGGAGAAGTTGAAGGAATAATTGACCTTCATGATGAATTATAATCTACACTTGAAGAGATAGATGTTTGGAGATAAAAAAAGACAACAAATTCATTCATGATTCTAAACTTTATATGCAAAAATGGGAAGAAGAGAAGTCTGAGATAAATAAAGAAATTTAAAAACTAAATCCTTCAACACCAGAGAGTTCAGATAAAGTTATTGAGTACAAGCTCAAAATTGAATAACATAAAAGAGATATCGATAGTTTGACTAAAATTGGAAATTATCAAATCAAATATATTAAGGAACATTAATAGGAAGTTGTTAGTCTACGACAAAGTGTTAAGAATAAATAAAATTCTTTGACTCACAAAACAACATTGGGAAATTAAATAACATAGGAAACAAAAAATATGAAAGTGGAGCATAGTTGTCCAACATAACAGAAGAAATAGTAAGATCCAAATGATAAGGGAGATATGGGGCTTGATCTAAAATAGAATGTAGTAATGGTTGAAGTCAGGCCACAAGCACCCACTCAGAGATTGAAGATTGATTTGGGTATGAAGTAGAATAAGATTATTTATATAACCCAAGGGATAATTAGTGGTGCAGTATTTCCACACAAGAATGTACCCTGTATAAGATGCTATTATTGTGGAAACATGGGACTCTCACAAAATGTTTGTTCCATAGAATAGAGGTACTGAAGGGAATGAGACCAACAGAGGCAGTCACAATGGGATCAATTTTCTAGGTCATCATTTGATGGTCATTGTTTCAAGTGTGGAGGATTTAGATACATGGAAAGATATTTCTCATCAACAACATAAGATAATGTTCCGATGTAGTCTGAGGTTAGTTATAAGTAGCAGATAAATGTATCATGAAATGAGATTTAAATGAAAAATATATTTGCATCTCTACAAGATGAAGCCGGTCTGTTATATTTCAAGGAATGTTAAGAGTGTAAATCCATACCGGGTATGAACTCAGAAACATAGATCAAAAAGAAAATATCTGAGCAGGCAATAGTTTCAGAAATTGCATTCAAGGCATTAGATTGCACCAGGATATAGATCATTGATAGTGGATGCACCTCCTATATGATAAGAAATAAGGATCTGGTGATATAAATTAGGTATGATAAAGAATGTATCGTAATATTTGGTAATGATGAAGGGTTGAAAATTATTGGATCTGGGAAAGAAAAGTTTGGGGGAAAATACATGAGACATGAAAATGTATTGGTGGTTGAAGGTCTTAGTCACAACTTGTTAAGTGTAAGTCAATTGTGTGACTTAGGACATTCCATAATCTTTTCCACGAAATTATGTGTCATTAAGGAAAAAGATGGTGGTTTTGTATTATAGGAAAAGCGTAAAAAAGGGAATCTCTACCTCATGATTGGAGAAGAAGATATGCGATTTCTATCTATAGAAGATGAAAATAATTTGTGGCATAAACATCTAGGCCATGTGAGCCAAACATCCTTGGAAGATCTGGTGAAATATGATGCTACTCTAGATCTTCCTAAATTATCACATTATCATACACATATGTGTGATTCCTTCCAATAAGGGAAGATCATTCGAAATACATATAAGGAAAAAGAGAAAAGGTAAACACGATTTATTGAGTTGGTTCACATTGATGCGTGCAGACCAATTTCACCAAGATCTCTTGATGGTAGGAGATATTATGTTCTCTTTATTGATGATTATAGTAAAATGGAATGGGTATAAATAATTACCCACATGTCTGAGGTGTTCAATTTCATTACAATAAATTGACAATAAGTTGAAAATATGCTAGGTGAGAAAATCCAGAAGATCCAAACAGAAAATGGAATAGAGTTCAGAAATATCCAAGTGGAGGATTATCTTGAGAAACATGGGATAAGACATCAAATTTTGGCACTAATAACTCCACATAAGAATGGATTAGTTTAGAGGATAAATCATATTGTTAATAACATGTCTAGAACAATTCTCATTGAAAAAGACCTTCCATTGAAATTTTGGAAAGAATCAGTGATGACAACAGTCTACACTTCAAATAGAGAGTCACTATATTCAAAAGAAGAGAAGACTTTGTATGAGGTATGGTATGAAAATAATCCATCATTGAAAAACTTTCAAGTCTTTATAATTAAGTGTTTTATTCTAAATAAAGAGAAAACATGAATTTTGAATCCCATGGAGATGAAGGGATATTTATTGGCTACTCAAAGAAAAGAAAAACATATAAATGCTTCAATAAGTAGTTAGGAAAAATAGTTGAAATCCATGATGTTACTATAGTGGATAATGAGTAGAATATTTAGCAAATACATGATCAGTCGTAGTAGGATAGTGATGAAGAGATAAGTAGATCATGGGATTATCTAGTTATAGAGGATGATTCAAAAGAAGACTCAGATGATGAGAAGGATGAGGATAAACCCGCATCTTCATATAGACCAACAAAAAGAGTTGAAATTGATAGATAGAACATAATTGGGGATCAGAAAATTCTAGTGTAGACAAGGAGGATGAAGACTCTACAAAACAAATCATACTTATCATAGATAGAGCCTAAATGTTTTGATTAAGTAGCTGGTGATGAGAATTGGGTTCAGGATATGAATGAAGATCATGACCAAATTGTGAAAAATCAAACACAGGAGATTGTTTTGAGACCAACATACATGAATGTCATCAGGATGAAATGGGTATTTTGTAACAAGATAAATAAGTATGGTGTGGTGATTTGAAACAAAGCATGACTAGTGTTCAAAGGGTACTCCTAGATAGAAGGAATTGATGTTGATGAAACATTTTCACCTATTATAAGGCTAGATACAATCAGATTATTCTTGTCTATAATAGTGTAAAGAAAGTTGAAATTGTTCCAGATGGATGTCAATTTAGCATTTATAAATGGAGTTTTGGAAGAAGAAGTTTACATTGAGTAGTTAGATGGTTTTCTCATTCATAATGATGAGAAAAAAATTTGTCAGCTGAAGAAGGATTTATATGGTTTGAAGCAGGAACCAAGAGCATGATATTCAAGGCTAGATCATTTTATGAAGATGTTTAGTTTCTAGAATGGTGGAGTTGATTACAATCTATATGTAAACAATGAAAGTTATCAAAGGATTATGGTGCTATTATATGACAATGAAATAATATTCAGTAGATTAGATGAAGCATAGTTCAGACAATTTTCCAAATTCATGAGAAGCGAGTTCGAAATGTCAATGATTGGTAACCTTTAAATTTTCCTTGGTTTACAATAAACACAAGAAAATAATTGCACATTTATTTCTTAATCTAAATATTACAAGGAAGTTTTGAGAAGGTTTGGAATGGATAATTTCAAGGAGATGAAGACTCTGGTATAAAATCGGATTAAACTATCTTAGGATGATGAAGGTAAAGTAGTCAATGTCATAGAATATAGACAGATCATTGTAAGTCTATTGTACTTAATCGAGAAAAAACTAGATATTTTTTTTCCACATGTCAAGTAGCACAATATCAAATTAATCCCAAGAAAATCCACTTTTTTTTTCAGTAAAAATAATACTTTGGTATATCAAAGGAACAATGAATTTCAGTTTTATGTACAATGAAAAATCTCAACAAAAGTTACTGGGATATACAAATACATATTGGGAAAGATCAATAGATGATAGGAAATCAATTTCAGGAAGTGATTTATATCTTTGTGTATTGTGTATTTATTTTCTAATAAATAAATAAGATTTAATTTCATTAACAACCATGTAAGCTAAGTATATTGCGACAACTCAAGCATGTACGCAGCTTTTTTGGATGAAGCAGTATCTTGATGATATGGGAGTTGAAGTGAAGTCTCCGATCAGAATCCATTGTGATAATTAAAGTGCTATAAATCTTAGAAAAAATCTAGTCCATCATTCAAGGATAAATCATATTGAAATCAAATATAATTTTATCAAGGAAAATGTTGAACAAGGGATTGTGAAATTTGAGTATGTGCCTACAGAACAACAAGTTGCAGATATTTTAACAAAGTCCTTACCTAAAGAATCATTTTAAAGGAACCGAATAGATTTGGGAGTTTAGTCGACTTCCCACACTTGAAAAAGTGTGGATGTGGGACCCCCTCTCCCTGTATTATGTTGTGTTTTTTCTTAATGAACTGATATGTGTTCTTTACCATATTTTCGACCTCAAAAGAGAAGACTTAGGGTTTTTTGAAAAATGGGGATAAATTGTGGCTATAAAAGGGAGAAAGTTTCTTAGTCAAGACATGGGGAGAATCTGTTCGGTGGATCAGTAAGATTAAAGGTGTTGAAGCTGAGATGAAGTTGTTTGGTGGAGCAGTGATGTGGGGGGGGGGGGGTATTAAATCTGACGATGCTAGATGTGATCGATAAAAGGATATATATAACAATATCCAAGGATATTGATAGAAATAGAAGAGTGGGTTTGGAATGGAATGAAGCGATTCATTTATGAACTTTTCATTATACACTTGTTTCTCACATCGAGCATTGCTTAGGTGGGATTATAGTGTGTGGTGAGTAAATCTTTGATCGCCAACTTAATCGCAAGAAGAGAATGCTAAAAAAAGGTGTAAGAAGATTTAATGGGATATCAAAATATAAAATTGTTTTCAATAAACCCAAAGGGGGATATTGTTAGGAAAAAATCACTCAAGGTTCCCTCTCGGTATGTTTTGGGTGTGTTTGTGTTTGTTGAAAAATCTAGATGACTGCAAATGAGTATGGTTGATGTTTCCAAAGCAGGTTTTAAAGGTGGTGTAGTTTCCCAGTGTTTTCCAAATTTTTAGGCCTCAAAATCACGAGTTTAATTTTATAAAAGGAAGGATTTACATTTAAGAGTGAACAATATGAAGACCATGAAGGAAGTTTATGGATCGCGAATGGTGGTGCATTGAATGTTGAAGGAAATCAGCAGAGGAAGGGAACCACAAAGCACAAGATGCAGACCACCTACGATAATGGTTCGTGGGGAGAAAATAGTTTGTAGTAAAGGCGTGTGGTATACAGAATGGATTGTCGTTGGCGAAAATGAGATGATGTTTTTAACCATTGTGAATGAAGAGAGGCAGTATGCAGACAACGTAGGGAAAATGGTTCATGGGATGATTACAGTTTGCGGGATAAGCGATACACGGTGAAGGCTATACTACAACAAAGATTTGGTAAATATGAAATTAGTGGATTATATATATCTATTTTCCTATATAAGGAGTGAAAATACCATCATTTAAGTGAGAGAAATTTTCATAAGAAAAAATCTTTTCTCTTGGAATTTGGTGAAGCTTGAAAGTGTTTCACAAGGGAGAATTCCATGAAGGGTGAAGTAGTTCATGAGGAGGATTCTTTGAAGGGTTATTTGGTTTGTGGGAAAATTTCATGAAATTTGTTTTATAGGGAACTGTGTCCCAAAAAGGAAGAATCATTCTGTGGAGAAGAAGAGGTATGTAGAAGGAGCAATCTGCAGAAGAAGGAATTCCACAGAAGAAGAATTGGTACACAGAGGTAGTTTTCAGAGGCAGTACATAGAGGCGGTATGCGCTAGTAGGAGTGGAGACAGTTCATAGAAGAGGTGATATGTGAAACATACCCACTATGTAGTTTGTAGAATAGGCTAGGTGGTTCGTGAAGGAATCAACAAATCTTGAAAAAGCACTTAAACAATTCACGAAAGCAGTTTACACTAACCTAACAGTACACAGAAAAGTGGATTTCATCTATAGGTGAAAAAGGGACTTTAACAGAGCATATAACCATAGTTGAGGATGCATTCTTTCATGAAAATGAAGGGACCTACAAGTCCATAAACTGTGAGTGAATCCCTTCCAAGAGTAGTGAGTGAAGGAAGAGGAAAACAATTATCCCTTCCACTGGTGGTGAGCCAGAGATAGAGACATAGGGAGTGAACCTTGGAAATCAGTGAAAAGAACCTAAAACTTGTAAAGTTTGTGAGCTTGGGTATAGATGAGATCTATCCTGAACCTTGTAATTAGAAGTGATCTTTAGTGGATTTGATACATCGGCACATCGTCATTGTATGCTCATTGGATGTATCCCGGTGAGGGTAAACCAAGTAAAATCAGTATGTACTGTGCATGATTTCATATCTATTCATATCTTGCTATGGGAGAAATATATAAGTATGTTTTTTCTAATAAAGAAGCAAGATCTGAAGGGGAAGGAGTTTTAATCTATCATACCTTGATTCAAACCCCCTCTTAGGGTATTTAACCTCATTGACCTAACACCCTTTGACATCATTGGAAAACTAGGGAGGGTGGCCTATTGGTTTTACTTTCCATCTGGTTTGATAGATATCCATGATTTGCTTCATGTTTCTTAGATTAGGAGGTATATACCAGATCATTACCATGTGAATAGATGGGAGGATATTAATCTTGATCTCGATACAACTTTGGTTGAGCATCCTGTTTATATTATGGATCACCATGATATGGTATTGCATGGTAAAATGATACCCTTAGTCTAGGTACTATGGAAGTGTAGATATGATAACCATGAGGTATGGGAGTGGGAGTCATTAATGAGGTAGTAGTGGCCTTCCCTTTTTGCAAATCTAGGATCTTGAGGGCTTTCTAGGGGAAAAAGAATATATGGTTGGGAGATTGTAATGCACCATTACTTTTCTATCAGGTATGTTTTTACCTTTTTTTTGGTTTTCCATTTTCAATGATTGAGTAATGATAATAAGAAATTGGAAGGGTACCTATAATAGTGAAGTTAGAGTTTGTTTGGAATTTTTAGCATAAAACCTATAGTTTTTCCGGTTCATTGGGCAATTACATGACATATAATGGGAATACATAGTATGTAATAGCTTCCAGACAGAAACCATGGAGTAGATACACAACATGAATTATTTACACACCATGTAAAGGTTACACATCACGTAATGATAAAATATCAGTTTTTAATAAAAAGAGATGGATTTTTTGGCATATGCGAGAGTCGACGATTTCATGACATGTAATTGGGTTACATGCCATGTAAATTACCGATGGTTGGTTTTAACCTATAATATCATCTGAAAATATCATTTCATTTTCACAGGAATCATTTATATCAACCTAAAGCTCTTAATAGGTGATTTTAGGTGATTCCCTCCCATCTTGGTTTTAGAGCACCTTGCCTTTCAGAGGCCATCCACTAGTTTTCCATTCACTATTGTTGAAAGAAGCTAGGTTTTTACCTTATTGAGGTATGTGTTTCTATACAACGGTTTAATTTTATGCTTTTCATATTTTTCTTGATAAATTACTTTAGGTTTTTCATTGATTTGAAGTGATAAATGGTTTCAAATTATTTCCTGGAAAAGAAAATGATTTCAAAAGGGTATTTTCTTTGAAAACAGATGTACTTGATTTAGAAATGGGTTTTCAAACTCTAAAGTGGATTTTCATAGATTTTAAAATGTATTCTAAAATCATGATAATGGCTTTGAATTGAATTTGAAAAAATTCACATTGGGAACCTTGGGTGCATTGGGAAAGAGACACATGTAGCCTTATTGTGTGTTGCACCACTAGGAGGTAACTTTTTGTGATATCAACTATAAATACTCGATATTAATTGGATAAAAAGTATGCCTGTTTAGAATTTTGAGTGTCTAGTATGCATTTTTCCATAGGCTAGATCCCAATATGAGGTTCTTTTTCATTTGTCATTTTTAGTTATTTTCTTTATTATTATTTTTATATAATGAATTTTTTGTCACAAATGTTTATATGAGGTTTTATCACATAGATTCACATGATAGGCTATTTTATGGATATGTGTATACCCATTTACCTCTTGATTCAACTATATGATTTCTTATTTTTATCACTTATACTTGTCATATTTCTAGTTTGATAATATTAAAGGATTTATGAAAACCAATGGAAGAAGAAAAGGGGTAAATGATTTATAAATTGGTTGGATTTATGAAAATGATTTGTAAAACTGTTTTGTTTTAAAAACTTGAATTGTTTCATTCATGATATTAGAATTTTATAGAAATTGTGGAGGTATCCTACTGGGATTTGGATCACACCATAATTGTACCTTTGGGAATTTGTAGATGTTGTATTGCAGGATTCAGGTAAACTGAATAGAATCTTATATCATGATGGATTCACTTGTTGTTGTTTCTTTTGTTTGGGTTGGTTTGGATGTGACTGTTGGTCACGTGGATACCTAACTTACTTTCCGGTTTATCCTGTTTTGACTTGGATTGTATGAATTTTTTGTATCTTTTATATTTACACTTAGTACTCTAGTTTTTTTTTCCTTTTTTATTATATTCAAGGCTATTTTTTATTATCTTATTTTTCCATTATCATGTGATGGGATAGTTCGAGTGGCCTGTCTAGTTGACTCGAGTTGGTTTATTACACATAATGAATATTAAACATTGGTTTTTACCCGGGGAAACCCTCAGAAGACTTCCAAGATTTTAAATAAGGGTCCAAGACAAAGAAACAATAGGTTTTTTTGGAGGCATAGGGATTCAATCACTAGGAGGTTTCCACTTGGTTCTAACCCTAAGATCATTCTTCATAGATAGGTTTTTCTTTTTTTTTTGTTTATTTTTTTCTATTTTGCAATAATACTAAATGATTTTTAGTTTAATTCAATTATTGTTTCTCCAATACCTATCTTCTATTCTATTATCTATGGGTTTTGGTTTATTCATAACTATCGATCACTTGAGGATGGTTGGATAAATCTGTAGGGGAGACCAGAATCAGTTGAAATGGGCACATACTAATTTTATTTATTTATTTATTCACTTGCAAAATGATTTTATTCAATTGGTATTGTATTTAAATTAATTTTTATTATATATATTATTAAATAATGGACCAAATTCATTTGATATAGGATGAAACCCAACATGATTGAGTTAATTAATTCATGACCATCAAATTGGATTATTCTTTTGTAATTTCAATATGATCCTAATTTATTCTAGTTATTTTAATTCAGAAGACAAAAAAAAATTGAGATTCTAGTGTATATTGATAGGTTTTGATCATTTCTCATATCAATTTAAATTGATTAATTATATATCCAATAGATAAAATTATTTTTCAAGTGTAGTTGGAATTTCTATTTAGCTAAACCACCCATGGAAACCGATTTCTCTCTCTTTTGAGTTTCCATTAGAATTAATTTATTTAATTTGTGTCATTAAATTAGTTTAATAAAATCAATTGAAATTGGGGTGACCCATAATTTTGCTAAGAGTTGTCACTATGTTCCCCCCTCTCTCTAGGATCGACCCTGTACTACCGATATTCTACTTATTTGTAGTTAGTGTGGTTTGGGAACAATATAAATTTATAATTTTATTTTTTCAGAGGATTTAATGATGTCCTTTAGATATATTAGCTCCCATGTGTCTGACTGATATAACCTCAGTGCTAGTCTCCAACCCATGATCTATTTGAGGCCAGCTTCAAGCATCTTTATCTCTCTTTCTTTATTACCAGCCCAGGAGGGGTATCTTTAAAGTGAGGGGGTCATGACATGCATTGTTAGTGGTACACACCATGAATATTAAAGGTGTTTCATTTAGTCATAAATGTGATGTAGACTACATGGCTTGACTCATACTAAAACATACCATGTATATCATGACACACCATGTAGGCATACATGCTATGTAAGTACACAATACACAAAAAGGACCATGCATATCATTAATCACATTCCATTTTGTGTTATGGTACACATTGTGTAATAGTTAAACACTAGAAATGGGTTTAAGTAGAAATGGAAGGGAACACACCATGTCTCCTATAATAAATTTCACGTACTTAATTAGTTTTAAATTAAAATTAACTAATTTAATTTATTAGAAATTATAGTGTATGATAATCTCAAAGAAAATTTGAGTGGTTTTTTAAGATAAATGAATGAATTTATTAATAAAATAATTAATTAATTTATTCGAATTTTTTTTCTTAATAAATAGAGAATTGAAATGAATGATAGATATTTTAAACTCACAGTTGTTGTACATGTGGATAATCATGAGATAGATTGACCTATGCATGTGTTGGATTTATACTTAATTTGATTATTTATTTCATGGGTTCTTATGATAACTTTATTATTAAATTAAGTATAATGATCTATGTATCATACCTTACTCCTTATTATGTATGATCATGAATTTATATAGTTTATTTTATGTATCCTACACTCCTAGTTCCCCCCACCTACATGTGAGTAATCATATATAAGGGAAGGAGCTCCCTGGTGAGAGTAGATAGTTCTAGACCGAACTAAGGTGGAATTAACTATGGAGATACAAAAGTTAAAGGTGGAATACTATAACTCAATCCCAAACTAACTTAAGGAGTTATTCCTCCAAGGTAAATGGTTAGTTTTTCATTCTCTTGATAATCCCACCAGTAGTAAAGAGCCATGATCATGTCAGATGTTTATTTTATTTATGCATCATTATTTATTTATCTGATTCTTTTTTACTAAACAGCATGATCACATAAAGTTAAAAATAACAATCATGCTAAGATAAAATCAAATAAATAGATTATGTGTAAATTATTTTATAATACGTGGTTAATTATTTATGTAAAATCCATATAATATTAACAATCATGTAAAAATATAAAGTAAGAAATATTTGTGCATAAAAATAAATAGAATCCCCCAATAAAAAATTAATTCAAAAAATCATTCCATTATATGAGTTTAGAATTCAATCATTGTTCAAAGTGATTGTCTGGCCTCTGTTATGGTGTTTTTAATTATCATGGTGTTCTAATTAAATTTTTAGGTCAACTTAACATAGTTAGAATCAAAGGTTTATTGAATCCATAAGACTCGGTACAACTAGTAGGAAAGTGTTGAGGAAATTTGAGTATAATATTTCAAGATTGGGGATTCCACTCAATGGATAAAGGAACTTCCAGTTAATGCAGTTGGAAATACTTCCTACTAATACCTTCAAATGATTTGATAGGGACTATTTTTGAGTTATTCAAAGAGGGATATAGATCCTTGTCATTAGAATATTCACATGATAAGATATTTTGAA
This sequence comes from Viscum album, assembly GCA_963277665.1. Lineage (NCBI taxonomy): Eukaryota > Viridiplantae > Streptophyta > Magnoliopsida > Santalales > Viscaceae > Viscum > Viscum album. Next base: position 979,770,297 of record OY728123.1, read on the forward strand.
TCCAATGGTGAGAGATATTGATATTTTATAAAATATTATGATATTAATAAAATTAATTTATCACATTACACTTTATAATCAAGATAAAGTATGTAAATCTTATTTTACTTATTATATAAATGGAAAGTGAAACCATGAGAACATTTTGACCATTTTGGGTCATTAACCATGTACTCACCAACATAAATGATCTAGAATGGTGTATTTTTTTATAAACTACACCACTATAGGAAATTTTGTTCTATGTGGTAGAATCCCCTAGTCTTGATTAGCCACCTCACCGAGCGAGGGAAGGTGAAAAGGATTCCCACAAGAGATTTATAGAGGGTGTTTCTCATGATTGTTACACTATGATATCAACTATTTATAGATATTTTATGATGAAACATATATACATGAATGCGTAAACCATGAAAACTCATCCCACTGAACTTGAAAAATAGGAGAGACTTAAGATAAACACAATTTTCACTACACTATACAAGTGTAAAATGGAAGACACAAACCTAGACAGTGATCATGACTTCAAAATGATGAAGGATATTGATCAATTAACAAATTTAGGATTCCATTTGGATAATAAACTATCAATTAATCTTATGATATCATCCTTACCCATATTCATAAATATTACAAGATGAACTGTATGAAGAAACTGCTTAAGAATATTTTGACTATGATTTGCCAAGAATATAGGGAAAGGTGGGAACATGGATCCTTATCCCTTATGGTGAAAATATTGAAATAACATGTTTAAAAGTACATAAATAATTAAAAGTTAATATCTTTTTAAAAATGAACTTCAAAGAGATAAAAAATTCAAAGACAATAGAGTGAATGTAAATTTAGCTACTTATCATGTGACAAGAAAGGATACTGGAAGAGGAAATGAAATGAGTTAAAGAAGAAGTGAGAAAAATATTCCACTTTAAGTATATTCATCATTGCTTGTAATATTTATATTTTACTTTTTGGGTATTAAATGAAATATAAAATCACATAATGTTATTAAAATACATGAACCAAGGGAGTTAAAAAACATTAAAAGAAGTTAAGTAAACTCTCTAAGAGGCTGAGAAAGAGTGATTTATAAGTTAGTAAATAGAATAACATGAATTCAAATTACCCCATGGATTAATTCTAGTTAGACTATTATTTTTTATTAATAATTACCAAAATATTTATCATAGTGTCTAATTATATAGAACAAGACATTATTTCATTTTGAAATGAATCTCATTACGGTATTCTATACCTAACTAATAGTCTAATTATACTTGAATCACATATATACAAAATAAAAATGAATAATGAATATAAAATACAAGGCTTGTACTTAGTTGTGCAAAGATAATTATTAGTCAAGTTAAACTAATAGTAGTTTCCAAGTATACCTAGTGGGGTGTTTAGACTCTTTGGGTCTAAAAACCATGGAATTTGACCTACTAACTTATCAAGTTTTAGATAAATAAACCAAAAAAACTTAGATTTAGTTCAACTATACTACCTGAACTATTATACAAATAATATAGAGTTAAATTCATATAAATCATGAGATTACTTTAATAAATTTTAGGAATTATCATTGAAGAAATAAATACACTTGGTGAAAAGATACAATATTCTATCGGTGGATTGCCAGAGTATATCTTAACCATGTATTCATCAATCATTTAAATGTAGAGTGGAGCTACTCCTAAACTCACATTACCTTATACACATCAATGAACTAATGGAAGTACTAGGATGATCAATAAGGAGTCTTATATATATTCCAAGTCTTATATGATCCCTGTCCATTTTTTTTAAAATAAAATCATAAAAAATAACCATATTCTAACCATATTGACTAGTAGAGTCATATTAGTTATAATATAACTGAAATCCATTATGTCATAATATAATGTGTTTTGATGAGAAATCTGTTAAAATTTGGCTTTAGATACAAACATGCATCAAATAAAAAACCAAGCACATCCAAATTAATTATCATATAATAAATTAGGATATTTTAATCCCTAAGACATGAAGGTATTGGTCTCGCATGCCTATGATTTTATAAGAATAAATCACTTATCTTATGAGATAGTGGGAGAAGAATTTAATTCTGCAAGGTTAGGGATCTAGATTCTCATGAGTTGGAATAAGAACACTAAACCCCACCAGATTCAATGGCATGTGTTTTTCCATATACACAAACTACACAGGGAAGTTAAAACTAAAGTGGTAGTTTTATATTTTATAAGACATGTGATATATTATTCCAAAGGAATAATGAATCCTATAGTGATTTAGTTAAAAAAATGTAAATGATTGAAAAGTTCATATGAATTCAGAGATGGATTCGATGTACCAAAATCCATTTTTTTATTTTGGTAGTTTATTTAAATGATGGAAATCCATTGGTGGGTATTTAATAGAAACCAAACATGTGTTATAAAAGTTGGTACCAATAAATATCAAAGGATTAATAATGGTTTAATAAATTTAAAAAGAAGGTATATAAAAAACATTTAACCAATTTTCATACTAAATCCATTTGAACTCTACTTGTCACAAAAACTTTCTATGATCATTTTATCGGGAATTGGATGTGAAGGCCACATTCTTTAGATGAAACCTTATTGAAGATATCTATATAACGTGACCAAAAGGGATAGTGAAATCAAAGAATAAATATAAGGTATGAAAGCAATAGAAATACATTTATGGATTAAAATGAGCATCTTGATCATATTTGTTCAATAAAGCCACTAGATAGTTTGGCTTTATTAATAATGAATGAAGTTATGTTTCTATAAGAGGTTAATGGGGGAATTGTAACACATCATGTCACTATTGTGGTGTATTAAATTTATTTTTGAGTTTTTTTGAGTTCTCAGGTATGTATTAATGTTTTTGGGTGGTTTGGAAGGGCTTGAGAAGTTGTATGTCTAAAAATAAAGAAATTTAACCTATGAACCAAAGGGTTCATGCCATGAACTATCCCTCCCAATGATTTGGGTGTTCTTGTAAGTGTAGTTCACCCCATGAAATTCACATGAGGATTCTATTCATGGCATTAATGGTGGTTCAACCCATGAATGTGTCTGCCTAGGGACCTAGGTGTTCTACTTAGTGTAGTTAATACCATGAACTAGGGGTTAACCCCATGAAATTCTTGTAGGGGACCATTTATGACATCCTCTATTCTTGGGTACACATCTTCTAAAGCTATTTAAATATTTTTTGGATATGTTTTAAAGTTTTTTGTGGTGGGATAGAGTTTTCTGAGAGATATTAAATGAAAAGTGTCCAAGATAGTGGGCATGCTATAGATTGAAAAAGAAACAATAGCTCCAATAGCTATCCATTTGGATCTACTGAATAGCCAAAAGAGTCTATATAATTTTATAGGTACTAAAAATCCCACTGGCCAGCTAGTGGAGGCCACTGACTTACTGGTGGCATCATCAAGATCCTAGTGGGGACATTGAGTTTTGAGGTATTTTTTCAAAACTCATAACCCTATCGATTTCTATCATTCTCTAAATACCACTTCAACTCTCATATCCCAGGATCCACCTCCAAAAATTTTAGAATGATCCCCTTTCTTTCCATATTCTATCTTTGACACATGGAAAATGGTTTGAACTTGTAATTCTAAAACAATGAATCTTCCTTGATCATAATTAACTATCTCCTTTACTATTTTATAAAGAATAAATCCCAGATGTATTTATTAGAACCAATGGTTTTTACATGGTCTAATAAGTTAATTGTTGATCGTTGATATAATTGGCACCCAAACTCGAGATTCGGTGGTGCGTTGGATCTGAACATCGACCCTTGTAATCAAATTGTAATTGTACCTAAGGTAGGTGGTCTTTATCATTAGGGAATATTATATGGGTTCTTGGTATGGTTTTTTTTGGCATGAATGTGTATCCCTATGAGACCTATGATTGATTATTTCTTGTATATTGTTCTATTATGTCTTTGACTCTTGTTGACATGACATGATGATTGATCTTTCATCCAATATACATGTTTTCATGTGAGGTTCCCTTTTTATTCCATAGTTGTGCATATAGGTTGATCAATATGGACTATCCACCTAAGTGGTATGTGAAATATATTGATCGACATGTACATATGATACCCTTCCAGTGGTATGTATCAAACATATTTTGTAAACAATCCCATTGAGGGGGGATATGTCAGACATGGATGGAGCACTTTCCTTCTAGCATGGAACAAAATAAGGTAGAGTTGGTCTCTAAGGAACCAACACATATGTTATTATTGTGTGATATATCATTTTTTTATCTATGTTTTTTATGATCTTGGAATACACTAGTATTTGTTATGAACTTTTGTTAAGGACCATTGGTGGTATCCTAATGGGTCTTGTACTCACACCATACTCAAGAATTTCAGTTCACTTATAGACTTCATGAACTAGGATCTAGCGAAGGTTAATGGCACTATGGTGGATGGTTAAATAGCTTTAGTAGGAGTATAAAATATCTTCAAGATAGACCTCAAGATGGATTTTTGGGCTGTATTTTTATCTTATTTTCTTCACACTTTAATCCACCACCTATGGGGATCCTTTATTTTGATTGGGTTATGTAACTAGCATGCCATAATATTATTGTACATGGTTTGATATTTTATTTTTATTCTATCAATCTTATGATTTATTTATTTATTCATATTTTTTGATGTTTTTGTTATCACTTCCATTATTATACTCTAATGTTTACCTAGTACTGAGTGAATAGTCTCCCCATGATGTACCTTTGTCCCTCACTACTAGCCATAATCCTATTTTGTATGGGAGGTGTGAATGAGGTCATGTGGCATCTCATCAAAGGCATGTATATTCAGGTCATGAAGGTGTTACAAAATGGCACTAGAGAACCATGTTTAATAACCTTTTTTTCTTTCTTTTCCTTAATTTGGGATATGGTAGACATGAGATTGAATGTTTGAGACTCAGGTAGGGGAACTATGTCAGTGCCTAGAAAAAACTATGTAGTGGACCTGTGAGTTTCCATAAAGTGGAAATTTATTCTCCAATTGTTAGATGTTACCTTTATTTTAAATTCACCTTAGGAGACAGTCATGATGTCAGTATACTATTTTATGGGATTTGGTTTGTGTTTATGAAAAATATCTAGGCATGTAGGATCATATTCCATATACCCATTTCCTATATTAGATATATCCCAAATAATTCAATGTATATTAAAATTATGATATGTGATATAGTACATTGTTCCCTTCATTCTATTATTTGAGATTGAGAATTCTATGCTTGTGTGTATATATATGGTTGTGACTAAATTGTAGGAACCAATGGCTTGACTTGGGATATGGGTAGTTATTAGGGGGTTATGCCTTTTTCTTATGGGTAGCCTCTTAGGATAAACCTTGTTTTAAACCCTTATGCATGTGTCATGGTTTATTTTTGGGCTCTGTGCTTTATATATTTTATTTATCTAAGGTTAGATATGGAATTTCAGGTTATGATACCTCATAAATGTCATGCGCATCTGGTTAGGGAAGTCCTAATTACACCACTTGTTGTGAAAGAGGATGAAACTGAGCATGAAACTGATCATGATCCCTTGGTTTCTCTATATGATCAATCTATAGAAGCAATCTTTCTTAGACTATTTTAGATAATAACTCACTAGGGTGGAGGATCCCACAAGAGAAGTTGGAAATGGACGAATCTTCTCATGACTTATAACTTCAACATACCATATCCTTTCAGGGCATTATAGTCCCCCAATATTTGGAGGAATGGATATGAGAAATAAAGGGTATTTTAAACCTAGTGAAGATACCATAGGATCAAAAGGTGAAGTTTTCAACCTTCATGGTTCAAATCATAGCTAGACGATAGCGGGACACCATAATTTAGGCTGGTAGACATGAAATGTTGACATGTGAGACCTTTAATGACCTATATTCATGGAGTTTTCCCTGATACATTGAAGCTAGACCATTCTATAGAGATCATAAAGCTCCAGTTGGGGTCGATGATAGTGTCTACCTATTAATTGCATTTTTCTAATTTGATTCTCTTTTCTTCTATTATGGCTTGGAATAAGGCTAAAAAAGAAATAAAGTTTGAAAGTTTTCTTCATACAAAGATAAAATGATAAGTTAATAACTTTGATACGATGACCTATGCCAGAGTAATTTGTAAGGCTCTAATGATTGAGAAAGACATTAATGAAGATAGAGTTGTTGGTCTTATTCCATTTTCCAGTGGAACGACATGTAATTTCTCTAGTATAGTGCTAGTTTCTTATTTTGGAAAAAATAAGAGGAAGTTGGAGTATGAATTCTATGGTGACAGTCGATAGTCAAAGAAGAGAATAGGTTCCTCAACTCCCTCTATGGGAAATGACTCTACTAGGTGCTATAAATGTGGGAGGAATGGAAATTTATCAAGGAATTCCCTACTTATCTCAATAATTTTCACCATTGTGGAATGGTGGGTCTTCTAATACAATATTTTCACAAGGATTCTTGAATTAAATAGAAAAGTTAGGCTATGGTTCCAGTATAGGACCTAAATAGTAAGTGCATACTACACAATGGTTGGTGAATCAGGCGACTCATAAGACTCTAGGGGGTCATGGAGTGGTTGCTGGTAGGGCTTATATAGTTGACCAAGGTTTAGATAATGGTGGAGAGGGACCCCAAACAATTCAAGGTATGGTCATGATTTATTCTACACTATCTTTTGTTTTTTTGGATATAGGAATATCCTATTCATTCATATCTTCTTAAGTGCTTATTGGGTTAGACTTACTGGTTAAGTTCTCTTCTAAGATATTATCTATTGATACACCCCTAACAAGAAAAGTGGATTGAATTCTTGTATATATAGACTATCCTATGGTGGTTTATTGATTTTTACATGTGTGTAGATTTAAAATTTTGGATATTTTGGGTTTTGATGTGATCCTTATCAAGGATTGGTTGACCAATTACCATGAACACATCGATTATTATCAGAGATGAGTGATTTTTACATCACTTAAAGGGGACAAGTTCATGTTGAATGGTTAATGAGATGTAGTAGAAGGTATAGTAGGACCAAATACTCATATAAGGGAATTATTTTTAGTATATTTAGATGGAATAGTCCTTGGAATAGATAAGATAATGAATCTATCCTATTTTTCTCATATGGAAAACCTATGCTGATATGTCCTTCCAGAGGATTTCTTAGGTTACCTCCACACAGGGGAGTTAAGTTTGATATCAATCTCATACATAGTGGGAAACCATATCAATTACAACATATCACATGGAAACAACTAGGTTTAAATATCTCAAAGTTTATCTTGATGATCTTGAGGATAAATGATTCATCGGACTAAGCACTTCCCCTCGGGGTGCTCTAATGTTAGTTTCCAATAAAGTAGATGGTGGTCTCTAAATTTGAGTAGACTATCGATAGTTCAATTATATAAAATTAAATAATAGGTAATTTTTCCAATAATTGATGACTTGTTTGATAAATTGAGGGTAGACCAGTGGTTTTCAAAGACTAATCTATGTTATGGATACCATTAGCTTCAAGTTTGAGAGGAATGCACACTAAAAACAACATTTAATAGTAGGTATGAGTTTTATGAGTATCACATTATTACTTTTGGAATGAATAATGCTCAAACAATGTTCATGAAACTCCTGAAAAAGATATTTCACCTATACTTGGAATCTTTTTTAATTATTTTCATTAATGAAATCTTGATATATTCAAAGATATTGGAATAACTTGCTAGAAACCTTAAGATTATATTGAGTATTCTTTGAGCACATCAGCTTTATGCTAAGTATTTCAAGTGTAAAGTTTCATACAACAGGTTTAATTTCTTGGGAATGTGGTTTCTCAAGAAGGAATATCATTTGATTCATATAAAGTAGATGAAATTATTTCTTATTAATAACTAAGGAATATGCTTTAGATTTAGAGTTTCTTTTGGTTAAATAGATACTATAGGAGGTTCATTTAGGACTTTTATTGCCTGGTAGCACCCATGACCATGCTTAAAAAAATGGAGTCAATTTTGAATGGATAATATAGTGTGAATAGGATTTCTTAGAGCTAAATAAGAGGTTGAAATCACCCCTAATACTGATTCCTCCCATGCCTCGAGTTGGGTATGCAGTGTTTTGTGACATGTCTAGCATTATCTTGGGATATTTTATGATGCAGGGTGATAAAGTAGTTGATTATGGGTCATTTCATCTATGACCCCAAGAATGGAACTACCTTACTCATGAATTTTTGTTGGCAATTTTGGTTCATGAATTTAAATGTTGATAAAAATTCCTCTTTGGTGAGATATTTTTTATATATATGGACCACAAGAGGCTATGGTATATTTTATCTCAATGTGACCTAAATATTCATCAGTGGAATTGGGTAAATTACTTGTATAAATTTTACTATAATATGGATTATGATCCCAATAAAGTCAAATGTAGTTGAAAATGTTCTTAATATAAAGACACAATAAGTTAGATATTTAACTTTAGATGTAGGATGGAAGATCATGAAATTGTGAGAAAACTGACAGGTGGACATAGCTGAGGATCTAGGGGTAGTGGCTTGTACACACTTATTTATCAAGTACTCATTGGTGAAATGAGTAAAGGCCAACCAAAATCTTGATCTAGAGTGTGTATTGATAAAAATGATGTTGGAATTGAATGGTTAATTTTTATGATAGATCTTATATGAACATGGTGTGATTCTGGTTCATGGAAGATTGATGGTTTCTTCTTCCATGAATGAATAGATGAAAAAATCCTCTCATGATTCATAGAGGGAAATGAACCTAGGGTTGAACAAAATTTATCATAATGTGAAAAAATAATTCTGGTGGATCAACATGAAAAGAGACATTGAAGACATTATCTCCCAATGTCTGGATTGTTATAGGATCAAGACCGAGCATCAGAGACCTTGAGGTTTTCTCTAGAAACTTCTAGTGCCTGTATAGCAGTGGGATGAGGTGACTATAGACTTTGTAAAAAGGTTTACGATGACCCTAATAGGTTTAGTTTCCATGTGGGTGGTAGTGGATCTGTGGAAAAAAGTTTTTAAGACTGATCTGGGAGGCTGAATTAGTGAATGAGCTCGGAAAGCTCTAGGTTTTGGATTTATATAGTTGTATAGGGTGCCTTTGACTATGGTATCTGACATAGATTCTCAGTTCACATTATAGTTTTGAAAATACCTATTGAAGGTGATGTGGACTCAATTGAAACTAAGAAAAAGCTTCCATCCTCATATTGACATACAATCAAAGAGAATGATAAAAAATTTAGAGGACATGCTTTTGCATGTGTTTTATATTTCATAAGTTCTTACGAAGATTACTTGGATCTAGTTAGTTCCCCTACAATAACAACTTATATTCCTTGATTCAAATGGATCTATTTAAGGGTTTGTATATGATCCCATATTGTTCACCACTATGCTGGCATGAGGTAGGTGGATATTTAGTTGTAATACCGAATATGGTACAAGAGACCTCAATGTGGGTTTAGTTGATTTTGAAATAGATGGTTACAACTTAGAAAAGATAGGTATCTTATAATGACTGAATAATACAACCCATGGAGTTCACCATGTGTGATAAGGTTTTTTTGAAGGTGTCCCCTCAGTTGGGGAATATGCATTTATGGAAGAAAGGGAAGTTGTCACCACAGTATGTTGCGATGTTTGAGACTATTAGATGCATCAGAGTAGTGTTAAATTGGATGGATCATCCTCCATGATACCTAGGTATGCATAATGTGTTCCACAAATATCATCTTTGATGATAATATCCTGATTCTGTGCATGTTCTTGACTTTGAGTATGTTGAGTCTGAACTAGATGCATCTTTTAAGGAGCGTCCCATTTTGATTATGAACCAAAGTGAGAAAGTGTTTTGAGGGAATACCATTAATCTTATTTGGGTTCAATGTTAGTATATGTGTATTAAATAATATAAACGAGATATATTGAAAAACATTCAAGTATTGTGTCCCAAGTTGTTCGAGAAAACCACTGGGATACTTCTCAAGGATGAGAAGTTATAAGGAGAGAATTGTGACATCCTATATTATTAGGTATGCCTCTGTTCAGGATATTAATTGTTTTTCAGATATGTTATAAACTATTTTGAGGAAGGATATATGTTTTTAGGAAATCGAAAATGAAAAGGGGCCAGGCCAGTGGGCATGATATAGATTGAAAAGGCTACAATAGCTCCACCGACCAGTAAGTGGGATCCACTGGCCATCCATTATAGTTTCGAAGATTTTCTGGGTAACTTTAGATCTAACTTTCCAACTAGTGGAGTTCCTAGGAAAAACCATTCTACCAAATGACTGCCATCCTATTAGTGAGGCTTCTGGGAATAACCTATTCTAATCAATGGCCACTGGTTAGTCGGTGTAGGCCACTGACTTGCTGGTGGAATCATTTTGAGTGTAGCGGGGGAACCAAGTTTTAAGTAATTATTCTAAATCTCAAAAAACTATAAATTTATCCCATTATCTATGGACATTTTTGATCCCCAACACCCTATGAGTCCTCTCCCTTCAATTTGGAGTGATCTCCTTCCCTTATTTCTACTTTATTCAACACCTAGACAATTGTTCAATCATGTGATTCTAATCCAATGAGTCTTCACTGATCTTGATAAATCCTATCCATTAATCCTTGATCAAAACCAATTTTATACTAGATTTATTGATCAAATATAATGGGTTTTAAATGGTCTAATAAAGGATTTTTTTATCATTCATAGAATCAAAACTCAAACTTTGGATTTAGTGGTGCGTTGGAATCAGACATCACCCCTTGTCATCAAATCATTATTGTACCTAAGGTAGGTGGTCCTTATTATTAGTGCTTGTTATAAAGGTTCTTGGTGTATTTTGTTTCATTATTGTGTAGCCCCATGAGACCTATGTTTGACGTTTTATCACATATTCTTCTATTATAGCAGTGAATCTTATTGAAATGATGTGACGTTTGACCTGTCATCCTATATACATGTTTGGATGTGTTGTTCATTTTTCCTTTTTTAGTTGTGTATCTAGGTTAGGCCATATGGACTAAACCATTGAGAGGGGTGTGTAATATATTAATTGTCATGTACATGGGATTCCCTTCCCATGAGATCCATCAAACATGTTTTTTGGACCATCCCATCAATAGTGGATGTGCTAGACATGACTGGAGAAATTCCTTATAGCATAGAGATGAAGTAGGTAGAGATGGTATCTAAGGACCTGAAACATATGTTATTCTTGTGTGATATATTTTTTGTTTATCTATACTTTTTATGATCATGGAATTCCCCAATGTGTTTTATTCACTAGTGTTAAAGACCATTTTTGGTATCTTATTGGGTCTTGTACTCAAACCCTACTCATGCATTTCAGTGAAATTATAGAATTCATTAAAATGGATCCAATAAAGGGTAAGGTACCTAAGGTGGATAGTTGATCATTTTTAGTTGGAGTATGTGAGCACTATAGGATGGAAATTAGGATGTATTTATGCTACTTCTTTAGTTTACCTTATTTTCTTTGTACTTTGATCCACTACCTATGTGGATCCTTTCTTTTTTTTGGGTTGTGTGACTAGCATGACATACTATTACTGTACATGGGTTTCTATTTTATTTTTATGCTAATACTATAATGATTTATTTATTTATTTATTATTTATTGATTTATTTTTTATCTATTTAATTACTATACTATGATTTTTACCCAGTACTGATGGAATAGTCTCCCTATAACATCCCTTTGACTCTCATTGATAATCAGAAACCTCTTGAATATGGGGAGGCACACATGAGGTTGTTTTTTTATCTTGTATTATACCTATTGGTTTAGGTCATTGGTGTATTACACCATTCAACCTGTGAATGATTGTTTACCCTGTGAATGGCAGTTCACCCCATGAATGTGTTTTCCTAGTTTATAATTATTTTTTAATTTTATCCACATAAACCATTAAGGACTTATCCAACCTTTTCTCCTCTTATCTAAATGAGTAAAGGAACATTAATTATGAGTTATTCTTCCCCTACTAATTTAATTTTTAGCACCCTCTCCAATAATTTTGGGTAACTTTTCATGGTAAATCCATAATTACTCTTGGTATTCCTCCTCATATTCCACTTTCCCACTTAATTTATGATTTTCTATTTTCCTAGAAACCCTAATAACCATGGGGGTTGTGATTTAGGGTTTTTTTGGGCTTAATTAGGGGGTTTTGATGTTTTGGGACTGTTTAAGGCCTCTCATTTCTTTTTCTATCTTCCACCGTCGATGGTGAAAACTATTTGTTGGATCACCATTTCACTGAGGTAGGTGTTATTGTGAATTTACTTAAATTGGTATATTATTTATTTCATGATATTTCTAGGAATTTTATTTTCTCAATTATGCATATATGTGATAGTAAAATTGATTTTACAAATGACATGGATAGGTTTCTCACCTATCATAAAGGGTTGTTCAAGGGATCTTATTTCTAAGATGATTTTTTAATTCCAAGTGTTTTGAAAATATTTAAATAGTTTATTTCAAATGAAAATAATATTGTGAAAGGGTATTTGAACTCATTTGGGTCATGAAATGGGTAAATTTGATTTGAAATTACTAATTGTTTAAACTGAAAAGAGTGTGTATTTTAAAAATGATTTTTATAAATTCTTTTCTACATGTTGATTTTGAAGGTTCATTTGAAATGAAATTTAAAATGAAAATAATTTCCTTGGTATACTGAGCCAAGGTTTTAGTGAATATTTTTCAGAATTTTCAAAGCCTTTTAATTTTTTTGGGTGTGTTAAACCCTATTTGTATGATTTATACTTTCTAACTTTCTTATGAGTGGTGTTTAATGTATATTGAGACTGAGTGATGGATATAAATGGGTTTCTTCATGAGAGGGCAATAGAGGTGAGGGTAAGTTATTTTTTTATGCTTAGTGATTCTTTTTTAGATTATTGATGTTTTTTCTCAAATATTATTGTTTTCTTTATGGAAAATCATTGGTGCTTGGGTTCTCTTATATGGGATAATCCCCCTAACTAGCCTTACTAGTGAAGTAGTTATATGCTCCCTATTTGGATAGAGATGTAGTAAAACTCCAAAATGAACCACTAGAGTGATATAACATTTATAGGTAGGCTAGTTCTTGCAGCCTTAGGGTGCACTACCAGGATTCCAAGTGTGTTTTCATGACACACGATGATACTCTATAGGAACCATGGATTATTATACCCTCTTTCACATTTATTTCATTTGTGATGTTGTTCCTTGGTGTTTTGTGTTTTCATCCTTACATCTTACTTATTTTATTTTAGTATTTTCCAAAAATATTTAAGATGGTGTATTTATAATGTGATTTCAAAAGTGGATTTTAAATGGGTATTTTGGTAAAGGAGGCATAATATGAAGAAATGTTTTAAAAGATATTGTTATCATTTAAGAGAAAAAAAAGTAATTTTATTAATTGGTTATAAATTCATTACCGGTTTTATTTACTTATGACTGAAAACATATTTTCTAAATTCATTTCAAACTAGAATAAATGAATTTTATTTTTAAAGGAGTGATAAAAAATACTTGGTGGGATCCTATTGGGATTGGTTTCACTTACACCCTACTTATACCATTCAATGTGTGTTTCTATTATGTTTTCATTTTTGGTTCCCCAGATTCAATCTTCCTTGTGTTGGGTGTTTGAGTTGTACATGATGGTTGGATGAGGACATATAGAGTGGTTGAGGGTCGCATGAGGATATTTGGTAGTAGTTTAATTTGTTTTTTTATTTTATTTTGTTCTTGGGAAGTTTATGTATTAGACCTGATGGTCTATATTTTTCTTTATTTATTTGTTCTCATGATGATTATTATTGATTTATTGTTCAGTTTATGTAAAATATTGGTTTTGTTTATTTATACCTCATCACTCTGATTATTTTTCTCTACTTATTTATTTGATCTATTAATTTAATGGTGTGGAAAACCAACCTATAGACGGGTCATGATAGATTCTTTAGTGGAAGTTATTCAATTATTATTCAATTTTTTTAGGAGAAAATATTCCTAATTTTGTTTCCCTGATTCTCAAACACAAATTTCTAGACCATGGGGTCTAGGAACACCCTTCGATCCTTTCCATGGATTAGATGAGGTGCCCAGTTGAGGGGTAACCCTAGATGGTTTATGATAAAATTGCATCATAGTAAGGTTCATGAGGAAGGCCTAAGTTCTGGAGAATTTTCACTTATTATTTGAGGTGTGTCATAGTAGTAAGAAGAATAGGACTATTGGGATTCAAGAGGTAGGTCAGGAATAGGTGTTTGACTACCACATTTCATGAAACGTCTTGATTCACCATGGGTAGTCAGGTTTTTTATTTTTCTCTGATTTTTTATTAGAATATAGTATCTTAATCCTCATTTGAATTATATGATTTAACTTGTGGGTTTTGTTTTATTTTGGGATGAAAATGAAGAAGGAATAAGGAATGAGAGGTTGGATTATATGGACTAAAAAACCATGTAGTGACAAATCACTCAATTTTAAAAGCTTTACAGAGACTATTACATGATTGGTTCATGAACATTAACAATATGGCCTAATCAAGCACGGTTCTATATATTTTGTTTTTTTATTTAGACCTATTGGTTCAAGTATTTCCTTGAGTGGATTTTGGAAATGGGGAGGTAATTAAATAAATTTGTTGATTCTTTAATTCTATTAGATTGTATTTTTTATTAAGGGTTATGGGGTTTTTTTGTTTAATTATCTCTTGTAAATTAATTTGGTGCAAGGAAATAATAATTTCATGGAAATTTTTAATCTCAAAACGATTCCCTAAAGATTGTTTATAAACATTATTTGGTTTATAGAAAAATTATTTGAAAATGGTTTGATTGAGATTATTTTTATGCAAAAAGAGAATTTTTTTGAGACATTTTAATTGAGAAAAGGGAAACTTCATTGGGTGTTTTTGTTATAGAACTGGATTTTGTGGGTTAATTATAAAATCAACCCAATTTAGAAAGATATTCTAAAGGTGAATGGTTTTATAATAAATAGTAAAAGGGTTTTGAAATGGGGTTCCCTTGTAATTTTATAAAATGTTTATTTCTAAACCAATTTTAATAGGTCTTTTGAAAAGTGATTTTTATTTTTATAAGGGTTTTGTAAAGTGGTTGATTTCAAAAGTTTGGGAAATTTTCTCAGCAAGGTTGATTTCAAGTGTGTTTTTTGGTAAAATAATTTATAAATTATTTATTGAGAGTGGAAAATTTTAAAGAAAGGAAGTTTTTATAACGTTTTAATGGTATATCCAATTTTAGAGGTTTTTATTTTTTGGCATATGACCTTAAATTTAAAGGTACTTTTTAATTTTTCATATAATACATGAGAAAGTTGGATTCAGGTTTTGTGTTATTTGGATCATGCCTCCTAGAAAGGTCTTGAAGAAGAGTGGGGCATCCGTTTCTAGGTATGAACCCTAGGGTGTTATGATTTTTCATATAATTTAGATATTTTAGTTGGTGAGTCTACCAATATGAGGAATAGAGTGGTGGAGTCAGAAATTTTTGGGTTCCTAGATCTCATCCAAATATTCTTGAATCATTATTTTCTTCCTCTTTATGGTGGAACTAGAATTGAAGGAAATTGAACCTAAACTAAATTCAGTTGTTAAGGGAAAAACTTCTCTAGGACATATTATATTCATAGGAAGAAGGAGTCTTGGGTGTATTTTATAATTTGGGTATCTTTTGTTTTGGGATTGATCCTCTATTTTAGTAGTTTCCTTCTTGGTGGATTTGGATGTGATTATGGATCTTGAGATAGTTTATAGCCATTTTGAGTTTTGGGTGATTCTATATTAGTTATTATATGATTTTGGTTATTTTTAATAGTGTTTACCTATGTTTTGATATATTTTATTATGGTTTTGGTTTCATCACCTATGATTTAAGTTTTTTTAAAGGATTAAAGATGATTTACCCTTGGTTATGGCCTTGAGTAATTGAAATTGATGTTGTTTTTTTGTAAGTAATGAGAGTTATACTCTCAATTAATGGGATCATTATGAAGTCATGTACCATGGTTGAGATCCCAATTTACCAAAGTAGAGTGTGGTGACTTGGGTCTGAGACCCATGTTGGTTTCATTGAGGCTTTTTTGAGGTTTTTTCCATATTCCTTTTTGCGTAGGATATTTTTTTGTGGCTTGGTGTTGAGTTTGTTTATGAATATCAGTTTTAATTGGGTTTTATTTCTTTAGAGTGGTTTATTATAGTCGATGAATGGTTCCCTTTTTATAATTTTTTTATAGAGGTTATGGTACTTATTTTGAGGCAGTTTCCTTTATGGAGTTTTTTTTGTTTCACCGTTTTAGAAAAGTTTTAAATGACGGGGATACCTATAATGGGTCTCTATTATTTTAGATATTTGTTTTAGGTGGTTTTGGTTTAGTTTTCACTTAGAGTTAATTGATGTTGTTTTATTATTTAAGTTTCAAGGTTTTAAGGATTTGGGTTTGATATTTTTGGATAATGAGTCATGTTAATTGGTTTTCTTTCTATTATCCCACTATAGATTACCCAGCCCAATAACCTCAAGCTTTGAGGTATAGTGGTTTTTATTTTTTATTTCCTTCTATTTGATCATGGAATTTCTAGAGGCATAAAATATCAAGGTGGAGATACTATAACACCCTGTTTTACTATTGTGGTGTATTAAAATGATTTTTTTGAGTTTGTTTGAGTCTCCAGATCATTCTTATTGTTTTTGGGTGATTTGAGAGGACCCAAGAATCTATATGCATGATCTTATAGTAGTTCACACCATGAACCATCCCTCTTATTGGATTGAGTATTCTCTCTTGTCTAGTTCACTCCATGAACTAGTGGTTCCCCCATGAAATTCTTTAGGGGAGACCATTCATACCGTGAATGGTGGTTCACCCCATGAATGGTTTTACCCATTGAACATTATGTTCACCCTAGTTTAGTTTAACCAGTGAACCAGGGGATCAACCTATGTACTAAGTTTTCACCTCATAAAATCATCTCAGGGTTGGGGAGACCATTCAACCCATAAATGGGGGTTCACCTTATGAATGGGTATACCTAGTTTTTAATTTTTTTTATGTTTTTCCAGTTTTACCTATTTCTTCCCTTAAGACCTTAGAATCAATTTCCCCCTATTATTTTACCAAGTTAAGGTGAATAAAGGAGGAGTTCCTTCTCCCCTCCTTTTATTTTTGGATCCCTCTCCTATGATTTTGGGTGGGTTTTTAAGCTAAATCCCTCATTCATTTTGTTTTTTTCTCCTATTTTTTCCACTCTCCCCCTTTCTTCTTGGTTTTATCTTTTCCCTAAAACCCTAACATCCATGGGGTTTGAAATTTAGGTATTGTGATAGGTTTAATTTTTGTATTTTGAAGTTTATTTCCTGTGTAATTCCTCTCATTTTTTTCTGTAGTATTCACCATTGAAGGTGATGACCTTCTATTAGATCACCATTTGATTGAGGTGGGATTTTTTGGGTATTTTCTTAAATTAGAATGTCATTTTTTCTTGAGATTTTTAATTTTTTAATTTTATCAATTATTACTATATGTGATATTCAGATGAATTTTATAAATGATTTGAATTCGTTTATCACTTGGCATAATGGTTGGTTCAAAGGTTATAATTTCTAAAATGATTTTTGGATACTAAGTGTTTGTGAAATGACTTAATGGTTTATTTCAAATGAAAATGATGTTGGGAAATGGTATTTGACCATGTTTAGTTCATGAAATAGGAAAATGTGGTTTGGTTATACTGATGCTTTAAAATTAAAAGGGTGTATATTGTGAAAATGGGTTTTATAATTTTTTTTCATCATGTTGATTTTAAAGATTCATTTAAACTATAATTTCAAATGATGAGAATTGGATTTACATAACGATATTGGATTTTAGTGCTACCTATTTAGAACTTTTTGAAGTTTTTAAAATTTGTGGGTGTGAGAGACCCTATTTTCCCTTTACACTTGTTCCCCTTCTTATTAGTGGTGTTTGATTTATGTGGAAGCTTAGTGATAGATAGAAAGGGTTTATTGCATATGATGAAATTGTAGGTGAGGGTGAGTTATTTGTTCATTCTTAGTGAACCTTGTTTGGACTAATGATGATTTCTCACCTTATAGTTTACTTCATAGGAAACCATGGGTGATTGGGTAGGAATTTACTATATGGGATGGGTTCCCCCATCACTACCCAAGCCAATGATATAATTACCTGTCACCGTCTTTAGTTAGAGACATAGTACAACTCTAGAATACATCTCTAGGGTGACATATAATTTATAGGCAGCCTGATCTTAGTTTCTTTAGGGTGAATTCCCATGATTCCTAGTGTGTTTCCATAATACTTTATGACTATAACTCGGTAACCTTCTTTCTTTTTTGTTCCCTAGTTCGATTGGTACCTATATAATCGTGTTCTATTATAACTTCTTTCCTACTTATTTCATTTGTGATGAAGTAACTTGGTTTTTGTCTTTTCATTCTTGTATCTTACTTATTTTATTTCAGTATTTTTCCAAAATCATTTAGATGGTTCATTTATAAAGTGATTCCAAAAATGGATTTAAAATGGGTATTTTGGTAAGGGAGGTATAATCAAAAGAAATGTTTTAAAAGTGATCATTTTCATTTAATAGAAAGGAAAAGAGAGTTTATTAATCAGTTGTGAATGAATTACTAATTTTTATTTACTTTAAAATGAAAAACATATTTTCTAAATATATTTCATACTATAATAAATGAATTTTATTTTTAAAGGAATAATAAAAACTCCTTGGTGGGATCCTACTAGCCTTGATTTCACTTAAACCCTACATACACTTTTCAATGCATGTAGCTCTTATGTTTTCTTTTCAAGTGACCTATATTTGGCCTTTCATGTGTTGGGTGTCCAAGTTGTGCAGGATTTTTGTATTAGGATGTGGAGAGTGGATGAGTCTCACATAGTGATTGTTGGTAGTGGATCAGTTTGAGTTTTTTTATCCTTTTGATGTTTATGTATCAACCTTGAAGGACTATATATTACTTTGTTTATTATTTTCTATAATAATTATTATTGATTTATTGTTTATTTTATGGAAAGTCTTGGTTTTATTTATTTATATTGCATTACACTAATTAGTTTTTCCTACTTATTCATTTTTTATATTTATTTGATGGTGTGGATGTCCAGACTATTAATGAGTCATGATATATTTTTAGGTGGAAGTCCTTTGGTTATTATTTGATTCTTCAGGAGAAACTACTCCCAAGTGTGTTTCCCTAATGCTCAGACACTAGTTTCCAACCCATGGGGATTGGGAATGCCCTTCAAGCCTTAATAAAGACTGACTTGGGTTCCCTATTTAGGGGTGACCTATGTTGGTTTGTGATAATTAATATTATTTTACTATATAGATATGTTGATAACTTATGGTAAATATATGTTTAGTCATACAATTAATTAAGACTAAGGATAATTTATCAATGAATTACTTAAAGTATAAAACCAAGTTCTTGGGAACAATATATAAAAACAAATATCCATGAGGTTTCTTAAATCAATTCATAATATATACATTAGTAAGGTATTAAAAAATACAAGGTATAAAGATTAAAGACTGAATCATTTCCTATGTCACATGGAATGAAATATCACTAGGATGATGTGTGAAAACATCTGAGGAGATTCTTATCATGAATAGAATACATAAGACTAAGATTACTTTGAAATATATCTCACATTTCATGATTTGTACTAAGGTTTGGTTTTGATTATGTGTAAATAAAATAGGAAAAATATAGAAAAACTAGGATAAATACAGATAATTATGTTTAGATCAATCCAAGATTACTTGATAAAGTAGAAATGTATGAGTGATTAGTTTTTTAGATAAGTGGGAATACTAATTGTATAGGGGATAAAAAAATGTTTCCTTTATGTCAATTTAATCTAGTATCATAGTAAGGATAAGATAATATGAAAAAAACTTATTATAATCAGTGGTTCCCAAATCTATATAAATTAAGTATGTTGTGGATTCTGATGTAGATTAAGAAGTGGTTTTGAAACATTTTGTTTTAGGTTATTATTTTTTCTAGGATATTAAGTTTTTAACAAAGGTTAAAAGGTATATACTTGATGTGATCACTTGTTAAGATATTTCCTCATAAGGGTGGATTCATAGTAAGTATAAAAAACAATAACATGGTGGGACCAATAACTATAACCATAATTTAGTAGAAACATGTTTATCTTGTGAGGCTAACAAGTCTACTAGTATTTGGATTAAGTGCAAGTGGGATTCTATTGGAGTTGATTCCCTAGAACCAACTGTCTTTATACTATTGATTACTAGAATATTCAAAGACTTGAATATTAATAATTTTCCCATCACATGATGATTTTTCTTTTATATAACAATAGTATGATAACTTCTTTAGAGTATTTATCTCATTGAAAGGTTATAGAAGTTCCCCATTATAATGAGAACCTTGAAGTATTATGAAAATGTTTTTAAACATATTTTATATGGGTAGATGAATTCTATTTGAAGAGACATGAATGATACTCAATTATTAGGTTAGGTTCCTCACAAGACATTGATAATTCATTTCATGAAGTTTTAACATGGTAATCTCCAAGAGAGGAAGTTATGAAAATAGACCCACTAATAAGAATTGAACATGTTATATGTGTCATTGAATATTCATATCTATGGTTGTGTGTATTAGTATTTAGAATTGAAATTATTATTAATGTCTATCATGAATCATGTAATTTTATGTATTGATGAAATATGTGATGACATATGCTCAATGTGAGGTATGATACATTGGGTGTATCATAAGTGATATACATTCATGAATAATTCAAGAAATGATTTTTTGCTTCCATATTAATGGAACTAGATATCTCAATATCTTTTATTAAAATAACAATATTTGATTAAAACCATGGCCATAGTGATTCTTCAATTAGTTTATTCCAAGAAGTCAAAGAAAGATAAATCAAGAATATAGTTTGATGACACAAGTATGTAACTTGCTTGACGAGATATCTTTACAAAAGGATTATATTACATAATAAGTGTTTGTATGAGGTTTTTTTCATTATGACATCAACATCTCTCTCTATGGGTGTATTAAAGTGTTGCTAGATGCTAATATTTTACTTTAGGATAGCTTGCATAATTACACTATGAAAGAGGCCCAGAGGGTCTCACATTAAGTGTATCTAAAATCTTAGTTAAATTATATTTGAATTTAACATTTAGAATAAATATTATTCTATAGATAAAGGTATAATAATTATTCAGGTTATACTGACACATAAATTCAATCACAAATTATTCAAAAGAATATATGTGAGTTCAATATTAAATAAATATTATTTTCTAGTTAACATATATAAAATTTATTTATCTCTTGTTTATTATTTTGAAGTTAATAATTTTTTTGTTAAATAAATATTTATTTAGTTACATGAATATTAATAATAAATATTTATTTACCAGACAACAAATATAAAATTTATTTATTTTTTAATAAATAATATAATGATATTTATTTATTTAAATAAAAGTTTATTAATCAAAGTTTGATAAATTCCAAGGAGAACTGAGAGGAAAAGTTAAGGGCCCAATGAAAATGATATATTTTATTTAATATAATTTAAATAAATATTGATTTATTTATTTAATAAATGACATTTAAATATCTACGAGTTAGCGCATGTCATGTGATATAATAATAATAATAATATTATTATTAGATACAAGATTTACTTGATAAAGAAATTAGTTGAGGGGCCTATGTGAAATTACTAATTTTCTAACCCAAAGTATATAACCCAACATATATCATTTCTAGGGTAATGTGAATTGTTGTACACAACATATTCTATCTATATAATTCTCTAAAGATCAATGAGAATGATCCCAAGAACAAGATACGATCCACCCCCCTCCAGACTAAGAGAACAAGATAAAATATTTCATGACTGAAATGATTATTATTGTGATTAATGGTGAAAAACATAATATATTTAGTTCATTTGTGATAGAACCTAGAATACCAATGATAATGTTTTGAGATTCATGGAGCACATTTGGTTACTTATAGAGGAATTCTACTTTGGATTCTTCATCAAAATGATGACACAGTAAGAAAGGTAAAATGTATTCATTAAAAGAGAAATAATTATCAATTTGAGGTTATTCTAATTATATAAATTAATTATAAATTATATGTGAAAAGATACTATCTATGAATATTCTAGGGTTATGTTCATCCAATTATAAGGATTTATCTAAAGAAACTGATGAAAAATATTATTGGACATGAGCCCAACCACTTCCATTGTACCCTAACACCTTCACTTTCTCCCTCATTTCGACACCTAAGCGAGAGAACTCCATTTTTGGGAAATTTTGGTGGGTATCTCCCATTGTATGTTATCTTAATCAAATATTTTTATGTTTGGGAATCATATAGAAGGTATTTAACTCCTTATTCCCAACCTATCCTATTTCTCTCTAGATCTATGGTTTTGAAATGGGTGTTTCACCGCCTTAATTGCAAGGTTTGTGCGGCGACGTCCTTCGATTGAGGATTTTGGAAAGATGGTGAATGAAGATTGGGGTTTGAAAAACCAGGTGTCGTTTGGGATTTTTGGGCCTCAACAGATTCTCATCTTCTTCTCTGATGAGGAAGATTTGGGAAGGGCGTGGTCTAGACCAAGGAATTCTTACTCATTCCAGTTGCTAAGATGGTCTTTCGATTATCATTTGAACCGGGACTCTCCGAATCTTGCCATCTGGTTGCAACTGCCGGGGATTCCCCTCCCATTTCAGAACCCTGGGCTTCTGAAGTGGATAGGCAACTCTATTGGGCATTTCATCTGTGTTGATCGGAGGACAACCTCCATGGGAAACCCTATATCTGCACGAATCTGCGTGGAGATGGATCTCTCAAAGATCCCACCTGATACTGTTTGGATCATAGTGGAGGGTGAGTACAGGTATGCACAACGGATTGTCTATGAGTCTTGGATGCCATTCTGCTCTTTTTGCCATAAGCAGGGACACGAGATGGAAGTCTGCCGAAGGATTGGTCGAGATGCACGGGCAGTGGAGGCCTACACAGCGGTGGATGATCCTGCTCCAGATGTGCAACAGGTTGATGATTCTCTTCCGGTGCCCACTGCTATCATGGAGCAGGGAGTGACACCAGAGGATGTGTTGAATGGAACATCTCTGAGTAACAGATCTGACCAAGTTTCAGTGGATGATGCTGGAGAAATCCAACTGATCAATCCTGGAATGGATGTGCCTCGGCCTGGAGACTCAATTCTGATTGAATCTAACAAAAATATGAATATGATTGATATCTCAGTTTCACATATGGCAGGGTCAAATGATGATTTTCAGTACTCCAGCAGGGGATCTGCCTTGATGTAGGATAGTATTACACCGATGGAAATGGTGTCTGAACAAGAGAACACACTTGTTCGTATGGTACAGGTAAATCCTAATGACTTGATTAATTATTCAGCAAACAGGTTTGCAGTGCTGGGTGATGTTAAATCAACTGAGGCAAAGGTTATTGAAGTGGCAGAGGAAGTTGGAGGGAAAGAAGGTCATGTGTACCTAGACAAAGTGAATGATGAATATAAAAGTTCATGTGCTGATGACACAGTCAAGACAACTCAAATGGAGGGTGGGAAGGATGGAAATATCAATTCCCCCATGACCCTTAAGAAGTGGGGGGATAGAGTCGAGTGTGAAGAAGAGATCCATAATCACAAAGCATCCTACACTGAGGTGGTAAAGCATGGAATTCATGAGCCCCTAAGCAAGGAAGTGGAAGGGAAAATCCAAAGTAGGAGGAATACACGGAGGGATTATACGGACCTACCCAAGCCAATGACGACGAGGTATGCTTGCAAGAATGTAGGGTCGCAAGAAAATGTTCATGCAAATGGGAACAGTGGCAAGCGAAGGGGAGGGTCTCCGAAGGTGGACACTGGGCCCAGTGGGAAGCGGTCAAATAAGGCGAAGATGTCTGAGGAGATTCTTAGGAAGAAAAACATGTATCTTGAGATGATGCGGAAGTATGAATCTTCAGAATGGGAGTCAGCTGATCCTGGCGATGAGTTATCTGATGATAGGGAGAGGGATGAGTATGGGTTTGATGTAATGTAGTGCTTTTATTTTCTACTGTCTTTACTTGCACTTTTTTCTTAATAAATTTGTGGGATCGGGCTTTCACCTGGTTCAGACTTTTCTGGTATTTGGATTTGTGAGTTGGGTTGAATGGTTGAGGTTATTTGGTGTGCATTGGATTGAATTATGGATGTTATTTCGTTTTTTTACACCGAGTTTCAAAGGGGGATAACGTTTTTATGGTTTTTCCATTGAGTTTAATGGGATTGTATGTGTGTAATTATGTTGATATTATTGACTAGATTTTTTGTTGGTTAGACATGAGACTTTTAAAATCCCACTTAAGTGTAGGCACCTCGTCTATAACGGTTAGGTGATATAGTGGTAAACTCACTCTTTGGTGTGGGAACCATTTTTCGAGGGACAAGATGAGGTTTAGGGGTATTTAGTCCACTCATGAGTTGGTGCAACACATTCTTGGATATTAATCATGGTATAAATATTATCTCAGGTTTTGGTCGTTCAAATAGGTGCATGGGTTGTTTATTTTGAAGTGTGTTATTATTATTGGACTATATTATTTTTAAGAATGATTATTTTTAAGATGTTGATATTATTATGGTTATTGATATACATGGTTTATCATAATATTGTTTTTTGTTAAAGTGATTTCAAATGGTTTTATAATTTGTATTGGATTTTATCATTCTGTATAAATTGAATTTGTATCTTGGTTAGTTTCCACATGGATGGGGTGATTGGATAGAATTTAGGAAATTTTATCGTGTTTTTTAATCACATATTGCATGGGTATATTAGTGCCTATGAAGATGATATTACATGAGTTTCAAGTTGTTGGATTTTTCTTCATGGGATGGAATATTGAAGTGGTAGAGATCTAGTGGAGACTAGAGGTGAATGGTTTGTGTCAGTGATAGTGGTGAGAGGGTTGTTGAATAGTGTTGTATATATATTGATGAGGTTATTATATTGTTTGGTTTCACTAGTTTTATACATGTATTATGTTTGTATGCATTGCATTCTTGGTTTCCATTACATACTAACTTTTAGGTATGTGGTTGGTGTTGAGGTTTGATTATTACACTATTCCTCACATCGTATATTGGTGGATGAATGTTTACTATAGATAATTTTGTAGTTAGATAAATGGTTACAAGGGCCTAGAAGCATTATAATTTAGGGTATAGTTGGGTTTGAGAAGCCAATATGGGTTAGGATGTTATAAATAGTATCAGTTTGGTCTGGTCAGGTTCTGATTGGCATAAAGATAGGATGTTTTGGGACTCAAGGATAAAATATAAAAATTCTTGAACAACATATTTATAGTGAAAACCAAGATTTCAGGTAAGTTTGTAAATTTGAGGTGTTAGTTGAATCACATAGAGTTGGTTTGGTTTTCCCTTGACAAGGTTTTGTGTCTCATGAATCATGTAGTACCATGATAGGGGTTTTATAGAATATGGACAATTACTTATGCTTATTGGTATATTTTCATAGCAAATAATTTTAAAACCCTATAAAGAGAAGGGATTCACCCTTGGTAGTTGATTTTTTTAAATTCTTTACTATAAAGTATTGGTTTTTGTTCTCCTATGATAATAGGATATAAAAGTATAATTATTAAGTACATGGTTGCAATGGTGTACTTGTGGTTGTGGAAGTTGGTAAGGTATTTTGATTCATGGATTATTTAAAAGATTTAATATGAGTATGTATTTTAATAAAGGTTATTTGGATATATGGTATTGATTCTGAATTATCATTATTAGGATTTTATAGAGTGGGAAATCCATTGAAAATTTTAAAATTCAATAAAGGACTATATAGATAAGACCAAACAATTTTTTAGGTGGTGAACTAATTGGGACAATGTTGACAGTTCAATTTATGGAATGGAAATGTTTTATTTAAATTATTTTATTATAAAAATTTTTGAGTTTCATTTTGGTTGGATAAAAAGGATTCCTTGGTTTTAAAAATTATAAATGATGTTTTGGGAAATGTGTGTTTTAATGAAAAACGCTTTTGGGTTGTGTTAACAACTTAAAATGAAAATGTGAGTTTTTTTGAGACTTTTGTTTTAATACGAATTTAGTAAATGAAACAATTGTAAGTTTTGAAAGGTGTTTTTAAATTGGTTATCCTTTTTAGGGTTTAGAATGGGAACTTCCTAAATGTGTAGTGGATTAACATGGTTTTTGTAATGTTGATAGGGGTGGATTTTAAGAAATATGTTTGGTTATGGTGGTTTCAAAGTATGGAAA
Organism: Viscum album; assembly: GCA_963277665.1. Taxonomy (NCBI): domain Eukaryota; kingdom Viridiplantae; phylum Streptophyta; class Magnoliopsida; order Santalales; family Viscaceae; genus Viscum; species Viscum album. Next base: position 979,796,862 of record OY728123.1, read on the forward strand.
TTATGATTGGTATTTTGGGAATGCAATGAATGTTTTTTAAGGTTTTCCCCATACATCCTAGATATGAAAAGGATAAATTTTTCTTATATAACATTGACATTGAAATATACATATCATGAGAGAGGTCGAGGAAGGAATGATCAGATTGAAGTTAATTCGTGAAAAAATGGCTCAAAAAATACACTTAAGGGATTTTATTCATAAAGGTATACACCTTAATGAATTACTATATCTCACATAAGTCCCTACCTATGCAGATCTTTTATGGTAACCTCCATACAGTGTAAGTCTGGCTCATAGAGCTCTACCTTATAGATGTTATCGACAGTGCAGAGCTTTAGCGGTAACATTCATGTAGTATAACCATGGTTCTTGGAACCCCATAAGTTTGAAAATATCATAAATTTTCAATAAAGTCCCCATATTTCTTGAAACTAATGCCTTTTCTTCCACTAGGCCTATAAATACCCCTATGTCTAAATTTCAAGAGGAAGCGACCTTTTAGCTTCTGAGAAACGTTTTAATTTCTTGATACATAGAACCTTCACAAGATAAAGAAGATATAGACCTAAAAAGGTAGAAATATTCCACCAAACCACCTCTCATGGGGTTTGGAGAACCTCAAACCATGCTAGAGATGCCTTTAATGAAGGTCCATGTACTTCTCGTAAAAAGAAATCCTTTTGTGGGTCTTGGGGTTTTCGAGATAACTATCCTTTGTGAAACCAACCCCATGGGAACCAAGAATTTACTCTGAGGTAGGGTCACCCTATTTCATAAAACATACTCTAGAGATACCCCTGACCACAATGAGACCCCTGGTCTTAACCTGGTCTTAACAAAGCCCCGATATTTCTCAAATCCATAACCATTATGAAACCCATCCTCTAAGACTCCTTATGGTGCCTCCTTTCACTTAATACCCTTTTACAAAAGTTGAGATCCTAGGGTCATCATACCAATCTAGAACTGGTTCAACCACATCCCATGTCTTCATGCGATTGGTACCACCTACCCTTATTCCCACCCACTTTTCTCCAAGTTTATCCTAGGTCATCACCCTACATATTTCTCCTAAGAATAGGTACCCTAATGGATTTTTTTCCTAATAATTGTAACCCTAACATTATACCTCCTAATTTCCACTCCTCTATAGTAGAGTCTACACCATGATCCACTTAGAGTCGCATTATAAGTGAACACATAATCCTTAAAGGTGGAATCAGTGAGAGAAACAAATTACCTATCTCGGTAGATAGTTCATATGAAGAATCTTCCTCTCGCCTTAATATAGTCCCCTTGAGGGTGTAATCTCCATCCAAATATAAGATGCATGTTGTAAAAATACTTAGCTCCATGTCCTAATCATATGATATTAAAATTTTCAATAACATCCTCATCACATGATGTTAAACTTTTCCTTACCTTGTGTGATTAACATAGGATTCCCCATGTGCGATCATTATGGGATGACACTCTATTCCCCACAGTAGTATGAAACACCCACAATGGGAAGCTTCCAAGCATAATCCCCACACTATCCTCCATCCACTTGGGATGAAACTCCACACTTGGAAAAAACCCCAACACCTATGTATCTTCCACACATAATCACCACACCATCCCTCGTTAACGCTCTTTCCAGGAGATGAGCATCATATTTATGAAAATTTTTAAACCTGCACCCATCCCATCCCCACAAGCCGTTAAACTTTTTCCTATATTATCACTGGAATATGTTAATACTATTCCTATAATGTCACCGGAAGATTTTAAAACTATGACCATATTGTCCCCACAAGACATTAAACCTACACCCATCCTATCCCCACAAGATGTTAAACCTACTCCCATCCTATCCTCACAAAACTTTAAACCTGCACCCATACTTTCCTCAAAATATGTTAAACCTATTCCTATATTTTCTACACAAGATGTTATACTTGTGTCCATCACGTCCCCACAAGATGTTAAACTTGCACCCATCCTATCCTCACAAGACATTAAACCAACACCCATCATGTCCCCACAAGACGTTAAAACTGCATCCAACCTATCCTGACATGATGTTAAACCTACATCCAATCATCTCAAAAACATGTTAAACTCAAGGCCTGATCCAAAATCCCTACCCCATGTGATAAACATGGGATACATAAAGTAAAAATCCTCAGAATAATTATTCCGCCAGCGTTAACTACCTCATAGACAACATGGGATGTCTAAGGTTCCATGCCTAATATGCCTCATGAATGAGATGAAATAAAAATGATGAGGACTTTACAAGTTAACAACCAACCTAACATCTATATATTCCCAACATACCCAACATTACTACCCCCGACCAAAGGATTCATACTTATTGATATAGAAGTAGTGTAATTAACCAGTGACCACCTTGATATGGAATGGAGAATGAGTTTCATGAACCTTACTTAAATCTATGAGGGTGACTCGGACTAGTTGATGATCTCCAAGAAGGAATCCATGGAAGGAGGAGATGAAATCACATCATACCATTTTAATCAAGGACTTGACCAAAATGATAAAATTTATGGAAGTTTTCCACATTCGTAAAGTGGGATTGTAGGGAAACAAAGTAGCGCACACATGACGCACTGTCCCCGGTGAAAGAATCCAAAACAAAAATGGTAAACCTGATGTGAAACTATTCTCCTTAAACCATTCAGACTAGTATAATTTGGGGAACCATTAGTTTTTCATGTCATCATATCCATATATTCAGTGCTAGGTCCCACCTAGAAAGTGGTGGGCCCATCATAAAACTCACCCATGACTTGGGGTAGATAACGTTGGTCATTCTCAATATGCGACTTCATCAGTGTGGATCCATCCTCTATCTCATGAAGAATGGATGATGTTGGGGCATTGGGAATCACTTTCACTATATCTATAACAAAGAATGAATCCACATTCCTTATAGTACTCAAGCTACAAGAAATCAGCAACCTAGTTCCAATAAGAATAGGGGAAGGGTAAATGTTGGTGCGACAATCCCAAAAAATTATGATCCTACCACAACAGCCACTATACCTTTATATTCTAGGTTCCCATGCCCTATCTCACCCGTTGAGATCATTCAAAGGAGGGTGGTTGATGCCCTTGTTTGCTGATATGAGAAGGAAGGGTTTAATCCCATGAGGGATATGGCCTTCCAATATCTTGAAGAATTAGAATCTCAATGACACTACCACCCTTGAGGGCCATGTAGAGGGGAAAAAACTTCCTGTTCAAACAAAAAACCACTTCGGGAGCCTCTCCCTATAACGTTATGATATCTCAATCCCCTAAGTTGAGGAGTTAAGGGATTTTATAGTTGTACCTATAGTGACCACTACTCTGGATTTTCCTAGGAGGGCTCCCACTATGACACACTAAATTTAGCACTAAATGGTTCCACTGTTCAATGACCGGGTTGACTCATTCCCAACTCCTCCAGCCCTTGTCCATAACACCCGACACCAATGCTAGGGGCAGGCACAAAACATTTCCTGAAAAGAGGAATCTTTTATAGCTCTAGTGGTCCTTACTACCATGAACATATCTCATTATGTCTCCACAAAAAATTGAAGTGAGATCTATATTCTCCCACCTAGGATCATGACCCCAACTACCTCACAGGCAGGATAGGTTGACTCTCTCAGTCCCCATCACCACCCACATCCATTACGAGCTATATCATAATGAGGAATACCCATAAATAGGTCCTCCCCGCACTAACATAATCCCCCATGGAGGTCCTCCCCATGCCGAAGACATGCCCTACTCCAAAGAAAAATCTCAAGGTAGGAAGGAAAACACTCCTTGTGGAGGGCGTTCCCGCACTACAAGTCATAACCCACATGGGGGAAACCCAAGAGACTCTCATCAATCCGTAATTGGAGAAATCCCACACCATAATAGGTGGAACCCTAGGATGTATCATGTCATCATTGACCTCTCAGACTCCAAATCAACATATGACTCAATGCCGATACCTTCACCCCCACTACCATATTCTAGGGTAGAACCCAATAATTGAGGCTTAAAATCCTTTAATTAAAGTTTTATAAGATCCATAGATATCTCCACAAATAATTTCTAGTGGAAGACATTCTGGCCTCCTTCCAAGGACTCACAATACAACTATCTCAGTCACCATCAGTTTTTCTCTTCTCTACCTCCATGCAAGAATTTAGGGAGATGTCAGGGTCTAGGTTGACACCCATAGATAAGGTTGAGAACTCCACTGAGCCTCAAATAAATGATACTAACCTTTCACATGAGGTAGTGGTAAACACCCCATCCTATATAGATATTATCCTGAAGTTGGCTCCACCTCCAAGATACATACCAACATTTAATGGATATTTGACCCATTCGGTGCCCCTTTTTTAGTAGATTATCCAAAAAATAGGTCTTTTTCAGTGTCACTTACCTTATATCAGCTGTTCCAATCAGGGCTTGGGCCATACAAGAGTAGTACCCTCCACCTAGAAGAGAGTAATATGACATATCTGATCTATTATCTTCTGACCAGCTATTAGTTGTGTTCTGGACACCTGCAGCTCTAGTATTTTTCATTCTAGAGTCCCTCAATGAGGACCACATATTTTTTTTCACTAGATTATCTCGGTGATGTTTCACCACCTTCGAGACCATCAATTGGATTACCTAGGAATCCATGAGAACCTCAATTCAATTTAACTATATTGTAAGAGGTTTGATATTATGAAACTCCTAGTAGATCAACATCCGGAGTCATATGGATACCAAAAAACTCCCTAGAAAACCCATATTAAGATCCTTGATATGATCTTTTTGGTCATGGAAAATGCATCTCCATACATGAAGAGTAGAGGATGGGGGTATTATACTACCCTCTATTTCATCCCTATTGTGCGACAATGATAGAACCAAAAATATCAAACATTCACCAATGATGAAGGTTCCCCTATGACTAGCAACATAGTTAATGTGGTCACCAATGACCCGCTAGAGGATCATAGGAACAAGGCTATCGATAGAGGGTATGATAGAGAAAACTCACCTTAAGGAGTGGCACAATACTAGAAAGACCCCTTGATAGGCATCCACACTCATCAATAGAGATACTAACTGGGCCTCAAAAGTCCCCACCAATAATATATTAATTCATGTATGTTGGTACATTAACCAAGGAAATGGATATACTGAGCTCGCTAATCCATTCGTGGTTATGAAAAAGAGGAGTCAGACCTGAGGATAACTTCCTTGCTTCAGGAACTCAAGGAGTGTAAATGAATCACCACTAAGATCATTAATGAGTAGCAACCTGAACATACAAATTCCATAAGGGACCCTATCTCTCCTCTAATGGGGAACCTAGTCCTCTTTAGGTAGATGCCCCAATTCAATCTTGGTAGCCCTGTGCACATGGTTAGGGCATAAGCCGAGGGATACAACAAAATACTGAGATATGAGTTTCCCACCTTACCTAAGTAACATGATCATCCTACATGGGATGAATTCCATTATACTCCTTGAGTTGATGAGCTCATAAACACATTTTTGAAAAAAAACTATCTATAAGATGTCATGATAATGACTCTTTTTTTCCTTCCTTGAGGCTCTATAAACATGATAGGTGGTTGTTCCTCTTGAACGAAAGTCATGCCTAGAAAGGGTGTAATATTTCCAAGTTCCTTATAGTTTGGTAATCATATTTTCACCCTCTTTAATGGGATGTTATACCTGCTATCATATCTGGACCACTTCTCCACAAGGTATGCTCTAATGTTGGTTACTTCAGAACATCAAGAGGCTGAAAATATTAGATGCTTCATTCAAACTCTGGAAGGACCTGTATTCATCTAGAAAATCCAAATACCTATAGGGTATGTTTCGAGTTGGGAGGACCTCCATAGATAGTTAATATATTATTATAGCTCCACCTTATTCAAGAAAATATTTTCTGACATCTTTAGATGATAATAGAGGCCTGATGAGCGAGTTTCCAACTTTATCTCTAGGTGGAAGAGACTCACATAATCACTTGACATGCCACTGTCCTAGAAATAGATGCTCAGGATGTGCATGGATAATTTCAGTAATGATATGTTCCCTACCCTAATATCCCTGAACCAGCCGAGTGGATTTTGAGAGTTTTCCGAAAAGGATAAGAATTTAGAAGATTCCTTGTAGGATACTAGACAAAAATCACACCCATTGCACATTCCATATCCCATGAGAAGGACTGTAAAGGAAGATACAACCATTTATATGCATTAAAAGGTTCTTGAGTATGTACATTTGTTGTCCCCTCTACTAGATGAACCTCTTTTAGTGTATCCTCACCTAGTGTAGCCCCTCTAGGAATAGCCTCACAAAGTGTAGCCGCCTCGATAAGAGAATGTGGCCCTGACCCCCTATCAATGCTAGGATCCCAGGGTGCCTTTAACTAGACTAAGTAATCAAAACTTTTACTTTAGGGATTAAAAGGTCTCAGGATATTTCATCTAGGCCATAGATAATGGAATCTTGAAGTTTTTATCATACATGTGACCCCAAGAGGAAAGAATCACTAGCCGAGGATCACATTCCATATCATAAGATCCTCAGACACACCATAAAATAATTATTTTTATTCAAATATTGTCTCCATGACCAAGTATATCATGGATTATTCAAGTTGGGTGACATTCCAATGTAGGAAACACATGTCTCTAGGAACCTTAACCGTGAAAGTGAATACTTTTATGAATGGAAGAAGGTTACCAACCACGGGACGTAAAAGTACATTTAATGGTTACCTCATAAGGTAGTTTCTCACATTCATGGTATCATTCATTACCATTTGAGCAAGATAGAACCTCCTATGATTACTAAAAATCTTCTAAACACTACCTCTACATATGAGTCACAATATTCTAAGTATCAAAAGAATAGGGATCAATGGCACAAGGGAAATACGATGAATTCACTAGTTCTGAAACCTACTTGCAACCCTAGAGACTTCATGCTTACTAATTTGTGAGATGCACTTAGGGTTCCCCCTGACCTGGACTATTCCATGGATAAGGAGTAGGAATACACCTATGTGAATGTTGTTGATCTGGTGGACCCCTTCACAATGTCTAACAATGAGGAATGATATGAAAACCCCTCAGGTGCCTTTGGATGAAACCATCGAAGGAGAGGCATATGACATGCTAGAAGAAAAAATGCTTAGGATATCTCTTCAAAATAGGATCTTCATGTGACTTAAACCCGATAGTAAGATTTGTGTAGAGATCAGTAAGAACAGTCTTCCCAATCTACTCTATCAGGCTCACCCCCGCAGAAAACTGTATTAGTTGATCATGCAACTTAGATGCAACTGTGCCTTGATCATCCACATACAACTAAGTTCTGACCTAATATTACTAGCACTCAGTCAACATTTTTTTAGAGAATAATAGCTTTTCAATAGCATAATATCACAACTATTATCCAATACCCAGTGGTTCAGCCAATGGTATCTACTATGTCCTCTTCTAATGAATGACCATCTGTAGGAACAAATATGCTCTTGGCATGGAATTATGATGTTCTAAAGAACCTCACTGGAATCCCCAAGATGATATAGATTCTTGAGGCACTATTCTTGTTAAAGGAAATTTATGAGGTCGTTACAGAATCTTTGAAAACCCACATTATGTTTGAGGATTAAGTAGATGGAACTGAGTCCTACTACATAGAGGAGGCTTAGAAAGAGGAATTTTGAGCCGTTATCTTATTTTCTAGAGAACACAAGGGCTTAACCATTCACAGGAACATACACCCATTGTATATCATTGGTTAGTACAATAGCGTAGAAATTTTCTACTTCCTAGTGGATACTGGATCTAGGATCAACCACATCCCAGATCAGATGCTCTATAAATTGGGACTTATAAAAGAAAATCAGACTCCCTCCAACATGATGATTCAGGGGTGTGATAAGATTAAGAAGAATCCACATGGTAGAATTTGGATGAAGAATCAGTTTAGTGGTATAATATCAAGAAATGAATTTATGGTAGTCTTGAAAGATATTTTCTACAATGCACTACTAGTAAGACCTTGGATTTATTTGCATGCATTAATCCCCTCTTCGTATCACAAGTGCCTCAAATACTCCCTTGATGGTCATGTAGGGGTACTCGAGGGTGATGAATCCCACTTTGACTCTTGTGAGGACCACCATCTAGATGTTTGATACTATAAAAGGGAAGGATAATAGGTTCATACTGACCGGGTTGAGCACATTAAATCCCCCAATGATCTAACAACCACTACAGATGACCCATGGATAGATTTGTAAGAAATATTTATTCTCCCGATTCATTGGTTAAAGACCACGATAGCAGAATTTGGGGGTTGTTTCATCATTTCAAGAAAAGAAGTGCTCACATATTACCTCATACTCTTATATAGGGTAGGAACATATGATATTGGAATACCCTACTCCTGTGATGTATTGATAATTTCACCCCATGTCCATCAATCCATGACATTCCCACATGTCTCACAAAGTAGGGTTGAATTGATGAAGGTCAAATCATAACCATTGATTTGATATGAAGAGTTGAAATCATGGCCAGAAAATTTATAGAATTGGATCAAAAAATTCTATTTACATAGTATCTATAGAGAGGGAATCCCTCATTGAGGATTCTATATCCGTCAGAGTAGACACCAGTACTCCCCCTAGGTTGACTGGCCTGGAAGATTTGCCTCCTCATTTTGACCCCCAATCTTAGATGATGAAGTGGACTTAGAAGATGTCCCTCCTTCATTTTAAGAGGGTGTATCCACTAATATTAATGAGTTAACCTAGGTGAACCTTGTTACTGAGGAAGATATGAGGCCGACAATGATCAATACAACCATGTCTTCAGAGGAACAGAAGTAGTAAGTGGCCTTTTTTAAAAAACATAGTGATGTATTCACTTGGGTATATGATGAGATTCCAAGGTTGGACACTTAGGTTTTTGTTCATTAACTTGGCCTCCTAGTGAGTCACCATGGGTTCAAACATCCTCCCAGAAAAATACACCCCTCTTATGGTGCTATAGTCACGGCTAAAGTTAACAAGCATATTAAGGCCAATTTCATCAGATCGGTCTAGTACCTCAGGTGGATAGACAAAATTGTACCAATCAAGAATAAAAATGGGTATATCAGAGTCTGAATTGAATTATGTATCCTCAAACGCCATTTTTCAAAGGTTGATTTTCCGATTTTGGTGATAGAGCTATTGATTGAAGCTATAACTGGGTTATAGGCCCTCTCCTTTATGGATGGATACTTCAGGTATAATCATATTTGGATGGTCCATGAGGATGATGACTCCACCACCTTCAAGGTTCCCCAAGGGTCTTTCTGCTATCAGGTAATGCCTTTCGTCTTGAAAAATGATAGAGGTACTTACCAGTGGGCCATGCACTACATCTTTAATCCAATTATAGGGTTGTTTGTGGAGTGTTACATGGATGATATGGTGGCCAAATCCTTTAAAAATTAGGACCATCTCAATAATCTTTAGAAAGTGTTCGACTTCCTCCACTCTCAACCTTTGAAGATAAACCACTTAAAGTTTTCATTTAGGGTCACCTCTTAAAAATTTATTGGATTTATTGTAAGATACAGAGGCATCAATATTAACCAAGATAAGATCAAGGCCTTCAATAAAAGGCCTCCCCCAAGAAATATTCAGGATTTGTGGAGACTCCATGAACACTTAGACTACATAAACCAATTTATCACAAATCAGGTCAGCATGTTTAATACCTTTGTGAGGCTCATGAAAAACGCACCATTTACAAGTGGGATGAAGGTTTCCAGGCCAATTTTGGGGATATCTAGCAGTACCTAATGCAACCTTTATTTATGATGCCACCCATCTCAGGAAATCCTTTGGTCCTCCACATGACCACTCTAAAATAGTCCCTCTATAGCATTATATCATAGAAAAACAATGTGGGGACCTATACTATCTCAAACTTATGCTCCTCGACATGGAGACTAGATACTCACCCATTTAGAAGAGTTTCCTCATGTTGGTTTTTGTAGTACAAAAGTTATGACATTATTTGAAATATAATGAGATATAGTTGGTGTCTCGAGTAGAACTGCTAAATTATATCCTAAATGACCCCATTTTAATGGAATGATTGGAATGCTATGAGGTGATCCTAAAGTATTTTTACATCAGTTTTTTCCCATTGAAGTCCATCAAAGTATAGTAATTGGAAGAATTCCTAGACAAACATCAAACCCCTTAAGAACTTCCCCTAAATGTTGATTTTCCTGATGAAGCTATTCTATTAGTGTATTAGGCTATACTGTGTCAGAAGATTCATTTTGATGGAACCTCCCAGATTTTGACTGTTAGAAGTATCAATGTTCCCAAGCATAATTTTGTAGTATTGGAGATCATCTCCATCATCCCGGCATAGGCTGTCTCATTATACTCATTCCTATTTTCAAAAGCCTACACAAAGAATGAGGTATAGTATTAGGATCCCATTACTGGACTCAAGTTATCCCTTGAGATTAATGTCCCTTTTTTACATGTGAAGGGAGTCTCCAAAATAGTTATGAAACAGATCAAGGGTGACTATGCCATCAAAAATAAAGATCTAGTGCCCCTTCTAAAATGTACATATCAACTGATGGCCTAGTTTCTTTCCCAGCTGAAGTTGAATTATATTCTTCAATCATAGAATGGTCGATACAATTATTTAGTAGGTCTAACCATATCAATTATAGAACCAAACCATTATGACATGGTCATTCATGTGGCACAATAGAGGATTATCACTATTGCTACATCAGATAATAGAAACCAATAGTTAAATCAACTGGATGATGGTACTTCTGTACTAGCACCCTCAGGTCCCCCCACAAGAAAAGAAATTAATGATTGGAAGAATCTCTTTATTGAGTATCTCTAGTGTGTCATTCTCACACTGGACCATGTTGAGCGTGATTGAATTATCCAGAGTGAAATATAGTCTACCCTCTAGAGTGGTCCTAACCTTGAAAAAACTCTATATAGGCATGGGTTTAATGAAATTATCCTCCCTTTCATCCATAGAGATGAAATAACTCATTTCATATAGGAGGTCCATGCTGGATATTGTGGTGCCCATCAGGCATGATTGAAGATCTCCCACTAAATTTAGAGGATGAGCGACTTATGTACCACTATGGTTCATGACTAAATTGACTTCTCCAAAAGGTGTCAAGAATGTCAGATCCATGCCAAATTCATGCATAAATCATTGGAGCTTCTCCACACCACCAAGTAATCCTGGACCTTTTTAGTATGGGGACTCGACATTATGGGACAATACCTACCAGTGAAATATCGACAACTTAGATTCATTTTGAAAAAAACATATTTATTTTCCAAATGGACAGAAGCGATTCCCATCAAGGAAGTCAAAACCCAATCTGTGATTGAGTTTGTGAGCTCCCATGTCATCTATCAGCTTGGAGTGCCTCACACTATTCTCATAGACAACTACACCAAATTCTGGGCTTCTAGGATGAAGAAATTTTATAAAAATTAAAACATCCAATCCAACCATACTTTTCACTACCATGAAAAGAAAAATGTAATGATTGAGGCATTAAACAAGACCCTCTCTAAAATCTTGTAGAAAATGGCAGGATAAAACAAAAATATTTGGCTTGATAATCTCCCCAATTACTTTTGGGCCTATTGGAAGACAACCCAAAATTCTACTCGGGTGACCCCATACACCCTAGTGCATGGAACAAAGGAAGTTTTACCCACTGAGGTTCAGCTGTAATTACTTTTAATGTCTATGTATAACTAACAAATGCTAGAAATAATTTCATAATTCCATAAATTTGAGTTGGAATACATCAAAGAAAATAGGATTCATGATCTAAATAACTTTGAGAGGCACCAAAATAAGATAGTGAGAGCATTCAATAAGAAATTTCACCTCCACTCCTTCCTCTAGGGTGACATGGTATTAGATCTCAGAACACTGATGATAATTAACAAAAATCCACTGAAGTTGGATCCCAAAGGGAAGTCTCTTACATTATTCAAAAGGTATATTCCAATGGATCATACTCCTTAATCACCATGTTTGGATAGAATATCACATCTCCCACTAACACCAAGTTTCTCAAGTAGTACTTCACATGAAAACCATAGTCAAAGCTATGTGACCTTAAAATACAGTAACTAGGGTACACGATCTATGATCTTAAACTAATAACAACTCCTTTGGTATAAGAATCATGACCATAAACTATTTGTATCCTATTACAATCCAAGAATTATGACCTTAACCTATTTTCAGTCCCCATAGTTTGATTTTTATGACTTTAAATTACAAATCCCAATGTCCTTAGTGCATGAGGTTAAACTGTAACCTTACCCTATATAATGAACACATGATGCACCATAAGACAACTATGGGATGAATAAAATGGAGAACATCCTCAGCACACAATGATAAACTATATCCTTACCCCATGTCATAAAAATGGGATTCCCCAAGAGAACCATGGAATGCCTAAGTTTTCTCATCAAAGAGGATATCTCTCCACTTCCATTATTAGTCTCATACTGTTCCATGTTCTAGAACTTTGTGTGTCTTAATTTCCATTCCCATGGGATATGTAGTGATGTCTAAACTTCATATCTTCAAGCCCATCCTCAACACTAACCTATTCCAGGCCTTTCCCTTGGTATAATCCTCACAAACTAAAACTATTTGAAATTGGATTTGGGGTTATTTTTTGTGGTGAAAAGCCTTTTTATCATTTTTCACATCATGTTTTAACATTTTGAAACCACATGAATATCCTTGAAGTACTTTCCCATGGTCCAAGATCTATGAAAATAAAATAGGATTATTGGTCCAAACATTATAACCTTAAACTATGTGAATCCTACCTCCTCCGACCCACCTTCATATAGTTTTCTTTATCCCAGGGTTTTAGCAAGCCAATTCCCCCTCTTCGTTTTCATCATATCCTCATTTGATAGGATTTCCATTACACCATTGGACTCCTACAATGTAATTATCTAGAACTATGTGCATCATGATTTCTATTCCCATGGGATACATAGTGATGCCCGTGCCTCATATCTTGGGTCCATCCCCTCTATATACTCATTAGAAGGTATTTCTTACCCTAGAATCTTGATGTCACCTTGGGTACAATTTTTCAAGTTTATTATGGTATACGGTCTCCTTATCCCTCATTAAGCATAGAGTTATCAATATTTCATACCACAAAATACTCCTTTGGACACCCATACCCCTTGGTTCCAAGCTCTATGACCTTAAACTAGTAGCTACCCTATAGTATAAGCTATGTGACCCTAAGCTAGTAATAGTCATAGTCCAAGTTGTATGAATTTAAACTAAAAATCCCAACATCCTCAATACATGATGTTAAAATATAGAATTACCATATATGAAATTAAAATGAATCATATGATAAATATGAGATGAACCAAAAATTAATATCCTCTGAACATGATATTAAACTATGGACTTGTCCCATATAAAAATAGGATGCCTAATATGATAAGTATGGGATGAAAAAAACAAATGTCCTCAGCACATGATGTTAAAGTCCAGACTTACCCTATATGAAACTAGGATTCCTCATATGATAAATATGAGATGAACCAAACAAATTCCTTATCAAATGGTGTTATACTATATCCATACCCCGTATGAAACAGGTATGCCTCATATGTTGACATGATTCGATATCCTCACTAGAGAGGACATAATTCCTTCGGTGTTAGTCTCCTACCATGTCACATTCTAGATCTATGTGTCGATTGAATCTCATTATCATAGGATATGTAGTTATTCTTGGATATTTCATCCTAGGACTATTCCATCCATCAAATCATTTTATGTTTCTTCCCTTCCTAGCCATGCTTGATTATCATATACCAGAATGCTTATCTAGTGCATTTAAGAGCATGGAGGACCAACTCCCAGGGCACTCAATATTCCCTTTAGGACATTTTACTCTCCCACTTCCATACTTCGTGCTTTCTTCAATTTGGTTAATGATCATCCTAAAAGTATGAATAGGCTTCATAAGGGAAATTTTTCTTGGCTATAATGGTTCACCTACCATCCTTTGATCACTCCTTGAAGGATCCTCAGTAATAGATGGTGGATCCTGTGTTTCAAAATCATTCAATGGTCGATACTGAATTTTTTCACTCTATCCTAAACTGGAACGGGTGTAGAACTTGTGTTTTAAACATGGTCAATAGTTGTTCCCCTCTCATCATTAATTCCACATTTACTATCTAGGCCTTGAAATTCATGATTGACCTTATGGGATTTGTTGGTCACATTTTTCCCCTTATTGTGTTCTCCCCTAAAAAATAGGAACTTTGTACTACTCATTGTTTCTCACATCAATCATGGATCACACATGATTAAGAGTTGGGGGGGGGGGGGGAGTTTCCCCCCAAGTAAGGTTGAGACACATGGATACCTCATGGACTAAAATATATGATATTAAACTAGGGGCCCATATCGAAGCATCATGAATTTAAAATGTGTATAAGTCATATTGGGAATGTGTCATGTGGTACAAGGCCTAATTAGCCCCCAATTCATGCCAGTTCACCTCCCTTACATTCCATGCACACTCCTTTGGGATGTGAACAACCACGATTCAAGCATTATGACCTTTAAAATATTTCCCCCTCATGTTCCAAACTCTATATCCTTAAACATGGATCCTAAGTCCAATCATCATGATTTTAGACAATATGCACATCACCCTAGGAATTTTTCATGTAGAGATAGATATCCTTAGCCCTAACTTCATGTCAGGTTATCACTTTACCCCTCCATGCATGTTCTTTTGGGTTATTCACCCCCCATGGTCCAACCTCTACATCCATCCATCCAACATAAAATATTTTATTATTAAAGATCAAATAGGAAAGAATGATAAAGATATAAAAAGTGTGGCAGGAGAAAATCTTATGGGGGTCTAAAATAATGGAGACCCAGAGAATCACCTCTAATCAGGTTAGCTACCTCAGTCTTGAAAGTATGAGTGTTGAGGAAAATATTTAACCCCAGTTCCGCCATAGAGGTGGGATGATCCGACATCTTTTTCCCCTCTCTCCAAGTGTTATCCACATGTATATTGTTGTTGAGAATATTTTTTCACTTTCTAACTATATATTATATGGACCAGGGGTAACACATCTTCCATTCAGGGCTTCAGGTAGGATCAAAGAATCAGTCTCCACTTGGGAGATCTCTAGGTTTTTCTGATTACCAAGGGATAAACCTCTTAGCATAGCTCTCACCTTAGCTTAAAGAGGGTCACCGTTTCCATACATCTCGATGAAGGCTAGAATGTCTTTACCCCAAGTTTTCTGCACCACTTTCCCACCTCTCATTCTACCCATAATGTAGGAACCATTTGTATTGAGCTTATATCCTTCTTCCAGGGGTTACCAGCAGACCCATTTCCCCGATAGATTATTGATGGAGACCTGAGTAACCTCTCTTTAAAAATGTACATATTACTTTGAAACACATAGCCTACCATCCGTAAATTATTAAATTAAATTATTTGTAGTTGGTCTAAACTCTATGACCATAAACTAGGTGCTTGAGTCCAAGAATCACAATTTTAAACTATGTTTTAGTTGTCTTGGGAATGTTTCATGTGGAATTGGGAATTAGTATCCCTCAATTCAAATTGAGTTACCTATCCCCTATTCCATACAAATCCCTTTTGAGATACACAACCTGTGGTCCAAGCATCATGACCTTAAACTATGAGCATCTCATCCCACATTCTTTTTCTTAGTGAAAGGTCTCCTAGGCATACCATTTCCATCGATTTTGAACCCTACAGTTTCATATGAACCTTTTTTAGAGTGACCCCCCCTTAGGCCCAAGTATAAATATCTTAAACTATTTTCAACCCTTTGGTCTGACCATTATGATTCTAAACTATTTTTAACCACTAGGTCCGACTGGCATGTCCTTAAAATACCAAAGGAAAGATGCACAAATTTATTTCAGTTTGAAAAACCACAAGTAAAATGTGTAAAAGAGTAAAAATTCCCTCGTTAGGTCTCTCTAATTACTTAGGAAAAAATAAGGGAAAAAATAGAAGAAATGAAAAGCCAGTGAAGAAACACTATAGACCCCAGAAGAAACATGTATGTGCTCACTAAACCCATTGGACCAAGAAAAAGTTAAATCCAAATCTTAAGATACCTTTTTCTCACAAGATTCCCTATAGGAAACCACATTATGTTACCTTAATACACCCCCACCACCTTGGTTGGGTGGGTGTTATTCATGTTATTTCACATCTTCCTCATCATATGATGTTAAAATGTGTGTAAATAATCCCAATCACATGATTTTAAACTATGTGATACACCATCCTCACCAGATGATGTCAAAATATATATACATCATCTTAATCACATAATTTTAAACTTTGTGGTAAATCATCCCAATCACATGATGTTAAAAAATGTGATACATCTTCCTCACCGTTTGACATTAAATTGCATGTACACCATCCTCACCATATGACATTATACTGCATGTCCATCATCCTCATTGTACGATGTAAAACTATGAAGCATATTTGGTACTCGCATAAGAAGCCTATTTCTCCCTTTGGTTCTAGTAACCTACCAAATCAGTCAAGTTCCTCAACCATCACTCAATATCCAAGATGAATCTACCTAGGAAAGATGATTCTGACATTTTTTTGGAATGATATGACAACCCAATGTGATCAAGTCTATGGTGGTGTAATTCCAATAGTGTTAAACGCCATTGAAACATTCAATATGTTCAACCCCATGATTTGTGTACCCCTTGAATTGGATCCCCATTATCCTCCACATATGAATGGTCCCCCATAATGACAATGGTGCCTGGACACAATGGCTCACTTACTATCCTAGGCATATTCCCCCAAAGGCTTTTGATGATATTTTGAGACAGTTCCCATGTTTCAAACATGGTCAGTGGTTGAACACCATTTGTTTGTCCCCATACCTAGAAAAATGATAAAAAAATATGTGTTGTGAACATGATCAATAGTTATCCTACATCCTCACACCACCCTCTCTGAGTTCCAAATCATAGGTGTATTAATTAATTCTCTTCATCACCCCTTCTATCAGGTAGAATTAAACGCCCATGGCACTACGCCATTTAGGTACTTGTACACATTGATAAAGCAAGTAAACTATTTAGAGAGTCTCATGCTCTATCCAGAGCTTTCTCGATTAGGAAACTCCTAGTGATCGATAAATAAGTTCATACCCCGAATGTTCAATCATTGTCTGGTACTCTAATACAAATGAGAAATCTTTTAATTGTCCCTTGTTTCCCATATTGAGCGTGAATCACATGGTTTTAGAGATTTATTTTTGGTTTCCATGTTAATATATTAAGAGATATAGTAAAAGTAAAACCTTTTAAGGCCCACATAAAATTTAAAATAAACCATGTAAAGTTTGGGAGGGTCATCCACATGTTAGAGCCTATCATTTATTACAGGGTATGGAAACAAATTCCCTAAGGTTCATCCCATAAATTGAGAACTTGATATAAGAAAACCTCTATTTAGTATCCTCCATATTCCTCTACTGCTCCACCATATCAGCTACCTCTTCCTCCATGATTGGATAAAATACATCAGCCTTAACGCACAACCAATCCTTCTCATACTAGAACTCAACCACTAGATATGGCGCCTTCGCAACCTTAGCCTTAGCTACCACCAACTAAGCATAAGATACCCAATGATCTCTTCTTGAGAAGTCTTGATGAATGAATTCTCTCATGCCTTCCCTTCTAGGAGAGAGATCTCTTCAACTACCCAAAGAGCCTGATTTTATTCAACCTTTCTCTTTCACTAGGTGACATCGAATTATTTACACTAAACACAAGCACAACTGGTGAGGAAATACCAAGATATTTCATAGATTACACTATAATATACCCCTATAGTCCATAGGTTGACTATAAAACAACAAAATATCCCACTTAGTTTAGTAGATTAACCATTAGAGTGTGGGTGATGAAATCCCACACACTCCTCCATGCCTTGTGTTAGACGACCTAGTTCTCTCAGTGATGTATAAGATAGAATACTTGAAGTCCTCAGGTAGAATTGGATCATATGGAGGAAAAAAAATCCAACACATCAGTGGTAGGATCATTTGCAGGAAGGTCCTTAGGTAGGATGATCCCTATGATCAGGGGAAACACATCCTCACCAGACCCCTAATCCACAACGGGCACCTCAACTACTTCCTGTGGAACCTTTGAGGAAGTCTCAAATGTCATATCCTCCTAGAACACCTCTGTTAGTGGAATGATATCAAACACCTTTTCTGAGGCCCCAACTCTAGTAGTTTTCATTGAAAACACTTTTGGTATAAGTACAAACACCATAGTCTCCCCAATTACCTTAATTTTTGGAATAATACCCACTTCCTCCATTAAATCTTCAGTTCCAATAGCCACCTTCTGTGGCACTTCTATGGTAGTCTCATCCACCAAAACCTCCTTGACCATATTTATCAAAGTCATAGAATCATACAATATCGTTGACCCATGATTGAGTGTCTCTATATCTAGATATGCTTCAAATATGGTTTAGACTACCATTTAGGTATGGGTTAGTCAAGCATGACTCATGAGTGGAAAAACATGAAGGGAAAGGGGAAAAAGGGAAAGGTATTATAAGAATAGTACAACCTAGTGAGTAGCTTGGAGTGATTCATGGGAAATCCCCATAGAGAGGGCATTCCCTCAGTGGTTTTCACCACAGTTTATGGTTCCACTTCCGCCAAAAGTTGATCTCTTGTGGTCAAAAAATCATTTAGAGGCCCCACCCTCACCCCAAAAGGATAAGGCTCCCTCATCTTGCACCTGAGGTGCTTCATGAACCCACCCTTCATCTATGGTCGTCGATTCCTGCATAAGTAAAAAAGAGAGTTAGGAAACAATCTTAAAGGTTGTGTAATATTTAAGTCACACATGATCATATGATTTACTAGATAAATGATAGGGATTCTATTCCTGAGAGAGTCATAATAGGAATAACTTCCCTAAAAATCCTCATATGACCCCTCTTGTTGAGGTGCCTATGCATCTGGATCACTTATTGAGAGATCTGGAGAATAATTCATGCCCAACAATACTCTCACTCGGATAGTTAGGGTACATGAATTTCTTTAAGAGTATATTAGGACCTCTAACTCTACTATATATTGCATCACTTTAAGATGGGAAATATGGAAGCCTTCCCTAATCTGGTCTAGCCTAGTGAGGAATATCCCATTTGTTGGAACCATGGTCATCTATGCATGAATTGGAGAATGGTTTGTGTTTTTTTTTCAATCCTCAGAGGATGTTCAGAATGTGTGCTAGAAAAGGACTCATAAATGTCAAGCAGATAATAGTACTGAAGGTGGAACCGTTTTCCAGTGTTTTCCAAATTTCTAGACCGCAAAACTAACAAAAGGGGAAAACAATGCTTTTTAGGAAAGAGACTTTCGTGCCGGGTATGTGTCGCGTAAGTGACTTGCGCGCTGAGAAAGGACTTGCACGCTGGTGCCTAGGAGGATTGGAAAGTTGTGCACCGTATGTTTTTTAAGATTAGAACTTCAAAATATGGCAAAGGAAAGAGGGTCGCACAAGTATTGGTTTGGTCACACAAGTGAGTAGCGCGACAGAGGCTAGGGTAGTTGGAGTTGCACGCCAGAACTTGCGCGTCGAGAGGAGGCTTTCACTCCACCATGTAGGGTGTCCAGTTTTCCTATAAATAGTGGACCACCCCTCATCATTTTTAATGATGTTCGAGACTTTGAGAAGTTCAGTGCTCCCATCATGTAGGTGAAGTGGTCGCGCAAGGGGTTGTGGGTCACACAAGTATAAGTTGCGCGACAGTTTTCATTTGCACTCCAAAACTGGTTTGGGTGAAAGGGAATGTGGGTCGTGCAAGTTTAAAGTTGTAGAAGTGAGTGTTTCACAAGTCGTTGAGGTGGAATTGTGTTCCAGTTATAACTTGCGCGCTGGCTTAGGGAAGCGCGCCTAGTGTTGTTTAAGTACGCCCGTCTTTTTGAAGCTGTACGAAAGCGAGGAGATTTCCCAGTATCCTCTGTGCAAAGTGATATTCGTCTACTGGTGAGAGTTGTACTTCAACAGAGAATCTACATACAATAGGGGATGCATTCTTTTGCAATGATGAAGAGACCTTCACATCTATAAACTGAGTGAGACTTCACCAAAGGAAGTGAGCCAGGGGGAGTCAACTGGAGTGAACCGATGGATGCAGTGAGCTATCCCTGAACCTTTGTAAAGGCAGTGAGCCTGGGATAGAGTGACTGTGCCCGAACCATTGTAATCCACAACTAGTGAATAATAGATGAATTTGGTATGACTGAAAACCTGTCAGCATATGTTCCTTGGACGTAGCCCTTAGTGGTGAACCAAGTAAAAGGTGATGTGTCATCTCTCTACATGTGAATGTTTTCTTTCTGATCATTTTCATCATACAGATTTAAAAAGTTCCTACCAACATGGGAACAAGATCCATCTCTTTAAAAGAAAAAGTTGCCACCCTGATTCAACCCTACCCTCTCAGGGTGTCCCAGGGTCCTACAAGTGGTATCAGAGCTAGGTTGCTGGTGTTGAATCTGTCCCTTGTCGTCATGGAGAATGCAGTCAATGTCAGGGGAGTCCCTCTCTTCGATGGAAGTAATTTTTAGATTTGGAAGAATATAATGAGATCTCATCTAAGATCCCTTGGAATGGATGTTCTGTTTTCCACCATGCAAGGTATACATGTTACTATTCCGACAGGGCCGACTATGACTGATGCCGATAGGAAAATTCTTGATGCTGATGCTAAAGCGCATAATTCTCTCACCACATCCCTTTCTGATTTGATCTATCTAAAGGTAATGAGTTGCACCTAAACAAAGTCCATGTGGGATAAACTTGAAAATATTTATGAAGGAGATAGAAAAGTGAAGGAGTAAAAACTACAAGTCCTACACAACAGGTTTGACGATCTAAAGATGCATCATAATGAGAATGCAGATTCATTCTTCAATCGAATTACTGAAGTTTTGGGAGCAATTAGAGGTATTGGAGAAGAAATCAAAGACATTGATATGGTAAAGAAAATCTTGAGAAGACTTCCTCCTATGTACAATGCAAAGGTGTCAGCCCCTGAAGAAAGAGATCTATATAAACTATCTCTGGATGATCTTTTAAGTATTCTAGTGGCATATGAAATGAGATTCAAACCTGAAGATGACACGACTCGTGTAAGAAAGGAAATGGCATTCAAAGCCATGGACAAACAGAAAATTTCAGACGATAGTGGTGGTGAAGATGAATAGGAAAATGAAATTCTTTCTATCATCACCAAGAAGATAAAGAAGGGAAAAGGTAAATTCAAAGGTAAGCTAACTCTGGCATGTTTTCGCTGTGGAAGAGTCGGGAACATTGCCTCTCAATTCCAAAGAATGTTTGATGATGATAAAAGCGAAGCAGAAGACATTGAGAAGCCTCAGAAAAGGTTTTTCAAAAAGGGAGACTGAAAATATGGGAAGAAGATACAGAGGAAGAGTTTTGTCTGTAAAGAGGAAGATGATGATATTGAATTATGTGATGAAGAAGAACCCGAATTTAAAACTAGGAACCATGCTTCTATGATTGAAACTGTTGAAAAATCAGAAGATACTGGTGGAGAAAATCAGTTGAAAACTAGTTCTGATCCCGAGTTGCAACTTAAGGATGTTGTTAGTAAGCTCAAGATTAAATGTAAGAGTTTCAATAAGTGGAAATAAATTTTAAAATAATCAACTGAATATGTTGATCAACTTGAAGCTGAAATTAAATGACGAGAAGAATTGGTGAAAGTAAAGTGTAAAGTAATTGAAAGCAATGATGATGTAGTGGATCTGAAGATGAGAATTGAAGAGAAGGAAAAGGTCATCAATGACCTCACCTCCAGACTAGAAGAAAAGTCCAATACTGCTTAGCATCTTGAAGAGGAAGTTGTTAATATTAGGAGTAAACTTGAAAAAGATTCAATTTCAAAAGAATCAAAGAAGAAAATACAGTTTGTAAGGTTCTCAGATGTTGAGCTATTAGAGAGAGAAAAATGTGGTTCTAATGGAGTTGAAAAGATTTTAAATGATCAAAGTCCTGCCTGCATGGGAAATAGTGGAATTGTTTGTGAGGTAGAATCGTCAAATGATACAAATATAGGTGACCAAAATAAAGGAAAGATGAAAGTGGGTAATGTTGGAAAGTATTCTGAAGTGATGAAATAGAAACCCCCAATTCAATCTGAAAGAAGAAGAGAAGATTATCCTCAAGCCTCATGGAAAAAGGATCCCTCATACTATTGTCCCACAGAAGAAGGTATGGGGATAAATTCAAGTGAGAAGACATTTACTCTCATGAAGTGTAATTTCTGTGGCTATTTGGCCCATACCATGTCATATTGCGAAGAAGCAGGGAGCTACTTGAACGGGGAAGATCTGGGAAGTCAACAAAGGAGACCGATTTCATATCCTCCATATTATAGAAGAAATAGATTCTATGGTTACTATTTTCATTGTTCTGACTTTGTCCATAAAGCTATGTATTACAGGAATAGGTACGATAAGAGAAACCCATACAACTCTTAGAAACGAGCCAGTTCTCACCCTTCTGATAGTATTGTTCTCCCAAATAGTTTTTATCCTCTAGAAGAATATTACGGGTATGAAGAATCATATTATGTGGAGGAAAGTATTAGAAGGCCATGAGTATCCTATACTCAATCCAATATCTCATGGAAAGAAAAGAAGAAGATCGAGAAATCCAATCTTGCAGAAGTATCCCTCAAAGCTACAAAGAGCAGCAGCACCTGGATTCTTGATAGTGGGTGCTCTTCCCATATGACGGGAAATGATGAACTTTTGAAGAACATTAAAAATAAGGTTGATGGAACAATGAGTTTTGGTAATGATGGTGCTTTGAAGATTAAATGCAGTGGGAATACTTCTCTCTCCAATGGATAGCTAAAGAAGACTGAAGTTCCTTATGTGGACGGTCTACGTCACAATCTCCTCAGTGTGAGTCAACTCTATGATTCAAGGCTCGTAGTAACTTTTAATCAAAAAGGCCAGACTATAAAGGGAAAATAGGGAATTATCTTATGAAAGGCTGTAGAACAGATGGAAACTTATATCAAGTTGACAGAAAAGTGAACTCCTACTATTTTTCTATTGAAGAAGAAAACAATTTGTGGTATTGAAGGATAGGGAACATTAAACAACAAGACATGGAAAATATATCTAATCTAAAGATAGTCATGGATATCCCCATTCTGAAGCATGAGAACAAAAAGTCTTGTGATGATTGCATTCGTGGGAAGCTGGTCTGCAGTTCATATCAACCAAAGAAGAAAAGAGCATCTCATCTTCTTGATCTAATTCATACAGATGTGTGCGGGCCGATAAATGTTTCCAGAACTCATGGAGAAAGGTACTTTGTCCTTTTCATTGACGATTATAGTATAATGGAATGTGTTATGGTCATTCACAGGAAACGAAAAGATCTTGACTACATGAAAACATATCGGCGAATTGTTGAGAATGATACTGTACAAACAATAAAAGTGTTGAGATCTGACAATGAAGGATAATACACATCCATTGAGTTTGAGAATTACCTAGAAAAACATGGAATATAACATGAGGTAGCTGCTGTGAGAACCCGACAACAAAATAGAGTTGTTGAGCACCAGAATCGACAGGTCAATAATATGGCCAGGACTATGCTGATTGAGAGTGGTATCTCTCACCATTACTAGAAGGAAGCTGTTGAAGCTGCAGTGCACATTTAGAATCAAACAGGGCTTTATATGGGAGAAACGAAGACACCATATGAATTGTGGCATGGAAGGAAGCCTTCGTTAAAATACTTTCATGTTTTTGGAAGCAAATGTTTCATCCGAAATAAATAAGGAAATCAAGGGAAGTTTGGTGACAATGTTGATGAAGGAATTTTTCTTGGGTATCCAATGAACAACAAATCCTACAAGTGTTTCAACAAGCGATTAGGAAGGATTATAGAAAGAAGTTATGTTAAGATAATTGAAGAGAAAACCACAAATGATTCAAGGATGTCATATGCTAATGAGATAGAAAGTGAGGAAGAAAGTGAACGTGGATAAAATAAAAATACAGAAATAAAGGAAGCTGTACAAAACACTCAGCAGTCACATCATAATGTTGACTCAGAAAAAGAATCTGAAGAATAAACTATGGCTGTAGAGAATGCACCTGAACCGCACAGGAGAAATCATAGAGATGATATTGATCCATCTAACATAATTGGGGACATAAGTGCACCCACACAAACAAGGAGGATGAAGAATAACACGCAATATTCATTTCTATCAGTTGTGGATCCATCCTCATTTGAAGAAACTGCACGGGATGAATCATGGGTGAAAACTATGAATGAAGAGTTAGATCAGATTGACAAGAATTAGACATGGGATCTTGTCCATATACCCGAAGGTCACAATGTGATTGGTACAAAATAAATCTTCAAGAACAAGTTTGATGAGCATGGAAGTGTTATTAGAAACAAGGCATGACTGGTATGTAAAGGATACTCCCAGATTGAAGGCATTGATATTGAGGAAACCTTTTCTCCAGTGGCTAGACTGGAGTCAATCAGGATTTTCCTTGCCATGGCACTCCAAAGAGGATATAAAGTATATCAAATGGATGTCAAGACAACATTATTGAATGTTGTCCTTGAAGAAGAAGTCTACATTGAACAACCAGTGGGTTTTGTTCTTGGTACTAATGAAATAAAGGTCTGTAAACTGAAGAAAGCTCTATATGGTTTGAAGTAGGCACCACGGGCATGGTACTCCCGGCTGGACTCTTATCTCAAGAAGCTGGAATTCAAAAGAGTAGGAGTAGATCACAATCTATTTGTAAAGAATTATCCAAAATATAAATTCATGGTTCTAGTCTATGTTGATGATATCATATTTGGTGGCAGTAGGCAGAAATCAGTGGATGAATTTTCCAATCACACGAAATTAGAATATGCAATGTCTATGATTGGGGAGATCACATATTTCTTGGGGCTGCAAGTGATTATAAAGAAGGATTACACTTTCATTTCTCATGAAAAGTATGCAAGAGATCTGTTGAAGAAGTTTAATATTCAATACTCCAAAACAATGTCAACTCCGATTGCAGTTGGAACTAAACTTGGAAAGCATGAGGATGGGACCTCTGTAGATCCCACTATGTACAGAAGGATCATTGGAAGTCTACTGTACCTGATAGTGACATGGACATATATTGTCTTTTCCACATGTCTTGCAGCCCGCTTTCAGAGTAATCCAAAGGAGGAACATATTACAGCAGTAAAAAGAATCATGAGGTATATTCAAGGTACTCACAATTGTGGCTTATACTTTGCTGCAGGAAGGAACAGTGAATTATCAGCATTTTCTGATGCTGACTGGGCTGGCGATGTTGTGGACATAAATTCCACCAGTGGGGGAGCATTCTATATTGGGAATAAATGTGTTGGGTGGTTGAGTAAGAAAAAAGAAATTACTTCTCTTAGTACTGCTGAAGCTGAGTATATCTCCGCCACAAAGGCATGCACTAAACTGCTATGGATGAAGCTACAATTAATAGATATTGGTGATGAGGTGTCACAACCAATGGTGATTTACTGTGATAACAAGAGAAAAATTGATCTTACGAAGAATCTGGTTCAACATTCTCATACAAAACATATTGAAATCTGGTATCACTTTATCAAAGAGAAATTTGAACATGGCATGATTAGAATGAATCATGTGGGAACTGATGAGAAAGTGGCTGATATCCTGAACAAGCCACTGTCAACGACTGTATTTGTGAAGCATCGGTTGAACCTCAGTGTTTAGCCACCTCCCAGTGCATAAGGAGGTTATGAAAATCCCCTATCCCCGGTTATGTTAACTGTTTTTAATATGTTTATGGATGTGATGTAGGTTTTTGGGGGAGATACTATCCAGGGGGAACGTGGTTTGATCTGAACAAGGAACTATTACCGATCTCTAGGTTTATTGTCAATGGGGGATAAAGGAATAAATTCAAACATGTTCAGGCTTGTAATGCTTCTGTGACATTGTAAGATAATTTCATGGGTGTCATTAATAATTCCAAAACACGGGAACCCAATTCAAGCTTTATCTCTTGTTTTCTACATCAATCATTGCTCACGTAGACTTAGAGTGTTGGCTGAGTTTATTCTTGCATTTTTGGTCTGCATGTGGATGGTGATCTATTGAATTTATTTTCTGATTTCCAAAAAACCCAAAGGGGGAGATTGTTGGAACAATGGTTATCTAAGCATGAATTGGATAATGGTTTGTGTTTTTTGTCAATCCTTAGAGGAAGTTCAGAATGTGTGCCAGTAAAGGACTCATACAGGTCAAGCTGATAACAGTATTGAAGGTGGCACCATTTTCTAGTGTTTTCCAAATTTTTGGACCTCAAAACTAAAAAAGGGGAAAACAATGCTTTTTGGGAAAGAGACTTGCGTGCCGGGTATGTGTCACGCAAGTGACTTGCGTGTCGAGAAAGGACTTGCGCGCCGGTGCCTAGGAGGATTGGAAAGTTGCGCACCATATGTTTTTCAAGATCAGAACTTCAAAATATGGAAAAGGAAAGAGGGTCGCTCAAGTATTGGTTTGTTCATGCACGTGAGTAGTGCGACAGAGGCTAGAGTGGTTGGAGTTGCACAACGAGAAGAGGTTTGTACGCCACCACATAGGGTGTCCAGTTTGCCTATAAATAGTGGACCACCCCTCCTCATTTTTAACGAAGTTTGAGACTTTGAGAAGTTCAGTACTCCCATCGCGTAGGTGAAGTGGTCGTGTAAGTGGTTATGGGTCGCACAAGTATAAGTTGCGCGACCGTTTTCCTTTGCGCACCAAAACTGGTTTGGGTGAAAGGAAGTGTGGGTTGCGCAAGTTTGAAGTTATAGAAGTGAGTGTCGCGCAAGTCATTGAGGTGGACTTGTGTGCTAGTTATAACTTGCGCGCCATCTTTGAAACTTGCGCACCGGCTTGGGGAAGTGCACCTGGTGTTGTTGAAGTACGCCCATCTTTTTGAAGCTGCATGAAAGCTCGAATATTTCCCGGTATCCTCTGCACAAAGTGAGATTCATCTACTGTTGAGAGTTGGACTTCAACAGTGCATCTACATACAATAGAGGATGCATTATTTTGCAATGATGAAGAGACCTTCACATTTATAAACTGAGTGGGACTTCACCAAAGGTAGTGAGCCAGGGGGAGTCAACGAGAGTGACCCAAGGGACGTAGTGAGCTATCCCTGAACCTTTGTAAAGGCAGTGAGCCTGAGACAGAGTGACTATGCCCGAACTATTGTAATCCACAACTAGTGAAGAATAGTGGAATTTGGTACGACCGAAAACCTGTTGGCGTATGCTCCATGGACTTAGCCCTCAGTGGTGAACCAAGTAAAAAGTGTTGTGTCATATCTCTGCATGTGAATGTTTTCTTTCTGATCATTTTCATCATATAGGTTTAACAAGTTCCTACCAACGTGGGAACAAGATCCATCTCTTTAGAAGAAAAAGTTTCCACCCTGATTCTCCCCTCCCCTCTCAGGGTGTCCTGGGGTCCTACACCATCATCATGTATATGCTACCATATCTTATAGAGGTAGGTTGTCTACATGTAGATTCCTCAACTCTCCTAGGTGTCAGAAAAGACATCATCACTAGGAATATTTGGGAAGCATAGTCGCTTATTTAGACCTTGAACATGCACCCTCTAAACTACAATAGAGGGATTTCCTTCCTCCCATAGATTCTTTATCTGGATTGTCGATCCTGTTGCTTCCCCACTCCTTACAGCTTCCACCTATGAAGGGACATGAATTTCTAGAACTGTAGATGCTTCTATACCCATTGGACCGATCCTTCATCCTTAAAGGGTCTTGAATTCCATTCTTCCTCAACCCCATGGTTATGGGAACCTTATCTTTTTCCTGAGTGGTTTAATACCTACGTATTTTCCCAGGATATATTCTCTCCCAGATTAGTACATAGTCATGGGTGAGACCATAAAAAACAATGGGTGGTGGAAACTCATTCTTCCCCTTCCTATATTCATGTGAAAGAATGCTATATATATGTTATAGAATCAAGGGTTGGAATTCACTACATACTACTATGAAAATAATTAGGTTCAAGAACTAGAGGAATTGAAACTGTCTCATGAAATGATGTGGGGCATATGGCTCATAGATCACCTTGTAGTTGACCCTTTCCACCAGTACCCCACCTAGAAAGGATATAAGGTACAACCACTATTTGATGTTACTGACGCCTTCATTAGTCACCTCATCAGTGGGAAGGGGAAATAGGTGGAATATGAAGTTGTCTTAAAACCCCATCCTTTCCTGTATGTTAACTGGGCCTAAGGTGAGAGGCCCACTTCCCATAATGTTAAGGATCAAAAATTTAAAGTTTGTGATGGGGAGAGAAATTGGGTTCGAATACTCATATCCCCCGTGTGTGTGGCTACCCAAACATAAAAGAAGTGGAAGGTCACACACACATGGAGAGGATTATTTCCCTAGATAATATAGTGAAGAACATTGTATAGCTTCAACAATACCAGGATAACCAGGTTGATGCACTGCCCCATCTCCAACACCACTTCCATGATGAAGGTGCTCGACCACACCCCCATATGCACATCCTGCAATGGGATCATACACCCATAGATTAGTGCATTGATAAAACCTGCTATCTTGAACATAGGATCATTAGGATCCACACTATATCCCCATTAATACCATTGGATCACTTCCAAAGTTCTCTAGTATGAGTTTTCCTTGCCTCGCTAGAACACCATTGAGAATTGGCATGCCCCCTGGTATCCTGTTCACTGGTGAGTTCAAAAAATACCTAAACCACTACTTGAATAGGATTTCATTCATCCCTAGTTTATGTTCACTTACTCTCTACACCCATTTCAGCAACACTCTTGGTAAGGATGGAAGCTACTCATATCCCTCCCTGACATTATCTATGGGGAGAAATTCATCATAAATGGATCCTTGGACCGGGTTCCCAGCAATTTGGTAGAGATCCCAAAAGATGATTATAAACTTCCCATGGTGGAGAAGAAATGTATTGGTCCTTAGTGACTACCTTCTCAATAGATCCAGTATGATTTCTAGGTGACAATATACATGGATTTGTGAGGACCATGCCACTTCTTAATGCCCAAACTTCTTTAGCTCCACCTAAAACACATGTGAAGACTAACATTCCGAGTATGTCTAGGCCCATTCATTAGGAAAATTACTATGATAACATAGGTCCCAGACTTTCTTTAACCACATAAAATAGTTCCTCAAGCCTACATTGAGTATCGTATCATACTGATGGGGAGACGCCTCCACTTCTAATTCCTCCCTGTTGACATTTTTCACATTGTTCCATAGGTTGTGCGTAGTGTGAGACATGTGGTCCTTTAGGATGTGTACTCTAATGGTCTTGTGCCATTGGTACAGTCTATGTATTCTCTTAAACAATTAGATGGGTTCATGTCGATTGGAACCAGGGATGAACACCTAATCCTATAGCTAGAAACTATACAATAATAACCTCTTACATAAAGGGTATTATTTCTAATACTCCACCAGTAATGTGATGAGTTTTTTATAATTCGATGTGATCTGGATACTCTCTCTAATCATGAGGTTATTGACCATATCCTATTCTAGATTTGTGGTAGCATTAGTACCCTCAATAGAAATTTTTATAACTTTATTTTTTTTGTTACGAGTTTGTGAAGGTTTTTACGTGAAGGTGTTTTCACAGAGGTTGGTTCTTAGAGGTTTTATCATTAATGTTTAGCCCACAAATATCTATTCACTGAGCTTTATTGTGGGTAGTATGTTCCTAGAAGCACTATTCATGTAAAATGTGAGTTATATGAGCGGTGAGAATATAAATCACACAATTCTTACAAAGGTCTTGAGATTCATGGAAAGAGGGAATATACCTATCTTTCATGAAAAGATCATGGTCCCCTAAGGGTCTGTACCCATATTTATAGGAATACATCCAGACTGGATTTCATGAGAAGGGCTTCCCAATTTCCATTTTTTAGAAATTTTCCTTCAGAATTCGATCATCTTTTCTATTGTCAGATCCAATTCAAATGGTGGCATTTTTTGACGCCAAAATATGCATGTCATAGGAGAGGTAAAGGAAGGAAAGAATGGTTCAAAGTGAATTCAGGAAAAAACAAACCAGCAAATACACTTAATGAACCGAATCCATGAAGGTATACACCTCAAAAAATGACCATATCTTGTGGAATTACCTAGACACATGGATCTTTAATGTTAAACTACGAATAGGGTAAGTTAGATTCACAGAGCTCTATATCACAGAAGTTTCTAGAAAATCCAAGCTTTGATGTTAATATTAATGTATCATAATTCATAGTTTGCAGAACCCCATCAGTTCATGAAGATCCTAATGTTTTTAGAATGATTCCATATTTCACGAAACAAATTTCCTTGCCTCCACTAGGCCTATAAATACCCCTATCTTTAACTTTCAAGATAATGAAACCTTTCATCTTATAAGAAAATATTTTAATTCACAATACTCAGAATCTTCATTAGAAAAAGAAGAGATAGTCCTCCAAATGTAGCCTTAGTTTGTGAAACTACTACCCATTATTTTTTGATAACCTCAACACATAGTGTAGACACCATTCAAAAAGGTCCATGCCCTTCACATAAGAAGAGATACCTTTATGAATATTGAGGTTTCTAGAGATAACTATCCTTAACAAAACAAACCCCATGAGAAACAATACTTTACTCCGATGCAGGTTCACCATGTTTTGTGAAAAATACTCTTTTGCGAGACCCCTGACCCCCATGATACCCCTGGCCTTTACAAACCCCCAATATTTCATGAATCCAAAAATTTTACAAATCCATTCATCCAAGCCTCCTTATGGTACCTCCTTTCATCCAATACCCTTTCATGAAATATGAGAGCCTGATACCCCCATCCCGATCTAGGACCGATTCAACTGCACCCCAAGTCTTCGTGCAATTGGTACCACCTACCCTTTTCCCTCCCACTTTTCTCCAACTGTGGTCTCAAATTTCACCCTACCTATTTCTCTTAATCATATGTACCTAAATGCCTTTTTCTACAAAGAATAGGTACCCTAACATATGGAATCCTGATTTCCATTCCATGGTAGTTTCTATACCATTATCCACCTAGAGTCGCATGAGTATGGACAAGTAATCCATAAATCTGGCATCATTGTGGTAAATAGATTACCTATCTCAGTAGATATTCCTTATGATGAATCTTCCTCTCACCTTGATATATCCCACCTCATGGTGTAAGCCCCATCCATGTCTGAGCTGCCTGAAAAAAACTACCTAGCTCTATGTCATAATCATAAGACATTAAATCACAACAACATCCTTAGAACATGATGTTAAACTATAATATTACCCTATAATATTAACATAGGATGACCCATGTATTTTCATCATGGGATGTTACTCCCTTCCCCACAATGGAATTAAATACCTGAAATAGGTATATTCTATGTGTAATCCCCGCACTATCATCCCTCCACTTAGGATGAAACTCCAAACATGCGACAAAACCCCAACACCTGAGAAACTTTCACATGAAAGACCCACACCATCCCTCATGGATGCTCCTTCCACGACACATACATTCTATCCCTATAATATTTTAAACCTATGAAAATCCTTTCCTCACAATATGTTAAACCTATGCCCATCTTGTCCCTATAAGATGTTAAACCTGTGCGCATCTTATTCCAGCAAGATGTTAAACCTATGTCCATATTATACCTAAAAGATGTTAAACCTATTCCCATACTATCCCCATAATATTTCAAACTTATTCCCATACTATCCTCAAAAAATGTTAAGACTAACCCCATATTGTCCCTGTAATATGTTAAACATATATCCATCTTGTCCTCACAATAATTTAAACCTTTCCCAATCCTATGCCTTTAAGATTTTAATCCTATGAACATATTCCCCTAAAATATGTTAAAATGACAACCATCCCATCCTCGCAATATGTTAATTCTACACTCAAATTGTCCCCAAAATACGTTAAACCTGCACGCAATCATCTCCGCTAGGTGTTAAACTCATGACCTAATCTAGAATCCCTACCCCATGTGAAAAATATGGGATGCTTAAGGTAAAAATACTTAGATGAGATATGCCCCGGGCATTAATTACCTCGTGTCCAACACAATATTCCTTAGGTTCCATGCATGAGATGCCTCATGCATGAGATTAACTCTTAAAGAGGAAGAATTTATAGGTTCCCAACCTACCCAATGTCCAGACATACTCAACATTCCCAATATTAATACTTCCCTTGATCGAAGGTTGCAGCCCTGTCGATATTGAAACAACATAACTAAATGGTTTCCACCTTGATATGGAACTAGGAATGAGTTTAAAAAACATGAATTAAATATACATGAGAGACCCATACTAGGAAACAAGATCTAAGGAGTAATCTATAGAATAAGGAACCAACATCCCATCATCCCATATCAATCATGGAGATAACATGACCATTTCAAGTGATGGAAGTCATCTACCTTGGGAAGGTGAGAATATGGGGAAGCAGAGCAACATGTGCGTGATGTGCTAGCCCTGGTGAAAGAATCAGAAACATATGGTGAGTTAGATTTGGTTTCCAAAATGGTGGTAGAAGCATATTTTTATGAAAGGAAATGTTTTCCCTAGTTGCATTTTAGAAAATAAGCGGTCTTTTTAATATTTTCAAGTGCACCATAATGGTTTTGTAAAATGTTGAAGTAGACCAAGTTTTAATGGTTGTTTTTTTGAATGTTAACATATTAGGGGTAAAACCTATATAGTGGGTTTCTTTTTGTTGATGTGGGTTTTATAAATGGAATCTTTTTGAATGGATAAAGACTAGTTATTTTGTTAAAACCCATGAAATGAGTTTCTCTAAAGATTTAAAGGTTTTAAAATGGCGTGTTTTGTAAAAATATAATGAAAAAAGGCTATACCATCAGTTTGAAACTATTGGTATAGGCCCTAAAACTTTTGGTAAAGCTTATAACAATAGTTTAATGATCTGTTGGGCATTATTCTATTATGAAATACTTATATCAATGGTTTGGTAAAATCATTAGTATAGGTGGTCTATATTAATAGCTCTCAAACCATTGGTATGGGTTATTGGAAATACACATTTTAACAGTTTGGTAAAATCGTTCGTATAAGAATTATATTGAAAAAAATTTCTAATGGCGAGTATTGATCCATGACATCATTGTTATTTTCCAAAGATTTTACCACTATGATATAATATTTTTTTCTCATATATATATATATATATATATATTTGTAAACCATTTATTAATATTAATGTATTTATAATTATTAATATTATTACCCATAAATAATGGTGTTACCTATATAAATGGTTTGACCAAAACATTGGTATATGTGGCTGTAATCAAAACCTATACCAATGGTTTAGAAAAAATGTCAGTATAAGTGAATGGAAATAATAACTATACCAATATTTTGATCAAATAATTGGTGTAAGTGGCCAAAAAACCATACCTATAACCACAATTTTCTCAAACAACTAGTATAGGTCCATTGGTATAGGTCAGATTTCTGGTAGTGAAACAATGTATTTAAAATGGATTGAAATGGGTGTCATGACTTATTAAATATCTATTTTGAGAAATTTTTAGAGTTTTAAAAAAGGTTTGAAAATGGGTTTTGGGAAAAATATTTGTATTTAAGAATTGTAGTTTTCTATATCAAAAGCGGGTTTTTTTAATATGGTTAACATGTGTGATTTTTAGTGATGATTGAAATCTTATAGTGGGGTTGGGAGAAGATGCATAGTATAGAGTGTTGACTAGGTCCTAGGAAGGTTAGCCTTGAATGGATTGCGTTTGGTCCTTGTAAGAACCCGAGTTTTTAGAAACGGGTCAAATTCCAACCCTGTTTAAACTTTTGACTGGTTTTTGAGAAGTCTGTAAAATCTGGGTAGTTTCTGGAAATTTCCAGACTACACACCGTGTACTTTAAGTACACGCCGTGTATAAGTTACTCGAGTGACCGACCATGTTCTCACCGAGTACATGCCATGTGAAGACCGTGTAGAACTTCCTACTACACGGAGTGTATTTATAGACACACCCTGCATCCCTTACCCGTGCGAGGCCAGGTACATGTCGTGTGGTGCCAAGGTGTAAATTTCGATCTACACGGCGTGTAGCCTTCCTTGACACGTCTTGTACCCATGCCCCGTGTAGCGGCCGAGACCCTGGCCGTGTGCTGACCATGTACACGGTCCAGACCGTGTGCCAGACTCCGCTTAAGTCAGAGTACGAAAACATGTATACACGGTGTGTACTTGGGAAATACACGCTGTGTACTTTTTTTATTTGATCGCCTGAGGCGTCGTCGCGCCTTATTCCCAGTTTCCTCTTCTTCTCCCCCATTGGACGAACAGTCCGTCCGAAAGACCTCCACTGTAACACCCCGAGATTTTATGAAAAATATTCTTTTAATTTCATTAATGTCTTGTGTTGTATTCTACACCAAGATTACCTTGCGCTATACGCAACACCGTATTAGCTTGTAGTATACGCAACACTATTCTTGGATCGTGTTACACACAATTTTGATAATAATTATTCTACGCAACATTGAGTATATATATATATATATATATATATTCAATGTATAAATGAAATATGGTTGGATTCTGTTATACGAAACAACGAAGGATTCTTTCACAACACGCAACCCTGACTTGGCTTGCATTACACGCAATCGCAACCTTCCTCGATAGCGTGTGTTGTACGCAATACTGGGTTTTAATAAACAATGATATATTATTATAATATTGTCATGAACTAGCCGTTATGAATAATGTTAACTAAATTTTGAATTTTATAACATTATTATTCATCTTACACATTTCTAGAACATGGTATAAGAACAAAATAAATTTTTCGGGTAAAATAAGTATTTTTCAAAAAATGCAGTTTTGCCGCCTTTTGATGGCGCACCCACTTTAAATCTAGTTTTTGACATGTTTATATGTTCAATTTGACAAAATAAAATTCTTCTTCTGAATCAGGATATAAAAATTTACATTAGATAAAGTTTTGATATTTTTCCGATAACTTTCATATTTTAATGAATAGTAAAAACACACTATATTTTAATTAAAAACAACTTTTTTTATCTTAATATATTATGTGGTTAAATTATAATATTGAATGGTTTTAAAGTATAAATAGAATATATTTTTACCATTTAATATAATGTATGTAATTATAATTTATTTTACCTTGAATTCGCAGGTTAAATCAATTCAATCTTTTGCAATGTTTTAAAGAAAAACCCGTTTTCTTTCGACAATGGGATTAATTTTAATTTAATTTCTTCATCTTTTGTGTATTGAATTTGGAAAAATGGATTCCATATTTGGAATCAGTGGGTCCAAATTATGTTAATAAGCTACTTTTTATTTTTGGGAATTATGAATAGTAACTACGATAAAATTTATTTACCATAGTTAAAGGTAAATCGGGTAATTAA
Organism: Viscum album; assembly: GCA_963277665.1. NCBI lineage: Eukaryota > Viridiplantae > Streptophyta > Magnoliopsida > Santalales > Viscaceae > Viscum > Viscum album. The sequence continues at coordinate 979,832,683 of OY728123.1, forward strand.
GGGTAAATATAATATTTTAAAATTACCATAACAAATGTCAAAATCCTATTGGATGACTAAAAGTCGACCCATATCAGCTAAGGGTCGGATTATATTCATTTAATTAAATTTTTTCAATGAAAATAATTTAATTATTATTAAAACCAATGAATGTGACAACATGTCACTTTCTTAAATCTTATAAGTATAATAATTTTAATCTAGTGATAAACTTCACAAAACTTTGAAAATTAATAGTCTCCAGAAAGATAATACAATTATCTACATCATAGGAATTTATTTAGAATTTTTAGGGATTAAATAATTATCATTTATTATGACACAAAGATGATGCAGTAATTTTCTTATTAATGAAATATTGACATAATTGATGTTATAAATGCCCAAATAAATGTAATTTGAGACTTTTTATGACTTAAACTAATTTTATAGGTTAATATGACATGTTATTGTTGATTTAAGTAACTTTTTTAGAACTTATCATTCTGTTATGAATTTCATAAAAATCATGTACCAAATAGTGTCAAAATTGACATAAAATAGTTCTTAAAACAAATATTATATTATTAATTGTTATTTTATTCCTAATAATATAAGGTTCGGCTAAATGACTTAGATAAGATTAAATATATTAATAATAAACAACTTGGGGTTATTTTGGCTTGATATAGTAAGTTTATTAACCATATAGTGTAGGAAAACAAAAAGACACGGTAAAAGTTAAATTATTTAACTTAGAGTTAAATCTAATTGATAAGGTTAAAATAATAACCTAAACTTGTATAAATCCTATTGGATGAGAGGATTTCGACCCATCCCCACCTTATCCTAGAAATAAATCAATTTGGAGCTATTTAAAACCGAACTTGACTTTATAATAAAATAATATTTTTAGTTATTCCAAAGGTGCCCCTCTCCTCCCTTATAAAAGGGACCTCCTCCCTCTCTTCCTCACACAACTTTGAGCCTTCAACCTCGGAAAACCCCTGAAAATTCCTCCTCTGCATTTCCCTAGAAATATCCTAGAGGTTATGGTCTTCCCCAAAGACCAATTTTAGTGCCCTAAGAGGAGGTCTCAAAGAGGCGCTTCAAAGAAGAGGTAATTTCCGTTACCGATTCTTTCACCTTTATTTATTCTTCCACTTCTCCTTCTTAGGTTGTTTCATTATGAAGTAATAAAATTAAGTATCACTCATATACTGATATGTTATTATAAGTATGAAACAATCCTATTTCACCATCTATCCATCCTACGAAAAACGAAATCACCGCGCGTGCGTGCGTACGGAATACCGTCTCCACGCCGTGGTGTAATCTATTTTCCGCCACCACCTTAATTGGATGGGTATAATGGTGTAATGAGTAACTATATATGATTATTATAAATTGATATTGATACTAAAATAGTATACATACACTTCAACACAATTCCACGACCATGTGAACGATATCATCACTCGTGCGTACGTACGGACTACCGTCTCCACGACGCGATGAGATTCATTATCCATGTTAACCATTCCAGAATGATTATAAAGTATATATAATGAATAATAATGAAATATATGACATGTTAAATCTTCTGGATTTATGTATATATATATTTATGTCATCTACTTACTTCCATTCAAGACAATAGGGAAAGGAAAACAGTGTTCATGCGTACGTACGGACTACCGTCTCCATGAACGGTGTGTTTCATTTCATTTATCTATCTAATATATATATATATATATATAATGAATATATATGATATATAAATCATGTTTTATATTCTGGAAGTAAGTAAATCACGATATAAGTAATAATAATGTCAAGAACAACAAGTCCAAACACCTACGATAAATGAAACGATTTTACCCAAAACGCTTCTTTAACATGGAATTTACAAAAGAACGGGTAATATAAAGTCATAAGTGAACCATATATTATATAATAACAATGAATATGATTCTTTAATAAGTTAATGACATTATTTAAATCATTATACATGAGGTTCAGATACGTACAAAGCATATCGGACATAAGGTAAGGGAAATATCACAATCTCATTTTTATCCGAGATTGTTTATAGTTTAGTATTTACTGGGGTTTATTTTATCATCCAAATCCATGTTTCCTCAATATGTAATATTATTTCCATCCACCTACAATTGTTTAAATCCAATTTTACCATTCGGTGAGTTTTTAGTAAAGGATGTGAAAGGAATCTTTTGTTGTTTTTCGTACGAGGTACTTTTTGACTTTTCCGACAAAAGTACGAAGATTGTTTTTTTAACTTATATGGCATGGATGGATTTTTAAAACTATATTTCCAAGAAGAATCCTTTACAAGTTTTCAAGTTTATTTTTAATCAACTTCTTTTAGTTTAAAATTGTATGACATGTTAAGAAAGGAAAAGTGTTTTTGAAGTAGAAAGGATATTTTCTTCAAGAATGAAGTTCAAGTGTTTTATCAAAATTATTTTCCATCTAAGATAATAAAGGGTTCTGTTTTTATCCCTATTATTACATTGATTTGATTATGCTGTGATGGAATTATTTTTATGAATTCCTTTATCGTATATGAATTGTTTTATGATGTCATGATGTTTAAGATTCCCATTTTTATTACATGGGTTATGCAATGATGTATGGTTTATGATTTTGTGGCAAGCATAAGAATGGTATCATTATGAGATGGGTGGGACCTATATCTCCCTCCAATGCATTGGGTAAAGATTTTATATCTCATGAGATAGACATGGCTGGAATGGTAGGTTATACCGGTTCAGTAAAACAGGACTGAAACGAGGGTGACTCGGTTCAGAAAGGGACTTTGTCCCCTAAGATAGTCTTGGAAATGAGTCTTGACTAACAAGAAATGATTCTCTATGATTATGTGTGAATTCCACAAAGTTTCATGTTTTAAGTTATGATTATTGTGATTACATTTCACTGCCATGATTTACCCCATGTTATGAAATTATGATCTCTTTTGCAGGTTAAGATTTCCAAAAGTTATGTGCTTATGTATATGATGTGATTGATATTTCTTTTGTTTACCTTTACTGAGCATTTGAGATCACCCTTTTATGTTTTCTTTTCCTCAGGATATAAAGAAAGGTTTTAGGTAAAAAAAGGAAGATCTTTATGGGAGTTTTTGAAGATCTTTCACCACGATTAGAAGATTATATTCCGAGTTTCCAAATACACTAAAATATTACGGTCCTTGTGTGTGTGTTTTTGTTATGTACTAAGTATTCCACAAATGTAATGTAATTTCAATGTACGTCAAGATACGGGTCTCTACATCCATGAACACAAATCCTCCCAGAATCTCCGTATGACCTCCGTTCTTCAATCCCTCAGTGGCATCGGGACCGCATCAGAAAGAATAACCCCGCGCACCCTTCTTTTTCCTTGATTCCTCACATGTTCCTCCGCAGATTCCATCTGAATGGAATTTCCAGATTTGATGGAAACACAGATCTACTGCGATTCATTCCGATTCAGAGGCTAAAATCAAAGGAGTGGAATCGTACGAGTACGAGGTAGGTGGTGCATACCTTCTTTCGTGTTTTCGTAGACTTTTGGGGGTGGCGACCTTCGGGCGCAGTGTCGGGTGATGAGAGAAACCCTGTTTATTTTGTTTTTATTTAATTATCTGTATTGTGGGATGCCTCTGGGTATTCCCTGACCCTGTTGTGATTGAGCAAGACCGGGTTATAGGTCGTTGCTCTTTTGGGGAAATTCGTCCGGGGGTGTCGAAATGCGCGTGAATTGGATCGTTGTTTAAACTACTGTGTTTATACTGCTTATTGAATGTCTCTAGTTAAACTGTTTAGTTTAATTGTTAAATTGTGAATGAGTTAGGTACTGGTATGGGATAGCACAAGTAGTGCAAATTGACTGTCTAGTAATTGCCTGTTTAAAGTGATACTTCCAAGTATGAATATGCAATGTGTGATATTTCCTGCGTTGAACTACTTGTTGTGTTTGGCATGGCCCAGATATATTGTTGAGTGATGGGGATCACAGGTTAGGGATTTTAGATCGGGTTACTTTGGGTGGTTGCTACCACGGGATTGGGCATCACAGACGTCGGTTGAGACAGTTGGACTGTCTGGTTGGGCTTGGCCCAGGTTACTAGATGGCGAGACCATCATACTAGAGCGACAGGTTCGCAGGGACACGAGGTGTCGGAGATGTTGTGGATTGGTAACTTATTGAGGTGATTACCACTCACTGGGTACTTTTGAGTAGTGTGCCCACAAATAGACTCTAAGATGAGGTGGTACGGTCACTCGCTGGGTAGAGGCCCCCGGTAGATGCAGTTAGGTATATTTGGTTTGGGAGTGCTTTCCATAGGAAGCCACGTGGAAGGTGAGGAGACTTCAGAAGACAGCTTTGAGGCGGTCAGGTTGGGGGCAGAGGCTCGCCGCGATTTGTGGTCAGACATCGCTGTCCCTCCGGTTATCTTTTGAGGAGAGGTATCGCTGTTCCTCCGGATGTTGTGCCTAGGGTAGGTTGAGCTTCCGAGCTGGGTTCGGATGGTTGGGAATGCCTTCGGGACATCAGTACTTGAGACACATGGTGTCAGGTGGCACGAGGTGCCGGGCTGCAGATCAGACTTTACGGCGTTGTCCGAAGCAGGTGACACTTCATGGTGGCTGCTGAGCACCAGTGAAGTCTTTGTTTACTTTTGGGCATTGCACTGTTTACTGTTTTTCTTGTATAAGCATGTCTGCCTAAACACTTATATTAGGTACGCACCTCAGGGTGGTATCCTACTGAGACTTGTCTCACACCCTACACGGGCCCTTCGGGACGCGTGTAGACTTTATGAAATTACGTGCAGGTAAAGGGTTATCCTTAGGAGCTTGACTTTAGTGCTTTTGACATGGAGACTGGCACAGACCCTGAGGTCATGTCGTGCTAGAGTTATTTGTTTAGTATTCTTTTCTTGCATCAACATGTTTACTTTATATTGTAGTTATAGTTGGTTAGCTATTAGCGTCGTGATATATATATATTGATTTGTATGAATTTTTTGGATGCATACTTGGTTGTATTAGAAGTTATTGCAGTTTATTGCTGGCATGACGTTCTATTTATTTTCCGCTGCTTCTGTTTTTATATTGCTTCTGCTGTTTATTGTTATTGAATGTGCTTCCGCTATGCAGGTCTGGTTCGAGTCTTCCGAGTCATTTAATTCCACTGCATATTTTAGTTTATTACTTGGACCAGTACTTTTAGTTCATCCGTGAGGGTATAGCCTCCCCACTATACCTAACAGACCCTCGCTGCTAGTCGCTAGCCTTTGGCGTTCAGGGGAGGTGCGCCTAAGGTAGTGACACCCGACCCGTTCGACACTGTTCGGGTGGCTGGCTGGGTCCGGGTCGTTACATTCCTAGTTATAATATTGGTTATGGGTGGCTTATCCCATGATAGATTGGATTTACTCCTTGGATGGGTATTGATAGTGGGTGGTTTAACTCTAGGTGGAGTAGATTGGTTTATTGATTTTATTATGTGTGGGTACTACATCAGATATTGAGTGTTGTTGGTACATATTGATTGTTGATGACCCGAGTTTGTTTCTGAATAGTTTGAGTAAATGTTTTTAGCTTATGGGTAGTTTCCCTCTATGGTTTTACATGGGTCTCTTCAAGGAGGGGTGAGCACATTAAGATGTGCCAGGAAAATGGATAGTTGATTGAACTAGATGGAAATTTTTTAGGGAATTATGGAGGATTTTAATAGTTTTTCATGGGTGAAATATATGGATTTATTATTGGGTATTAACTAGTTAGGTCAATAATTTCATTATGGAGTGGATTCAAGGTCTCTTTATTGGTTGTTTTGGTTTCCCCAGGTTGGAAAGTGGTTATGGTATGGATTCATAACTCACATTAAATTATTGTGTAAATTTAATGGTATAATAGGGATTCTTTCCATGTGGATGGAATGGAAGAGGGTTACTAGTGACTTATTTTATGTATATAGATACATATTTTATAGTTCAAGATAATGTTGAAAGTGTGAGAAATTGAATCAATAATAGGTTGTTGACATAGTGATAGTAGTTATCATGAGAAATTATAGATTTTTTTCATAATGGATAATAGTTGGTGGATACAATGTAAAGGGTTTGGGATTTATATCCAGTTGGGCCGATGTGTGGGAATTTGGACGGTCTCCTTGGCATCATATTGGTATAAATGATTTCTTGGTATTGGGGGCATCAAATAAAGGGATTTTTGTGAGGTAGATAATGGTTTGAATAATGATAAACCTTTACAAGGTTGTGGTTTGGACTAAAAACTTTAGAAATGGAATAGTTTGATTACCTCTTTGGATTCTTGGGATATTTTTAGGAAAATTGATCACATTCCAGTATGGTTATTTTAGTAGGATAAATGTTTTTTTGGATATTGGATTAATAGACATCATTTGTTGGGATGAGTGAACCACTATTTAAATTACTTTTCTATATGGGAAAAATATGGTTGTGTGGTAATGGAAATGATTCACCTCATATGGATGATGATGGGTTGGTGGGTAAAGCATATAGGAAATGGGTACTTGTGTAAAGTGATTGTAGTGTGTATTTTGGTTAAACCCTTTCAGGTGGGTGAATCAAAGGGTGGTGAATTTTGGTTTTGGAACATATGATGCATATGAATATTTTATTGTATGAATTTATTAGTTGTTTTTGGTTACTTGTTCAATTTTGGTGTTTGATAAGTTTAAATATTTCTTAAGGAATATCATCTGATGAATGTGAAGTTGGTACTTGTTTTGTGTTTTTCTTTCGTTGAATGAGTTGGGATGACCTAAGGTATGTGGTGAATTTGATCTCATGGAAGTGAGATTTTTAGTATGATGATTTTTTTTGGGATTAATTGGTAACTATAGAATCCCATCTTTTTATTTCATAAACTTTTCATTACATTATACAAAACATAGGATCTTTTAAAGCTTATTTTCTTTGAAACAAGGGACATAATACATCAAAACTTAAAACATTATTGTAATCAACATGAAAGGATTATTCATGGTTCAAAATAATTACTTTTAATATATCTCATAACCTGGGTATATACATCAAAGTAAAGGGTGATCATAAGGTCGAGTAAGGGAAAACAAGAGAAACAATTTACATGTGATTTTGAGAAATATTGATAAGAACTTGAGGAATATCATAAAGGCATGAGAAAAATAAAAAGAGGAATATAATTTTAAAAATAACTTGAATAATAACATGGAAATGTGGATAAAATATTTAAAAGATAAATTCATAATTATATCACTAAGGTTTGTCACTGAGGTGTTGTAAAAATTATCAAGGTTATTCACCAAGGTATCATAAAACATGTCATCTATAGAGATTAAATTCTTTACCCAATGAATTGGATCACTATCAGAGTGAACCCTTAATATGTATTAATTAATGTGATCTATATATATCATAATAAAATATTTCATAAATAACCTATGGAGAATAAAATAAACATGTTTCATACCAAAATCATGGTGTTTTAAAAAAAGTGCTTAAAGATAAGATCTTTGTGTCAATATTAACCCAAAAAAGGAAGGCATGTTTCATGTATTTTAATCATGAAATAAAATAGATAATTTTTATATCTAGGTTAATAACCCTATAAAATAAAGAGGATTGGGTATTCTAAAAAGAAAATAAGTGAATTCCTTGAGAAAAAGAGAGAAATTTTCGGAAGAAAATTCAGCTGGATAATAGGTATAAAATATGGTTTTAGAAAATAGTAAAAATAGAGGGTAAAAGGGTCTCCCACTCATAAAATAATATTAATTAATTAAAGTTATAAAACAAAATGGATATAAGAACATAGTTTGGAAATTTTAAGGACATACCACATAAAAAGGGAACTTGAAATGAAAGGAGAAGTTGAGATTTCCCTTAGCTTGAAGTGTTGATCCTAAAATCTGAGGATCGAGACCTTGGGGGATTAAAGACACCTTTTGAGGACTCCTTGGGAGGTAAAAATATCACAGATTAATGGAGTAATAATTTTGAGTGAATATAAATGGATAAATGGGTGAGTATTTATAGTAAAATAGGAGGATTTGTTTATTAACTTCCTTAGACACCTAGGTCGTGGTAAATGAAAAACCATGGATTTCCCATGGTATCGGAAATATGGGACACCTATTATGTTATTTTAATCCACAAGATTAGACCATAAATTTATACTACTTATTACATAATTATGACATAATTATGAAGTCATTAAACTTACAAAAAAACTGAAACAATATTTTTACTATTCATGAAAAACTAAAGTATTTTCTAAATTTATCATAAATTCACCCTAACCTAATTTTTAAATTATGATTTCAAAAATGATATTTATTTTATAATAATTATCTAAATATGATAATTTTGACTTTTAAATATAAAAATCTTTATTTATTAAAAATAATAGCTGATAGAAAATGCATAGTGAAATTTATGACACTTGAAAAAAATAAAATTATTTTATCATGTATATTTAAATAGGACTATTTTAATCATACTATTTCATTAAAATAAACATTATTAATAATAACTTGTTTTTATTATAATAATTATATCTTTTTGAAAAAGTACAATTCTTTTCTGAAAAATAAATTTATCAAATTTCTTATATTTTTAAGAAAAACTATTCTCAAAAAAAATTTATAAAATAAAAATTTTATTTATACAAAGGGATTAAACTTTAAGTAACTAAGGTCTTGAGACATAAACCCTTATAACACCCGCATATGACCTAAGGGTAAGGTGTGGGATGGGAATATATTTATGGGGAGGCTTGATTAATGTCGCCCGAGTGGTAATTTCCAATAACTTGAACTTATACCAAAGTCAATTTCATTAAAGATTCATTTATTGAATATTGGCTTGGGATTAGTCAAGAGAAAAAACTAGTGATGCTACATCCCTCCCAAGTTCTAAAAAATGGGCTTCATATGCCATGACTCTACTAGTTGAGGCCATCATCCCTCCTCTCTGTATTAATTCATCTCTACTTATAAACACTAATTATAATATAAAAATTATTATTAAGAGTATATTTTCCAATGGTCGTATTGACCAACAATCATATTTGAGCAATGGTCATATAATGGTCGAAACACGACAGTCACATTTCAATTTATACCCACTTCATTATTTATTAGATATATTTTTTTTGTGTATAATATAACACACATTTTTAGGAAAAAATTATCATTAAAAAAGTTTGGGTTGTTACATTCTTCCCCCATTAAGAAATTTCATCCCTAAAATTTCAACCCGTTCTCTCAGTTGAGAAGAGATGTGGGTACTTATGCCTCATTTTCTCCTCTGTTTCCCCCATTGCTTCTTCATATTTGTGGTTCCTCCAAAATACTTTGAATAGGTGGGTAGTCTTGCTGCATAAAACCTTGTCTCTATGGTCCATGATCTCCACTTCCTGCTCCTCATAAGAGAGGTTATGTTCCATTATACCACCTCAAGATTTAGTAGATGTGAATGGTCATGTATGTACTTCCTCAATAGAGATACATTGAATACATGAACTTGAGCTAGATTTTTAGGAAGTGCAATCTGATAGACCACTACTTCTACGCGATTAAATATTTTATAGGGGCCAATGTACCCGGGGCTAAGCTTCCCTTTCTTTCCAAACATCACGAATCTCTGCCAAGGTGATATTTGAAGGAACACTTTGTTTCCAACACCAAAATCCAAGTCCCTTCGATGGTTTTCAGAATAGATCTTCTACTGACTATGAGCTACCTTAATGTGTTGTTGGATGGCATGAACCTTTTCTATCATCTCTTTCACTAGATCTGGACCAAGTAGCTTTCTCTCACAAAATTTATCCCAACAAGTATGATTTCTAAATATAATCCCATACAGAGCTTCACTGGGTTCCATTTAAATACTCTAATGAAAGATGTTGTTGTATGAGAACTCAACTAATAGAAGATGTTGATCCCATCCACCTTTAAATTCCATTTTGCATGTTATCAATATGTCATCAAGTTTTTGAATAGTCATTACAAATTGGCCATCAGTTTGGGAGTGATATTCCATATTGAAATTCAATTTAGTACCCAGATCATGTTGAATACATCTCCAGAATTTTTATGTGAACCTTGGATCATGATCAGATACGATAGAAAGTAGAACTCCATGCAACCTCATCACTTCCTTTATGTAAATATTGGAAAGTTAATCAAGAGATAAGTATTCTAATATATATATTTAATGGTAATTCTTGGTGAGACAATCATCTATAACCCATATCGAATTGTTTCCTTTGGATATTATTGTGAGACCAGTGAAAAAGTCCATAGTGATATTTTCCCACTTTTATGTTGGTATGGGTAGTGGCTGTAATACCCATTTAGAAAGTTTCCACTCTTCCTTCACTTGTTGACACACCAAACACCTTATAGTGTAGTCAGTAGTCTCAATTTTTCATGTTATCCCATAAATAATGATCACGAAGTTCCCTATACATTTTAGTGATTCCAGGATTTATAGAGAATGTAGAGCTATGAGATTCATCCATCATATCCTTCTTTATTTCTAGGGTAGATGGAACACATATCCTTGTATGAAATTTTAGTACTTCTTCTTAATCAATATTAAACTCAAGAAGCTTCCCATTCTTCACATCCTATGTATTCTTCTATAACAAAGGTTTATCTCTTCTATATTTCTTGATATTCTCTAGTAACAATAGTTGAGAAATAATTTGGGATAGGATTGATGATGTCCCTTCCCTTACGATTCCCATGTATAGTTTTACTAGGTATTTGATCAAAGGATCTCCTTTAATCCTCACCATTTCTATAACAACAGGTTATTTCCAACTTAATGCATAAAAAAATTTATTTTCTCTTCCGGGATGATAATGAATTGAACAATAATATTCTTTAAAAAGTTCCAACCATATCATCTATCTCATGTTCAATTCCCTTTGCATGAAAAAATAATTAAAACTTTGGTGTTTTGTATATATATCACATTTCTACCCATAAAGATAGTTCCTTCATATCCTTTGATAAAAAAAACCACAACCATATCCATGTCATGTGTATGATAGTTTTGATTATGAGGCTTCAATTATAGAGATGAATAATCAACAACCTTTTCATTTTTCATGAGGATTCACCCAATACCTTTCAGAGATTCATCACTAAAAATAAAGAATATTTCTATGATAGAGGGTAGATTTTACATGGATGTAGTAACTAATATCTTCTTTATCTCTTGGAAACTTGCTTCACACTCCTTTTTCCAAATAAACTTTGTATCTTTTCAAGTTAACTTGGTTAGTGGATTATAAAGTCATGATTTTTTTTCACAAAACTCTTATAATATCCCACTAAACCAGGGAAACAATGAATCCCAGTTACTATTGTAGGATGAGTCCACTCTTCCACTACCTTTGTCATGGTAGGGTCAATTGATATTTCTTCATTGGTTACAATGTTCCCCAAGAAAGAAACTTTTTGTAACCAAAATTCACATTTACTGAACCTTCCAAATAGCCTCTCCTTCCTTAGAGTTTGCAATATAACCCTTAGATGATCCTCATAATCCTTTAATATTTTGGAATATATTAGAATATTATCAATAAAAACCACCATAAAGTTATCAAGGTAGTACTTAAATACTATATTAATCATATCAATAAATATAACAGGTGCATTAGTCAAGCCAAAGGGCATAAAAATAAACTCATAAAGCCTATATCTTGACCATAATAAAGTCTTTAGAATATGTTATTTTTTTTCCCTTAATCGATGATAACCAGATCAAAGATAACTATTTGAGAAGAATTGAGCCCCTTGAAGGTGGTCAAATAAATCATCAATCCTTGTAAGAGGGTACTTATTATTCACTTTGATCCCATTAAGTTCTCTATAATCAATGAATATACACATTGATCCATCCTTCTTCTTCACAAAGAGAATAGGTGCTCCCCAAGGATATACACTTGGTAAGATAATCCCCTTATCTAAAAGATCTTGGATTTGTTTCTTTAATTCCTATAACTCCACATTTTCCATTCTATATGGGGTCTTTGAAATTGGCTTGGAACTGGGCATGAGATCAATGGAGAACTCTACCTATCTTTCTAGGGGAGGTCCATGTAACTCCTCAAGAAATACATCAATGTATTACTGAGTGATGGGGAAATTTTCTATTCATATACTTTCATTTACTTCTTTATATTCACCGATCATTTCCATAAATAAGGCTATGGGAGGTTCTTCTAGACAAAGATCTGTTTGGTATATCTATACTTTGAGAATAATTATAGGTTTTCCAATCAATACTACTATAATTTCCTTTCTTATATAGTTGATATTAGTATTATACTTTTATATCTAGTCCGTCCCTATTATAGTGTTGAATTCTAGCATGGTAATTATTACTATATTTGCGATGAGATTATGATTTCCAAAGTAAATAATAGAGTTTCTGTACACTGTTGATTCTTGGATAATCTCTCCATGAGTATTGACATATATTTATAATACTAAAATTTTAGGGATTGATTCTATATTCTTTTAAAATTTGGAGGAAATAAAGGAATGCATAAAACATGAATCAAACAAAGTACTTGATATATTTGAGAGAACAATGAGAGTACCTATGATCACATCATTTGGAGATTCAACTTCATCCATCATGATATAAAAAGCATGAACTTACTCCCTTAGACTATACTGATGTTGATGGTGATTCCCCTACATTATCTTCAGATTTGGAAAGTAATTGGTATAGTTCCTAAGCTGACATACTAGAATAAGTGGACTTCAGGCTAGGCCTACACCATCTTACCATTGTCGTTAGTGTTGAGAAGTTGTGGATTCACCTCACTATGAAATTTCCAAGCAATATGGACATATCTTGCACACTTGTAACATTTTCCACTCTTGATAAATTGGTTCCCTGGATACTTCTTCCCACATTTTTTTCACGTGGTAAGTTACACTCGCTTTACCACTCTTCCACGATCAAAGTTCCTCCCCATGTTTGGCTTCAAATATCTCTTCTTTTCATTCAATTTGAGAGACCACTGCATCTCACAAAACTCCATTTCAACCTCCATAGCACTTTTCACTATCTAATTATATCTATCATAGTAACGATTGGATAGATCATTCTATAGTGTTCTATAACCACATCCACTTGTTTTTATTGAGACGACGATTTCTTTGCTCGAAAACCACTTAATTAATACTTTACAAAAATACCAAGATGTTTTCCAATATTTTAACATTTCTATAATGTCATTCCTAAAGTTTTCAAATTCTAATTTCTAAAAATAACTAAACCATCCTTTTATTTCAAATATATCATCCCACCTTTTTATTTTCTAAAGTTTTCATTACATTGTACAAAACAAAGGATATTCTAAAGTTTAGTTTCTTGGAAATAAGGTACATAATAAATGAAATATTAAAAAATTATTCTAAAAACATGAAAGGGTTATTCATGGTTCATCTTAATTACTTTTAATACATCTCATAACCTAGGATATACATCAAAGTAAAGGGTAAGCATAAGTCCCTGTAAAGTAAAACAAGAGAAATAGTTTACATGTGATCTTGAGAAATATTGATATGAAATTGAAGAATATTATAAAGGAATGATAAAATGAATAAGAGAAATATAATATTAAAAATAACTTGAATTATAGCATGGAAATGTGTTTACAACATTTAAATGATACATTAATAAGTATATCACCAAGGTTTGTCACCGAGGTATTGTAAAAATCACCAAGGTTATTCACCAAGGTAATGTAAAACATGTCTTGTCTATAGATTGAATTATTTTATCCAATGAACTAGAGTTATATTATGACCAAAAATTAATATGTATTAATTAATTTTATTCACATATATCATAATAAAATATTTCATAAATAACCCTTGAAGAATAAAAGAAACTGGTTTCATATCAAAATCATGGATTTTTTAAAAAAAGAACTTAAAGACAAGATCTTTATATCATTATTAACCCATGAAAAATGAAGGAGGGTGTCCTGTATCTTAATCCTAGAAAAAAATAGTTCATTTTTAAATATAGGTAAAAACCCTTAAAAAATAAAGAGTTTTGGGTATTCAAAAAAGAAAATAAGTGAATTTCTTGAGAAAAAGAGAAATTTTTAGAAGAAAATTCAACAGCATAACGAGTATGAAATATGGTTTTAGAAAGTATTAAAAAGTGAAGGGAAAAGGTAATAAAAATCATAAAAGGATATTAATACAGTAAATCGATATAATAAAATGTATAGAAGAACATAGTTTCTAAATTTGAAGTACATACCACATAAAAAGGGAGCTTGAAAGGAAAAGAGAAGTTGAGATTTCCCTTACCTTGAAGAGTTGATCCTAAAACTTGAGGATCGGGAAATTGGTGTATTGAGGACACCTTGTAAGTTAAAAATATCATAATTTTATGGAGGAATAATTTGTATTTAAAGGAAATTGAGAAATGGGTGGGTATTTATAGAAAAATTGGATGATTTGTTTATTAATTTCCCTGGACACCTAGGTAGTGGTAAAAGAAAAATCATGGGATTGACCATGATGTTTTCACATGTAATTATACACTTGGGACAACTATTATGTTAATTTAATCCAAAATAATTGACCAAAATTTTATATTAATTATTACATCATTATGAAATAATTATGAAGTCATTAAACTTATCGAAATACCCAAACAACATTTTTTACTATTCACGAAAAACTAAAGTATTTACGAAAATTCTCATAAATTAACCCTAACCTAATTTCAACACGATGATATCAAAAATGATATTTATTTTATCATAATAATTATCTAAATATGATAATTTTAACTTTTAAATATAAAAACCCTTATTTATTAAAAATAATAGTGAATAGAAAAAGGCTAGTGAAATTTCTAATACTTCAAAAAAATAAAATAATTTTGTCATTTTTTTAAATAAGACTATTTTAATAAGACCATTTCATTAAAATAAACATTATTATTAATAGATTAGTTTATTATAATAATTATATCTTTTATAAAAAGTATAACTTATGTATAAAAAAATCAATTTATCAAATTTACCACATTTTTAAGAAAAACTATTCTCAAAACAGAATTGATACAATAAAAATTTTATTGATACAAAAGGATTAAACTTTAAGTAACTAGGTTCTCAACACATAACCCCTTATAACACCCACATATGATCTAATTGTAAGGTATGTGATGGTGATATATTAATGGGGTGTCTTGGATAACATTTCTCGAGTGGTAATTTCAACGAACCCAAACTTCTCCCAAAGGTGATTTCATTTAAGATTCACTTGTTGAAGTTAAAATTGGGATTGGTCAGGAGATGAGACTAGTTACGCTACCTACCTCACAATTTTCGATAAATGGGATTCATACGACATGACTCTACAAGTTGAGGCCATCATTCCTTCTTTATTCATTAATTCATTTCTACTTATAAACACTAATTATAACATAAAAATTATTATCAATAGTATAATTTCCAATGGTCATAATTGACCAAAAGTCATATAACAATCAAAACCCAATGGTCACATTTCAATTTATACCTATTTCATTATTAATGAGATATAATTTTATTGTGTATAATATAACACAAATTTTTAGGAAATAATTATCATTTAAAAAGATCGGGTAGTTACAGTAACCATCTTGGTGTGGGAACCTCTTGGCTTGGTGATAAAGTGTTAATTGAATGTGTTTTCAAAGTCAAATTTCATGATATAGACTTGGTTTGTGAGTATAAATATATAATTCTAGGGGTTGAGGAATATATATTTTGATAATAATAAGCACTAGTGTTGGTTATAGTACCCTCATATGTATGGTCAATATGGTTATGGTAATCATGCATGGTTTAGTGGAATTTTATTGCCTAAGAGGATTCTTGATGGAAGGGAGCACATTGATTATTGTAATTCTCCTAAAAAATAGTAGTTCACTTTGTATGTCCACAAAGTTTTTATTGGTGAAAAGAATAATGGTAAATAGATTTTTCATAATCAGGTTTTTATGAATGGTTTAATGGAGTATATTATATATAGTTTTTTAAGGATGATTTTTTTTAGGAGGGAAGAATTGTAAGGATAGAGTTTTGGAAGAAGGAAGATATTTGGGTCCATTTAGTTTATATTATTTATAGGAGGATGATTAATGTTGTTTGGAAGTTTTTATAGGTGTTGGGTAATGTTAGGGAGTGTTTGGAGGAGGTTGGAGACGTTTTAAGTGGAAAATGGATATACAAGGGGAGATGCACAGTCTATGCACAATCCCTATGTACGTGAAGGTAAAATAGTTAAACCTAGTTTTGCGGACATAATATCTACAAAATCTATGCATGATCCCTCAGTATCATGAAGTTTGGGCCATTAATCCTAGTAATTCAGATAGAGTGTGTTTCATGGTCAATTCATAATCATTGATACTATGTAGTTGGTCCATGAAACAGTTTTAAAGTGTCCCGAAATTTGGTTTTAAAACATGGAACTACTCTTTTCTCCCCCATTTCAAACCCTATAGAGGATAGATCATTTTTTGAGTGATTTTGGGATGATTTTGGAATATATATTCTATTTTATGTGTTTTACCTAAAATATTTGTAAGTTTGAATATCCTAGAAAAGATATTTCACTTCTAGTTCTTCCTATCTTTCATCACTCTTCAGATCCATGGTTTTGACATGGGGGTTTCATTAGGGCATGGAGAAATTCATTCAATTAGTGGATTTTATTTTGTAGGGGATTGAGGAGGATATGAGTAGTTAGGATCTTTTATTTGGTAGCATATCTTGGATTCTGAATCATGATTGAGGTTGGTGGATTATCACTCATGCTATTATATTCCGAAATCACATGAGATTAAATGTTGGTGTTTAGATAAATTATTTTATGGATTCTAAATAATTTATATATGTTTGTGATTTTACCTTGGTTAAAAATGGTATTTTTAGGTGAGTGATTTTGGTGAACAAAGAAATATTTATTTTCCAAGTGGGTGCACAGTTTCTAGAAAATTGGATAATTTTGAAAAGTGTTTTTTGGAATGGGGTTATTGATTGGATTAGTTTATTATTTGATCTATGGTGTGATGTGGATTCTTAATTTTTATTATTTATTCATTGAGTTCCAAAAGTTTTTTTATTACCATGGTTTTGTGTGTTTATTTTAACAATTGATAATATTTGGTTTCAAGAATTATGTTTCACGGTGGATGATATTTGACATAGAGTATTAGTTTGAATGATTAAGGTTATTTTGTTTTCATTGGGTGGCATGATGGACATTATTTGTCCTGTGCATTGAGTTTTACAGGGGGATGTTACTGTTGTGGTTTATTAATTGAGTTTCAAGGGATTGTGTGTGTGTTATTATGTTGATATTGTTGATTGATTTTTTGGGGGATTACACATGAGTCCATTAAACTCTAACTTGGGTGTGGGGAAATCTCTGGTAGTGGTAAGATAATGTTTGGGTAAACTCCCACTTGGATGTGGGAACCAATTCAATAGGGACAAAGTGAGGTTTGGGGGTAGTTTCTCCACTCTTGAGTTTTTGATACCCATTCTTTGATATTACTCTTGTTCTAAGGGTTCCATCAATTTTTGGTGGTTAAAATAGGTGTGTGGGTTTTTTCTTTAGAAGTTTGTTATTATTGTTATTGGATTTAACTATTTAGAAGCATGTTTATTATTAAAATTTGAATTTTTGTTATGGTTTATTGATGTACATGGTTTATCTTAATCTTGGTAGCTAAAAAATGATTTCAAATGGTTTAATAATTTTTATTGGATTTGAGCATGTTATATAAAATGAATTTATTTCATGGTTATTTTCAACATGGATGGGGTTTTGGGGGAGTATTGGGGAAATATTACCAAGTTATGTACACCCCCTGAATGGGAATCTTGGTGTATATGAATATGATGTTACATGAGTTTATGGTTACTATATTTTACTTAATGGGATGGAACAAATCAACAAGTAGTGGTTGATGGGTCATGTAGTCAATAATGGTGGGATAATTTTTGAACAATGTCAGGGAGGTTGTTGTATTATTTTATTACACTTTTTATATTCATTTAGTATGGCTGTATGCATTAAATTCATGGTTTCTTCTAAATACTAGATTTTGGGTATGTAGTTGGTGTTGAGGTTCAATTATTACATTATCCCTAAGAGTGTATATTGATGGATGCATGTTTATTATAAATCCTTTGGTGGCTGAAAAAATGGAACCAGGGGCCTAGTGGCATTCTGATTTATCTTGGGTACATGATTGAGCATTCAGACTAGGTCGATATATTACACTGCTTTCCTAGTTCTTACCTATCTGTCATGTAATATCTGAACTACTTATAGATAGAGCATTTATACTATAAGGAGAAATCATCACCTATTAAAATACTCATCCACACACATGAACTCTCAATGGAAATAATCCATACCCCACTAAAACTTTATTTTAATCCCTAAATACATATTTAATATTGACTCTTTGTATAGGGAAATCAATTTCCTAGAGGTAATCTATGGTATTTTCTCTCAACACATATGGGCTAATCATGATTATATAGGTTTCCTATGATTTCTCCTTCCCACCCAAGTCATATCATAATCCATGGGGTCATCCCAATCATCACCTTAGTGCCTAAGGATCATCACTAAAACATCCATGCTTAACAATTCATGTTCCCAAATTATCTATCTAACATAATTAAAGAAATTAACTACAACAAGGAAAGAACCCACTTTGCTTATATACCATAATACTGGTATCCATCTTCAATCAAATAAAATTAGGACTATCTCCCCAAACCCATCTTCATCCATCATTTCAAATATCATAGAAACTTTCCCATAATATATAAAAATCTACCTACAAGGTTGACAGTGAAAATACTCCCCTATCTTTTGGTCAATAACATGGTATCTTACACTATCCCAAGTGTAGGGGTTTAAGTTTTCCTAAACCCTACTATTTTTATTTTTGGAATATCAAGGGAGTCTAAGGACGTTTTTTGGTAGTATTAAAGGTTGTAGAAGGTGTATTTAATTTTAAAAGTTAGTTTTAATGAAATTATAATGTTTTAAAAGTGTATCTACAAGTTTGTGAGTGAATATTTAATTTTGGAAGTAAATATTAATTTTAAGATTTAGTTTAAATTTTTAGATAAGATTAAAATGACCATTACATTATGAAGTATTTTAGATTCTAGAAACATATTAGTCATGTATGAAATGTAAAGTCCATTTACTTTATTGAGCTTTGGAATGTAAGATTCCTTCCCCCCATAATAAGAGTCCTTCCCCCAATAATAAGAGTCTTTCCCCCTATGTAAGAGTCTTCCCCTAGCGTAAGAGTCTCCCCCCTAGTGTAAGAGCCTTCCCACTGCTAAGATTCTTCCTCCCTTGTTTAAAATTAATCAATTTAATAAAAAATTTCATATTTCTATACTTTATCCAGAATCAGATTTTATGGTTTAAAATGAAATTCTAGAGAAAAAAATCCTTAAAATCAAAATTTTAAAAATTAAATAATTTTTTCATGCCTATAATATTAAATCCATAATTTAATAAATTTAAATGTTATTAAATGATTATAAATCGACACACTTTATTTTCATGGGACTTAAGTTTACTGAGTTTTTAGGAAGGAAACACCTAAGAGAATAATGATTTGATATTTTCACCCCTTGCCTATATTTCAATCATATTTTCCCCCTTTAAACCTTGATAGCCAAAATAGATCCTTTGAGATCTATGGGTTCCCTTGGTTGTTTATATTCCCCAATCAACAATGGAAAGCTATCTATAACCATGACGTAGTTCCCCTGTTATGAGTTGCTGGTAGTATGAACCTCTCTTTCATTTATTCTCATGTGCAATGATCTGAGGTGTTCTATGTCTTATTTAATGTAAATCATGGAATCATCATGATATTTTTTTAATCTGAGTAAATGGAATGAATTAAATATGAAAATATTATAACCAAAATAGTGAAATTTAAGGGAATCATATCACATGTTCTTGATATTATTTTTTGATGTTTTATACATTATAGATAATTATTTGTGTTTTGGCCATCTGATTTGTTTTCTACTATAAAATTTGAATTATTTTCTATTCTTTAAACTTCTTGAATCACCTCTCATAAAAGGAAACACATTTAAATATGGTAACAAATGGGTTCGATGGAAAATATAGAAAACGGAATTTTCGACTATGATGGACACTATTAATATACATGTAAGTAATACTCTACAAGTTTTTTTTTCTATTTTTTTACTATTGGTTTTTTCTATGCATTATCATTGTTGGTTGTATTGAACATTATGCATGGAAAATTTTTCTTATGATTTGTGGTAGTGGTGGTAAGGATGGTTTTACGGGACAAAAAATTGATTTGTAGTAATTGTAGTGTTGTTGGAATGAGGTTCATGGTGGTTGTTTTTGTGGATTATCATCTATTGCGGTGATGTATTTATAGATTAATGATAATATGGAATATGAAGGAAAATGGATAATAAAAAGATGGTTAGGTACCATGAATTTAATAAGAGGAAACTCCTAATGAACTTCTGTGATAATAAATGGAAAGGTAAAATATGGAAAATATATGGGTGTTGGTTTAGAGATGGTTTTCCATTAAATACGATCAATGTATGGAATAATGAATATAATATGGATGGTAAAAGGTAAATATATATTTTTATGAATAAATTATTAAAAATGGAATTCATGGTGGTTGTTGTAGCTATTTTGGGGGAAATAAAGGGGATTATTGATACTGTATAAGTGGCATTAGTTGTTAGGGAATGTTTGTGGTGGGGTGGTAATGGAAATGGGCTGCAGTTTTGTTATTTGATAATAATGTTGAGTTAGTTTCATATGTGTGGTTGTGGTATATATATATATATACATATACATATATTGTATTTTCTTTGTGATTTAATACACACCCCACCTAAGTTGTGTAACCTTACCGATTCCCAAATGTTTTGGGTTCCAATTGTCTTTCCCAAACATCCAGGTTAGCAAGGGAATAAATAGACGACTACTCCATATTCCTCTCTCTCTGTTATGTATTCTGAATGGATGTGAGGGTAAGATTTTTATATGTGTGGGTTGTGATATATAGAATTAAAAAGTGTAACTAATGTGTTGATGATTTGGTATAGAGTTGGAGTTGTGCATGGTAAGAGGAGGATATGAGTCTAATGTCCTTTATGTTCATGATACCATACTATGATGGAAATGTAATGTGTATTTGAGATATGGATATGTGATATATGAATATGGATACATGATTATATAGTTATTATGTGGCTATATATAATACATATTTCTGGATACAATCATAATGATATGGAACAAATGAGAGTTCTAAGAAATTTACTATTGTGGCACGAGAGCATTAAACTAGTAGGGAAGTGGTGTAGGGTACCCTCTTTCTATATTCTCTGATATTATTTTATTATACTTGGATGTGATATTTGATGAGTTATACTTGATTATGTTATTTTAGTTTACATGTTATAGGGGAATGTTGGTTCTACTATTTTTTCACTAGGGAATTAACATGTTTTTTATAGCTTTACATGAGAGATATTGAAGAAGATCCTATTGAGTATACATGTATTCTTACCCCTAAATCTATAAATCTATTTTTCAGTTTTACTAAGGGGATTTATAGATTGATCTAAAAATTACTATCTTATATATATAAGTTATTATTAGAGTTTCTTATATAGATTTTTTATTTTGGTATTTATCTAAGGAGACTTGTATTTTTATGAAATTTTCATGAGTTGTGAATATTTTGGGTTATTGTTTTTTATTTAAATTATGGAGTTGATTGGTGGTTTTATTACATTATTGATATTTTGAGGGAACTTCCTCCCATTTGTGTGATCTATACCCCCAATACTAGTCTCTAACCCATGGTCTATTAAAGAAAGACTTCAGGGTCACTATTATCTTCACTACAGGCTTAAAATGGGTTCCTAGTGAGGAGGGTTATGACATAAGGATCATCTGATAACATGATCATAACTTCTATGTGATCCTGATAGTATCATGTATTTATTAAGAAAGAGATTTATGTGTATATGTATTTCATATTTAATTTTTTTTCAATATTTATCAATAGTTATTGTATTTTTCATCAATATCATTTAAGAGATACTAACCAATGATAAATGATGAAGTTAGAAGTTAAAGAGAACCATAATGAAGAAAAATATATTTATGATCCTATGAGATGGGATGAAAGGAGGATAAAGACTCTATGAGAAGATAAGTTGTTGATTCATATCAAGGAATACCAAACATCATACCTAAGGTGAATTTATAGGATTGAACATTCCATTTAATATATAGATCAACAAATGTGATTAGTCAATTATATACCCAAAAAGTTCATGAAGAATACAACTACTTGTTATAATTTGAGTTATTTCACATGGATTATAAAAATTGGGTTGGATATTATGAATATTCATGAAGGTTAAAGAAGTTTTCATTGTCCATATTAACAATTGTCCCAAGGTATAATGATTCATCAAAAATACTATCCAATATCATGGTGTGATGGCATAAAACTTTGATTAGATTTCACTATAAATTCTTTCTATGGTAAAAGGAAATTGATACACTAGTTTTTATCATATTCATACCCCTACACATATATCATGGTTAGTCCTTATTGGTTTTCATTAGATCACATTCTAGTGGTTTTATATGAAGATTTATTTATCAAATGAAAGTTCAATATAGATTATGGTGAATAAAAATGAGGAATTATTCTCAAAATAAAAGTTTAGTTTGAGTTGATATATAGACATAATGATGAATAATTTAACATTTTATGGATTTTTAATAATAAGAACTATGGTATAAATTTATACACATGAGATAAAATTAGAATTAAATATAATCAATGAAAACCATGTTTTGTTGGGACCCAAAATATGATGTGGCAATTTCTTTATAAAAAATACCGAATAATAAATCTAAAAATATGTTGATATTTCTTACCAAGATTCATAGAGATAAAAGGAAGAGATCAATAATTTCCATGAGAAATAAAACTATGTGTTTCTCATATAAACCAACTTTTTTGTTTAGTTTAAACATTAACGAATCTCAATGTTGTTTAAAGGATAAATTTAAATAGATAATGGATTTGAATGAATTATAAATGGTTATGGTTTCAAAAATATTTTCATGGTACAAAGGAAAAAAGATCATAGTTTTGGCCATAGTTACTGGGAATATGTTTAAGAATTCACTATTTACTACATATTGAAAACATACCATGGTTTTATTAACTATGTTTTGGTTGTATGGATAAATTTATGGTTCTCAGATCACAGTTATTGAATAATATAATGGAATTATAAAATATAAATCACATTATGGTTTGGATAAAACACATTTTAGTTTTAATAAAATCATTGAGGAATAGGAACAAAATAATTTTTGTATATTATAAGGATGATAATATTCCTTCATAGTCTTCTTATATTGGTTTGAGTAATAAAACCACATCATAGTTAAAATTATTATTCCACAGTGTTGTGAAATATTGGAACAATATTCCAATTTGAGTATTATCTAATATAAAAATATTTAATATTTTATAGATTGATATTTTCCTACTTACCTAGGCATATTTGACAGATGAATTTCAAGACTTGAATCATGGATTATGTTGAGACCATTCAGGAATCATGGTTAAATATCAACAATTAATGGGACATACAGAGATATAAAATTAAAATTTTAAATTTAATAAACTATTATATAATGAATTGGTGGAGTTATAGAAAGTGTATAAATAGAAGAAAAAGTTATTTAAAGAGACCTTGAGATGATATAAATCCAACCATTTATGATCGTATGAACATTTATTAAAAAAATTCATGAAGATCAAGGTATGGATATGAGATGACTATACACATAGTTTCTTGACACATCTAAATTCATGGAAGAAGATCTTGGTTGGTCATCCTATATAAGTATTATTAGATCAATGAGATCAACATGAACTCATCCAGAATATGATAATGAGATTATGATTGTGTAATTGTTTCATAGTTTATTTTATTCATAGTCTTTGTACATGATTAATTGAATGTGTGGGATGCACATAAACTGCTGGTAGGTATCATTTTGAGTGGTTAAAGTCCATATATCTTTCTCAATTTGTATTCATTGATAATAATACAAGGATTTTGTGACATGGAATAACACCAACTGATCATGAAGGACCAGACACTTATAAATAGTTGGAAAGCCTTGTAAAAATTATTATATTTATGTTACTTTGTACTTTGATTTTTTTCAATCACTTGAGGTCTTAACCATTCAATGAACTAATCAAAAACAAGATCAAATTGATTGAAAAATAGGAGAAGAGTTAGAATTGTACAATGACCATTGATTCACCCCACTCCCAGTGGTTGATACATATCTTAAGTGGGATTATTAAGTGATATCAGAGTAAAGGTTGATTCTCATGAATCTATCAATTTTTTATCCTTACTCAAGTGAATTTAGAAATATAATATCTAGGTATTTTATTTTTTTGGTATCCATTAATCCTTACAGACCAATAATTTTAATTTTTAATATATATGATCATAAGTGAGATGATTACCACTATAAACTCATAAATTAAATTCATTAAGTGGTTTAAATTATATTAATCTAAAGTTTATTATTATTATTATTTTTATACATATATATTTCATTGGATTTATCTTATGCATTGAAGATCCATTTTATTAATATTGAATTTCTATTTTCCCTATTCAATATGGAGTGTAATTATGATGATAACTCCAATGTATTTTTTGAGAAGGTTCCTTACAAGGACATAAAGGATTTATATAGTAATAAATTGAATAATATGAAGATAAAAGTGTCAAATAATATGAATAAATTAATTTAAATATAATAAATTTAAAAACTATGTATATATCGAAAGTATTTTATAAAGTTTTAGGAATAAAACAAAATAATGAAATATGAAACCTCAAATCTAAGATAAAAATATCATATGGTTCAAGGAGAAGTTTAAATTCTTGGTATTATGGATTTAAAAGTTAAAGGAAATTCATCATCTTGTAAATAAATATTTTTAACTTACAAAAATCCCATTAAAGTATTAAAATATTAATGGAACGAGGAAAATATGTGTTTACTAAAAGCTCAAAAAGAGGTTAAAAAATTAGTTCTCTCTAAATCAAAGGAGATTAATGGAAACAATTTTATCTTATGAATCAACACTTAGATGGTCGATCAAAAATAATTCATAAACTACAAAAATGTCTTGATGAGAAGTTAAGGATGAAATAATAAAATTATATGTTTGTTTATAAAAATAAAATTTCAAAAATATCTTAAAGGAAGTGGAAGAAATACATAAAAAATAAGATTCTTATGAGTAGTATATGATGTTTAAAAATAAAGAAAAATTACTTGAAAAGATAGGGGATATAAGGATGAATAATATTGTGACCAAGGGAGGCCATAATTTTAAATGGTCAAATAAGAATAGGTGTGATTTAAAACGAGATACCCCAAGAAATATCAAAAGAAAGGGTGAATGGTTTGTGAGGAATATGATAAATTAAGAGAATTAAACTTTGGTTAGACTTGCTGAATTTTTTAGTAGAAAACAGATAATTCAAGTTGGAAAGGAGAAAATCACATCAAATGATATTAAACAATAATCTAATGGGAGAATCCTATATGATAATAATAATGCAACAAATTTCCCATTGAAGGAATGTAAAACTAGTATTGTTGCTAAAAAAAATATAAGACCAAGCCTTAAAATCTAAATAGAGAACATGTTCCATGGAAGAAACAAAGACTCAAGGTTATTACAAAAAGTGTTATTTCTTTGAATTTACATTTAAGAATTAATAATATAATATTATAACTTTAAAAAAACAATAAGGAATGTGTCTCAAGGGGGAGGCTATCTATTGATAGGAAATAAAAAAAGCGAAATAAATATCTAGCCAAGAAATAACAAAAAGAGGAAGATCATGAGATGAAGAAGAATATGTTCATTAAAAGTTATTATTAAACCTTTTAATCAATTTAGAAAGTTCAATCCAAATTTATGTATAAATTCAAATAGGTTTAAAGTGGAATCTTATCTCTAAAATACAATCATAATGTAGGATATACACTATATATAGAGAGACATAAGAATTTCTCAAAAATAAAATGGGAATTCAATAGACCAAATTTATGGCTAGTATAAAATTTATTGGATAAAATCATTGTAACGATGATCCTAATAAATATATATTCAATATTAAGAAGAATCATGAACAACCAGTGGTAAAAAAAAGTCTTAAATAAAAATATGAAAATCTTATGAGTCCAATGCTATTTCAAAAGGGATAACCCCCTATAAAAGCATGAGGTGTGAGAAATCAAGACAATTTCCCTTTAAATGTTCTCAAATTGTTTTTTTATAAAATTAAATAATTCATTTACATGTAAAATGAGGTAGGATGAAATGTTTAAATTTAGGTATTTTAAAGTTTTTTTAAAATTCTTAGGTGATCATGATTTACACTCAATTGGTATAAAATATCTTTTGTTATTATATATTTATGGATCATGATAATTTTTGTTTGAGAATCAATTATGAAATATAGAGTAATGTTTATTGATTAATATTGTTTCCTATAATGAGTTTTCTATCATAGTTTTAAAGTGATTATTT
Organism: Viscum album; assembly: GCA_963277665.1. Taxonomy (NCBI): domain Eukaryota; kingdom Viridiplantae; phylum Streptophyta; class Magnoliopsida; order Santalales; family Viscaceae; genus Viscum; species Viscum album. The sequence continues at coordinate 979,859,498 of OY728123.1, forward strand.
GGTACTTCTATTATTTAATCTTATATTTATTTTAGACTTATTGAAATATAGGGAAAATTATTCTTTATTAGGGGATAAAATTTAAAGGTTGAGAAACATGTATCCCCTCAAGAAAGAAAAATAAATCTTTATTCGCAGGGGGGATAAATATATCAAACTAATCAAGGGGGATATAATGAGATGAAAAACCCAATACATTACTCACTATTTGTTATATTTGGATTATGTTATCAAATATAGGGAAAAGTTATATAAATCCAAAGTTGTCATTGATTGATTTAAAGTTAGTTTGTTAGGGGATATTGAAGAAATGGTGGAATTGAGGGCTTTGTGTTACTAATTTTGTTTCAAGTGTTATAATGGTTTTTCATAGAGTATTGTAGTATTTATGATGATATTTTTCATTTTATAAAATGATAAATAGATATGTTGATATTCCCATGTATATATTAAGAAGGATATTAATGTGTACATGTATTCCATGTTGAATTTTTTTCCAATATATGTTGATACATGTTCTATTATTTATCAATATCATAGTTTAGATCAAGTCCAATGACAAAGGAATAAGATGAAAGTTGAAGAAAACCATCATTATGAAAATAGATATTAATGTTATTAGGATATAAGATAAAAGAAGTATGAAGAATCTTTGAAAAGATTATTTATAAATGAATATGAAGTAAGATCTAACATCATACTTGACGAAACCTTTAAGGAATAACAATTCCATGTTATATATGGATCAATAAATATGTTGGAGTTAATCATAAGTCCAACGATATCATAAAGAAGAAGAATCCATGTTATAGTTTGAGATATTACACATAAATAAATATTGAATTAGGTAATATGAATATTTTTGAAGGTAAAAATAGTTTCCATTGGTCACATTAATTCTTTTTCATTGAAGGATAAATATTACTATAAGATCCAATCCAATATAATAGTGTGGGGGCATGAAACTTTTACTAGATTTGGATATAGAATATTCTCATGGTAAATTAAACCTGGAACACTAATTTGTATCATATTCATATATATTATGGATGTGTCTTTTATGTGTTCATTAGATCACAACCTAATGGTTTTATGTGTATATTATTTCATTAAATGAGAAAGTTAAGGAAGGAGGATCAATAAGAATATTAAGTTTGGGTTTATATAAATGGATTCTTATGAAAAATGAAAACTTTTAATGATGTTGGAGAATAAAGAAGATGATGTAGAGTTATGAACATAATATATATTGAATAGAACACATAGTTGGTGAAAATAGAAGTACAGTGGTTCCTAAAAGACATCATGGTCACATACTAAGAAAAACAACTTAATAAAAAATATAATAAAATGACCATGATTATAACCAAGGTTCCTAGAGATAGAAGGAATAGATAATTTCTTTACATGCGGAAGAAAATAATGAGGTAGTATTAGAAACCATGTAATTATTTATTTAAAATGTTATAGATTCTCAATGTGGTTTCAAGGAATAACTACTAGAATAAAAATGCATAAATAATGGTTATGGTTTTGAAAACCATTTCATGTTTCAAAGGAACAAATCATGGATTGATGATTACTACTAGAAATGTGTTAATGAAGTAATTTCCACTATATATATAGAAACAATCATGGTTTAAATAGATACATTTGGTGTAGAAAAAAAAATTCATTGTCTAGTGATCTTGGTTCTTGAACAAGTTTATGGAGTTATGAAAGAAAAACAATTTCATGGTTTAGAGAAAATCCATTGTAGTTTTAGTCAAATATTTGAGGAAAAAATTGAAGAAACTTCTAGATTTTGTGAACATAAAAGTTTCATATATGGTTTTTAGATCTTAGTTTAACCAAGAAAATAGTATCATTTTTACAAGGATTATATCATAGTTTATGAAATATTTTCATGGACAAAAATTTTTAGTATCCTACAAATGTATAAAGATTAATTATTTTATAGGGTGATATTTTAAATCATATCTTCATGTATTTGTCTGATGAATATAAAGATTTAATGCAGATCATGTTGATACTATATAAGACTCAAGATTAAATCTCAACCATTGATTAGAGACATAGAGATATGGTTTTATTTTAAATTTAAAGAATTTTTTTTCAAACTAGATGGTATAGTTATAATATTTCGATGGATGGAAGATAAAGTGATAGAAATAGGATCTAAAAAGAGATAAATCCAATTATTTATGATCTTATGAAAATTAATTGAGAAATTTCATGGAGATCAAGGGAAGACTATGTGATGACTATGTGTATACACTCTTTACACTTCTAAAAGAATGAAGGATGATCTCAATGAGTATTCCTATGTCAGAATTATATGCTCAAGGAGAATGATGTACGATCATTTGAGATAAGTGAAAAAGTTTATAATTGTGTGATTGTTTCATTTTAGGTCATCTTCATAATCTTTTAAATTGATTAATTAAATGTGTGGGATGCACATAAAGTTTCAGGGGACATCATTATAGGGGGTTCAAAACCATCTTTACCTCAAATTTTCTTGGTTAATAATATTAGAAAAATCTTATGACATGGGATGATGACCACTTATGACCAAGGACTAGACACTCATAAAGTGTCGGTGAAGCTTATAAAACTTTTAGTGTTTGTTATCATGAATGATTTGATTGTTTGTGAGATATTTAAGTTTTGTATATATCAAAGCACTAACTTAAATGACAACATGTTCAATGAAAATAGTAGAAAAGTCATAATTATATAGAAACCATTTATTCACCCCTCTTTTAATGGTTAACACATCTTCTAAGTGGTCTAGCTAGATCACTCATCAAAGTCTTATAAAAATCCACAACCCATCTACAATAATTAAAGATACAAAAGAGTATTATACTCTATAAAAATCTTAAAGGGTGACTCTCAAGGAAATAATTAACATATGGTAAATAAAGGACTCATCATATATCCTAAACTAAGTTAACCATCTTACTAGGGAAGGCACCTCAAGTTGAAAACAAAAAATTTTCAAGTATCACAATGAAATCACACTGACACATAATATATTCAATAAAATATAAAATCTAGAGAGAAATCAAGAACACCATTATTTTAAAGTAGTCCATCATCACTACTACAAAAAATGGGCAAGGGAAGTGATACCCCTTTATCAACGCTTATTTTAGTAGCACTAATAAAGGGGGGTTTTATCAGCACTGATAAAATTTATATTTCAAAAAAAAAATCATGAAAAATAAATTATTGTTATGTAAGTATATTTATTTGTATATATATATAATATATATTTTTTAAATATGTTTTAGATACGTATAAATAGACTATTACATTTAATATATAAGAAATTTAGTGAAAATGGATTTAAAATATTTTTAAATTTTTTTATAAATTAATAATTTTCTAATTATTATCGATTAAAAATCATTTAATAACAATTTTAAGAAACAAAAAATCAAAACAATTAATAAAAGATCTAAAAAAAGTTGAAAATGTAACTCAAACTTCAAATGGCCATAGATTTTGATCCGGGTGTCTGTTTGAGTACTATATCATATCAAATAGAAGCCTGCAATGATCTCTACATTCTAGTGACTGAATCAAAGCTTCTATCACATTTTTCGAGGCCAAAAAAGGCCCATAAGACCTCCAAAACATAGTTTTTTTTGTCAGGATACCCCGATTTATTAACATTAAAACAAGTATAACTTCTGATCCAGATTTCCGTTAGGACTGTACCACATATCATATCGAATATTGTTTCATTTTCTTCAATTTTAATGGTTTTAGAGTTGAAATGGGCTTCTTGATTACAAGTTATGGTCGTTTTAACATTCTATGGATTTTCAAATACACACATATATGTATTTATTCGTAAATATATGTGTGTCTCTGTGTGTGTGTGTGTGTGTTGTATATATGTATATATGTATTTATTTATTTATTTATAAACACACATAAAAAACATATTTTTTCATAAATGTATTTAAAACTAAGCTTATAAGTATATATTAATATACAAATAAATATACGGATAAAAAATTATAACTAAAAATATATATATAAAAAATAAATATAAATAAATATTAATATACGAATTAATATATATATACTAATATGAATCTATATCAATATACGAATACATATAACAATATATATATAAATAGATATATCATTAAATAGAGAAAAAAATGAAATAGCTTAGTGGTAAAGGTGTAGCCACGAAAGGAGGAGGTTGCGTGTTCGAGTTTCGGTGGAAGCAAAGGGGGTGCATGCATGTGAGGATACGCGGGAAAGGCAGTTTGCGAGAGACCTCCTAGAAATGATGGGGGGGGGGGGGTTAAGCATTGATAAAAGCTCTCCCCGCATTATTTAATTATTTTTTATTTTTATTTTTATTTTTTTTGACTTTTATCAGTGTTTTTTAAAAGTGCTGATAAAGGTCCCTTTTATTAGTGCTAAAAAAACGCTAATAAAAGACCACTTTATTAGCACTTTTTTTAGTGCTGATAAAAGGGTCCTTTATCAGCACTTTTCAATGCACTGATAAAAGGGACCCCCTATATGAGTGATGAGCTTTACAACGCTTTTTTAGCGCTGTTAAAGCCCGTTTTGAGTGCTGATATAGGCCGTTTTTGTAGTAGTGAATCCATATGAGGCTAACCAAACCAAAACCTTTACCAAAAATTGTTCTCTTTATATTTATTTAAAACACAAGTCAAATAACTATTTTAAAAACCCCTAAAAAATAATATCATGTTTTATTTAAAATACCCAAGTCCCTTTGGAGAAAAACAAATGATTCATTTTATACCATGCCCCATTTAGAATATCATTTCAAAGAAATTCATTTCAAACCATTTTTTGCACTCATTTAGAATCCCATTTTAAAACATTCAACTCATTTAAAAATTCCTTTTAATGGTAAACCAATTAATTTTATAAAACTTATCCAAAACATTAACTCACATGGTTCATGTGATTTATAAGGTAGAAAAATGACACTTGTTCATCTAGAGAACCACCAAATAAGCTGTTTAGTCTTACTATATGGTCATTTAGTGAATATTAAGATAGAACATGGATTCTACCATTTTATGGGGTATAATAACCACACTTCAATGATCATAATAATAAAAATTATAGAATAACATAATATTACTAACAGAAAATCCAACACATCAAAAAATAACCAAAATACTCATAAAATTAAAGATTACCTACCTCTAGTTATATTTATTTTATATATCGAAGCTCATATTTCCATCCTTGGTGTCAATGATTACAAACTATGTCATGACTTAAGCACACTAGAGCCCCTCCTGGGTTGGTTAAAATGATGAGTGTAACCCTCAAAGCCCTAATTCTATAGGCCTAAAGTTAGAGACTAACACTAAGGGTATAAAATACACACATGATAGGTATTATCATCATAAATCCCAGGAACTTAAGATAAAACCACTGATTAAATATATATAATTAAAAATAAAACTAATACTATAATTAATGCAATGTCATACATAAAACAAAATCTCCAAGATATATACCATGAGACAAATCCTATGTTGGTAACTCCACAAACACTATCCAACTCAATGTCATGATCTAGTAACGTCTATCCTAATTAGAAAATCCCTCTTTTAATCCTATAAAAACATGACTTATATGGGTATGAACATACAAGATAATATATGAGATCCTCCCCAAAACCTTTCATGAAAATGTTTAAAAATAATATTAATACCTCAACAAATAAACAATGAAACAAAATTTCCTCCTTTAATAGGTTATCTTCCACCCACACTCACCAAGGCTCATTCACCCAAAACCATAAACAAGTATATCAATTTAATATTTGAAAAATATATGATAAGGTTACCCGCATCCACTTACCAATTAAACTAGTCACCCTCACACCCCAATGGAATATTTATTGATGCTACCATCCCTTTTATATCCACATAACCATAAACTATATAAACATATCATATTTACAACCACATATCGACAACAACATCATTACCACATCCTTATACCACCTTAGGGTAAATAATGTAATCACTAAGTACACCAACCACGTGCCCTCCTCCTTCCATGTATGCCTAAACAATGAACCCACATCATAATATAACATATCCTTAACCATTTATAGCACATGATATGTCTGGAAGAGAGATCAAGGAAGGGGGATTAGTAATCCATCTATATCCTCTATAAACTAGATATTGTATGAACACCTAGAACCCAAGACCTTATACAAACGTTAGTTATGTTACCCGACTCGGGTGGTGGTGTATAATAAATAACAAAAATAAAATGGATATATAATAACACACAATCCCAACCCAAGGAAAACTATATAATACATGACTCTCACCATAACTATCTCCACTAAAATCAACATATCTATGATATCTATCCACATTAGAAACCAAATCCATCACCACCACACAACTACCTCATTACAACCACACCACTTACCATTACTCATATTATAATAATTATTCATATTAATCAATCAAAAACCAATTTATATTTCATAAATTATTCATTTATTTATGTATTTAACTTCCATTTAATTATTTACTATAATTTCACTCTTTATTCCATATATATATTTTAGTCATTACAACTACACATAAGATCTTTCATTTCAATATAATTAATTCAATTTACCATATTTAATTATTCCAACAATTTATTTTTTATAAAAATTCATTATTTTATAGCACTCCATTCCATTTTCAATTAATCATCACATTAATTTAATTATTCCATCATCATTTCAAATTATTGCAAGCCAATCCCATTAATCATTTCATAAATTTTCAACAATATTCCACATTTATTGGAAACCATAACTCAACAACACATCAACCTCCACACCACCGCATACACTTCAAAATACTATCCTAACATCCAAAACATCAATTCCACAACTTTTACACCATCATGCACTCCGTATCACATCATCTACATCAACCACATCGACTATGTTAAGACACAACCATAATGAAAACACATCATCACATCTTTCTCAATCATAAAAAAAACTATCCAAGACCAATCGAAATGTTGAAAAAAGTAACATAAAAAATAATTATAATAAAAACCTTAAATTAAAGTATCAAAAAAATTTCAAATATTCTCATTAATCTATAAACTAATACTCATTTAACAATTTATACATAAAAAATATTAATATTAATTACAAATTTCCATATCTACCTTTTATTACCATATTTATGTCACTAAACCATTTATAAATGTGACAATGAATATAAAAAAACAGAAATTATATCACAAAAAAAATTATAAAGCATCATAAGAAATAATACATTAGAAATAATATAGAAATTATATAAATAACATGAAAATTAAATCTCCCATTTCAATTATTATAATCTGATTTATTATATTTATTAGGATAATTATAATCATTTACCCATTAAAAACATAAACATGATAATTCCACATTAAAAAATAATTAAATATGAAAGATAAAAATTCCCCTACATCAAATAGAGATTAAAAAATAATTACATAAGAATGAGGATGGAATGATGATCACACAATCAAGGATTCTAAAGATGAAAACCAAACAACCTATAAGAATCATAATTCCATTAAGAATTTGACAAAAAATTAGAAACAATAGAGAAACACACTTTCGTACCCTTAAAAAAATAAATATAGAGAATAAATGAAAATAATATAAAAGATAATAGAGAGAAATATTAGAATAAGGCACCTTGGTTCTAAAGGGATCAATCACTTGAGGAAAGTGCCTTAGATCCATAAGGAAATGACTAAAGAGAACCAATGTAGAGTCAAATGTAAGATAGGGGATGAGAGAGACCTAAAATATCAAACCATGGTATGAGAGGGAATAAATTTATATTAAAATTTTGAGATCCCTCACTATGTCATGTTGAGATTCTCACCAAAACATAAACTAGATCCATAAAAAGATATTCAAAATATATGGACATAAAATAGACATATCCCCCTACAATATTCTGACTGTTTCACTATAGGAAATCATATTTGAACTTCACCAAAATATAAAGGTTTCAACCAAGACTATTTTATCCTTAAATTCTAACTTGATCCATGAACCACCAGGGAAAAAAGTCTATTTCCTTTGTAGTTTCCTATATATATACAGGACTCCATCGTAATTAGGACTCATCTTAAAAATGTATATAGAGAAAAATAAAATTGGAAGTAGATTATTCAAATATCCCTATTTATTTCATAGATTCCACTAAGAACTACCAGGGACAACACCTATTAAAATATTCACCTCCATGGAATAAATGAACACCATAATATAATCCACATAGAAATGATCATTCCAGATCACAACATTATAAACTAAGGGAAAATGAGTAACCTTTTATTCCATAAGTGAGACCAAGACCCACACCATGACACATGATTTCTCAAAATGGCTATTTGTTCACTTAAGAATCCAAAACTCAAATTTTATCCTCCAAAATCCTTACATGTCCCACTATAACAACTCTAACATCCTCAAACTAAAAAGTAGTGGGCTAAGGAATTTCAAAGATTTTATATTAGAAAACTCTAAAAAAAATATCATACTTGAGAATAAAAAAACACCATAATAAAATGGAACACTATGAAGAAATACCCTATGAAATAATTATCAAATAGGAAACCCACCAACACTAAATCACAACCACAAAACATAGGAGTGAAAAAATCTAATCATATTAACATAAAATTATCTCAATATCAAAAAAGTAATCAATTACAAAAAAAACCAGGATACTAAAAACACATATATAAATCAAATTACCATGTAAACTAATATATTCCACCATGTTGTCATACAAAACAAAACAAATGTTTTTTTCACCCACAAAACCCCTTCTCTTAACAATCTTGAATCTTAATAGGTTTCTCTACAAACATCTCATCCTCCTCAAAACCCATCTCACCCCAATCAATGATATGAGAATCCTGATGAAGATAACAATGAATCTATGAAACATTGAAAAAATCATAGATATGATCCACTTATAATATAAGAGACAACTAATACTCCATCATGAAAAATTATCCAATACATTAAAATTTCTTACAAATAAAGGGGAAATCTTACTTCCTTGACCAAAAAATCATTACCCATGAAAAAGATAAAACTTTAGGAATTCATGATCAAGAACCTGAAACTCTTGAGGTTTTATTCTTAAAAAATCATAATACTTCTGATGTTATTGAGATTCCTTCAACATCCCATGAATCAATTATGCCTTTTCTGTCATGCTCTATATAAAATCCGGTAAAAGAATCATTAGATCTAAGACCTCTTTCCAACACAATTTAGATCTAAAAGGCCTCTTATACATTGTTTAACATGGATCCATACCTATGGATGAGTAATAACGATTATTATATTTAAATTAGACCAAAGGTAATTTCATTACCCATGAACCCCCAAAATCTAGAATACATGCATGTAACAAGTTCATCAATGTCTAGATTATCTTCTTCATCTAATAATATGTATGAAGATGAAGCATAGTTCTAATGAAAATATGATAGAAAAAATCTCCCTAAGAAAACATCCACACTGATGAGGTAAATCATGGACCACAATCATTAATGATTATCATATTAACCCCACTAATCCACCCAACCTCTTCCACGCACCACCTCATTAAATAATTCACCCAGATCGATTCCAAAATCACTGATAAATGAGATGAATTTATTAGTTAACCCACAATTGCATAGATAATATCACACCCCCTTGATCTTGAGGATGAATAATAATTAAATATCTTAAAATGTTATCTCACTTTCACTGAGGAACATCTAATGGATGTAATATATTGGTAGGAAATTGATTCTCAAAATTCATCTGCTGATAGACTAAACACCGAGACATTAAATCAACAATTGACCACTTCATCACAAGAAAACATAATTGAATCCTTAATGCATGGTATATCTTAGTAATATTAGGATACACTACCAAAGGTGAGATATGAAACTCATGGAGGACCAAATCACACATAATTGATGAAATAAATAAATTCCCCTGAATCAACACCTAATGTTGATCATTCTCTGTCTATCCCTTAGGAGCATCAACACAAATCACATGATCTCACAAAAATTCCACCTTAGTATCTCCAAAATTAGAATCCTCTACTTTCTATAGTAAATAAGAACGTTCTATGATCTATTATATGGAAACTCCATGAACAACATAATTTATATAAAGATACAAATCTATAATATCATAAATCACCCTTCATATATCTCTTGACCCTCAAGAAACTTTTATATGAAAATTACTATTCAATGTTTCAGACACTACATTCACTTTCTATGGTGTGTAGGATATCAAGAATTGATAATCCTATTATAACTTTATCTACTACTTTTGAAATAATTTTAAATCATTTTTAGAGAATATATATTATAGGATCTTGTGATATGAAAAGACCATAAGATGCTCTAAGGTATGATAGTAATACCTCAACTTAAAGAAGAATATAACTACCATAATATTGGGATCATGGGTAGTATAATTAAATTCATTATTATGTGAATGAAGAGAAACATAAGAGGTATATATATAATCTAATTAATTATAAAACAAACCAAACTAAGATGAGAATCATCATAGAAAAAATTAAACATGACACCCTCGTTTGGTAACTATTGAGTCAGGGAACTAAAAAATATCTCATTTTAATAGTAAAATGATACTTAACATTTATCTTCCCACATAAAAGCCTAATAATTCCTAAAAATAGTTGTTAAAGGATCAAAAATCCATGATAAACCAGACAAAAACTTCTCATAATAGCATGTAAGAATAATAAAACTACAAAAAATCCCTTAAATACATAGCATGATCCCCCATGACCTCAAATAAATGAGGATTCCATTTATGAACATAACTATAAAATAATTTATAAACTTTTTAAATAATATTCTTATAAATCCCAAGAAAATAGTTTGGGTGTTCATGAAATCAAAAGGCATAACCACAAACCCAAAGTTTCCATAACGACACTTGAAAGGTAGTCATTGGGATATATTCCTCTTTAAATATCATTTATGATACCCTAATCACAAATTTATTATTAAGAAATAACTATCCCCTTTCAAATAATTTAAAAAATCATAAATCCCAAGGAGGGGATACTATTTCTTTAATATCACCTCATTCAAATGATGTTAATTAAATCCTATATATAGACTACCATCCAACTTCTTTGTGAAAACATTTTGAGCACACTAAGATGATACATGGAGTTGGATGAAATCCTTATTAAACATATCATTGATTTGTATATGAATATCTTAAAACTAAGAAGGTTCCATCCTAATGGATACATCAAAACTAGTGATACCCTAGGCTATAACTATTCCCCAAACTTGATATCATGTCAAGGGGGTAGTTTCGAAACCTCTAAAAGAAATAAATTTGGGAAATATTAAAAAAATCATAGGAAAACCACTTCTTGAACCTCTACATATACCAACTTCAACTCCTTTATCCAAGAAGAAGGAGGCTCTAAACATTACCAATTTATCTGATGTTCTCACTTTCTAATAAATTCTTCTTACTCGCTTCTAAATAAAATAAAATAAACTCTCATATGGAATAAATAAATAATATCCTATAAAAAATATAACATATACATAACAAACATAATGTTTTATTAATGTATCCATAATAAAAAGAACTCCATGATTGATTTATGCAACCCCATCATCAGCTTACAATAATGACACACTTCAAAAATATAGACTGGACTCCTATTGGAATAGTCAAGACAATGATCACTATAAGTATATCCACATTGAGTATTAGATCTTGGAATAAGGTATTTGAAATTAAGGAGTGTGAATCTCTCGAATCAAGAAAGGAATTTACTAATATATAAGATAAAAAATGGCTCCTCAAGTGGAATATTGTTTTCCTATCACTCGAAAATCTATAACATGCATCTGACCATGAACTTCACCCATGCCTTGTTGACCTTGATGAAAACCACCACCAAATCCTTAATAGTATGACCCTAGATAAAAGGGAACATCATAAGGTTTTCCTCAGACTATTTCATCTCCACATTATTGCCTAAAATTTATAGGAACCTATTGCTATTGATAAATCATTGGAGGAAATTGATATAAAGGTTACACTATAAGTGGACCAATGGCTCCGCACATACCACTGAGGATGGTTGGAAATTTAAAATTTTGATGACCATATACTTTGAAAGAAATAAAACCACACTAGTACTCTTGTTAGAGGCTAAAGAAATATCATCCCTAGAGAAACAGGGAGAAGAGAGTTGAGACTAACACTTTTCAAGGAACCTCTATCTACAGCTCTGTTCTTTTGTTTGTTCTAATGAGATCTCCCTTGAGAATAATAGTAATGTTCTATCATTTTATCAATTACCATATAATTTTTCCAATAACTTAAGAAACACCAATAATGTAAATGGGGTGACCTAGTGCTAGATCTCAAGAAATAAAACCTCTTAGAAATTCCATGCCCTAGAATCCAGACATAGAAGAAGGTTAGAAGCATAATGAGGAAGGCCCTTTAACGGATTCAAAACTCCCACACATAGGATCTCTCTTCACAGAGAGAAAGTAACTCATCCAACTTCTAAACCTTCATCATTTAATAAAGGAACTTGGGATGAAGCTATTCATGTAAGTTCTTCCATAATACTTTTGACTCCTCATAATCTCCAAGAAACAAGATCCACCACTCATGAGAAGTTCCCCACAAAAAGATAATGGCCAATAAAGTACAATACTTTTCCCTCAATCTGGTAAGACTGAAAGTGATATCAAGCTCCTCCAACGACCTCTATGTATCATGGTTAGAAAAAAAATATTTATACTTCAACAAGATCTAGAGTTAGAACTCATATAACATGTTCTTTTAAGAATCCTATTCCTCAAGGTTAACCCTCCTATGGTAAACTGGATAATACTACTATAACTCTCCCACATAAATCACATGATGAAATATCATAACATCCATTAATACAAAAAATGATAAGAAAATATAAGTTTAAGAATATGGAACTCATTAATATCATTTAACTAAATTATTTTTAATTTCTAAATAATGTCTAAATTCAAACACAAGAATAATCTAGAATGATACATGTACCATACCTAGGTTTCTACCTTACAATTTTCATCTTCTAATTTATATTTTCAGTAAGATTAAAGTCCTTACATAATCCCATAGGGGGGGATTAATCAACAGTTACCTACTTGATTTCCCTTGAATACATAACATTAAGTTTAATTGATTTTGTTTCCCTACCAAACCAATGCAATCCTCACTAGTTTCTAACTTTAAACTCAATCCAAACTATTACCAAAGCTGTGATACCACTCTATCATGACCCATCCCCACTAAAACTCATCCTTTGATGGTAGAAAAGCCAAGTGTAACCCCCAAATTCCTCTTGAAATTGAACACAAGTTGGCAATGTGAATCAGGGGTATAAAACACACAAATGGGAGTAATTACCCTCATAAATACAAGGAAAATAAGATAAAACCCTTGAAAAAATCCGTAAAATATAAAATAAAATCAATAAAATAATGAATATAATGTTATATATAAAATAAAATCTCCAAAATAAATACCATGATATAACTCACATGACAACAACCCCATGAACAATATCCAATTACATGTCACGATCTAGAAATGTCTAGAATAATATATAAATATCTCTTAAAAACCTATAAAAATAGGATTTGTATATATATTTATTAGTTATAATACAAGTACACCTAGTAATATTCTCCTCAAAACCACTCATGTAATTGTATAATAGGAATACTAATGTCTTAGTTAATACACCAAAAAACAAACTTGTTTCCCATACCAGGTCATTTATCACCCATCCTCACCATGGCTCACTCAACTAAAATAAAAAACAAATATAATAATATAATATCAAGAAAATATATGAGAAGGCTCCCTACATCCACTTCCCCATGGAACTGGTCACCCTCACTACCCACCTATATACATCCTGAGGCTACCATCCCTTCCATATCACCATAAACATTAATCATATAATCCCATCATAGCCACAACCACATATCCATAGTATCATCACTATCATATTACCACACCACATCATGGTAGGGAATGTAATCATGAATTAAATCAATATTATTCTCTCCTCATTCCATGTATACCACCACCATACACCCACATTATCACATACCATATCCTAAATATACCACACACCTTGCTATATCTAGAAGAGAGAGGGGGGGGGGTAATCATAAATTCATATCCCTAGTAACATATATATTTGGTAAAACACATGTAACCTAATAATTTATATGGGAATTAGTCACATAACCAAAACATGGGTGGAGACACATAAGAAATAATAAAACTATAATAGATATATAATTATTGGAGTTGGTACCCTAGAACCAACTACCTAATACTTATGATTAGCTATATATTCATTATTTTGAATACTAATAAATATATTATCACATGATGAGTATTATATTGTGTTTCATTAATTTGATAAAAACCTTACAGTATTTTTCACATTGAAAGGTCATAACAGGTCCTCGATATGAAAAGAACCTTAAAGTGTTATAAAGATATTTTTGAATACACATTCTATGGAAGGATGAGATCATATACATGAATATGAATGATATAGGCTATCAAGAATAAGGACCTCATAATGCATTAAGAAATATTCTCATAAAGTTCACCCTTTGAAATCTCCCAGAGAGAAGGATTGTGATAACATACCTACTAGTAGGAAATCAACATGTTTTATGTTTCATTGGATGTTCCAAAATATAGACATGTGTAATGATACTTATAATTTAATATTATTATTAGTGTATATCAAGACTTGTGTACTTTAATGTATTTCAAAAATAACATTGACATATGTTCATGGAGAAGTTGGACATGTTAGGTTCATCAAAAATGATACGGAATTAATGAATAAATTTATGAAGGATTTGTACATTCCATTATTTAACACAAGTTGAAATATTAGGAAATTTGATGGAAATGAAACTATTATTAATTTAATTTCCATTATAGAATGTTGATGAGTTATTTTTTTGAAATTCAAATAAAGAGATTTTCTTCATATAAGTTTCTGACACCAGCGCTACAACTTACTTGAAAGAGACATTGAGATAAAGGGATTATAAAACATGGTATGTGTTCATAGGAGGTAGTAATAACTTTTACTTCTCCTAATTTATTTAGGGTATAAGATGTGATTCTACATACCTCGCTTGGTATGTGAGTTGGAATCACTACTGTTGAGATGGGGCCTGAGATGGCCACATAAAAAGTGTATTTAAAAGCTCGACCAATTCAGTTGAATTGAAATTTAGGATGAAGGGGGCCCAATGTGCGAGGAACAATGAGTGTAAAATTCAATGATCAAAAGTTAATAAATTCAATTATATTATACTAAATTTGAATAATGGGAACTAAATTTTTTTCTCAAGGTATTCACAAGGTTTATTTAATTATAAAATAAATATAACAAAGTATTATTTTTCAAATGAATATCACACTTCTTAATGTTTATTATATAATTACAAGATAAATGATATGAGTTAATAGCTTGCGGTTCATCATATAGAATTTTATTATGTAACCAATGTATATTGGAATATTATTGACTAGAAAAACATGTGTACTTAGTTATTTATGGAATTTTGGGCCAATTGGAGAGGATTGAATTTTCCGAGGGCTCAAATGGAATTTTGGAAAGTTAACAATTTCTATTTAATCTCATTTTGAACCATGAATAATTCAATAATGAATTTTCATGAATTTTAGAGTTATCTTATCTTCCCCTAACTTCTATAAAACTTTTAGAGATATAAATATCAAGAATTGATTGATCCAAGTTTTAGGATAGATTGTATGATCTTCTAGTGATCGTACGAGTATCATTACACCTTAAATATTCATTGAGATAACCCTAGAATTAAAGTACGATGTTTTTGGAGATGTGTTACATGTGTAGATGATCTACATGACATATAATTTAGTGTATTCCAGCTACAATGATCTGTATAAGAGAATATATAATTGGGATAATGTCTTTAAAATAAGGTATTATTTCATTTTTATTTTCATACTTAAATTAAATCTCAAAAAATTATTTCCATGAATAAGTAATCACTAAGATGAATCAAGTTTTTTATGTTATATTTAGTGTTAAAATTAAAATAGTACCTGCTTTCATGGTTCTGTTTCATGCATGATTCCTTTAATGGTATCCTAGTTATCATAAAATTATTTAAATCAATGTTTGGATTAAATTTTATATAATTCAGAATGGGAGTTTTGATATGGTCTCAAAGAAATTGGAAATGTGCCTATTGGAGCTCAAAAAATCAATCATTGATTATTCAAAGATCAATCGGGTTTTAAAAATCATTATATGTGTGTGTGTACACACAAACATGGAATTAATATATATTTATATAACTTATATATGTGGCTCTTTATGAATTGTTCATGATAAAAAATCCAATATATATACCTTTTCATGAAACATGCACAAAGAAAATATAAATATAAATAAATATAAAAATATAAATATATATATGGGCCCTTGTGCACATGGTGGTGTGTGGAGTCAATGAAACCGCTAAATGAAGGGTGCTGAAAGTATTTCTCAAGGGAAAAGATGGGTCTTTCCTTGGTTGGTGCATGAGTTATCCAATATATATACATATATATTATATTCCCATTTATAAATTATATATACATGTTTCAATCAAGGAGAAATTTCCATAGGGTTTTGGGGCCACCTTGGGTGGCGTGAGTCATACAAAACACACACACACACACAAACATACTGTATAAGGTTTCCCAATGGGGGAACCCTTCTTATGTCACGCATGATATATTTTAGGATCTTGACCTGGCCCTAACCCACCAAATATTTTGGGTCACCATGACTCAGGTCGAGCTAGGTTTTTTTGGATTTAAACTACCCATCCCCACCGACCCACCACAAGCTTAATTAATATTTATGTGGATTCTTTGAGGGTTCGAATGGATTTAAACAATTATATTTTTCTCTTCTTTAGAAATTAAATTTAATTGTATGGATTTTAATAAAATTATTTTGAGAACCATGGGACATATCAATAATTTATTAAAAAATGTTTTAATTCAAGTTAATGTATTAAAATACCATTGAGTTGATTTTTTGTAATTTTACTCATTATTATGAAATATAATTGTATGTTGACTGATCATGAGTTCAAATTGATCCACACATGTTTAATATTTATTTATTTAATTCAATTATGACATTTGAGTATTAAAATTAAATAATAATTTTTCATTTTTGAATATTTTTTTATCATTCCCCCATATTTAAATTGTATAAGGGTATATGTCTACATTTCAGTAACAAAATTTAATTTCACATCCCAAATTTCCCTCAACTTCTACCAACCCATGATATATATAAATTAACATTACATTTTTTTTCATAATTCTTAATACATTACACAAATAGATACCCAAAGACTGTATTAGTTTAGGGTATTTGGAAACTAGGAACACATTCTTATAGCATAGTGAAAGATCATCAACATATCCCAAAAATATCATCCCCATTAGTTTTCCCATCTAAAAACTTTATTTATATCTTGGGGAAAAGAAAACATATGAAAAGGGTGAGTTCAAATTCTTAGTAAGGGTAATCATGGAAAACATCATAACAACATAAACATAAGAATGTAAAAACATGAACATAACTTTTGAATATCAAAATCTTGAGTTATGAAATAAATCTTGGAAGTACGTAAGGAATAAATCATAAAGGAACATTAATCATGATAACATAACATTGGAATAAAACATGAACTTGTGGAAAAAACATAATCATAGAAAATAATTTCCATATTAGCCGAGGATCATAGCCAAGACAATCATAGCGGACAAAGTCCATTATTGAACTGAGCTTACTTACCGTTCTAGACCTGTATTACTGAATTAGATTTACTTATCATTTCAGTCATGACTATATAATGATATATAAATCTTTACCCAATGCATTTAAGGGAGATATAGGTACCACCCATCTCATAATAAAATCATTCTTACATGTTCCACAAAAACATAAACCATTCAACAAATCATAACCCAAGAAAAAATGGGTTTCTTAAAAATCATTCAATCATAATCCATATAAAATAAATGGATTTCATAAAAATAATTCTTTTATAAACATAACAAAATAAAATTATTAATAAGTATAGAAACATAAACCTATTTCAACTTAGATGGAAAATAATTTTGATGAAATACTTGATATTAATTCTTGAGGAAAATATCATTTCTTCTTCAAATAAATTTTATTTTCTCAAAATGCCACGTAATTTTATAAGAAAATAATTTAATTGAAAATACACATGAAATATTTGAAAGTAATATTCAAGTAAATAAGGCTTTATGAAAGTGTAAGAATCCATTCATGCCATATAAGTTAAAAAAACATTCTCCTCATACTTTTTCCAGAAATGACAAAAAAGTTCCTCATATCAAATAATGGAAAAATATTCAATTCACACTGTTTAGTAAAAATTCACCAATGGGTAAAATTGAATTTAAAAAATTATATAAGAATATAAATATTATTACATATTTAGGGAACATGGATTTGGTTGATAAATATACCCCAGTAAATATTTACATATAAGCAATCACAGATAATAATGAGATTGAAAAATTAACCCTTACCTTAGGTCTGATATCCTTTTTATGTATCCAAAGATCCTGTATAATAAAATAAATAATGTTATTGAATTATTCCAGAATAATAATCCTTTTTATGATATCATATATTATTACATTATCATCCGTTTTTAGTAACATTTCATTGTCACCCATTATTCGAATATTAACCGCTTTATGTTCTTATGCAAGTTTTGTCAGATAAGTTCATCTTAAACTTCTTAGGTTATATTTATATCATTTATATAATGATATTACTATAATATAAATCATATTTATTCATTCCATTCATTTATATAATCATGTTTTAATGAATATCATGTAGAATGAATCACATCGCATCGTGGAGATGATAGGCCGTACGTATGCACTGGTGATGATATCATTCACTTAATGGTTAAAAGGTATAGAATTGGATGGTATATTAGTTATAAAAAATAATTATGATGTTATATTAATTATTTAAATCCATTATACTTATCATTATACCCATCCAAATTAAGTATTGTTGAATAACAAATTACACCATGACATGGAGATGGTAAACCGTACGTACGCACGTATGGTGATATTGTTATTCATAGGATGGATAAAAGAAGGTATAAGGTTGTCGCATAATTATAATAACATCTCCGAATGTATAAGATACTTTATTTATTACTTTATTATGGGAAAACATAAGAATAGTAAGTATATTAAGAAAAGGATTTTGAAAGAGGTGGTAAAACAAATACCTCTTTTTTGAGTATATCCTTTTGATTTTCCCAAAATGTCTCATTAGAATGGATTTATGCCCAACGTTTGGTCTCTAGGAGGAAGTTAGAGATTTTGGGAGATTATTTGATCAGAATTTGGGTGATCCAGGGGGGTTGATAGGTGTGAGTAAGTGGGTAGAAGTGGTGGCCTTTTATAAGAGGGAGGAGTGACACTTTTGGAAAGTCTTGAAATATTATTTTATTATAAATTGATTTTAGAAATATAATAGCTCAAAACTGATATATTTCAAGGATAAGATGATTATGGGTTGAAATAGTCTCAAAAATAGGTTTTATACAAGTTTATTTCACAAATTTAACCACATATTTTAGCTTTAACCCTTAGTTAAATAAATTAACTCTTACCATGTCATTTTATATTTTTACACTATATTGTAAATATAGTTACTATAAAGTTCAAAGAGAACCTAAAGTGGATAATTAATTAAATTTGAAATATTATCTAAGAAATTTTCATAATAATATATTTTTATGACTATTATATCATTTAATAAAATAGTATTAGTTTTAAAAACTCATTTATGTCAATTTTGAAACTATTTAGTAGTTGATTTTTGTTAAAGTCATAACAACTAGATTATTTCAAAAAAAAAAATTAAAATATAAAATTTCATAATAATTCATAAAATTACTGTATGGCATAAAAATTTTCAAATTACATTTATTTTAAGATTTATAATATCATTTATTTGAATCTTTCATTAATAAGGTAATCACTGCATCATCATTATGTCAAAAATAATTTTTTTTATTTTATGTCTTAAAATTATAAATAAAATATCATGATGTAGGAAATATTTTTATATTTCTAATTAATATTTATAGTCAAAGATATAAATTATATAACACCATATTAAAATTGTTTTATTAAGAAGACACATGTTTATGGTATAGTTATCTTTACTTTAAATTAATTATTATAACATGTCATTATCACACCCAAGTGGCTCCCAAATGACAAACGTTTTGCCTAAGGTTTCGTTTGGTCGCCCATGACTCATATAATAATATTATGACACATTATAGGGTAGTTTTATATTATTATAATATTAGTTTTACCCTTATTTACCTAATTTACTCTTTAACCGTGGTAAATAAAAATAATTACTGAAGTTACTATTTATAATTTCCAAAAATAAAAAGGGACTATTTAAATAATTTGTAACATATAATTAAAAATATGGAATCCATTTTTCCAAATTCAAAATAAGGAATTGGAAAAAATTAATTTAAAATTAATTCTTGTTGTCAAAATAAGAAAACGTGTTTTTAAGAAGTAAAAACTATCAAAATATTGACTTCAGTTTATTTTCAATTTAAATGTGAAATTACTTAAATTGAATTTTTTTTATTAAATTATAAAACAACAATCCAATTATACTTAAAAACCAATTAAAAGGATAATATAAAAATATAAATAAATTAGACAAAAAGGTAATTTTGAATTAAAATGCAGTATTTTTCACTATTAAAATATGAATTTCATCAGAAAAATTCCAAAATTTCAACCAAGGTAAGTTTTGATGTCCCTATTACAAATAATAAATTAATTTTTTCAAAAATAAATTATAAAAGTGTAAAAAACTACATTTAAAATGGACTTTCCATAAAAAGGCGGTAAAACTGTATTTTAAAAAAACACAAATTTTATCTGTAAAATTGGATTTATTCTTATATAATGTCTAGAAAACATATAATATGAATTTTAAACATTACAATAAATATATTACATTTATATTTAAATAATAAAATCTATAAAAATCCATTTTATTATTTTATAAACTCACTTATTTACATTTAAATATTTTTTCAGAAAAAACATTTCCTTTTAATTCAAAAGGGTTTTATTTTCATTTATATGTAATTGTTCACAAAATAATTTATTAAATGCATTTATAAACAATATTTTCATAAATCAATTAATACTATTCATTACCACCATTTTAATAGCTAGGTTATAATGTAACATAATAATATTTAGTTGTTCACTTATACTCGGTCTTGCGTAAAATGAATTATATCAAAAGAACTTTAAATTTTGTGTAACACAAGCCAAGAATAGTGTTTCATACACCTCTAGATAATATAGTGTTATGTATAACATAGACTAATCTTAGTTTATCATACAACATAAGACATCCAAGAAATTAAAAATAATCCATCTTCTAAAATCTCAGGGTGTTACACTCTACCCCCCTTAAAATGAATTTCGCCTTCAAAATTCATCGGGGTTATAAAAGGTTTAATACTTGAAAGTTTCTTTCATAGAAAACCACATAATAAAAAGGAATACTAATACTTAATTTTAATAAGGAAATTTAGAAGCATAATGGTTACCAAAAGTAACTCCTCACTGGGTTTCAATATGGAAGAACATTAGTGGGAAGTGAAAATAGGGATATGGAAGAAAAATCTAACCATCACGTTCTGATGGATTGTGATAGAGAACGAGGTTTAGAGAAAGTTAGCAACCCGAAATCCATAAATCTATGATAATTTAAGGGACCATAAGACTCATCTGAAAATAATTTACTAGGATAACATTTTTGGTTTCAATATTATTTTCCTAAAGTTGAAGAATTTTGTAAGAGAAGAAATACATACATGATTTCGGTACAATCTCACCATTCATCATTCCTTGAAAAATTTCCATTTCATCTCTTATTCAAATAAACGAAGTTGAATTTTTCACTATTGAAGTTTTAGAAGATCATGCGATCTACAAATATAATGATAGGTTATTCCATAAATCTCAATAAAAAGGTTGGAACATGTTATCAAACATGCATAACTCCATATATAGTGAGATAATACTTCATTCTAACAAACTTCATCGGATTCTTAACTTAAACTTTCCAAAAATTTGATAACCTTACAATACTTATGAATGATGAAAATCCAAAACTATATAAAAAGGTTCACAAACTCAGCTTAACATTTATCATCCATATATCATAAGGTATATCTTGTTGGTCACATTCCAAAAACGTGAACACCTTCATCATGTATTCTCTTGAGACATGATAACAACGTGAATTATCAGATATCCTTATTAAAAACATGAATGTTTACTTGTTAGAAAACATATTGCATTATTAATTTAGTCCCAAAATTTTTTATAATTCATCCATGATAGCATAACCCTATTGTCAACAACTACATAATTAGTTTCCAAGAAATAAGAATCATTAAATTTACTTATTCAAATCCAACATATCTTTATTCAAACATCATTATCTTAATATAAGGGACATATTAAGGGTTATCTTTCCCTTAATAATTATTTCTCAAATTATATCACCATACCCATAAATCACTTTTTTGATCCTTAGAACAATTCAAAATATCATTTCCAATCCTTAATGAAAAACTTATATAGAAAACACTTATATATTTCATGATTCATATAACATAATCTTTGAATTCAAAAACATATACACCTTAATGATCCACCTTTATTCTTAAACCATTACCCAAGATCCATCATCTTCATATTTCCAAAAATATGAATCATGTCTTAAGGTTTCTCAACCTCAAGCTTCTTATATTTAATGTAAACAATAATGGAAGAACATCACATACCTTTCACATGTCATTTAAAATCTCTTTATTCTTAATAGTATGACCAATACTCATACCATAGTCATGATTCTCTTAATGATTTTTCCACATAAGAAATTGATCTTCAAAATTCCCATAGTTTTCACATATGAAACATTCAGTGGTTAACTATGTTCTATGTTGTTCTGACAATTAACTAATACTAGAAATCAAAGTGTGAGAAATACATATCAGAGACTAGAAACACATAGGTAAGGAAAATTACTTATAATATTTCAATCTATGATATATTCGTTTTAACCTTAGGTTATTCATGATTATCATAGAAACCCTAGGATTGTAACCTATACTTGACTTATCCTTAGGACATCCCTAGACATATTCTTAGAGATATCTCTTGGGATCTCACTAAATTTTTCGCATCCTGGTTTCCAAAGGTCTACTAAACCTTCAATCTGATACCATCTCTAATGACTCAAGAATTATGTACATGGATGTTACATTTCTTTTGTGGAACAATTAATAAATCAAACAAATAGATTCCCAAATACTGTAATTGTTTAGTGTCTTTGGAAATTCGGAACACAATCTTCTAGCTTGGTGAAAGATCATCACCATCTGCCATAAATATCTTCTCCATTAGTTTTCCTACCTAAAACCTATCTTTATATTATGGGGAAAATAAAAAATATTGAAAGGGTGATATCAAATGCTCAGTAAGGGTAATCATGGAAAACATCATACAAAACATAAATATAAGAGTGTAAAAACATGAACATAAATTTTGAATATCAAAATCAGGAGTTATGAAATAAATCTTGGTAGTACATAAGGAATAAATCATAATGGGACATTAATCATGATAACATAGCATTGGCATAAAACATGAACTTGTGGAAAACACATAAGCATAGGAAATCATTTCCATATTATCCAAGGCTCATAGCTAAGACCATCATAGAGGAAAAATTCCATTACTAAACTGGGGTTACTTATCATTCCAGCCCTGTATTACTGAACCATATTTACTTATCATTCCATTCATGTATATCTAATGATATATAAATTTTTACCCAATTAATTGGAGGGAGATATAGGTCCCACCGATTTCATAATTAAATCATTCTTACATGTGCCAAAAAAACATAAACTATTCACTAAAGCATAACCCAAGGAACAAAAAAATGGGTTTCTTAAACATCATTCCATGATAATACATATAAAATAAATGTATTTCATAAAAATAATCATAATAAACAGAATCAAATAAATGTAAAAATAGTGATATAAACATGAACCTATGTCATTTAATATGGAAAATAATTTTGATAAAGTACTTGAATTTAATTCTTGAGGAAAATATCATTTTTCTTCATAAACATTTTCTTTTCTCAAAATGACTCACAATTTAAAAAAAATAATTTAATTTAAAATAAACTTGAAATATTTTAAATTAATATTCATGGAAATAAGGTGATATTAAATCATAAGAATCCATTCATGCTGTATAAGTTAAAAAACATTCTCCTCGTACTTTTGACGGAAAAGTCAAAAAAGTACCTCATATCGAATAACGAAAAAAATTCCTTTCACACCGTTTAGTAAAAATACACCAATGGATAAAATTGAATTAAAAAATTTTAGATGAATACAAAAAGTATTACATATTTAAATAACATGGATTTGGAAGATAAATATACCCCATTAAACATTTACATATAAACAATCTCAGATAATAATGAGATTGCAAAATTAACCCTTACCTTACACCCAATATCCTTCATATGTATCTAAAAATACTTTAAAATTATTTAAATAATTCTATTGACTTATTTAAGAATAATAATCATTTTTATGATATCATATATGATTATATTATCATCTGTTTGTTAGTAACATTTCATTGTCACTCGTTATTCCGATGTTGTCTACTTTATGTTCTTATGCAAGTTTTGTTAGATAAGTTCATTTTACACATCTTAGATTATAGTAATATCATTTATAGAATGATATTAGTATAATATAAATCATATTTATTCATTCCATTCATATATATAATTGTGGTTTAATGATTATCATGTAGAATGAATCACATCGCATCATGGAGACGGTAGGCCTTACATACGCACGAGCGACGATATCAATCACTTAATGGTTAAAAGGTATGGATTTGGATGGTATATTAATTATAAATAATAATTATAATATTATATTCATTATTTAAATCCATTAAAATCATCGTTATACCCATACAAATTAAGTATTGTTGAATAAAAAATTACACCACAACGTGGAGATGGTAAGACGTACGTGTGCACACATGGAGATATTGTTATTTATAGGATGGATACAAGTGGGTATAAGGTTGTAACATAATTATAATAAAATATAATAATGTATAATATATTGTATTTATTAATTTAGTATGGAAATACCATAAAAAGAATAATTATAAGAAGAAAATAATTTTGAAAGAGGTGATAAAATAATAATATCTTTTCCGAGTATCTCCTTTTAATTTGCACAAAATGTATCCTTAGGATGGATTTATGAACAATGTGTGGTATCTAGGTGTAATTTAAGGATTTTTAGAGATTATTTGAGTATAGTTTAGGTGATACAAGGGGTTTGAGAGGTGTGAGTAGGTGGGTAGAGGTGGTGTCCTTTTATAAGAGGGAGGAGGGACACTTTAGGAAAGTCTTGAAATATTATTTTATTATAAATTTATTTTCAAATTATAATAGATAAAAAGTGATATATTTCAAGGATAATATGAGTATGGGTCTAAATACTCTAAAAAAAGGTTTTATATAAGTTTATATCACAATGTTAACCTTATCTTTTAGCTTTAACCCTTAGTTACATAAATTAACTCTCATCATGTCTTCTTGTATTTTTACACTTTGTGGTCAATATAGTTACTGTAAAATTACAAGAGAACCTCAAGTAGATTATTAATGAAATTTTAAACATTATATAATTCATTTGACCGAATATTAGATTTTTATGACTACTATATCATTTAATTAAATAGTATTTGTTTTAAAAACTCATTTATGTCAATTTTGACACTATTTAGTAATTGATTTTTTTCATAAAAACTTGATTCATTAAAAAAAACTACATGAAATATAATATAATATGTAATAAGAATCCATAAAATTTGTAAATGGCATAAAAATTTTCAAATTATATTTATTTTAATCTTTATAATATCATTTATTTGAATCTTTCATTAATAAGGTAATCACTGCATCATCATTGTGTCATAAATAAATTAATTTATTTAACATCTAAAAATTATAAATAAAATGACATGATTTAGGAAATATTTTTATATTTATAATGACTATTTATATTCAAAGATATCAATTATATAATGACACATAATTTTTTTTTATTAAGAAGATACATGTTTATGTTATATTTCTCTTTACTTTAAATTAAATATTATAACATGTCATTATCACACCCAAGTGGCTCCCAAATGCCAAAAGTTTGGCCTAATGATTTTTAAGGTCTCAAATTACTCATAAAATAATATTAGGACATGTGTTAGGGTAGTTTTATATTATTATAAAATTATTTTTACCCTTATTTACCTAATTTACCCTTTAATCATGGTAAATAAAAATAATTACTAAAGTTACTATTCATAATTTACAAAACTCAAAGGTTAATATTTAAATAATTTTTTCCTTATGATTAAAAATATGGAATCCATTTTTCCAAATCCAAAATTCAGAATTGGTAGAAATTAATTTAAAATTAATTCCCATTGTTAAAACAAGAAAACATGTTTTTAAGAAGTAAAAAATATCAAAAGATTGACCTATGTTTATGTACAATTTAAATGTAAAATTACATACATTGACCAAAATTTGATTAAATGATAAAAACATAATCTAATTAAACTTTCAAACCAATTAAAAATATAATCTAACTATATAAATAAATTAGACGTAAAGACATTTCTGAATTAAAATGCAGTATTTTTCACTATTAAAATGTGAACTTCATCGGAATAATTCCAACATTTCAACCAAGGTAAATTTTGATGTCCATATTCTTAGTAAGAAGTTTATTTTTTAAAAAATAAATTATAAAAGTGTAAAAAACTATATTTGAAATGGTTTCACCATCAAAAGGCTATAAAACTGCATTTTTAGAAAAACACTCATTTTATACATAAAATTGAATTTATTATTATATAATATATAAAAAACATATAAGATGAATTTTAAAAATTAAATTGAATATATTAAATACATATTTCACTAATAAAATCCATAAATATTGATTTTATTATTTTATAAACTCACTTATTTTCATTTAAATCATTTTTCAGAAAAAAAAACATTTCTTTTTAATTCAAAAGGGTTTTATATTCATTTATAAATAATTGTTCAAAAAATAATTTATTAATTGCATGTATAAAAATATTTTCATAAATAAATTAATATGGTTCATTACCACTATTTTAACAACTAGGTTATAAGCTAACTTAATAATATTTATTTGTTCACTTATACTCAGTCTTGCTTGAAATGAATTATATCAAACGAACCTGAAATTTTGTGTAACATAAGCCAAGAATAGTCTTCCATAAACCAAAATATAATATGGTGTTGAGTATATCCCAAAATAATATTGTTTTATCATACAACATTATACATCAAAGAAATTAAAAATAATCAATCTCATAAAATCTTGGAGTGTTACACACCTTCTTGTGAGTATACATTGTAAAAAATTAAAGGAATTCTCAATTATATGCTTTGAGTAGAGAGACGATGTGAAACCAAATAAGTGAAATGCATAGAATTCTAAAATTGATTGAAATATGAGTTAAAAATGACTCATGGTATACACTAGGGTATCATTTGATACATAATATACTCGATAGATGATCCACTAGATAACAACTCATGATCATGTCATTATTTATTTATATTTTATTTCATGGTTAATTATGTTAACGAATAATTGTTATACGATCACATAGGATAGTTAATGAGAATTTTAAGATAAAAATCAATAAATTATTGATGAATATTTATATTTATGAATGGTTAAATATGTGAGTGTGATCATGTAGAAACACACATGATAAATAGAACTGGATTTCAGTCACATAGAGAACTAAATTTATTTTAGATAAATTATTTTATTAGAAAATGGTTAGTTAAATATATAAAATCCATATAATAATAACATGGATGTTAAAGGATAAAATAATGTATATTTATGAATAAGGTATAAAAATCACTCATGAAAATATTATGTTGGTATAACCTTCCATTACTTGAGTTAAAATGAAACCATAGTTCAAAGTTATTGTTTAGACCAAGTCTGTGCTTTCATTTATAATGGAGTTTTGAACTTGAGTTTATTTGGACTTAAACAAATTTCAAATCAAGGGTTGACTTCTCAAGAAAGACTTGGTGTAACTTAGAGTCTAGTATTGAGGGGATCTAAGTTCAAGATTTTAGGTTTGGGGATCCCAATCAATGGATCAAGAACCTATAGGTTAATGTAATTGTAAAGTTATGCCTACCTAAATACATTTAGGTATATTGTTAGACCAAATTCTATATTATAAGAAGATAAGTAAGGATCCTTTCCACCAAAATATTCATGTGACAAGATATTAGGAATCCAATAGTGAGGGATTTTTGGATTTTATAAAATAGTGGGCGACTAATAAATAGTATTAATTACATCAGATTTTCTATCATCAAGATCGAGTACTAAAATCTATTTTTTTATAGAAAATGAAAAATAATATAAAATTGAAATTATCATTATGCTCAATATTATAGAAAGATAATATCCACACAAACACTAATTTTTTGGATAGGTAGAGGTGCTTTCACATAATTTTATGCTAAGTGTAGAAATTTTACTTGTTAGAGTCCCATGTTCCTAAGAAAGATCATTCTAAGGTGGACAGTAAGGAGGAGATAACTATTTACTAGAAACATGTAAATTATTCACTGAATGTCCATTGTATCTTTTTATCTTCTATGCCGAGTGGGTTTCAAAATCTATAAGAAGATATGGTTTCATACAATATATTTTTTTCCATATATGTAATCTTTATTAGGAGAAGGAAAATAAGAGGGATATAAGATCACCAGGGTATTGCTCACTTGTAATCTTAGGGAGTCAGAACTAGATGGGCCTCATGTAGCCAATATTATTGGATATATGGGTAGTTTTAACATATTGGGATTTGGGCTGCCAAATGAGTTTTTCAAAGATCTCATATTATCCCCATTACCTCATACCTTCTCTAGTTTCATTGTGAATTATAATATAAGAAATTGTGAGAAGTATCTCCTAGAACTCCTCACTCTAGTTATCCATGTAGATAAGAACATGAGGTGTGAAAAACATGGAGTCTATATGATGAATATGGTTAATGGAATGAAAAAGGTATGTAAGACTAGTTTCATGTCTAAGGATTATATTCAATTCATTAATAAGAAGACAAATATCTAAAGGAATGACAAGGAACAATATACAATAAGTTTTACATGAGGAAGTTTGGGCCACTAGAAGATAAAATATTCCCAATTAAGGAAGAAAGGGGAATATTTAAGTTCATTCATTATCAAGTATTAGATTTCTATACCTACTATTTTGGTATTAGATACAACTTTTGATTTTCTCTCTCTTTGTCACACACACACACATATACAAATGCAGAAACAAATAATATTCCATAAGTTTTTCAAAAGTGAGGTGAATATTTGAGTTTCCAATGACACATGATTGGATACATTTTCTATAGGATACTACCATCATAAATTTCTGAAATGAATCATTCTGGTGTTAAATGGTTGTTATTATGCATCTAGTGTTACCAAAATTTTTACATCAGTGTCCAATTTAGACATGGATGGATTTTCATTCAAGTTTGGGAATGAAAAATGATATTTCACAAATATAACATATGTTATGGAATGAAACATATTAATAGTGGTCCTTATATTTTAGAATATGAAGACCAAGTGTTGAAAATAGATAATGAATCAGGTTCACATGAATCATATCACACCCATTTGTTGCATCACCAACTTGGTCATGTAAATGAGAAGCATTTGACAAATCTCAATTAAGATGGGTATTTAGATTAATTTTAACTAAACACACTTAATGGATTTATATCTTTCTCATGAGGTAATATGGAAAAACCTCATTTTAGAGGAAAGGATGAAAGGGACACAAAGGTTATAGAATTGGTACACAAAAATATATGCATACATTTTCTAGTAGAAGCTAGAGGTAGAAAACCATACTTCATTACTTTTACTGATGACTTAAGTATATATCATTATGTATACTTAATGAGGTATAAGTTAGGATACTTGGATTAATTTAAAGAGTTCAAGAATGAATTATAAAATCATATTGGTAAAAAGATAAAGAATATTTGACTAGATCAAGGTAGAGAATATCTTATTCAATAGTTCCTAGAATATATTATGGAGTTTTGGATTATATCTCAACTCTCTCATCATTATACACCATAGTAGAATGGTGTTAGTGAAAGGATGGGCCACACCCTTTTGGACATGGTGAGGTTGATAATAAGTCTTACAGACATTCCATTATTCTTTTTAGGATATGGATTATATACTATGGTGTACACACTAAACTGTGTGCCAAATAAGGTGGAAAATGATATTCCATTTGTGTTCTAGAGTGGAAAGAAACATTCATTATCACATACTCATACATGTGGTTGCTAAATGCTTTTTTATAGAAACTTTTGGATATAGACTAGTAGCTAGAGGCATAAAATGTATCTTTATAGGGTATCCTAATGAAAAAAGGGGATATTACCTATAATAACTCTCATAATAGAAGGTTATAGAGGAAATACATTCCATATTCCTTGAGAGGGGGAATATTATCAAGAAGGTTAGTGGGAGAAAGATTGAATTCATTAAAGTTAATATTCAAGATTTATATGATTTAGAACATGAAGAAGATCCAATAGTACTCATGTGAGAGGATATTACTAATACAAAAGTACTATATTAGAGCACTAGAGAGGTTATAGAAATAGGGATATATGGTTTTCTAGTCCTTGAGGATGGTGACACATTATTAGATGAAAATTATGAACCTATATTATAAAAGGAAGTCGTATAGAGCTCATAAATTTCAATAGGGAAATAATCCATGAATTATGAGATGTATTCATTGTATCATAACCAATTTTGGGTTATGTTCTATCCAACAGTAGATATAAATCCCATTGGGTGAAAATGAGTTTTCAAGAAGAAGCTAGAAATTGAAGGTAAAGTTAGTACCTATAAAACATGACTAGTAGATAAAGAAACAATGTGAAGGCATAGAAAATGAAGAAAAATTATCTCCAGTTTCATTGATAAAATCTATCAAAATTATACTTTCTATATTACCTTTCCAAGGTAGTGATATTTAGAATATGCATGTCTAGGAAACCTTCTTTAATTGGAATATGAAAGAGGATGTTTACATGACACAACCAAAGGGATTTATGACCCCAAAAAAAGATCATAAGGTGAAAATATCCATTTATGGACTGATGTAAGCATCTAGGTCATGTAACATTTTCCTTGATGAATCCATAAGGGAATTTGGTTTCATAAATAATGAATGTGATTCATGTTTCTATAAGTGGTTTAGTGAAAGTGTATTTGTTTTCATAGTAGTATACATCAATGATATATTATTAATCTTAAATGAGATACCTATCATACAATAAGTTAAGACAAGGTTGAATAGACACTTCTCCATGAAGGACTTAAGAAAAGAAAACTATATTATGCGGATCGAGATAATTAATGATAGATATAAGTGGATACTTTCACTATGTGAGGGTATATACATTGATAAAATATTAAAGATATTCTATATAGAAAAATCCAATAGGGGATTGGTTCCAATGTCACACGGTATACATCTCTTCAAGAAAATGTGTCCTTATACATAAGAGGAAAGAGATAGTATGAGTGTAATTCCTTACGCTTATTGATCATACCACGATTCACTGTGTAATTTTCACCTCTACACCACTGTGTTAAACTTGTTTTATATTGAAAATTATAAAAATAATGAAAAGTTTCATTCAAATTTTTAATCATTTATTTTGTGTTTATCACTGTTAGAAAGGGAAATGATATGTGTTTTGATGATTCCATTGTAGGAAGAGGTGATTTGGAGGGCCCATGATGATATCTAAGAAAAATGAGCCAAACTGCACAGGATCCAAGCACACGAGTGGATTAATCTGCACATTTCTACTAGACCGTGCGTAAAATTGGGCTGATATTTTGTGGGATGATACAAATTTCATTGGGATACATTTATTATGAAGGAACACAAGACTAATTAGGACATTTATTGGTTCAAACTACCTAATCTGTCTAGCACACCGAATCTGCACGATTTCAAAAGTGGTGTGCTGTGATCTATCCATATCTCGCTCTATAGGTGTCTAATTTATGCAAAAATTTCAGTGTAGACAGAAAGTAGGTGGGTTTACAACCGTTTTATTTTCTCCAAATCGAGATAAGTTTGTATGGAGGTCAAAACACCCGTGACAAGTGGTTTTAATAATTATGTGTGCTCAAAACCCCCTTCCCATTTTCCTATAATATGGAACCTTGGGATCCTCATTTGAAAGTTAGAATAGGAGGAAATGCTCTGGTATTTTTGATACCCAAAGGAGTTCTCTCCCCATACATGAAGTTATGGAGGCCCCTATCATCATAGGGGGATCAACAATGAAGAAGGAGTTCTACCCGAGCCTTCTCCTCCTCTCAATGGTGATCTAAACGATGGATGATCATTTTGAGGGAGATACACATTATTGGGAGGGAGTTCTGGCACTTGATACTCTACTGATTTTTTGTAATTTGTTTTTTGGATTATTTCACTTATGTTTTATCTAAACATGTTTCTCCTATGAGTTCAATTCTTGGGTTTAATTAAGTAAACCTCTTTTTATTTCAACACCGATTGGGTTGAAATTTCAAGTGGGAAACTTGAGTTATTCCGATTGGGAAACACAAGGATCCTCTTTCTCTCACACATAAAAAAGATATTATTATTCTTTGGTAGCCTTTAACCTATTCTTGAAGTCCAAACCTTGACAACATGATTGTTGTGTCAAGGGTTGGTACTTTGTGAAAAATTTTGAGAGGCAAGAGGGGAATCAAGATCTTGAAAACCCTCAACCAAAGAATTAAACAAAACCATGTGAAATTTTTAGAACAATGAACTATCCAAGATGTGTAGTGAACTTTAAGTGATCTCCTTATCTCATAATTCTTAAACCACCACCTTATTCTATCAACTATTAAACTCTTTAAGTTAAGTTATTTTCTTAAAACTGTTTTCAAAATCACCTCCTCTCTTAGTAATCTTTATTAAAAATACATATTCAAAACCTATCAACACTCCTCTAGAGATGACCTATGGTATTACCTAGACTATAAATCAACCTTAAAAACATAATCAATTTTACGTATCACAAAAACACGATCACTTATGCAATATGTTCTATCATATATGACATATTTTTTACCATGTTTGAGGTTTATTATTCATTGAACATGGTATGAATATATCACGAAGATCCAAGAGAACAACATTGGACTGATGTTAAGACTATACTAAAGTACCTGAGGTGTGATAAAGTTATGTTCCTGGTTTATATAGGATATGATAAATTAGTCATTTAGGGATATAAATATGATAGTTTCCAGATATATTAGGATGATATGAAATCAAATTTAGGAAATGTATTTTACCTTAATAGAGGATCTGTGAGGTGGAGGAGTTCAATGAATCATATGGTTGTTGATTCTACATTACATTTTGATTAAATTATGACTTATAATGTAGCTAAAGAAAAGTTATGGATACCTATCTTTTTTTGGAGCTTGATATTCTTCAGAGTAGCAAAAATGTTATCACACTGTATTGTGATAATACTATTGTAGTGGTTCTAGCTAAAGAGCCTAGATCACATCAATGGGATAAAACTATATTTGAAAGTATCACCTCTTATGTGTTTTTTCTTAGAGTTATGAAGTCATAGTGAATAGAGTTTCCATGTATGAAAACATGGTATGCTAATTGAATAATTTTTTATCTCATAAGAAGCATGAATAT
The DNA here is from genome assembly GCA_963277665.1 of Viscum album. Taxonomy (NCBI): domain Eukaryota; kingdom Viridiplantae; phylum Streptophyta; class Magnoliopsida; order Santalales; family Viscaceae; genus Viscum; species Viscum album. Next base: position 979,893,803 of record OY728123.1, read on the forward strand.
AATGTTAGAGCTATTCGAATGAGATTCATTAGTAATTATCTCTAGTAAAAGTGGGAGTTTATTAGTGTTCATTCCATTGAACTAGCTGCATTTTACTTATGATTGTCTATATATTCAATGTTTTAAATATTAATATATTTCTTATCACATGAGTATTATTATTTTTTCATTAGCATGATAATGTCCTTAGAGTATTTGTCATATTGAAAGGACATAGCAGTTTCCTGCTATGATAAGAACCTTAAAGTGTTGTGGTGATATTCTTAAATACATTTTCTATGTATAGATGAAATCATATGACTAGAAATAGATGATAAATTATATTGGGGGAAGGGGTGTCATAATATATTGAGAATTATTCTCATGAAGTTCACCACTAGAAATCTTCAAGAGAGGTGGATTGTGAGAATTGACCAACCAATTGGAAATCCATATGTTCTATTTGTTATTGGATATTCTTATCTATGGATGTGTATAATTTTCCTTTGAATCTATGATTATTATTAATTCATATTATGATTCATATACTTTTATGTATTTCATAAAATATTTTGACAAATATTCATGGGGTAGTTGGATATGTTGGGTGCATCATGAATGATATGAAATTAATAAATAAGTCAAGTAAGGATTTTCCCCTTATATTATTTAATAACGGTTAATATCTTAGGCCATTTTATAGAAATGGAACTATATAATAAGTCTATGTACATGGAAGTATGTTGACGATCTTATTTTAAAAATTAAAAGAATTATATTTTGAGCGTATATGTTGATACCACAAGTGAGGAAACATCATTGAACAAGACATTGAGACAAATAGATTATATTACATGACAACAGTTCATAGGAGGTAGTCATAGATTTCAATTCTCCTCATGTCTTTAGGGGTCATTATGTATTGATAGACACCACCCTTGGTCAGTGATTTGGAGTCACTCCTATCGATATAGGGTCCTAGAGAGCCACATGAAAAGTGTATTTACAGTCTCTACCAATTCAGTAGAATTAGAGTTTAGGATGAAGTGATCCCCATGTGCGGAAACCATAAAGCATCAAAGAAAATAATAATAAGTTAATATATTCAACTATATTATTATTGTTTTGAATAATGATTACTATATTTGTTTCTCATTGTTTGTTTGGGTATATTTATTTATAAAATTGAATACAATAATGGGTTATTTTTTGAATGAACATTAAACCATTCAAGGGTTGTAAAATAATTATTAGAGGAATAATCTGAGTTAGTGGATCATGTTTTATCATGTGTATTTTTTTATTTAACCAATCAATGTTGAATTCTTTTTGATTGGAATGACACATTTATGTAGTTATTTATGGAGTTTTGGTCTAGTTTAAGAGAGTTAACTTATCCAAGGATCAAGTGAAATTTTATAAAGTTAAGTCTTAATATTTAAGATCATTTTTAAGAAATGAATAGTTCTTGTAGAACATTGAATGAATTGGAGAGTTATATCATCTTCCTATCCCTTCTCCCAAGCTTTTAGTGTGAGAAATATCAAGAATGGATCTATCTATATTTGGGAATCAATTGAGCAATCCTATAGTGATCTTACAAGTATTGTAAGGACTTATATCTTCTATTATATCACTTAGGAATCAAAGAATGATGTTTTTTAGCCTTGGTACATGTGTGAATGATCTATAGGACACCTTCTTTGGTGTATTTATGATACATTGATCTAGAGAAGAGCAGATATCATTGGTATCATGACATTATAATGAGGTTCCATTTCATTTTTTTAATACTTAAATTAATTCACACAAGATCCTTGGAATGAATTAGGCATCATTTTTCCAAATAAAGTTATTTATGTTATATTTGGTGTTAAAATTAAAATCGCACATGATTTCACATTTCCTTTATGTTATTGGTTCCTTAAATAATAACTTACAAGATCAACCTAAGGTTTACTACTTAATACATGAATTTAAACCAAAACTATCACCACCAAACATCTACATCACTACCATCTCTATCCAAAAAAAAACCAACTATATCATCACCACAAAACAACCACACAATAATCACATCACTTACCTTTACTCATTTTGTTATTAATCTTCTTATTAACAAATTACCAGTCAATTTATATTTCACCAATTATTCACTTATTTATGAAGTCAATTTCCACTTCATTATTTACTTACATTATAATATTTAAGGAACATATATTTATAGTTGTTATAACTACACATAAGCAATTCCATTTTAATATAAATAATTGAATTTACCATATATCATTCTTCAAACTCTTCATTTTTTTATAAATTTTTTATTACATTAAATTATATTCAATTTTAAATTACTCATTACATTTATTTAATTATTCTATATCCATTCCAAATTACTAAAACCCAATTAATCATTTCATTTATTTTCATCTGTATAACAAATTTTCGGGAAATTATGAATCAACCACACACAACCCTCTAAACCACTGCATCCTACAAACTATCACATTCTAAAACCCACAAAATCAATTCTACCTATTTCCCAACATCATCCACTCTATCCCATATCAACCAAGTTAATTCACTAACACAAAAAAACACATCATTACCTCTTTCTCAATTGCAACAAACAACGTTTCTAAAACTACTCTAACTATAGATAATAATAATAATAATAATAATAATAATAACATCTATAAATAATATCAATTACAATAATAATAAACTTTTAATAATTCTCATATAATCATACTACAACACTAATTTAACACTTCATGCATAAAAAATCTATATTATATCCCTTTTCATTACCATATTTAATTATCCAAACCATTTATGAATGTGATAAAGTATATAAACAAAAATAATAATGATATCACATCAATCAACCGAAGAAATAATACATAAACAATAATATAGGAATCTGATGAATCACCTATGAATAAAAAACCCCCTTTTAATTCTTTTAATATGATTTATTACCTTCGTTAGGTTAATTAAAACCATTTAACTATTGATAAAACAAGAATGGTAATTCTAAATTTACACATAATAAAATAATAGATATCTCAAATCCCCTAATAAAAACAAATTTTCAACAATAATCATACATGAATGAGGAGAGAAATATCATCCCACCAAAAATTATTATCTAGAGTAACCCAAAATAAACTATATTCATCATACTTCCATCAATATTTCAACTATAAAATTGAAAATATAGAGAAACCCCACTAGAATAGCCTTATAAAAAGGAAGATACAGAAGAAATGAATGTAAGGGGAAGAGAATTAAGAAAAATAGAGGAAGAAAGCACCTTTTATTGAGAGGGATAAATCACATGAGATAAGAGACTTATATCCGTAAGGAAATTATCAAGGAACAGAAAAAGACAACCAAATGCAAGATAAGGTTCAATTGATAGGTAAGATATTCAACTAAGGAAAGAGGGGGGTTGAATTTATATTTAAAATTTTGGGAGACTCAGACATGACTCATTGAGTGGCTCACCATAACATAAACTGGCATGGTCAAATGAGATATGGAATTTATATCCATTAAAATAGACATAATCACCCATAATCACCCAACTGTTTCCCTATATCACCCCAACATTGACCTTCATGATGACATAATTTTTTTATCCTTGGATATTTCAACCTTATACCCCAACTTGATCCATGAGCCACCACAACCTAGATTTCTCTACCCTCATCATTTCTTCCCTATCTTCAGGACTCCACCATGATATAAAATCCACTTAGAAATAGTTAAAGAGCACCATGACATCTAAAAAAAGAAATATATCCCTCCCTGTTTCTCATAGAGCATGAACCAAGAATTAATCAGGATGATGCATACCCAAATGATCACCTATATAGAATAAAAGACCATAAATAAATAAACCAAAAATAAATGGTCATTTTAGACTCCAACATCACAATACAATGGAAATTCTGAAACTTTCCACACTATAGATGAGATTGTTACTTACACCACAACATATGCCTTCTCAAGATTTCTATTTTGACCCTTTAAAATACAAAGCTAAACTTTTCTCATAATTTTTTCCCAAGCCCCACTCTAACACTTATAACACCCTCAGACCACAATGTAAAGGACTAGGGAAGATCTAGAACTCTATATGCAACAAAAAATACAAAAATTTCCATAAGATATTCAATCCAAATTATAACCCAATATCAACATATCTTAATAAAAACTCACTAAATGGAATAATGATGCCAGTAAACCATGGGATTACATGTAGAAAACCCACATTGGACTATGGGTCCTCTTAAAAATAATAAATTAATATCAATTTAACCTTATTATAATAAAATTAAATGGAATATATAATTGAGATAAATAACTGTATTAAAATGGAGAATCAAAACATGTGTTAATTCAATATAAGACTCATATAACTGTCACATGAAAAAACCCATTATTATAGAGTGATTTGACCATTATTCATTGAAATTAAAATTTTAAATACCTCACATAGACACCTAAAATTAGTCGATGCATAAGAATAAGGTAAAAGAGAGATTTGATAAATATTACCCAAAATTGATGAATCCAAACCATAATGAACTCTAAAATATGAAGGTGGAAGAAAAAGAGATGAATGAGAGTGATAGGAGAGGTCCTCCTCTTATTATGTTACTTAAAGATAAAACCCATGAAGGGGATTCTAAATAGAAGCCTCCAAAATGATGAAAATTACCTTACTCAAATAGTGGGTTGGGCTACTCCACCAGAGTCCCTATGGCCCTCACCAGACTCTTGGTGGGGCTAAAAAACTCTCAGTGGATTCTTACCTAGGTTTTTGAGGAAGAGGCTAATACTATATTCCACTACTTAACCCACCATACTTTTATTGTACCACCACTTAGGTTCTAGTGGCTGTTATCACAACCCACCAAAATTACCTATCTATAAAATACCCTATATTATAACTCTAGGTCATTTTTACTAATCCTTACGTATAAAAACATCCAATTTAAACTCTCAAATGAAATAGACATGATTTATTTCTCAATATATATTCAATTATATTTCTCTACATCAAAATATATATTTTTAAATTTTAATAACATAAAATCCCATAGGATGTTAAAAACTCTCCACCATATCATTTTTCATCCTAAAAAAGAAAAAATCAGTATTTTTAAAAAGAACTTGAACTATGTAAGTCACCAAATAATAACCAAAATATTTCATTCAATACAAAAATAGTTATAATATATGTTTAGTGAAAATTTTATCACTTTAATACACTCCTCATTATCTAAAGTATGATATCAGAATGATGTTCTACAACAATACTCATTCTCAAAACACTAAAAACCAATCAAATACCATACTTATGGTAATCCATAACATAATCCCCACAATAAAAACCAAACTTCCCTAATAGTTCTCCATAATATAGGATTCACCTACCAAAACATAACACTCTTGGTCTAGTCAAAACAACATAACTAAAATGCACACATGGCTCCTCAAGCTTCACTAAAAACACTTGACTCCTTTAATATTGATCACACACCTTTGTTATTATACTAAAATAATTAAAATCAAGTATATTACCACATAAACATTGTAAGAACGTGACTCACTAATTTCCAATCAAAACACCAGGATAAAAAACACCTAGAAAATTTATGGTCCCTTCTTTAAAAATGAGAAACTTTACTATATAAACACTAATTAATAATTTTTTAAACTAGTAAAAATATTTTATGAACCCAAAAAAAAACTCAAAAAGGTTTTTAAAAAACACCAAAAACCCCTTGACACCCAGGTATTTTACTTTCAAATCCATAAAATAAAAAATATCCGAACTTTCTAGTTTTCTTCCCCACAAAAATTTTAAAATTACAAACACCCATTTCATATTTTGAAATCCAATTTCAAAACTATTTACCTTAATTTTTTTAAAAATATATTATATAAAACCCTCTTTTCTACATCATTTAATTATTGAAAAACACATTTTCTTAGGTTTTCATAAAACCTTCATTTCAAAAAAAAAAAAAAACTCCACCAACCCTTTTAAGTGAAAACCTAATTTTGAAGTATTTTTATGCATTTCATGCAATGTTTTAAGATAATTTTTTAAAACTAAATTTTCCTTTAATTTAAATACACGAAAATCATTTCCCAACACTGGTCAAAAAATTATAATCAATCAAATAATCACATTAGTCTGACAACACATCTTATATAGATTAATCAAGTTTCACTAATAATTTATTTAAGAAAATACTGAATAAATTATTAATAACCTTTAATTGATGTTAAATCATCACAAGGAATCAAAATTAATCAAATTTTAAAATAATAATATTTATAATTCTCTATACATGCCACTATAATGATGCATTAACAATGTCTAAATTGGTTTCCTATCAATCCCTACAACCCATCCCAAGTCCCATATATTACATATTTATAGTGATCAAACCAAAATTTCACTCATGATTGTATTTCCTAACCTGAACACTAAAAATTACTTTGTTTCCAAGATTTCAGTCTTGGTTTGGTTGTCTAGACACACACACAAAATTCTTTCCATGTCTTGAAAAAGTATCTCCACCTATAACTAACACAATTTAAAAAAAAGGCTTTGATTCCATTTTTTAAAATCCCCTAGACTATGTACACCCAAAAACCTAAGTTGGGGTTGAAATATGACCTTATACACACCTCCCCATACACCATAGGTTTCTAATTATCTTCAAGGATTTGATCTAATTATAAGGAGTGTAAGGACTAGGGTATTTGGAATAGTAATTTGGGTCATACCTTAGAAAAAACATTCATGTTTATACCATTTAGAGATATAATTGGTTTAATTTTTTTGTTTAATTATATATATATAATTATTTTTAAATTATTAGGTAGTTTAAAAGTGGTTTTGAATAATATGATACTAAAATTTTCAATTGTAGTGAATTCTGGAAGAATTCAAGAGTTTTGATTTTAAGTTGCATAATTTCAAAAAAATTATCTAAGTGTTAAAAAATTAGTATATTATGTATTATAGTGGAGGAAATATATATTACACATGAATTTAAAATTTTTTACATATGAAAAAATTATCTAAGTCAGTAATTCATAATATATTTGATTCACCTTGTGTTAAGAGATGGAAAATTGGTCAATTATTGAAGTCCCTGTATATGTAAGGTTTTTTGTGTACATAAAATTTTTATAAATGAACTAATGAAATGAGGATAAGTAAAAAATAAAAAATTGTGGGGGTTGAGTGGGGATACATTTTTTATGGACTGAAAATATTATGTATGTGTTTTTAGTATAGTTCAAAAACTTTACACATAGAAGAATATATCACATATGGATCAACATATATTATGTATGTTTTTTCAGCTAAGGTAAAAACCTTATGTACAAAAAATATATTATTTATGGGAGTTTTTTCACTCGAAATAATATTATAAATTGGAAATAATATCTTATACATGGGATGAAAAATTTTCATACTATAGAAATAAAATACGCATGGAATTTTGTCAAAGGGAACTATTTTACATAGGGAAGAAAAACTTTTGTATGAAGGAAATATCATACATCTTTGATATTTTTATAAGGAATATATATTTTGTATATAAAATATATTTTATATGGAGATTCATAATATATTTTATGATTGAAAAATTAGTAAATCATAGATACATTAAGATATATAATATTTTTAAAATATATTACATATTGTTTTCAAGGTGGAAATATTAGGGTCTTTGTTTGAAAATTCTAGTGTTTTCCAAATTTTGAATAAAATGATTTTTCCATTTTTTTAAAAATAATTAAAATTATTATTTAAGTTGGGAAAAATTATAATTGGTGATTTTATAGTAGGATTTAATAGAACACTGTCGATTTGACCTAAAACTATCTCTCATCCTTCTCATATTATTTGAGTGAAAACCTTTTAGAATCTTATGGGTTTCTCCTGAATTTTGAGGCAAAGAGTAGCCAATGGTAAAGATAATTGTACATGTTTATATATTATCTATGTTTCTCTACATTATATAATCTCTTTCTTAAGAATACCAATTTCAAGTCTTTTGTTAGGTTTTGGTGAATATTATAATTAAAGATATATGGGTTGAAGTTCTTCAATGAGTGGAGTACTTTATACTTTAGGTAGGTGGTGCCAAGATTTTTATTTGTTAATACATGTTTTATGTAACGTGTAGTATATAGGTGTAGGAAGGGATGTCTAGGAAAGGATAGTAATGAAATATCTTGGGATTTATATTATTCCTAAGATATACCTGGGGGTATCCTCATGCGGAAAATAATTATTTTTTCCTAGTATAGATTAGTTTGGTGGTTTTAGAGTTTTATAGTAATGAGGAAACATATTAAGAATTTTGTATTCATGATAAGTTATGTTTTTATAGTCAATATGTGTTATTAAAATGGTGTTGATAATTTATATCATGGTGATAGAGGTTCACCAATGGTGTGGCCTAAGATGTTAGCGATTTCCGCTCACTATAGGGGTTGGGTGGCTGTTGGGGTCTTGTGAACATAGTGAATGGACCATGAGGTGGGTTATTCCACTCATTATGGGTGGAGGCCTCCATATAATAAGATAAATAAGGTGATGTTGTTGAACATCAGTATGGAAGAGGTGAATATTATAGAGTACATGTTTGGTGGTGATAAAGACCACTATATGAGAGTGTGTTTCTCACCGTGTTGAGAGATATGTTTGGACTAGTTTGTGTAATTAATTATAGATATGATGGCAGGGTATTGTGGTGGACCTGAGATAGTCAAGTTTGTTGTGGATGATGTATAACTTGAGTGACATGGTATGTTTCAAAAGTTGAGGATGCTTTTGGTATGATAAACTTAAATGCACCATTGCACTCAAGTGCTGGACAAAGTAAGTAAAGGATCACTCAGGTTAGGTTGAGCTCATGTAGAGTAGGTTGTGTGATATATGGTTATTATTATTTATTATTCTTTATATACAATTATATATGTATGGATATAATATTGGGAAACCGCTAGAGGGGTCCAACTGAGTTCATACTCACACCTTGCATGAGCCCTTTTAGATGTGTACAAACTATGTATTTTGGCATAGTTATGGGGAATAGATAATCATTAGAATATTAGTGGAAAGGGATGTGCATATGGTCAATGGGATATATAGTTTGGTTATGAAGGTGGGTTAGGAGGTTCCTTGGTGCTAGTATGGTAGTTATTTTTGGTTATTTTATACATGTTTATTTGAACCATGTTTCCAGTACTCCCCAAGTGTTCATGGAATAGACTTAATCCACATCTTATGAGTAGTCCATCATCATGCCATGGTTATAATAGGCCTTATCATGGTGCACCACATATGAGTTCCATGTGGGTTGTGTGTCCCACATAGAGATTAGGGCGATTCATATACTAATAAAATATCAAATATAATTCCCTCCCTAGTATGAGGCCTTTTCTAGTGAGTGTAACAAGCCTTAGGGAAGAAAAATCCATGTTGTATTATTCTAAAGTACAGAAAATTGTGCATAGAGTGGTGAGACTTGATTCTGTTAGCTAGTATCAGAGCCTGAGATGCAGTTTTGAACACACTCAAGTAATATTGGGGGTGGCTGAGATTATTGTAAACATGTTTCTAACACTCCCAAAGTGTTAATGAAATGGTATTAACCCCATTATATGAATAGGTTAGTACCTTATTTTGATACTAATAGGTAATGTCATGGTAGAAAACATATAAGTTTCGTGTGGGGTGCGAGTCCCGCATTGATGGAGGGGGATATCGATGTGCTAATGAAATATCAAATGGTGACTCCTCCCCAAAAAATGCCTTTTCTAGTTAGGGTAGTAAACCTGAGGGAAGTAAAAATCATGAGGTATTATGCCAAAGAAGACACAATGATACTTGGAGAGATGGGATTGACCCTATTAACTATTGTTGGAAAAATTCATTTGGTGTTTTACATTATTTTTTTTATTATCAATTAAATTTGATTATTGATGTTAAAGAAGTTGTTGAGAATATATTTTTGGAAGAAATATATCTAGAAGATAGATTCTAAACCATAGATAAAGGGGTTACACCATAAAGTAAGACTGGGTAATGGTAAAACTCATGCTATATAAGGGTTAGGCCATGGTGGAATTTTTGTAAGGGTTGGGCTTACAACATAGTGAAGTGGGATACACTATTATGGAATGACGCTTAAGGTTAATCCTGATATACATAAGGGTCATATTGTTTACAAATGGTCTTAATGTAAGGGCAAATCTCACGTAAAGGTAGATTCAACTTCTCATTTATTGCGTAGAGGTAGTCACCTAGATTAAGTAATGGTAAATTTGTTTCTCACACAATAACACTAAGGACTATAACATAGGGATGGTTAGATAAATTTTTGGTGTTATTAGTATTTCAAGGGTACCTATGATGTAGAGAATAGAATACACCATAGTCATGTTAGAAATGTCCACACTGCGTAAACTACTTGTTACATGAAAGGTGCGATTTTGGAAGAGTAGATGTTTTTATGATTTCCAATTCTATTAGTGTACATATTTTAGTAAATATATTATTACATAGTAATTCCAATGATTGAATAGGTTGAGTAAATCTTGGTGAGGCTTGTTAAGAGGATTTATTCATGTGAGATTTGTGGTTTTGTTCAATTACAGAAGACTACACCATTAGGATGAATTCTATTCAACATTTCTATATTGATATAACATTTCACACCATGGTGTAAGGTACTATCCCATAGTAAAGGCATGTAATAAGAGGAAAATTCTATAGAATAAAATACCAAGCCACAAAAAAATTATTTTCAGACAACCTGTAATTTTTAAATATGGAGTTATAGTTTGAGAGTCTAGGGATTTTATGAGAATTAAATTGATATTAATATCTAAATTTAGGTGTGAATTACACATTTATTAATCTCAAAATAATAAAGGAAGAAAATTTTATCCCAACCCTTGGAACAAAAGGAGTCGACTTAATTCTCTAAAACTATACATATTAGTTTAATAGACTATAAAAAAAATAATTTAGGGAAATAATATAAGGTTTAGGATATGTAAGAGAAGGAAATTCTTAGATTTTTATAAAAATAAAAGGATTAAATTTTAATAGATATTTTCTCACTAGAAAAGAATTAGGATGTTCTAAAGAGACACATAATTTCAGGTGTATTTTCATACACATATCATGTGAAGAATAAACTATCATAAGAGTAGTGAGAACCGATTTATGGGGAGAGGTGGTGATATTTTAGAATATTTCGAGGACAATGAGTTTGGAGGGTAAGTGTGACCACTATATAGTGTAAAACAAGTATAATTAGTGTGATTTAGTGTTTTAGGTTCACAAGAAAATTTTCATGCATTCTCTTTGGATCAGCCTATTTGGGTGAACCAAGTAAAACTAATTGTGTCCTCCTATTACTTTGATTTCTCTAGAGAGTTTTTGAGGGAGAGAAAGAAGTGGTCTTCTTATCAAGAGAATAAGATCATGATCATGGAAAGATAATGTTTAAAAACTAACATACCTTGATTAAACCCACTTATTAGGGTATAATCCTTATTGGGGACCTACTAGTGGTATTAGAGCATAGATTTTGGGGTGATGTTTCTCTCTCTATCTCTAAATCATGACAATGGTAGAAGTTGTTAATTATAATGGATTATCAAATTTCAAATGAAAAAATTTCTAATTATGGAAGAACATGATGAAACATTATTTTAAGTATTTTTTAATGGGAGTATATATAATATCCATTCATGGTTTCTTAGAAAGTATGGAAATTATAGCCTTATCAAAAAGAGACCACAAGAAATTGGATACCGATGAAATGGAAATCAATGCATTAAGGGGAGGCTGGAAAATCCTATATATACCAAGATAATTTCTTGAAAATACTATCATTCAATGTGAGAAAATATATGAATGTCTATAAAGGTGATTCTATAATTTGAGAGGAATAAGCTCAATACTTTGGAATAAATATTAAGATATGAGGATGATCCCAACCAAAATAATAGATGCATTCTTTGATCACATAAAAGAATTTGTAGAAGATATACATGGACTTGGAGATAACATTTATGATGTCAAAATCATTAAAAAAATATTGAGGATTATACCTTAATGTTTCAATGAAAAGGTATCTATTATTAAATAAAAAGATACAAATGAAGTTTCTTTGGACAAATTATATTATACTATTATTATATATGAAATGAAGAATGAAGGGAATTAATTCATATCATAGGAGAAATAAAATAAGTTATATTTTAGAGAAATGGAGAAGCCTTATATAAAACAATATAAATGGAGAATATTTCTACTAGTTGATGACCTTCATTTCCTCTAACCTAAAGAGATGAAGTCTTAAATCAATCTAGGTCAATTTGACACGTCACCCAATCTGGCTCGTGACAAAGCCTCAAGTACACCTCCCCATATGATAGAGGTTGTTGACTAATGATGAGGACCTAATACATACAATGGGGAGACTATTACCTTATATTAGAGTAAATATATAGAAGAAATAAACCAAATAAAACTACATTAATAAATATCAGAGTACACACCATTAAAACAGGCATAAAACATGCTATAATAAATGTAATGCGACATACAAATTCATGTTAATGCTATAACATATAGTTAATGGTTTCCCATTGGGTCTAGCATATATATAGGTAGTAAATAAATAATGAAAATAAAATATACAATGGGCTCCACTACCAATTTCAATCCATACCTCATACCTGATTTCCTAAACTACTGAACTGCTCGAGATGATCATTAGGATCCACATGATAAATCCCACGCCATAATAGAGAACTAGGCCTTGCCTCCATCCCCCATGAAATCTATTATCTATCTAAAATAAGACATAAGGTCTTCATGCACACCAAGGTGGATGTACAAGGGGTAAGAAATAAATCTCATCAGGCCACCCTAATGGTGAAACTATAATCTATTGTTATATGGAAGTGTGTGTATATATGATATGAATAACCTTGTTGAAAACTAATAACAATTGGAATAAAATAAACAGGGATAGAATAAATAAAATAAATAGTGAATCTTATGTTCTAAACTGACACCTAAGGTAAATCTACCCCATTTATGGATTAATGCAAAGGAATTATAACATGTGGTTCACCAAACCACACAACACTTAGCGCATATATGAGATTAAAAAAGAGATCCATATTTATAGCATGTCAAAATTCCTAAATAATTGACCTTATGATTTAAACCTAGGAATATTAGACAACCAAACGCATCTTTTTTGGATTTAATAATCCAATGGTATTATATAAAATGGAAATAGGAACTCAATGTTTACATTGGAGAACCTTTCTAGTCCCAAATGTCCTATAGAACTAATAGGGAAAATCATCCTACTCATTAATACACATTGAATAAATAGGCCTCATGTGAGCCATGAATTGCAAGAAACTATAACCCATTATGTGAGTTTCTTGGCACCTCATTAGCCCTAATCCCATATTCATATCTAAATAAAAAGGGGGGGTGGTGGTGGTGGACTAATTGAGATTGCACTCAGAGGGGGGTGGGGGTGCAGTCATTTATATTGTCCATTAGATCCTTAGACCCACCTAACAATAGCCAATAGAGGAGAGAATCTAGTAAAACATAGGGCTAACACCTCAAACTGTAACATCCCTAAAGCTAATCTCACCTCCAAAACCTTTTCAAGGAACCGCCTCTAATATCTAATTCCTAAGGAACCAAACACAAGGGCATCAGTAAACACTCATACCCATCAGCAAAAATGATGAACCTTAGCATAGAACCTCTTAGTGTCACTAATAAATGAGGTTTCCTTACTAGGTATAACAATGAATGGGGAACCAACTATGGTCTCATGAATAAAATCCAATCCCTAGGTTGTTCTTAACCCAAAAGAACCTCATTCGTACATTTTAAAAAACAATAAATAATTTGAAAAACCTCTCCCATAAGGGAAACCTCAAAGGTAACCACACCCATAAGGGAAACCTTAAACAACACCATTCCCACAAGGGTACCTTCAAGAAGTACCACTTCCACAATTGAATCATTAAACAACACCACACCCATAAGAGAATCCTCAATGAGTCCCTTAGACTCATCTCACACTCCACTCAACAATACCTAGCTATACCTGATTCTCTAAGATGTCTGAATATCCCAATGTCTCTAATTGAACTAAACCTAAAGCAACTAGTTACCACTCCCATCCAAGATACCACTCAATCCTACCTTCTAGGTACTATTCGAAGGAAACTCTAACTAAACCCATATACCATCCACAATCTAGGAAACCAAAAAAATCATGACCCTTAAATGTGACTCATGAAAGACTCAATACTCATGAAGATTCTAAATAAAAAACTCACAGAAATCCTTCTTCGAAATCTTTACCAAAACAAAACACCTCACATACAGAATATAAACAGCAAAAGGATTCCAATATCGCACACTATATGGAAAAAAATTAAAATAGACTTCTTAGAAGTCTGATTTTGACCCTAGGGTAAAAAATTAGTGAATCACACCAAATAAGAAAAGTACATGGCATGAACCTTGAGTACCTGAAATGTAATCCCAAAGACCCCCCATGGTCATGTCATACAACCCAATCGACATTTAATTTTCACAAGAACATTGTGTGAACTCACCCTATATGATGTTTCACCTTCAGTGGGTTCTTTTACATGTACCTAGCCATGTACCTTACATGGGATATATCCAACCCCACCACACACCCTCTGACTACACACTATACATGGTGTCTGGCTATTTACATTACATAGAAATGTACCCATACACATGATGTCTACCTAAATACCTAACTATATCTTGATCCACTATACACAGTGTGTCCCAAACACACATGATTTTTAGTCATATTATTCAACCCCAAACCCAAAATTAAGAACACATGATGTGTGTTATATGAACTACATACCATTTAATCATGTTTTCCTAAACAAAAAATCCCTATGATCAACCTAAAACCTCTATTTCTCTAAAAACAATCAACCCTATTGGGGTCCCCGACAACACATAATGGGATTCTAAAACTAAAAACGATGATTATATAGGGATTTGTATCTAAAAAATTAAACAGGTCCCACCTTACAGTGAAAGTGTTGACGCTTTGGTGATAGATATGCGAGACACCACCAATGAACCCTGATCAAACTCTACACCCATTACCTAGCATGACCCCCTTCCCCATATTCCCTATTCTCTCTCAATTAAAGGTAAAAAGTTCGTAGGCCCCTCACGTATATGTGAGAATCCAAAAAGAGGATAAAATAAAAGGGAAAAAATAAAAATAAAGAAAAAAGAAAAACAAAATGAAAATAAAAGAAAAAGGGGCCTCGATCCATCTCCATGACCCAATGCAAGGTTATGCCTCACCTCAAAAAATACCCTCATTTAAAAAACAATTGAAGAGTCATAATTACAATCTGAGAACATAAATTGAGGATATCACCATTTGAAAACACATGAGATTTAGTTCATAGGGTTAAGTCTTTGAGCTTGTAGGTTTAATTTAGTTTTATTTCATTGTGTTGTGTTCCACGATGGTAGATGTAATCAACCTTACATATTAAATATTCGAAAAAAATAAGAACAGATAAAAATTCCACAAAAATCTTATCCTAGTGTAATAAAACTATTATTGGACAAAAATATTTGTTAAAAAATATTTCCAAGATCCTTTGATTGAATAAATTACCATTTCCGCCTCAAAACTCCCCGGTAAAAAAATCAAAATTATTTTTATTTTTTCATATCATTACAAACATAAAATATAAAAAAATACCCATCATAAAGATTCTTTACCAAGAGAAGACTCAATGGTCAAAGAAATATTATGATTCAACCTAAAAAATAGTGCATCCAACATCACCATGATCATCCATAGACCAGTCGTATAGTACCCTGAAGACTCATAACATGAGGGTCTTTCATCTACGACTGATAAGACACTCCCCATAATATGAGTACCATTATAATTTACCTAAGAATAAAACACAAAATATAAATATCCAAACTCTATCCCCTATTATATACAATGTCTAGATGTGGTCTAATAACTCACATTTGAGAGACAACCTGAAACAACAACCACCGGTCATCTTCATCTCACCAGGAATGACCCTCCCTATGCTTATAAGGCCACTTAAAATGAGGATCAAGAATTATAAAAACTAATAGTATAATAACCACCATATGGATTCACTTATAAAAATCCTCAAGAACTAAACAATAAAGGATAGCATGACTAAAACCACTGACCATTCTCCCCATACTTTTCATCTCTAACGTGCTGGAGAACCCTTATTACTCCTATTCAAAAATACAACATCTGCCTCATTCCATGACTAACCACATGACCAACCATTGACCAAGAATCAATGTAAAACCATGAGGACTAACCATGATCCCAATATCCCACTAGTAGGTCAACTTGAAACAATAGAGTCAAGACTCAAACAAAACATACCCTCTTAATACAATCACAGAACTAGGAGCACTCTGAATGCTTTAATTCTCAATCTGAAGGAAAAATTATTCCTAAAAACACAAATTCTATGGGAAACCATAACCTAAGGGAAACCTGATCCTGATCCAAAAGCCTCTCTGGAATCCTTTTCTTCACTTATCCACCATAAGAAACAATTGGGAATCCAAATCCCACACCGACCCATGAGGGTCTCCACAAATTCCCTGATGAAGGTACTACATTTCCACCACTGATGAATATCTCCTTAATGGATCCAAATGTCCTGTTATCATTGTGAAATACATGTAGTTCAGTTTAGTAAAATTCCACCAATGATATATATATATATATATATATAATAACACTATATAAGTCATTTAAAATAATTTAAACAACTGAGCCTCCATCATTAGTGAAATCACACACAAATATAAAAATTCATTATGAATCCTATATGTCTGATATTATACATGTACATGGGCCTCTCACCAATATTCTAAGATTAGAAACCAATAAATAATAAATATAAACTCCAAGTGCGTCACCCAAGGTGAAATCATACAACTATAAAAAAAGAAACCATGAACATCAATACCATAACCCTGGTAACTTAGACTTCCTCTCAGAAAAGGAATTAATGATGAACCAATCTAATATCGATCAAAAGATTCCAAAAATTCCTAAACCACCTACCTACTAACCCATAAATTCAAAAATCAAGATAAACTATGATAAATCTTTTTCATGAACTGGCCCAGGTAGACTTGACATGTCACCTAACCTGGGTTGTAAGAAGGCCTCAAGAATCCCTCCACATATGAAAAAGGTTTCTAACTAGTAGTGAGGGAATAATACATACAATGGGGAGACTATGAACTTAAATTAGAGTAAATAAAGTGTAAATAAACCAAACCCAACCACATCCATAAACATTATAGTATGCAAACATGAAATTTTTAGTAACAACATGCTATAATAAATGGAATGCGACATACAATCTCATGATAATTCTATAATAGAATGAAATTGTTCTCCCAATGGGATAACCACATATATATAGTAAATAAATAAATAAAATAAAATATAAAATATACTCCACTAATAACTTTGAGCCATACAACATACCTGATATCCACAACAGTACTTCTCCATCTCAATCATCAGACTCCACACGATCAATCATACACAGTCATGAAAAAATAGGCATAAGCCTCATCCATCATACAACCCATGATCCATCTAAAAGCAGACATAAGGTTTGTTAACACACCAAGGTTAATGTATATGGGGTGATGAATAAATCCCAATAAGCCACCACCAATGGTGAACCTATAATATGTTGTCATATGTAAGTGCGTGTAAATGTGATATGACCATCCCAATCAAAAAATAATAACAACTGGAATAAAATAAATAGGGATGAACAAAATAAAATAAAAAAACCTCATGTTATAGCCAGACACTCAAGGTAAATCTACCCATACTTTGTCCTAATCCAGAAGATTTATAGCTCGTGGATTACCCATCCACACAAAACATGGCATATCCACCAAATTAAAAAGGATCGTAAAATTTATAACACATAAACATGAATTAAGTATAAAAAATAGTATCTCACTATAGGTTTCTAAGAAAACCATGTACAACTATTGGGATCTAGGACTCAAATTATATGATCAAAACTAGTGATAAAAAATTGAGGTTGACACTGGAGAACATGTCTAATCTTGTAAGTCCTACATAACTAACTTGGAAAATAATCCAACCCATCAGTGCACTCTACTTGAATAGGAAACTAGGGATCCTTGATATCCTAGTAAAACATAACCCACTTCATGAGTTCCTTGACACCACACTATACCTAAGCCCCTATCTAAATAAAATACTAAACATTAGGAGTGTGTTTACTAATCTAGATTTTCCATTAGCTCTCTATACGGACCTATCACTACCCAATAGAGGATAGAATCCATTGAAAATCAATTCCAATGCCTCAACATATAATATCCATAAAACATATCTCACCTCAAAACCCACAGCAAGGAACTGCCTCCAACATCCAATCCCTTAGCCACCAAACACAAGGGGGTCAACCAATACCCCCACAACATAACAACAATGATGAATCACAAAATTTACCATCTTAGGGTCACCAATAAACAATTAATCCTTAATAGGTCCAAAAAAATATAGGGCACCACTATGGACCCTAAAAGAAAATCCAAGACTTAGGACAGTTTGATCATAAAAAACCTCATACAGTCATTCCATCACACAAGCCAAACCCTGATAACACCTCACCCACAAAAGAAACCTCAAAAATCACCACACTCAAAAGGGAAACCATAAACAACACCATTCCCACAAGGAAATATTCAAACAATACAAACTTTACAAGGGAATCAATAATTAGTCCCTAAGACTCATCTCAAACTCCACTCAATGTCACATAACCACACCCAATGGTCTAAAATGTCTCCCTATTCCAACGTCTCAAAGAAAAATATAACTAGAGAAACTATCTATGAATCTAATCCAAGAGACCAATTGATCCCACATTTCATGAACTATCCAAAAGAAGATCAAACAAAACCCACATGGTGTGAAAAATCCATATAAACCGAAAATATCACTATCCTTAATTGATACTCATGCCAAATTCAACCCTTATAAGAATTATAAATAAAAAACTCAAGGAAAGCCTCCTTCAAAATTTCACTTAAACCAAATACTTCAAAATTATCCTCTAAACAATGAAAGGATTCCACCATCTCTTCATATTTTGGAAAACATTCTGAACATACTACTCAAATGTACAATTCTAATTTTTGATTGAAAAATAGGTAAAAGACCTCATGGAGGGAAACTACATGGAATACACCATGATTACATGGTGTGTAACCACAAAGATCCTCCTTGGATATGTATCACTACCCACTTGGTGTGTACTTTTCCCAATTACATGTCATAATATTATTATTTATAGTGTATCAACCACATTGGGTTCCCATCCACGTACCCCACCCAATATTTATCCAAGTCTACCACATGGCCTCTTTCCTTATAATATGCATAGAGTCCGACTGTATACATTACATAAACATGTACCCTTGCACTAGGTGTCTTTCCAAGTAATCGGATACACCTCAAGACACTATATACTACGTTTCTTGAACACACATGGTGTTTAATCATCTTCCTAAACCCCATACCAAAAATTAAGAACACATGACGTATGTTCTCTGAATTACACACCATGTGATCCGGTTTTCCCAAATAGAAACCCACATGATCATCTCGAAAACCCTGTTTCTAAGATAAAAACCATAAATTGTCCCTTTGGGGGTCACAAATAAAGGGATTTAAAATATAAAATGAAAATTATTTGAGGATTTATAGATTAAAAATTAAATACGACCTACCTCATGGTGAAAATTCTGAATCTTTGGTCCCAGATACGTGAGACACCACCGCTGAACCCTGATCCAACTCCACACCAACTCCCTGGTGTGATCCCCCTCTCCCTAATCCCTGTTATCTACTAGATGAATATAAAATGGAGGGGGGTAATTGTTCATATTAGAGAAACCATAAAAATGAGGATAAAAGAGAAGGGAAAAAATAAAAATAATGAAAAAAGAAACAATAGAAAATAAAAGAAAAAGGGCCTCAGGCCTGAGACCGACACCTATCACAAGGTTATATCTTACTTAATATAAAACCAATGCTCTAGGATCAACCATATATTCATAATTCCAATCCAATACTTCAAACATAAGATATCACCATTCTAATCCATGTGAATATTTAATATTTAACTAATTAAAAATTAAATATTTAGTGAATATACAAGTGTCACAGAATTATATCAAACTTCTATACTAGGATAAACACCATATTATAGGTAAAAAAAGTGATCAAAAAATATTTTAATGATCCTATGATAGGATAAATTATAAATTTTTCCTAAAAACCACCTAAGAATTAAATTTAAAATTTCTTATAATTTTCTTAGCCCATGATGGCGTGGTTTTTCCCAGGGGAAAATTAAAATTTAAAGTCAACCTTATACTCAATTTATTTAAGTGTGGTAAAATTGGACACTTTTAGATATATTTACCTAAAAATATTAGGATGATATTAAATATGACTCTCTTTCTAAGAAAGGGTCACAACATAGGTTCTCCAAAAGGATAAATTTCCTTTCATTAGAAGATGAAAGTGAAGAGGAATCCAAAATAAAAGATGTTAAGGATTTTAGGGACAACATTGAAGATGCTATAGTGTTTTTTATTCATAGGATACAAATTAATGATGGTGATGTTGAAAATGATTAATTTGATAGTAGATTTTAATTTCAGTTAGATTTCAAAGAAACCCTTTAAGTGATTGTAATATTGAAAGACAAAAACAATAATGAAAATACAGTTGTTCATGACTCCAAACATTATATACAAACATAGGAGGAAGATAATTTAGAACTAAAGGTAATGTTTGAAAAACATAATCTATAACTTCTAGAAACCTAGATAGAGAGGCCGATCTAAGATTCAAAATTTAATATTAGGACTATATATTTGATGGGGTATCTAAATATTTTAAATATAGAGCTAAAAGAATCAAATAACTCAAAGTATAAGTCATGATGTAGAAAAACAATGTGAGGGTTTGGAAGGAATCCTCACCATCGCTATGATAGCAGGAAGTTAAAGTGAAATAGTGAAAAAATTACTTCAAGTTGTGTATACTTAAGTACTTATTCATATTCTATGAGTCAAATTATGAAAAAAATAGAATGTTATTGTGAATCATGATCACAAGGATAAGATATCCATGTTTTATGATGAATGAAAGTTTCATTACCCCAATAAAAGTGTATTTGAAAGAAACTAAAAATAATGTTATTTAAGTAGTAAAGGGTGAAAATTGGTAAACAAAAAATAGGTTTTATTACAGTGGAATGTTGGGACACATTCAATATGAATTTTATATTTCCAAGAGGTTTTTAGAGACCAACAACACAAAAATCGACAAATATTTTTTTAGTATTTTATTATCCTTTTAATGGTTATTGATTTTTGTGTGAATTATAAGGGAATAAGTAAACCAATTATATTTAATGGGTATAATAAAAGGTGACTCATGATATACAAATAAGTTGAATAAAGTAGTCATAAGTGAGCTAAAATTGGTTGGAAACTCAAAACTAATTTATTTTTTTGGAAAATTAGTAAGAATATATATATACAAAGATTCAAAAAACTTATTATTCTTCCAAATATGTTAACTATAAGTCATGGATTAAGAATAAGAGACATGATAAGGAAATATTTGATGATATTTATTTGAGAGAAATATTTAATTCTGACTTATTGGATTTGGACACTATATATATCTCACTCATGATAAAAAATAAATATCTTATTAGTGATATAAAATATGATAAAAATGAAGAGGCTTTATTTTATAATAATATAGGACTCAAAATTATTGTCTCAAATAAAGTCATGTTTTGTGGAAAGGATCTTAGAAGAATATATTTTCCCTTGGTCAAAGGTCTCAGTAGAAATCTTCTTAGTTTAAGATAGTTGTGTAGCCAAAGCAATGATGTGGATTTTTGAAAGAATAAATGTGATGTTAAATCAATAGAAGGATCATTTTTTAACATGGAATAGTAAAAAAGTGAAATATTTACCTTATTAGTGATTAAAATTGGTTTATACTATCCATAAATAATGAAAACAAGTTATGGAATTGGTGACTTATCCATATGAGCCAAAAATCCATGTAAAATATATAAAATAACAATGCAACTCAATATTTCTCCAAGATCAACAACGATAACACTCATACTTGTGGTTCTTATCAAAAGGGAAAGATAATTCAAAAATACTTATAATCTAATGAAAGTAAAATCCTTAAGATTACATGAGCTTGTTCATGTGGATGTTTGTGGGATGATATCACCTAAATAAGTATTATCTTTTATTTATTGATGATTTTAGTAGTATGACATGGTTAATGGTTATTACTTACAAAACTGAGTTATTCAGGTGTATCACTCAATACTAAATTGAAACTAAAAGGATACTTGGTTAAAAATCCAAAAGTTTTTCACCACCAATTGTATATAATTCAAAAATGACAGAGTAAAATAATATCTATGAAAGAAAGATATTCATTATCAACTATCACCAATGATAACACCTTAGTAGAATGAGGTTTTTAAAAGGAGGAAATGAATAATCATCAACATGGATAAGGATATTATTTTAGGAAGGTCCCTATTAGAAAAATATTTGAAATAAACAGTTCTTTAAGTGGTATATATCTCGAATGGGGCATTTTTATTTTCAAATGAAGGTAATTATCTATATGAAATCTCTTATGGAATGAAGTTTGAACTCAATTAATTCCAAGTGTTTGGAAGAAAATTATTTATTATAAATAAATAAAATAACATAATATTTAAACCATGTGTATAAAATGGTATTTTTATTTTATATTAATAAAATAGTAAGCAATATAAGTTTTATAATAAATGGTTACATAAAATAATCAAAATTAATGATGTTTCCATAACTGAAGAAGATAAAATTTCAAATATGGGTGAGTAGATTTCAATTTTATATGAGAAAAGTTCACATAGGAAATTTTTTTGGAGGATGAATTTGATAAAGATTTATATGGCTTAGGGAGTGTTCAAATGGATCTAGAAACATGTTCAAGTAGATGATCTTGCAGGTAAAAAATGACTAGAAACAATATTATTGGTGACTAGAAAGACCGAGTTCAAACAATAAAGATGAAAGTAATTTTTTTATCTATATCATGTTTAACCAAAATACTTTGAAAAATATTCCAAGGTTGAAATTTTGGTGATGGTGATGAATAAAGAATCACTCTTGGGAAATTTTCCTAAGGTCAGAAAGAAAGAATGCGATCAGAACAAAGTGGATTTTTTGAAACAAACTCAATGAAGATAAAAATGTGATAAGGAAAAAGGAATTTATAGTGTACAAAGGGTATTCTCAAATTAAAGTCATCATCCATGATAAAGAATTTCATTGGTTTCCTGAATTAAAACTATTCATTTTTCAGCTATGATTGTGAAAAATAGATTCAAAGGGTATTAAATGGACGTCAAATTGAAATTATTGAATAGATTATTAGAATATGAAATATATATTTAATAAAAAATGGTTTTATCCTTGTTAAAGATACCAGTAAGGTTTTCTAGTTTATGAAGTAATTATGTGGCCTTAAAAAACCATTAAGGTCTTGGTACTCATAACTGGATCAGTACCTAAAGAAGCTTGGTTTTCATATAGTATAGGTTGACTATAACCAATACATCAAGAAGGAACAAATTCATTAGATGTTGGTTCTTGTATATTATAATGAAATAATCTTTTGAAACTCAAATTTTACCCAATGCAATCAGTTTTTATAACCCAGGAAGTGAGAATTCGAGTTGTCTCTAATAAGTGAATTCTTATTTTTCCTTGGCTTGTAGATTACTCAAAGTCAAAATGGGAAATTTATTTACAGAAAATAAATATATTTAGGAGGTAATTAAATGGTTTATAATGGATGAATCTAAATCAATGTATACTTTGATGATGGCCTATAAAAAATCATAAAAAGATAATGAAGATAAGAAGGTTGATGTGAATTTTTATAAGAAGCTTATTAGTAGTTTACTCTATTTGAAATACAGTCAACTAGATATTGTCTCTGATAAATGTTACCCTAAATGTTATCAAATTTGTCCAAAATAGTATCACATTAAGGGTGTGATATAAATAATTCATTAAATTAACCATATAGTAGATTTTGGGAAGCTTTATTATAGTAATTCACAACATCAAATTTTGAGCTACACAAATATAGATTGGGAAGTTTTGGTTGACAAATGAAAGTATAATTTGGGAGGTGTGTTCTATCTTGGAAGATATTATATTTATTGGAAAATTAAAAATAAACACATTATATTATTAATAAATATATAGACAGAGTATATCATGAAAACTCAGTCCTGTACCCATTTGATATGGATAAAACAACAACTTGAATAAGTTGGTATTGATGTGGTTTACCATATTCTAATCACGTTTGGTAACTCAACCGCTATAAATATTAATAGAAAACCCATTAAATACTCAATTAAAAATCACATTTATATCCAATAAAATTTCTTTAAGTAGATTAATAAGTTATAAATTTAGTTTATGTACCTATAAATAATCATGTGGTTAACATAATGACCAAAACACTCTCCAAGAAAGATTTTAAATGATAATGGTTGAATCATGGAGTCTAAAAAAACCATATCACTAGATAGTGTTGGAGTTTGGATTCCTACTAACAAATGGGAACTTATTTTAAATAAATGTATGATTTATTTCCTTAATTAATTTATTTTATTTCTAACTTTACTTTGTAAAAATTTAAAGAAGTTATATTTGGGTTTGTTGACAAGGAGTGAATATTCAATCCTACTATTTAGGGAGAGAATGATATGTGGGGAGAAATATAAAGTCACTCATTTTGTTAAGAGGGATAATTATATTTAGGTAGAATATTGTGTGTGTTTTACTTATTGAAAAAGGGGGGTAATACTCAGGGTTAAAGTGTACTACTCAAGAGGAGAGTGTTTGCTTAAAAATTTTGGGGATAAGATTGTGAAAGTGTAGTGTGGAATAGAATATTAAATGCATGAATTTCAATGAGTTGATATTATTAGGATTATATTATAAATAAATCATTTATAACACTAATATTTTTCTCACATGAGTTTAGAATTTGTGATTGATGAATCATAGATTCATCCCTTGAAGTAAAGAGCATCCGGAAGTGGTGAGGTTCAAAAAGTTTCTCAGGCCATATATTATTTTTTTGGTTTAGAGTTTTATATGAAAGGAAAAGTAGTATTTTCCTTGGAGATTTCAATAAACCCAAAGGGGTGATTATTTGAAAAAAATACCATTGGTGTTTCTAATGGATTTTTTTGTTAAAAATTTTATCTAAGTGTTGAAGTTAAATAAGTTTAGTGAGAATAGGTTGCTGAAATCTGTATGGAAGATAGATTATACATTAAGTAAAAATGGGATAAACTATAAAAGATGGATGTGTAAAGGTAAAATTGAAGCTGTATAATTGTCTGGACATGATTATGTTTGCGTAAGGTTCAAGTATATTCCATAAGGAAGTGGGATACCCCATAAAGGAATAACATGCATGGGTAATTCACATCTACGTAAGGGACGTCTAGGTTATGTGAGGGTCTTCATACAAGTGAAATTATCTTGTAAAAATTGATCTAACATGACCCATTATTACATAAAGTTAAATCTATATAATAATACACAACACTAAGTAATACACCACAGAAATTATCAGATGAATTTTGGTGTTATTGGAGTTTTGAGGGTACCTATGCCATGGTGAACAATATACACTATATATGTGATCGACCCACATCAGAACTTATTATTTATCTTCATAGGGTATATGTGATCGATCCACATCAGAACTTATATTCCCTTATTATTTATCTTCATAGGGTATACTTGTTAAGGAAATAAAATTTATATATGTGATCGACCCACATCAGAACTTATATTCCCTTGTATGAATGAAATTTCCAGGTAAATATTTATCTGGATATTCATATGTGTATATCTATATTTTTTCTATTTATGTTTTAAATTTATTATACTATTGATTTTATTATTTTTATTATTTATCTTCATAGGGTGTAGTCTACCCAATATCACTGATAGACCCTTACTATTATTTAATAACCTTTTTCTTATAGAGAGTCTCACCTAAGGTCTAGTGAAACTTTGATCTGATTACTATGGAGTAAGCTAGATAGGGGAATTATCTGTGATTCCATATCTATGAAAATATCTCAATTATATGAATTAAAAAAATATTTCATTACAATACACTCCCAAGACCTTTTAGTTTTAGAGTTATTTTTTGAGAATTATGAAAAGACATTAACTAATAAAACTCATGTCTTTTTCAACTAATATAAATTTTTCCCTCTATATAATCAACTACTAAATTCATAACAAGTATTCAACCTCTCCCAAAAATTATCCACACAAGATACTCTTATAAAAAATCATATGCATTAATTTTTTTCATAACATGTATAAATGTGAACATAAGAAATGGGTGATATCAAATGCTTATCAAGGTTAAAAAAGTGATAATAATCAAAGATCATAAGTGATCATAATATGAGAATATAGGTATAATTATGATACAAAATAAAGTTATAAAAAAAATAATAGATAAAAAACCAAAACATTATTCATATAATAACATAAGAATACTTCATAAAAATTTCATATATCATAGAAATGAGGCATACTTAGAGAATTAGGAAAAAACACAAGTATTGGAAAACATCAACTTCATGAGTCACACTCTCAAACCCTTACTTGTGAGACAAAATAATTATACCCATGAATATATTACCTTTGTGAGTCACACACCCACACCCTCACTTTCTAACAACTAAATTGTTCCCTCATATACATACCTCATGAGATTTACACTTTAACTTAATGGATTATAGGGTGATATAGGACCCCAACTATCATCATCCATACATAAGAGTGTCACTAAAATAAACTATCATAATATCATAAAGAACCCATGTAAAGAAAATGGGTTTTATATACCATTAAAATGAAATCATAAAATGATAAAATTTATATTGACATCATTAAACATGAGAACCAATGAAATATAAATTGGTATCTAGTGAAATTATGTAACTCTCTAGATAAATACCCTTCAAATTAGACAAAAAATATTATTTAAACCATATAGATAAAGGGTATATTATATATTAAATAATTTCTATAATTAATCGATTAATGTAATCTAAGTGAGCACCCTTAAATCAAATGAATAAAAAACAGTATTCACAAAGGAAAAAAATTGGAAGAGAAATTATGGTTATACACTATAGAAGATTAGGCAAGAAAAATTCAGTGATGACTAATTTATTTGGTAGATTATATCATTAAATAATCCTTATATATAAATAAAGTGGATTTTTTTATTTGATTAATATACTCTATCAAGAATAAGATATGTTAAATTAAATTTCATTTAATGAAAAAACATTTTAGGAGTTTTATAAAAATAGTTTGTAAGTAATAAATATCATTGATCTTTTGAGAGAATTTTTAAAAAATATTTTATAAAACTTGGATAAAAATAGTTTCTTTTAGAAATATTGAAAATTGAGAGATAATGTTTTATATAAAATGAAAATTTTGGTTGAATGATATGTTCACATAGAAATTATAAAAGATATTATTTGGTTGAAAATGACCCATAGGGAAAATGTAAAAATGATTCTATTTTGAAATATATAAATTCAAGGTAGTTGAAAGGGAACCTTTTCAATTTTCAAAAAAATACACTAATATTCATAAAAGTTTGATTCGAA
Source organism: Viscum album (assembly GCA_963277665.1). NCBI lineage: Eukaryota > Viridiplantae > Streptophyta > Magnoliopsida > Santalales > Viscaceae > Viscum > Viscum album. Next base: position 979,921,832 of record OY728123.1, read on the forward strand.
GATAAAATTGAGTGAATAAGAATTTTTTTGTATTAAAAATACCTGTTTTGAAAACCAAATTGCCTAAAAAGATTATAGAAATTCCAATTTAAAACTAGATAAAGAGGAAAAAAATATCCAAGGTTAGAAATAGGGAGATAAAATGATGGTTATAATGAAAATAAATACTATTCAAATCCCCCTATATGGGAAATTACATTTTGAGAGATCTTTATTTTAAAATGAGGTTGGGAAAAGAAACCTTACAGCTTGAGTAACATTAAAATAAAAACTCTTGAAGGAAAATGAGTTTGAAACTGATCATAAAATACCATAAACGATATATATTTTATGATATGATATAAAAAATTGTAAATATATAAACAATATAAAATTAAATTGGTTCATAATAAGAAATGCGTCTCTGGAAATATGAATTGAGAATAAGAAACCGTTTCAAGTAAAATATTTTTATAGTAAGAATAATTTGATAATGAGGTGATATGGAAGAATTTTAAAATCCCATAAAATAAGGAAGAAATATAATAAAAATTATTACATAGGTATAAAATATAAACTTGGAATAAATTAGTTAAATAAAAAGATTAGTAACTCAATGAAAGTAAACTGAGTTAGCACATGACCTTATGATTTTTAAAAATTTTGAATCAAAATCCCTTACAGGATTTGATTTCAAATAAAAACTTAAATCCCATTAATAATGAGAGAATAATGATACAAAATATTAAAGTATAATTAGATACACCATTCCAAATAAAACATGGTGTATATTAAGAAGTAAGTCTCAATGGATTGAAAATTACGACAAGAAACCCTTACCATAGTCCTGATTCACTCTATGCATGCACCTAAAATCTTGAATAATGAAATTAAGTTTATTAGATACCTTATTAGGGACCTTATCAATCAATGTTTCATTTAATAAGGTCCATTTATTTTCATGTTTCATTTATTTATCATATAATTATGCTTTTGTTTGTTATTTTGTGTGAAAATTGAATTGGTATCGGCTTATTTTGATAATTGTTTACGATTAAAGTTGATATTTTAATAATAATTTAAATATATAATATAAAATTTTATAACCATTAAACAATAATTATTTTATTACTAAATTATAATAACATTATTATTTAAGTTCCCATATTTATACAAGATAGAGTTTTATAGAATTGCTAATGTAGGTGGTTAAACTGACCCAAACAAGAACACATTATAACTTGATTGGTAAGTATGGTTAAGGAAATGTATAATATCAATATAACAAAATAATAATGATATTACTTAGGTATTTTTAATTTGGTGAATCATATTTAAATTATTTTGGATAAATAATTAAAATCAAGTTGAAAAATAAAAAAAATTACTTTGTGGAGGTGATAGTCTTCACAACGCACGATTAACATTTTCATTTCTTGAAGAATGAGATGGAATTAAGGTGGATTATAAATTTTCAATTAATAATAATAGTAATAATTATATTATATATTTAAAATTTATTTTAAAATTAAATCCTAATTACTAATGAAGATAGGAAATAGTTAAAAATGGAAGACATCATTTCATGGAGGTGGTATCCTGCACAAATGCATGATCAACGTTCTTTTGTTTTTATAAGTTGATGGAATGGAATAGATAATGATTGTTTTATAATATAATAAAACTTATGTAAACTGATATTGAGTTAATTTTATAACCATGGTTAGGATAAATTTAGAAAGGGGAAAAATAAGAAGATATGGTTAAGGATTAAGTAATAATCATGTTGGGACCTCAAACTTTCTCTTGAAAGTATCCTTAGAAATGAAGGGATTGGGATAAATCCTGGTGACAATGGGACTTTGTAACACCCTGAGATTTTAAAATAATATAATAATATTATATAGCATATATGCATGGAACACCTAGCATATAATAAAATATAACACCCTGAGACTTTATAATATATTTATTTTTAAATAAATTCAATCTCTTTAATAGCTTAAATTATATGTAAGAGTGAGTTTATCCTTCGTTACACAAAACACAAAGTTTAAATGAAATATGAAATATTATTAAAATATTATTAATTAATATAATAGTTATCACCTATCCATTTTAATTACAGGTATGAATATTACTAACTAAATTATGAAAATTATGGACATATATTGATTGTAAATAAAATAAGAATCATTTACAAGAAAAAAGAAATGTTTTTTTAAAAACTGTATCTTTTCTAAAAGATGGTTTAGTAATTCTTTGCACACATAATTTAAAATTATTTTTCAAAATTTTTAGGGAATTTATTTTATAAAATAAACTTCCTTTTTGAAATTATAATATCAAAATTATCTTAGGAATAATTTTTTAGATTTTTATGAAAAGTTTCATTTTTTGATGAATTATGAGCAATACTGAATTTTAATTATAAAAAGACTTTTCATTTAAATAATTTATAATGTTAAATTATATTTTAAATTTGAATTAAGGAAAAATTAGTACAATTTTATATCAATTAATCTAATTTATGTCATTGGAATAATTTTCATACTGAATTTCTTTATAAAAACTTTGTAATCTTTTGGAGATTTTCTATTTAAAAACCCGTTTTCTCTTTACGTCTGTAGGATTAATTTTAAATTATAATTTTCTAATTATGTGAATTTGATTTCAAAAAATGGATTTAATATTTTTTGGTAGAATAATATATAAATTTTAATATCTTAAACTTATTTTTTTTATCAAAATTAATAGTGAAAAAGTAAAAATTAATTACTATTGTTAAGGTAAAGATGAATTTATCAAGGGTTAAACTAAGAAGATAAGTGAAAAAATGACTTAACAACTTTTCAAAACCACATTTTAGGGACATATCTACACCTTATATCTTATATTTTAGATAATTTTCCATTTCGTAATCTTTTTGAATGATACAAACATGGGTATGATTTAATCTTTTCAAAATATTACAAATGTGCCACTCACCTCACATATAAAAGGCCACCCCACTCCTCTCTTATTCACACCTTCAAATAAATTTGGTTCAGCCTATACCTACCCAAATAACTTAACAGAATCCTTAATCTCATACTATAATCATTATTTTGGGCATAAAGAAAACATAATATGGATTTGGTGCAACCTAAGGAGGATACTCAAAGAAGAGGAAATGTTTTTCGACGATCACATTTATTTTATTTATTCCTCCACCTAATTAAATTATTATTAAAACATGATTATATAATAAACATAGTATCTTAAATATAATTATATGTTTTTATAATAAATTAATTACATACAACTATTTACACTCTCATAAAATGTTTTACTAAATCATCGTTCGTCTGTACAGAAGACTACCACCTCACAAACCGATCTCATTGGTTTTTTCATTACCACCTATCACAGTTGGGTATGATGTTGGATACCGAGTATATATATATATGATATTTAAAACATAATTATACCTCTAGAGTCATTATATAACACACAAACATATAAATATATGTATATATTACTTTCCATTCTATAGGGGATATGATAATGTTGTTCGTGTGTACGGCCTACTACCGCCTCACCAAGTGAAGTGATTTGTCTTTCACTAATGCTTTACATGGAATTTAATAAGGTTAAAGTTTAAAAATATATTTTATATACATTTAATTATTATGATATTCCTGACATATTTATCATTCTGAAAATATAATATTATTTCTTACTTTTTCACTTACTTAAAGATGATAACATCGTTCAGGTACGTGTGGACTACCACCTTCATAAAGCGATGTGACTTTATTTTCATAACCACATGACATGGATGATATATATAAGTATATTTAATGAAATAATATGGTATATATATATATGATATTATTATAATTCCTAAAATATAAAATATTACTTACCTTCCTTTTCACAATGATCATTGAAAAATGGAGACGCTACTCATGCGTACATACAACCTACCATCTCCATGATCTTAACAAACTTAATTTTTCATAGATATCTTTAATTATTGGTTTTAAAAGTATAATTTATGTAGAAATATGATAAATATTTCATGATTATTATAATTTTAATTATATAACTATATAATATTTTCAAGAACTAGATCTTTTAGGATGAAACTCTTATGGGAAAACAAGATAATTAACACCCGAAATAATGAAAATAATGAAATATTATTAATTAACGTGTGATAAGATATAATAAAATCATCATATATGATATTAAAAATATTAATATGGTTATTTTATAACTTTAAAACATGTTTAAAACCACTATCAATGATTTTAAATCAGGTTCAACCAAAATAAAGTGTGAGGTAATGGATTTCATCTCAATTTCATTCCTTATGGAATATTGTAATATTATGCACCTAATTTCATTTATATAGTGTATATAATACCCATTTGATTTGTTATATCATGATTAATTAATAATTCATGGTATTTTATGTAACAATTTGAATTATTTCATTCAATGGGATTTTACTTGAAAATTACCAATTGGTAAAGAATTTCATAACTAAATTTCTTTTCATTGTGTTATATTACTTATTTATTATCATTGATATTATAAGAATATGTGTATAATGAATTTTGATTATAATATATTTTATTTACACTTTTTTTAATTGGATTTAAATTTTATACACATAATTGATTAATTGATTAATTTTCACTTCAACGTTATAAACATTGTAATGGTTTATTTGACAATATCATTCTAATTAAAATGGTTAATTCTTGAATTTTGATCGAAGAGAAATATTGGATTATTGTCTAATAAAAGAATTTAATTTAATTATACTCTATTTATTCATGATATTATCAAGTAATATTACCATTTAACCACTCTTCAGAAAATATTTTTTTGGAAAATGTTTTTATGAAAACCCAAATTCAATTCTCTCTTTAGTCACAAATCCATTTTCTTACTAATCCATGTTTTATAAAATTTTTTAAAAAAATTATTTTGAACTGTTAAAAATATATTTTTACATATTTAATATTTTTAAAACATGTTTTCTAAGGAATATTTTTATCATTTTTTTGATCAAGGCACTTTTATAACATTTTTACAGTGAAAAAGGAATGTTCTTTTTAAATTTTATAGAATTTACAGGATTACAAGCTGACATGACTATCAATTCATTGATTTTTTATTTGAAATTTAATAAGGTTATTTTTAAAGAATTGTTTTCCTAATATCCTAGAAATTATTTTTTTTAATTTTTTTTTCATAAAAAAGGATTTTCAAAATGTTTTATGTTTTAAAAAGTTGTTTTTATAATGGAAATAATATTTTCCTCAAGAATTTTTTTTAAATATATTTTTATGGTATTTATGTTCATAAATTAAAAAAAAATCTTTATTTTAAATAAAATACCACGGGGATATGTTGTACTAATAGTATCTTTATTAGTCTTTTGGATGGTTTATGATTACTTTGACCAAGGATAGTATTTATATTCACTTCCTTATTTCATATTTATAGTTATTAACTTCCCCTTGAATTATTCACTTTCATGTAATAATTGTACATTAAATTTACACTAAATATACATATTATTTATACTGGATATGTTTATTTCTTAAACCACATATAATATTTACATATGGTGTTCTACATTGATTGATAATTTTTTATCTGGGGAAATATTGATAAATTTATACTCTTTAATAAATACATATATTTGATGATAAGTCAAATAATTCATGAACTAAATCAATTATTCAATATATGAGGAATTATTTGGGCTTACGGTGATGGATGGGGACCAAAATTATACTTCTCTTCAACGCATCAGTATGTCTCATAAGACAAATCAATAAGCTACCATTAAACAGGTTTATACTAGTAGTTTAAACTGTCTTGTGAAAGGTATTGAATGTAGATATATCATTTTACTAAAACACAAAGTCCAATAATTAATCATTACCTTCACTAAGAGTTATTATTATGCATGATATTTTCACAATGATATTATATCTGGATGCATTTCATTCTCAGTTGTTAATTAAATGGAATGTGTTTTCATCTATTTACCTTTACATATTGTTTAAGCCTTATCTAATTACAATGGACTAGTTATTGATTAAATGGAATGTGTGTTCATTTATTTAACTTTCCATATCAACGATTAATTATTAATTCATTGTAAAGACCCGCAAATTTCAAGGAAATTTTTTTCTTAATTTTCTTTGGAATTTTACAAGAGCGCAGCTTCAGACGGCACCTGATTCCGAGGCCCGGTGTGCCCGGAATCAATTTCCAAAGTTTGGCTCGGGTACGTTCAGTGAACGGACGAGCGGGTTTTTCTATCTTTTGAACCGGTGCCCGGAATCGAATTCTGAGGGCACCGATGAAATCGCAGCGCCGGTATTTGCTTAGAAACGCCTCTTCCGGAGTTGCGTTTGCTCAGACGTGGTTTTTAAATTTTGGGGCTTTAAGACAAAAAAAAAATAAAATTTGTGCGACAACTTTATTTTATTTCACTTAAGCTGCTTGGAAGTCACTTGGAAGCCACTTGAACTGAGTTAAAGCGGATAGGGTGCTATCCGGAAATATCCTACCCTCTTGGTAGGATATTTGTGAGGCAGGGCCCGCACGAGCCCCGCCGTTTCTTTCGCTAAGTAACGCACCCGCGAAAACCCGTCAAAGTAACTGAAAAGTCAACCGACACGTTTTCTTTATTTCTTAACAGACCATTTAATTGGGCGGTTTATTTCGTGAATTAAATGGGCTGTTTCATTCGTTGAATTAATTCAACGAATTTAATGGGTCGTTACTTACGCGTTTTGCGTTTGTTGGCAAAATAATAAAATAGACAAACTTGTCTATTTTGGAGGATCCTCCTGTTGTGCGAGATCCTCTAAACCTCCACCCTCCCCGCGAAGAACGCGAAGAACACGAAGAACGCCGGAACCGGAATTCGACGACGCACGATCCGCGACGTCAACAAACTTTTCCGCGACCTTCTCCTTCTTCTTCTACGGCGCCTCTTCTTCCGCGGCGGACCTTCGATCAGCGGTTAAAGGTGAGAATTGAATCTTCTAATTCTCCCCTTTTTATAATTCGATATCAACGGATTTAAATTAATTAAATCCGTTTTATTTTGATCCGGAGATCGTCGGCGCGACGTTTTTTCCCGCGGAGCGACGAACGTCTCCTCCGCAACGACGCGACGATCCCCTCCTTCCGCGACGACCTCACGTCCGACGACGACAAGGTAAGGGATGTTGGAATATTTTATTTCCCCGTGTTTGTTCTTTTAAAATAAAGGACCTGATCTCCGAACAATTTTAATTTAATTAAAATTGTTGTTGATTATTTTCCTTTCCTCCCGTTGTTTATGACTAACGCGGAGGGTGCGGATTTAACGAACAAGACCTGGCAACCCTCCGCCGATCTTTTGTTGTGAGGATTTGGCGGACGACGATGAACCGTGCGGAAAGGGCGATCCGTTGATCCCGCAGTGAAGATCGGCCCCCGGGAGGAGCAATGGCGCAGACGGGAGGCAAAACGGGCCACCGGAGCAACTCCGGCGGCCCGCGGAAGGCGGCGGCGGCGCCCGGCGCGCCGCCGGGAATTCCGCTGCGGCCGAGCCGCGGCGGCGGCGAACTGCCGGACCGCGTCCGTGGTCCGGCCACCCTGCACGCGGCCCGCGCGGGCCGCGTTCCTCCAAGCCGCAGGTCAAACCCGCGGCGGTTCCTTCGGCCGCTCGGCCGAAGCCGAGCCGGCCGGTCCGGTCGGCCGAAGCCGAGCCGGCCGGTCCGGTCGGCCGGGCCACGCCCAGGCCAGACCGGACCCGGCCTAGCCGGGTCTTGCCGGGTCGGGCCGACCCGGTTCGGCCGACCCAGGGGTGGTTCGGGCCGGGTCGCCCCGGGCCCAGAACCCCCGTTTTCGGGCCTTCTTCGGTCTTTTGCCCATATCTTGGGCCTGAGACCTCCGATTGACAAACCGTCAGCGGCTACACGATCCTTGGATCGATACGGTCGTTTCGGTATATTATACTCAAGGTTTCAGAAGACTTTGGGTTCGGCCGGGTTGGTTCGTACACGAAACCAACCGGGGCCTCGGAGCGGAAACGCTCATAACTTGAGCTACGGACGTCCGATCGACGTACCGTCAGCTGTGGTAGTTTCCTCTAAGTTAGACGGAACTTTTGGCATACTCCGCCCGAGGATCGGACACAGGCGGAGTACAGTCGGGTTGGTTTTGCCCTAAAAACCAACCGGGCCCCTGGGACGAAAATGCCAATAACTCTCAGACCGGGCGTCCGATTGACGCGCCGTCTGTTGCGTTGAGATCCTGTTGTCGATACGGAACTTTTGGATACATCAACTTCAGACTACGTGTCAGTTGATGTATCAGCCTCTCGGCTCGTGGAGCGGACCCTCCTAAACGAGCTCGCTGTGTGCGAGAACCCTAGCGCTGGCTGTGACTTCGACGACAGAGCAGAGATCCTCCGTGGACTGCGACGACGGCAGAGCAGAGATCCTCAGTGGACTGCGACGACGGCAGAGCAGAGATCCTTCGTGGACTGCGGCGACGACTGTGCAGAGATCCTCAGTGGACTGCGTCGACTACTGCACTCAGCGATCCTACGTGGATCAGTGCTACAGGTTCTGTGTGAGCCCGATCCTATGTGGGTCCTTACTACCGGTTCTGTGTGAGCCACTGCCTACAGGTTCTGTGTGAGCCCGATCCTGTGTGGGTCTTTTGTGGGGGTTAGTACCTATCGATCCTTCGTGGGTCCGACGACTTAGATGGATCAGTGATCATCTTTGACGTCATCTGAAAAAGTATACCTGGTTGAGCTGAATCTTATGTTACTCTCCTTTGTGGATTGTGTTGAACTATCCTATGTGGATTTACTGTTTACTCTCCTTTGTGGATTTGAGTCTTGCTTTCCTATGTGGATTGAGTTGTTCTTGATCTCGTGAGAAGAGCTAGAAGTGGGGACTTAGGTATATGTATGGGCATATTCCTAAGTCGAGTCAGATGTTACTTCGTGATTGCACCTTCCTTTTTGTGCTATATCCTTTGTGGATTTCGGGAGACCTTCGGGGGTCTCGGGGTCCTTACTGAGTAGCTTATACTCACCCCTGCACGGGCTATGCCCGCACCTTGTTGTGTTGGATGCAGACGACGGGCAGCGCTGATCACGATTGGGGCGTGGAGTAGGACGGTACCTGGAGGTGGACCACTGGGCGGGACGTGCTCGGAGCGGACGTGGGACCCGAGGAGCCTGGAGGCTACCTGTACCCACCCTTCAGGTGGGATTGCCAGTGGACGACACGAGGCCGCCGTCTTCTCTTCAGCTGCTGTTCTTTACTTTTTCAGTTGTACTTTCAGTTAGGCTTGTATTCCGGCCCCCTTTACTTTTCTACACTTGTAGTTACTTTCCGCTTGCTGACTCTGTGGTGGTTGTTACTTATAAAGGCAATGCCTTCCCTGTTTACCGGGATTTTACGCCTTGGTGCTAGTCGCCAGCCCCTGGCCTATGGAAGGCGGGCTTGGGGTAGTCACGGCACGGGCCCCGAGGTCGGGTCGTGACATTCATGATATCTTAAACTATACTTAACCCTTATTGGGAGTTTGAGCTCTACCTTATTTTGTTTCCTTTCTTAGGAATACATGAAGTGTACTATGTTTGATATGCAATGATATGCTATAAGGAATAATGTTTTTCTTGGAAAAGAAAAAAATATATTTTATAATTTTTATAAGAAAATGTAATATAAGGCAAAATTATGTATATAGTTTAGCAAGACTACTAAACTACTTGGTCCTTCAGGATGCAATTCTTTGTATCTTATGCAAATGTAAAAGAGAAGAAACCGACTCTAGTCTACTAGGGTTGGGGTCAATAAAAGTTTTCTCTATTAATGGTACTTCTAGGAGAGAAAAATTGGGTAGGTATTAAGGAAACTTCATAGGGGATGTGTAACTTTGAGAGGGTATAAGTGATCCACTTTTATAAGTGAAGAAAATGGTACTTTTGTGAACACCCATTATTTTTCAATAATAAAATGACACTATTCAAGGGTAAATGGTTCCAAAAGTGATAAGTAATGGATTTTGGGGTGATATTGGGACAATAAATCCGCAACAAATAATTTCATACATGTTTTTAACTTATCAGAAGTTATTTACTCTTATTTTTTGTTTACATTTATCTTTTTTTTGGCTGAGGTAACTAGGTTTTACCCAATTAACATATGTTTTACTAAAATTATAAAATAACTAGTATCACTAAATTCAAGTGTGATTAATCTAAATTTAAAATCCTTTTAATATAATTCAAATTCAAAATAATAGGAAATTAACTTTTAAATTAAAACATTTTTTATATAAAAAACTATTTTTTATAGAAAAATATGTTTAAAGATTATACATCATTAATATTATTTAGAATTTATTAATAATTTAATTTGTTTTAACATAATTATATATATATTTTAAAAATAATAATCTATTATTTTTTTAAATATATTAATTTAATTTATTAGATATAAATAACACAATGTTAATAAAATAATTCTTAGAAAATAAATTTTTTACCATTATCATAGTAATTAACTTTCTCTTTGTATTTACAATTTTATGATTAAAATTTTAATTGAACATATTAAATAATATAAAACTTTTGATATAAAATATTATAACCCTTTTTTATATTTAATTTCTAAAAGTGATAAAAATTATTTTTTAACATGAGTGAATAAAAATAGTTTTTAGAGTAAAATATTACTAAAGTTTCCAAAACATTGAACAAGGATTTTATAAATTCAAATCAGTATTTCTAAATGTTTTATATTAATAATTATATATATATATATATATATATATTTATAATTTTAAAATTTTTTCATTAACTTTTAAGTCATTCTTGTGTTATAAAAGTGACAGTTTTTAGTAAAATCGGTATTTTCACTATTCACCAAAATATAAGTTATTTTAGGGAAAAAATCAAAATTAGTCCTAAGATAATATTTAAATTATTGATCAAAAAATGAATTTAACTTTTTATAATTAAATTCCCAAAATTTATACATTTATATTTTAAATAAAAATACAATATATAAAAGAAAACCACTTTCATTGAAAATGTCCTTTTAAAACATTAAGTGTTCTTAATCCTATTTTGTATTTATAAAAGATTAATATCTTTTTATATACTATAGGTTTTATTATTTTTATGATTTAATTATTTAATATGTCATAAATCATTTTTTGTGTGTTGAGGTTTTATGTGAAATAAGCTATTGATATATTTTTTATCTGAGGGAAAATATATTCTGAAATCTTGAGGTGTTACGTTATCAAGAGACTATTCTATCAAGATAACACATGAAGGCTGTTATTTAATTTACCAAAAATTAAACATGAACAATCTATAAATTGGATAAAACATTTGGAAACATAAAACAAGGATCCAAAATGGAGTCCCATAGTCCAATATATAAAAAGAACGTAATATACATGATATGCAGCCATATGATGTGTCAATCCAAAATACATAATAGTGTGTCCATAAATAAATAAATATTTTGGCCTCATAGGCTATACATACGTAATATAATAAATAAAATAATTACATTAGAGTCTATTCCAATAGTAACACGATCACTAACCGACTCCTCGACCTCTACAACACTTCTCATTCTGATACATAACTCCAGATTTATAATAATACCTGAGTTTTAATGAAACATGTAGCTTACCCATTTAAAATAGAACCCATCCCATGTACATTGGTAGGGTCAAGTCTATTGACCCAGTAAGTTTCCTCCATTATCCTTAACTCATTTAGTGAAAGTGATCAAGTAGTTTCATGTTGAAGTCTATGGTGAGTACCACCCAACCCACTAAAAACACATATCCTATGCTTTTAAAGTAATTTCATTATACTTTCATTCCATCATGGAATAAAAGACACATGCATGCTCATAATACTTAAATATAGGTTATATCCAACCTACCCATTACTAAGAAAACACTAATTCGCTTCTTGTATAGGGAATACCATAAAACCACACTCTCATCACACAAGACAACACTAAGAGACCACATGTTACATACAAAACATGCCAACTCACTTAGATCATTAGAGTCACAAATTACCCATTAGTTATCTAAAATCACATCAATAAATACAACCTAAAATTTCATGGGAAATAATGATCATCAAAATAATTTCAAACAAGGGTAATTAATGAGTCATTAAATTTTGTAAGTCAATAATTAGATGAAAATAAAAATAGAGTGGGTAGTCAAATAGGGTCCAAACCCACAAATATATATATATATAATCCAATGATAAAAAAATGGGTAAAAAATAAATATCCCAACCATTATAAAATTGTATAGGTTCTATCTATCATTCCATTCCTTATCTCACCTCACCAATCATAATAGGATCAAACTAAAAAAATCTACCCATATTATAAATCCAACTCTAACCTATATATCAAATTTCATTATAAGGGTTAGTTTCTACTACATGTTAATATAACACAAATACTATATATTGATTCCATAGATAATATCATTCAATAAAAAAATCAATATCCCATGTATTATTTTATCCTGTAAACTATATAGATTTTACATCATTTTAAAAAAGTATACATAAAAACTAAATATTTAATACATAGACATAAAACCCATAGGTTTAGTATTTTTAGCGATTAAAAACATATTTTTTCATGTCATGTAAAATAGTATACATTTACTCCACAAATTTATTCTCATATAAATCCCTTATTGAAATATCCCCTCATATAATGCCTTAAGAAAATACATAATCAAAGAAAAGGGTGAGAAAACATCCATTTAAGGGAAAAACATAAGGAGTAAAAAATTAGAGATACATGAATGGTGAGTAAGTATAGAATAATAAAATGAACATATTTGAACCATGTAGATATACAAACAAAACATTACACATGACATAAGAGTAAAAAAATCAAAATAAAATGATCTTTAACCATAGAAACATAAACATAACATAAGAATTTAGAATTTATATAATCATAGGATATCATAAACATAAGTCAAGGATGATATCTAATATAATAATAATATAAGATAATAGGCTCCCTAACCATTTACCATATATAAGGATATCAATAGATATGAGTTTTTCTCAGTGAATTAGAGAGTAATATAAATTTTGTACCACCATTTATATAATAATATTCCCCTATATATGTGTACCACATAAAAAATTAAAATGACCATAGATATATTAAATTCATTGAATGATTAACTCATGAGAAAAAAATTGTCTACATAATAATTTTTAAAAGATTTAAAAATAATTTAGAAGGATAAAGTGAATAAAAGAGTGAATATAAATACCCAGAGAAAGAAAAGAATTATTTGTTGGTTTATAAGGATTAAATAAAACTTATTCAATGTTAAGAAATATATTAAAAACCTCAAATATTAATAACACCATAACATGAAATCTGAGTCCGTGTATTCATATAAATGAAGAAAATATAACTTTAACCAAATATAGTTATTACTTTTATCTTCAATCACAATGTTTTAGTGAAGATCACTAGAAAAGACTAATGGAATATTACCTTTGAGGTGTATCTAGGATCTAACTGAATCACATAATTCTTGAGTGAGATCCTTCTAATGATTATGATATGATAGAATATTTCTGGATCTAGAGAAGGAGAAGGGATAGGGAATCTAGGAGAATAATTGGAAACTAAAAAAGAGTTTATCCCACTATCCCAATGGTATTGGAATCTTTATATAATCATCATGGATGTTCTTGATCCACTAATTTATTTAATTATACATTATATAATGTATGAATAACTATATTTAGTTTAAACTCTTTTAACATTCATCCAAATGAATTCTCTCCAACATTTCATCATATGAATACTAAATGATAGTGTATATTGTAGATATTTTTACATTAACAATAATTGTTCAGTTTACATCATCAATTATAGGTGAAATATATATTTTACAATATGATTTATAAAGCCTAATTATATAACCAATCATATAGTATGACTAACGTAGGTAGTGGTTTGATATCTCATATATATCTCTTTATGATATCCCAAACTAGTGGAATATAATATGTCTTAGTTTTCACTATGTCATACTATATGAAATAGAGATTTCATACATTATGATGTCATCCCAAATAAATATAATGTGAAAAGGATTTGGGGAATATCTCTATCAATATCACACTTTTAGGAAAGCCACCACTACCAAAGAAATATAGTCAATGATAGTTCCTAAAACGACAACTAAACAATTGAATATTTTATTTCTAGTGATTCTTTTTTAATATAACTATTAAATTATGTACTTAGTGGAAGTTTTATTTAAAATAACCATGAAATACTATTTCATAATGGTTTCCATAAAAACTTCTTATATTTATTCTTAAAAAAACACTCTCTGTATTCCCACCCATTGTCCTCGAACCTGATCATGTGACCTAGACCTAGCCATGCACAACTCTTACATGATTGACCTCTCTTCTTCATCACCTTTCACGTCACCACCCTCACTATATTGGATTCAACTCTATTGACATCCTAGTGTCTAGCTTCCCTTGAATTTATCAACATAAGGTTAAAACATCCGTTTCCCACTTCTTTTACATGCTTTCCTAGCTAAAAAATTCATTACACATGCCACTGATGTCTTTCCCATTATCGATAGTACCTTTACCACTGACACTAGTGACTCAACCATGATTCACGTACCAATCAAAACTTAATCCCTCATCATACATTTTGGTCACCTCCATTGAACTAGGTTTCTCTGTAGCATGGTAAAATTATCCCAAAGCATGGATGCTTTATTTTAAGTGTATGAGAGTGGCTAGGGAAGAAATAATATACGTCTTTGATTACTAGTAGTATGTCATTAAGTTTCTTGGTAAGTTATTCTTTGTATTTTGGAAGAATTGGAAGAAATTAAAAGTAATTTCATTATTAAATTTGATGATTTTTCTAGTAAGTGGACAAGGGGTTAATTGTGGATTGTTTTCACCCATTTGGGGGGAATTTCCATGTCATGATACCACTCGGTGAGTTTTTCCAGGTTTAAGCAGAGTATGATGTGCTGTTATGGACTGTTCATAAATTGAAAACTAGATTAAATTGGTGGTTCCCTAGTCTAATAAGTATGAATAAACTATGTTACAACCTACATTGGTGGTGTTAGTTATATATTTAGAGTATTTTTAAGAAATACAATAGTTTGACCATTAAAATGGTATTTTAGAGGAATGTATAATTTTGGAATGATATTTTAGATGAATTTTTTTATTTTTATATGAATGGTTTTAAAATAGTATTTAAAAAAATAATTTAAATGGTTTGAAATGGGTTTCAAATGATTTTGGGCCAAGTTCCATGAGTATGTAAAATGATATGTGATACCATTTTTATAGGGTTTTGAAAATATTTTTTTTTTATATTTTGAAGTAATATAAGGATAGTGTGTTTTGACATATTGTTCGGTCCATTAAATATTATGTGGTTGATGTACTATTTTGAAAGAATTATTGATTGTTTGTGCTATCTTGTTTAAAAAGTGTTGAGATGTATATTAAACATTATTACCCTTTTTTTCTTCGATGATTTTTATATTAAGAATTTTTAACCTTTAATATGCATTTTATTTCATGGATAGATAGTTCGGATGTTGGATATAAGGGTGTATTGTTATTTTAACTAAAATGTATCATTTTATTCAAATATATTTATAAAACTATTTTTTTTATTGTAATATTACACTCAAAAAGGATTCTAGATGGTAGATGCTTTACAAAATAGGACAACCATTTACTTATACTAACCATAGTGAATCAATAGTAAAAGAGATTCAATCTACCAATTCTACAGAGGGTCCATTGGTTTCATATGATAACCATTTTACTTCCAATATATAGAGTGCATCAGGAGTACTAGACAATCGATTTATCAATGTTATACATGGTGTACTTCATCCCAATTTGTTAGTATATTTTACTATCCTATTACTCTTTCATTCACTGGTATGCATATTTTCGAGAATATTGGGTAACCAGACATTCATACCATGACTCAAATACCGTTGAGAGGCAATGTCAGGACCCGCCCCCCGGGGCCCGTGCTGTGACTACCCCAAGCCCGTCTTCCATAGGCCAGGGGCTGGAAAAAGAACCAAAAGGCATATTCCTTAAAACCGGGAAGACATTTCCTTTATATCATGTAAACACACGCAACCAAGCACACAACAAGATACGAACACGAGTAAACTGAATAGTATGTAGAGTGAGTACAGTAAGTAAAAGGGTCCAGAATAAAAGACCAACTAGAAAGTACAAGAAACTGAAAAGTACAAGTAAAATGGAACAAATCCTGTGAACAACTGCCAAGGATTCTACCTAAAGTGTAGGTAAAACTCTCAAATGGTCGTCTCTATGGTACGACTCATCAATGTTTCACCTCTGAGATACCTCTAGTCTTAGTACTCCCGTTCTTAGTCAGCATGGTCCATCGTCTGCACCAAACACAACAGGGTGTGGGCATAACCTGTGCAGGGGTGAGTATAACAATACTCAGTAGGGACCCTGAGACCCTCAAGGTCTCACAAAATCCACAATGGCTAAGCCACAAAGCATGAAATCAACTGACAACCCTACTTAGGTATATTCCCATACATATACCAAAGTTATCAAGTATACCTATCTTAGTCATGAGGAAACAAAGGGTGCAACTCAAAAGCCCAAAGATCAACCGTTCCACGAAGGAAGGAATACCATGAAGGTAAGTACCGCAAATGTACGCCACATAGAAGAATACCACCAAGGTATTACTACGAAGGAAAGTACCACACAGGTACAAACTCAACTCACACTAGGTATAAATAAGGTACAATAGTAGAGATGATTAGATGTAACTTCTAAATCATCTTACTCTATTAATAAGAAAACCCACGAAGGATCCAAAATTACAAACCCACATAGGATCCTAGTACAATGCCAAACCCACACAGGATCCTAGTACAACGCCAGACCCACACAGGATCCTAGTACAATGTTAGACCCACACAGGATCCTAGTACATTGTCAGTACATCATCAGACCCACACATGATCCTAGTACATCATCAGTACATCGTCAGACCCACACAAGATCCTAGTACATCGTCAGACCCACAAAGGATCCTAATATGTCATCAGTACATTTCCAGACCCACACAATATCCTAGTACATCGTCATACCCACATAGGATCCTAGTACATTATCAGACCCACACAAGATCCTAGTACATCATCAGACCCTCGAAGGATCCCTTTCTCATGTCACAACAAGCTACAGGGTTCCCGCACTAAGCTTGCTTGATTCCGGTAGGATTATCTCCTCAAGCCACATGTCGATACTTCAAATTCCACTAAGTCCCACGAAGAAGTATCCCAAAGGACCGTCACGTAAAAGGGGTCTCAATTCAATAGACGGTACGTCAATCGGAAACCTAGTCTCCGAGTTATAAGTGTTTTAGTGCCGAGGGCCCGGTTGGATTCGAGTATGATCCAACCCGGCCAAACTCAAAATTTCTCTGAAAGTCACGTGGAGTATCTCAAAAGGTCTACCTCATATCAAGTATTTCTGTGCCGCAGACAGTTCGTCATTTCGACATTGTATGAGGGAGATAAGTCAAATACAATACCCCACAATAATAATAATAATAATAATAATAATAATAATATTGGGTGTTTTATGGACCTAAGCCACGAAATAGAATTTAATATTAAAAATTAGACTTAAATTGACCTTATTAATGTCAGGATCACATCGCCACTTACTGTAAGTCAATCAGACATCGCACACAGGAGTTATAGAGGGTTGAAGATTTAATAATAATAATAATATATTATTATTTGATCGTTTCATGTACCCAATCCAAAAACCTGAAAAAGACATCCAATACTGGACTTATAATTTCCGTCTCAAAGTCAGGGTCGTACTGCCACTAACGGTTCGTAAAACCGAGGTCACACAGATAAGTTACAGTCAAAAAAGTGTTTTATCAACAATTGTAATAATAATATTATTTTATTATTATTGTTAATTACTTATATACTTAACTAAAAATTCAATCACACATGGGGAATTCATTTAGTGAACGTGGATTCCACATGGAACCTCCTCCACTCTTTCATGAGTTTTGATTTTTATTATTATTTCATCTCCTTAATTTTCTCTCTCCAATAAAACCTTTCTTATTCCATAGTTTTCTAATTCTCTAATTAAATCCTTTACCAAATGGTTGGGTTCATTCGCACATCCAGAACCAACGCCACCACATCCGGATAGTCGCACCGCCTAGACGCTGCCTTCCGACTATCCTTCGCCGCCGTATGTCGCACCCTCCACCTTGCTTGAAGCCGCACCCTGAACACACACAGAAAATCACACCGCCATGTATCTGCTTCCATGGGCTGCTGCATCTTTATTCTAAGCCCAAAAAATATGCTGACTATATATTCAAGATCCTCTGGTCGAGGGCTCCGCATCCATATGTTGTGCTCAACACTATATTGCGTTTCCAGCATGCTTAATTATTTGGTGTTGATGAACGCACAAATAACGTGTAAAGAACAAAAGAAAAATGGGAAAGGTATATGCACGGGATGATGACCATGTTAGTTTGTCCATCATCACTGTGAATCCAAAATATGAAGAATTAACAAATAAATTCAATCATATTTAAAATGAGAACCCCTACCTCGATTGATCGTTTTTGTCGGTGTGAGGAAGGAGATGATGTTGATGACGTCGGAGTTCATTGCTCCCACACCACACTCCTGAAGTTGGTTTCATGCTCCTTGATTCAGATAATGCTTCTTCATTGTATAGGTTCTTCATTTGGATGATATTCTTCCCAGTTCTCCCAGGATCTCCCAAATCTCCTTTTTCAATGATCTCCACTAAAAGGATGAGGAGCCAATTTTAATTGAGTTAAGTCTATTAACTCAATTAATTGTTGGAACATTAATTAATATAAAGTTGAAAAATTTAATTTAGGGGATAAACCAAGAGTTAAATCAAATTAAAGAGGGAGTTCAAGGGGGTCGGGTGGTCCCCACCACTGCACATACAAATTATGAGGTTTTATAAATAAAATTAAATTTTTTCTTTATTTTATTTTTATTATTTTAACTCTCCCACAAAATTCATGAACACTAACTTTCACCCTTGACCTACTGTGGTCAAGGTGAATTTATCATTAAGTGAATATCGGCATTATGAGTTCAACGATGCCCTCAAATTTCAATTCCAAGCACCGGTTCAAAAGGTATAAAATGTCGCTTTCATGTTTACTGAATGTACCTGAAAAAAAGTTTAGAAAATTATTTACAGTCACCCTCAACCGACACCGGTCAAGGATAAGATCTTCCTATGTTAAACACACCCCAAAAAACCCAATGGTACTCTCGGATTTCCAATCCGAGTTACCGTTTAAAAGTTATGAATTTTACAATAAAATAATTGTTACTTAATTATTTTATTTACAGCCAACAACTAACCTTCACTGGTGGCCCGCACCGACCAATGTTAGTATCTTACTAAAGAGAGAATACCCTCACGCATTCAGTGATGGTATCAAATTTTCAATCCGAGTTACCGTTTGTGAGTTATAAGCATTTGAAAAATAAAATAATTTATTTAATTATTTTATTTATGATTATGCCATTTTTGGGTTTTCTCGCAGGAGGCCCGTGCGGACTAAACTTCAGTCGTACCTAAGGTAAAACTGCCATCCTGAATGCAATGGTTCCCTCATATTTATGATCTGAGTTATTGTTTATGGTTTATTCCACTTTTTTCAAGAAAACTACTTACGCACACTAGTTTAAACTTAACCAAACTTAGACAGATCATTTCGGGCACTTTGGGCCTCGGAATCACGCACCGTCAAGTTTCACGGTCTCAAAATAAATTCCATATGATTAAAAAAAATTATATGTAATTTCCAGGACATTACATTCTCCCCAACTTAGGGATTTACATCCCCAAAAGCCACAACCAAGGGAAAACAACAAAAAGAGTGTACTGAGCACGAATCTGAGTCTCCTGCTCCCATGTGCTCTCATGGAGGTTCCTGTGCTTCCAACATACACACACCAAAGGTATTGATCACCCATGAAGGAATCTCTCCTTTTGATCCTCAATCTCTACTGGAACCTCCGAAAACATTTCCCCATCCTCGATGTCCAGCTCGCCGTTGTCGATGATGTGAGATGGGTTGTGCACATATCTCCTCAACTTGGATACGTGGAAGACTTAGTGAACCATATCCAACTATGGTGGGAGGGATTGGTGGTATGCCACCTTGCCAACTCAACTAAGGACCTGAAAGGGTCCGATGAAGCTCAGAGATAACTTGCCACCCCGACCAAATCTCTGCAAGCCTCGTCGAGGTGAGACTCATAGAAAGTCGTGGTCACCATCATCGAACTCCATAGGTATCTGTATCTTGTTGGAATAATACTTCATCCAAATCTGTGTAGTCTTCACTTTATGACAAGTGAGACATTGTTATAAAAACTCTTCCACTTCCTCCTTCATCCCAGGCCATCAGTACTAACGTCAGAGATCCTAATACATCTTCCCCACACCAGGATGTACCGTCAGAGTGGACTTATGGGACTCCCTCAAAACCTCCTCCTATAACACTACTAGTACCATGGTACGTCTTCTGAAGAGGATGTCGTGCTCCCCACCTTCAGAAAATCCATCAGGTGGTTGCCCTGAGGGTATCTGAACACGTCAAGCCTCACAGTCAGTGTCCCCATGCTGTGCCTCCCTAACTGCTAAATAAGTGGGGGAGTGAATGTCAGAGACTGAAGATAAGGTGCTCCATCTTGATCCACGTAGGATATCCATAATGTTTTTAGCTACTATGTTGCCTCACTCAGTAGCTGCAGGCCCGAACTCCTACTGAGTGCATCTGCTACCACATTCACCTTCCTAGGAGTATAGAGTATCTCAAGCTCATAGTCCTGAAGGAACTCTAGTCACTCCCGTTTGGAACTTGAAAACTCAAAACTCCTACTACCACGAGGGTAAGGCTGACCGACTAAATAGTGATTGGATGCACCCTCCTATGCATGAGTTTAACTATGATGCTTGGGTTTCTTTTTTCACCAACTAAGGAAAACCTCATCCCAACGTTGTAGATAAACCACAACCTTTTTGCCTAATACAGTCAATCTGAGTATGAATTGTGGATGTCTAGTCAAACCCAAACTAACATCGTAAGGCCTCGATGCTGCCACCAAGAGGTTCCAACCAATACTCTCACCTCAAGGGTCAGATCACACCATCAGCATAAGTGTGATTATCGAGTATCCTCCCAAAGGTATCTCCAGATGTGAGGGTCAAGTCAATGGTTTAACCGAAAACTCTAGGTCTTAGACAAGATTCATTGAAAGAAGGAATTATTGGTACCTATGTATATTGATATGATAGCTACTAGTAGACACATACCATACCTCGAATAATTCCTAGAGCCCTTGAGTATCACTCCTTGACCGCATACAACTACTTTCTTCCCTTGTCCTCTAGCTCCCTGAGCCTGGCGGGGACCACAATGGGGGTGGTTGTATCATGCCGAAATGTACACCAACTCATGATTCTCTCTAAAATCTACTTCCACGTCTGCAGACTTGTAGATTAATCTGTCCCAAACTCTTCTTCTTCCTAAAACATTTTTACATGCCAAAGTCTCTATGACTGGGTTCAGTTTCCTGTTTTCCCACTACTAACATTCACTTGCTGTATCCGCTCAGCCAAAGAACATTCAACTACAAAGGTACTCTCTAGCACCCCAATATAAGTAGGAATGAAAAGAGGAATAATGCTGGCTCGGACATCCTTAAACATACTATGCTCAAAAGTCCGAGCCTTGAAGCACTAATTGTATCATATTCATCAAGTACCCAGAATGATCGGTATGCCTCATTGAATACTCAGCTACCGACATGTTGTCCTGCCGAGTTGTAGAAGCTCTAGAGAACTCTCGGCCACCTCCTAAAGCCATTACTCAGCCACCTATGAGTCAGGGTCACCTCAGAACCTTAGGGGTATCTGATGCTAAATCACACATAAGGCACTAAGCCTATATGTGTCATCTACTGCTACCACAAGTTGTAACTGTTGTCCAACGGGCAGTGATATAGCTGACACACTACCTAAAGGTGCCATCTTGGGAAACGGTCCAAGTACCGAAGCCTCATCACCAAGCAGACCATCCTCATGGTCACTCATTGGAAAAGACTAGTAGCTAAGATCACCATGTACTCTATTGGTGTCTCAACTAGGTGGAAAAATCTAGCAACTGCCTCCAGCCAGCCCTCAGCTGCGTGGGAATCTGTCTCGCCTCGAAACCATAGAGGCCTCTACTACTGAAACTTGTGAAACATGATCAGTTAGAGTGCTCCATCCTCTAGTACAACTAGTGATATCTACTACCCAACGGGTGGTGGTGCTGCTGGTATACCACCCGAAAGGTGCCAACATAGTAAGAGGGCCCTACACCAGAGCCTTGTCACTCGGTGGTCCATCATCGGGTACCATCTCAGGAATCCTAGATGGTTGTCTACATAGCAACATCCTGATAAAAAATACGTGCACCATGGTAATTTAGTTATACATGGTGAGCTGACTCAATAAAACACAAGAAAACCTTTCAAAACACACACACACAATTAGTGTTTTTGTGTAATGAGCCAGAAATCAGAAGTCAGGGTCCTGGTGTATGGATATGTCAGCCGCCACACCAACACTAGATTCCCTAAACTGATAACCACACTCACTACAGTTAACACCATTTCCATTAAAAATATCAGAGTTCTATGTTCTACGGTAGAACCGACTCCTTTAATACCAATTTTTCATGACCCATCCCATAGGGCCTGTGTCGTGACTACCCAAAGCTCGCCTTCCATAGGCCATGGGCTGGAGACTAGCACCGAAAGGCATAAAACTGGGAAGACATTGACTTTATATCTTGTAAACACATGCAACCAAGAACACATCGAGATATGAACATGAGTAAACTGAATAGTAATTAGAATGAGTACAGTAAGTAAAAGGGGAAAGAATACAAGCCCAACTGGAAAGTACAGGAAACTAAAAAGTACAAGTAAACTGGAACAAATCCTGTGAACACCCGCCAAGGATCCTACCTAAAGGGTAGGTAAAACTCTCGAACGACCATCTATACGGTATGCCTCACCTAATTTCCACCTCCGAGCAACCTAAAGTCCCAGTACTCTCATCCTTAGTCAGCGCTGTCTGTCATCTTCACCAAACAAAACAGGGTGCGAGCATAGCCCATCCAGGGGTGAGTATAACGATACTCAGTAGTGACCCCGAGACCCTCAAGGTCTGACAAAATCCACAAAGGATAAACCATAAAGCATGAAATCAACTGACAACCCTACTTAGGTATATGCCCATACATATTCCTAAGTTATCAAGTATACCAATCTCAATCATGAGAAAACACAGGGTCCAACTCAAAAGCCTAAAGATCAACTGTTACATGAAGGAAGTAATACCACGAAGGTAATTAACACATAGGTATGGCACACAGAAGAATAGCACTAAGGTATTACCATGAAGGAAAGTACTACACATGTATGAACTCAGCTCACACTAGGTATAACTTAGGTACAATAGTAGAGATGATTAGATGTAACTACTGAATCATCTTACTCTGTCAAGAATCATACCCACGAATGATCCCAAATTGCAGACCCACATAGGATCCTAGTACATCATCAGACCCACACAGGATCCTAGTACACCGTCAGACCCACACATGATCCTAGTTCAATGTTAGTACATCGTCAGACCCACACAGGATCCTAGTACAACATCAGTACATCTTCAGACCCAAACAGGATCATAGTACATCGTCAGTACATCGTTAGACCCACACAGGATCCTAGTACATCCTTAGAACATCATCAGACCCCCACAGGATCCCATTACATCGTCATTACATTGTCATATGCACACATGATCCTAGTACATTATCATACCCACACAGGATCCTAGTACATTGTCAGACCCACGCAAAAATCCTAGTACATTGTCAGTACATCGTGATAGCCACACATGATCCTAGTACATCGTTAGGACCACATAGGATCATAGTACAGCATCAGACCCACACAAGACCCTATTACATCGTCAGTACATCGGTAGAACCACACACAATCCTAGTACATCGTCAGACCCACAGAGGATCCTAGTAAATTGTCAGAGCCACACAGGATCCTAGTACATCTTCAGACCCACAGAGGATCCTAGTACATCGTCAGACCCACATAGGATCCTAGTACATCGTCAGACCCACACACTATCCTAGTACATCGGCAGACCGACATAGGATCCTAGTACATCGTCAGACCCACACAGGATCCTAGCACATAGTTAGACCCACACATGCTCCTAGTACATCGTCAGACCCACACATAATCCTAGTACATCGTCAGACCCACGAAGGATCCCTTTCTCATGTCACAACCAACTACTGGGTTCCTGCACTAAGCTCACTTGATTCCAGGAGGATCTGCTCATCAAACCACATGTCGATACACCAATTCCATGAAGTCTTACTAATAAGTATCCAAAAGGACCACCACATAAAAGGGGTCTCAATGCAAAATATGGTGTGTCAATTGGACACCCGGTCTATGAGTTATAAGTGTTTTAGTGCCGAGGGACCAGTTGGATTCGAGTACAATCCAACCCGGCCAAACTCCAAATTTCTCCAAAAGTCATGTAGAGTATCTCAAAAGGACCGCCTTATCTCAAGGATTTTAGTGCTGCAGATGGCTCATCATTTAGATATCGTATGAGGGAGATAAGTCAAATACAAGATCTCACAATAATAATAATAATATTATTATTGGGTGTTTTTTGGACCCAAGCCACAAACCAGAATTTAATATTCAACATTAGACTTAGATCAACCATCTTAATGTCAGGATCAAGTTTCCACTTACGGTAAGTCAATCGGACGTCGCACACAGGAGTTATAGAGGGTCAAAAATTTAATAATAATAATATGTTACTATTTTTTGATCGTTTCGGGTACCTTATCCAAAAACCTAAAAAAGACATCCAATATTGGACTCATAATTTCCATCTCGAAGTCAAGGTCGTACTGCAACTGACAGTTCGTAAAACCGAGGATGCGCAGATAAATTACAGAAAAAAAAGTGTTTTATCAACAAAATTAATAATAATAATATTTTATTATTGTTGTTAATTACTTATTTCTTTAACTCCAAATTCAATCACACATGGGGCATTCATTTAGTGAACACAGCTTCCACATGGTGCCTCCTCCACTCTTCCATGTTTTTTGATTTTTATTATTATTTCATCTCTTTAATTTTCTATCTCCGATCAACCATTTCTTATTCCATGGTTTTATCAAGCTCCAATTAACTACTTTCCCAAATGTTTGGGTTCCTCCGCACATCTAGAACCGACACCACCACCTCCGGCTAGCCGCACCACTTAGACGCTTCCTTCCAGCTATCCTTTGTTGCCACATGTTGCACCCTCTACCTCGCCCGGAGCCGTGCCCTGAACACACGCCAGAAATCACACCACCATATCGCCCTTTCTAGGGGCCACCACATCTTCATTCTAATCCTGACAAATATGCCGACCGCATATTCGAGATCCTTGGGTTGAGGGATCCGTGTCCATATGTTGCACTCAACACAATATTTCATTTCCAGCACACTTAATTATTTGGCGTTAATGAATGCCCAAAGAACACACGAAGAAAAAAAGAAAAAGGGGAAAGGTATATGTGCGGGATGATGACCATGTTAGTTTGGCCATTGTCATTGCGAATCCAGAATATGAAGAATTAAGAAATAAATTCAATCATATTTACAATTAAAACCCCTACCTCGATTGCTCGTTGGTGTCGGCGTAAGGATGGAGATGATGTTGATGACGTCGGGGTTCATCGCTCCAGCACCACTCTCCCAAAGTTGGTTCCACATTCCTCGATTTGGTGAATGCTTCTTCGTTGGAGAGGTTCTTCATTTGGAGGTTGTTCTTCCTAGTTCTCCAAGGCTCTCCCAAATCGCCTTTTCCAATGATCTCCACCAAAAGGATGAGGAGCCAATTTTAATTGAGTTAAGTCTATTAACTCAATTAATTGTTGGCACATTAATTAAACTAAAGTTGGAACATTAAACTTGGGGGAGAAAACAATAGTTAACTCAAATAAAAAAGGGAGTTCAAGGGGTTTGGGTGGTCCCCACCACTGCACATACAAATTGGGAGGTTTTAAAAATAAAATTAAAGTTGTTCTTTATTTTATTTTTATTCTTTTACCTATCCCAAAAAATTCATGAAAACTAACTTTCACCCTCGACCTACTATGGTCAAGGTGAAGGTATCCTTAAGTGAATATCGGCACTATGAGTTAAACAGTGCCCCCCATTTTCAATTCCGAGCACTGGTTCAAAAGTTATAAAATTCCACTTGCGTGTTTACTGAACGTACCTGAAAAAAAATTCGGAAAATTATTTACAGTCACCCTCGACCTGCTCCAATCGAGGTTAGGTTCTAACTAAGTGAAACACAGCCCAAAAAACCCAATGATACTCTCGGATTTCCAATCCGAGTTACCATTTAAAAGTTATGGATTTTACAATAAAATAATTGTCACTTAATTATTTTATTTACGGCCAAAAACTAACTTTCACTGGTGGCTTGCGCTGACCAATGTTAGTATCTGCCTAAAGAGAGAATAAACTCATGAGTTTAGTGGTGGTCTGAGATTTTCAATCCAAGTTACCATTTGTGAGTTATACGCATTTGAAAAATAAAATAATTTATTTAATTATTTTATTTACAATAATTCCATTTTTGGGTTTTCTCACAGGAGGCCCGTGCCGACTAAACTTAAGTCACACCTAGGGTAAAACCTCCATCCTGAACGTAACGGTACCCTCATATTTCTGATCTGAGTTACCATTTAAGATTTATTCCACATTTTCTGGAAAACTGCTTACACATGCTAATTTAAACTCAGCCAAACTTCGATGAATCATTACAGGCACTTCGTGCCTCGGAATCACGTGCCTTCAGATTTCACAGTCTTGAAATAATTCTATATAATTAGAAAAACTTATACAGAATTTCCGGGACATTACAGGAAACTAGAATATCATTTTTGTTAGTATGCATTATAATAACAATGAATTAGTTTCTTAAATATTTATACTGATTGTTTAATTATATATTAAACAGATAAAAATAATAACATAAGTGAACACACAAGATATTTGGAATTTAATATAATTAAAGATATTCATTCCATTAGATGTGTAAGTGGTACCCATTGCGGATACTATAGACATCTATGGGTGTATTCTAGGACAATTAAAAAGTTAGGTGACATCGCTTACCATTCATTATTTTGATTGGATTTATATTCCATAATATTGGAAGAATGGTTTTTTTGATATAAAATATCTTAATTATTTATTCATATATAACTAAATTGAATATTATTTCTTAGTACGTTAATAATCTATTTATTTATATGAATTTTATTTGTATATGTTGTTCTATCTAGATATTATTGATGCATTTTGATGTCCATGGATGTTAAAAAACTCAAGAAAAAATGAAAGGATTTTAAGTGTAGATCATGGCATAAATTTAATGAAACATATCTATCAGTGTCACTAGTGTATGAGAAGGTCTGTATGGTCATGACTAGGGAACAATATAAAGAATTTTATGATCATCATCGAGAAAAATCATATCACTTATATTATTATATTTTAATATATTAACAAAATTTTATTAATAAAATTTTAATATTTATTTTATATAATTATTTTTTGTGTTTTCTCTGAGAAATGTGACTATTCATAAGAATTAAGTAATTAACAACAAAGATGGATAAAATATTTTCACTAATCAATGAGATGGAATGATACCATTTAATTTATTATAATATATTTCTTTAACAATTCATGTAATATAGGTTTTAATGTTATTTATGTATTTTTTGATATAGGTAAAGGAGGAAGGCCATCCTGTTAGATGAATGAATATATGGTTTGATGTCTACAAAAAATATGGAAGTTATATGAATAAACCTCCATAAAATATTGAGGTAAGAAATTTTAATTATGGTTTGGTGTTATTAAATTACTTTAAAATTTAATAATGTTAATGTTTTTCCAGTATAAACTCAAAGAAGTGTGGGATTCAAACCCTTCACTCTCTGCTTTAATATCCTCAAAGGACTCTATGGACCAAGTTTTATGAGAAGAGAATTACTATCATATGAGGGGGTTGGATGGTGGCCTATCTTCACCGTGATTCTTTTCTAGGTAATGTACATCTTTATCATCGACAAAACATGTAGGGGGTTACATTTATTGGTGATCCTAAACCAAATAAGAAAATTTCTACAATTAAGAATATAGTTAATGATCAATAATCTCTTATTAATACATAGTATGATTGAGTGTTAGCTTTGGATAGTTTATTATCCACTTTGTTTTGGAGAATTATAAGTAGTATTCCTGAAGACATAATGCCACTAATAGGGGATTCTGGAGTGGTTAACTTCCAAAATTGACATTTTTTTATTTTCTTAATTAAATTTTAGTCATTAGAGTATCATCATTCACAACACAAACATAAAATTCACACATCCACACTGAAGTTTTTTATTTTTCTTTAATTTGTATATGTTTTTTTTGGGTTCCAATCTTATTTATTTGAGTTTGGATTGTGTAGGTCCATTCAATTTATTTCAGGGTAGTTAATTTCAGTATGATTTGATATAGATTAGGTGAGTTTTAAAAAATTAAATTTAGTTCAATTGATTTTTATTTGGTTCAATATTTTTTTCTTTAGGTTTGTTTGTTTGGTTTATGTGAGTTCAGTTAGGTTGGTTTATATTTTTTTAGTTTAGTTTAGTTTATATTAGGTCCATTTTATTGTGTTTTGTTTGGTTCAAGTGAATTTAGATCAGTATATCTAGGTTTTGGTTTCTTAGATTTGTTTTAGTAAATTTTTTGTATAGTTATGTCAATTTGGTTCTTTTCTATTTAGTTTAGTTTAATTTTGTTTGATTCTATTCATCTATGTTAGGGTAATTTTGGTTTGGGTTAGTTTAGTTCAATTAAATTTTTTAATTTTGATTATATTTTTTGTTTACTTGGGTGTGATTGGTGCATTTTAATATAGTTTGGTTTAACTTACTCTGATTATTTTTTATTTTATTTATTTTTATTTGGTATTGTTCAGCTTGATTCAGACAGACTCATGTGAATTTGGTATCTTAAGGTTAACTCATTTTGACCAGAATAATTCAATTTTGGATTTTATTAGTTTGGGTCCAGTGGAATTAGTTTCGGTCAACTGAATTCAGTTTTTAATAGTTTAGTTTGGTTTTATTTGATTTGGTATAGTTCAATTTTTATTGGACCAGTTTAGTTTAGTTCAATTTAGTTTGATTCTATTTTTTTTGGTCTAGTTTTTTTATTTGGTTCAACCCAATTTAGTTCAAATCTATTCAGTTTGATTCAATTCAGGTTTATTCTTATTTGTTTAGTGTAGTTTAGTTTGATTTAATTCAACTGAATTGAGTTTGATCCATTTTAGCTAAATTAATTTTGATTTTAGTGGGTTATTTTTGGTTTGGATAGAATTTTTTTTCCAGTTTGGTTCAGATTTAATCCATCGGTGTAAAATGGATTTATTTCAAGTTGTTTTGATTTTGGTTTACATTAGTTTTACATGGATTTATATAGTGTGGTATTTGTTTTTTTTGTCAGTATCAAGTACACTATGGTCAGTTAATGTACGTTTGGTTTGGTTTGGGTCCATTTAAATTAAATCTAATTTTTGGTACAATTTCATGTTTTTGAATTTATTTTTATTCGATGTAGTTTTCATGGGATTTTTTATTTATGATAAGTTCATTTCATCTCAATTCATTTAAGGTAGAAAAAATATTGGTTTGTTTTTTTAGGTTTAGTTCAATTATGTTTTGGACTTTTACTCAATTTGGGTAAGGTCAGTTCATTTCAGGTTAATTTGAGTCTAGTAAGTTTTCATTTGTTTTATTTGGTTGGAATTATTTTCATTCATATCTATTTGATTAAGGTTATTTATAATTAATTTTTTTAGAGAATTTTAGTTAGGGTTGTGTTATTTTGGTTCAAGTTGGGACAATTTAGATATATTAATTTTCTATTGATTAGGTTTGAATGGGTTGGTTTTACTCTATTCTATTTTGATCAATGTGGTTTCATTATATTTGATTCAGCTATGTTTGAGTTATATTAGTTTAGGTCGGTTTGATATATTTTATTCTAATTTTCAAAGTTTAATTTTAATTAAATATATAAATTTTAGATCATTTTAAATCAGCACAATGTTATTTTATTTGGTTCGGATTGGTTTTATTATCTTTGGTTAGGTTAGTCCAATTTAGCTTTATTTAGGTTATATTAATTTATTTGTTTTTTATTCCATTTCATTTGATTTTTTTCATATCAATTTGGTTTAATTTAGTTATTTATATTCCCTTTACAATGGTTTGGTTTAGGTTGATTTGATTTGGTTCTATTCTATTTTCTTTTATTCAGTTCCATTCATTTTGGCTTCTTAGGTTCAATGCTATTCATTAGGGTTCAATTTGATTATATTTTTATCACTTGGGATCATATCAATTAAATTCCATTAAAGGGTGTTTATTTCATTTTGTATTAGATTAGTTTCTGTTGATTAGGTTTGATTTGACTTAGTTCAATTATGTTATATTCTATTCGATTTATGTTGATTTAGTAATATTCCATTTACTTTAAGTAAAATCTTTTCAAATCAATTTAGTTTGGTTCAGTTCAATTTTCTTGTCAATTAAGGTTTATTATTTATATTTATTTCGATTTCAGTTGGTTTAGTATGATTTTGTCAAATTTTAGTCATATAGGTTTGAGTCAATTGATTTCAATGCATTACAATGAATTTTGGGTTGAGATAGGTTGGGTGGGGTCAAGTTAAATATTTTCAGGTTTTTTTCATTTGATTAATTTTGGTTTAGGTCAAGTTGAATAGGTTTATTTATATTCAATTTGGGACCATTAATGGAAATTCAATTACTTTTGGATTAATCTAAGTATATTTTATTAGGTTCATCTTTGTGTTGTTCAATTCAGTTTTAATCATGCAAATTTTGATTGGTTTGTGTCAGTTTAGTTATATTTTGTACGTATTTTTGTTTCATATGGTTTAATTCCATTTGGTTTGGTTCTATTATAGTGAATATGTAACAATGTAGTTTAGTTTAGTTTTAGTTTTATTAGCCTTATTTTGGTTAGTGTAGTTTCATTTACTGGATTATTTTTGTACAATAGTAAAATTATAAAATTGTTGTGTTAAATATGTATCTTCACTATTAAAACCAGGAAGTCAAGTGTTTAAATTCAAAAACAATGTTTCAAAATCTTGAACATAAGTGTTAAATTTATTTTTAGAATGTGTATTTGTTAAAATATAATTAAAATAATGGTTATAAAATATAATATTACCAAATACATCGAACCAGAGTGTTGAAATTTTAATGTCAACTATAAAAAAAGAGGTTTAACACTTCACTTACATACTTTAACATTAATTTTCATCATATTAACTCTTACTTTATAGTATGGTGTTCAGAACATCTCATTTTATATATTAATATTCCATTAATTGAGGTAGTTTTAAGAGGCATTGTGGTACTTCACTTATTCCCTAATGTTAATCTTGGAGTCTTTTTGGAATATGTTTATAAAAAATGCGATTTTAACTACTTTAAATGTAGGAAAAAGTGGCATGAAGTAGTCAAGGAGGTATTGATAACCAAAACCCATCTGGAGAGAGTGAAGGTGAGGGGGACTAAGTTTTATAAATAAATACTGAAATTTTGTATGGCTGATTAACTTAATATTATGTTAATTGTAATAATATATTATTATTTTATATAAATTTTATCATATTTTGATATCTAAGAATATTTTTACTATTTTGTTATAATGGATGAGTAGTTTATTTTGTATCTATTTTTATGGGTTTTGTTCATTACTCCTACCTGGGTGTTTCTATTTTTTGGATTTTCCATATTTAGTAAAGGATTTAAATGCCACAAAATATGGTACATAATTTTATAAATTTACAATTTTTAGTAGTGGTTATGTATAAAAATAATAAATATGGTACATTAAGGAAAAATTTAGAAATTATTTAGAAAATCATAACTAAATATAGAAGTATTTTTCTAAAATTCTTCTAAATAAGAAAAACAACCATGATTTTTTATGATAAAATAAGAAAAACATCATGAAATAATTTTCATTACACAATTTAGTGGATATTTTTTACAACCACCATGAAATGATTTAGTGATGGTTTTAACCTTTGATAAACTGAAAAAACTACAACTAAGGGTATATTTCATGATAGTGATAATTGATTTTGTTCCATTTCAAATTATGTTGTATCATACATAATAACTTTTGAAACCATATTCAAAAATCCTTTTGGATGTCTCTAAATAAATTTTGAAAATATATCATTTAATTCCCCTTGTATCACATCATATACAACTATGAATATAAATAAAACAATCCATTTAAATAAACTCAAAACACCTTTTATAGTAGATTTATAAGTTTCATAAAAACTCAGTCCTTATTCAGTCAAACACAAAATGGGACCCCATGGAATTTGTAGCATTGAAAACAAATATGAATTCATGAATTCATAAATATAATAAAAGAGTGTCCTTGAGAAAATCATCAATGCTACTCAAGATATAAAAGGATCTAGTATTATTTCCATAAAAAATGTATCTCCACCAACTGCATCATATAGAAGTATGCATTTTTATATTATCCGTTTATCCAGGATATCATGTAAACATGAGACATATAGTATGTCAATATCATAAAACTACTCACATATTCTCAATTCTTAAAGTATAGACTAACCAGGTTGATGAATACATCACATGTCATTAACCCTTATGGATGAGAAGATCACATTACCCTTATCCAATATATATGCTCATACCATGTATTATTTCGGTATGATTGTATACTCCCTTATTCAATATAAATAAAGCTACTAGATTTAATATTAATTATATGATATTATAAATGAAATTTTAGTTAATACATAACTGATGACATGATAAACAACAAATCCAACAACCCATTGATTAGCTAAGCCTCAAGGATTTTTTAATAAAAGTATAAAAGTATAAATGTTCTCATCCTAGTTATATACTAAACCTAAGGTATAGGGAAATCCAAATATGAAACACACAACCCTAGAATACCAAATACATAGGGCATGACACTCCATGTTGTATACTTATGGCACCATCTAGTAAAAAAACTACTTTTGTGCCTCATGAATAAATTTTGTTTCACTATAAAAAATCCATCACATAATAACCTTAACATTTTATCACAAAATAAAATATTATATGATGAAAAATAGTTAGTTACATCTCAAAGTTTTACTTTTATAGGTTAATTATAATTTCATTTCATGAGTATATACATCCAACATGAAAGAATGATAAATTAAGGAATTCATTTTTTACAAAATGACACATTTGATATTCTTCAACTCTTTTAATAATGTTAATAAAACCATATATAAGTACACATCCAATCATATCCTATATGATATTCCACCAAATTGGACTTATTTTTTCCAAACTTTTTGGGTATTTTTAAATACATTACATCTCTATATAATTTTTTCCACATCTCTACATGACCATATATTAAAACCCTCACAATAAACCCTTTTAGTGTGTAACATCTATGAATAAATACAGTTTTAATAATATTGAAACTTAGGAATCACATTCTTAATATTCCACTACTTTAACATAGTATTCAAGATGATTTACTTAACTACATCAATTGATATGATGTTAATAACTTCTATTTTATACTTAGAACTATTTCTAAGTTCATAACCATCATCATTATTGGAATCTATTCCCTTAAAAATTTATTTGAGATCATTTTTTTAATTAAGTATAACCATTTACATAATTTATTTATCGATACATCATAAAACCATTTAGGACATAAGTGATTTTCACTTCATTATGGTTGCTAAATGTAATTCAATACATTTCTATCTACTAATAAAACCTAAAATATTTTAGGATATTAAGTGATATACACTTTGAATTTTGATTGGTATAAACTTTTATTTTTTACACTTGAACTTTTCTAAGTCCAAATATACTCCCACAAGCCTCTTAGAGATAATATTGTCTCTATAATATCATGCTATGATATATAAAATCATTTTTTAGTAAATAACAACTCTATTTAGTATGAATATTTAAAAAATAAATTATAGTAACTATATCATGTATTGTATTTTATGTGTTTGGAGTAATAATCTGAAAATAATATTTTATTATTTAAAATTGTACATTATAAGGTGGTGGGATTTATTCCATCATATTTTAATAAATATCTCAAATAATTTGTTTTATCCTAGATAAAACTCATTTTATCTTCATCTTCTTCTCAAACATGTTATAGAATCCAAAGAATCATAAACTATGTCTATCAAAAAAATCTCATTTATACAATAAAAAATATTGTTTATGACAATCTATTATTATATAAAATAAAAATGATATCCAAAATACACATCGTTTATTTAAAACTCATTCAAGATTTGAACTTATTCCTCTATACAATTACTCAATTTAGAAATCTAATTCTATATTACTTGATTGAAAAATTTAATATTCTTTTATCAATTTTTTTTAATTTGAACTAATTTATATTTACAACACTTGTAAAATATATAGTTGGAATAAAATACCATTTCAAAACCTACAAATTGTTTTCTATAAAATAATACCAGATACAGAGTCTCCACTAAGTTTTTGTTGACCCTTCAAATACTCTTTTCAATTCCTTATCCAGTGGTTAGGATTACAAAGATGGAAAAATTCTCCTTCCTTATTTACTCCAACCTTTAGTTTGAAATACTTTTTTTAGATATTGGATGATCCCCTAGTGTACTTCCCAATAGATATGTTTTTCTTATGATTTAAACTTTTACCCATTTATCTATTAGTACATCACTCAAGCATAAACCTCCCATTTTCTTCTTTGATAGAATCAATATATTTAGTATCTTGAGTAAACTTTTCCTAAGTTTATTGATATTGTAATTTATAGTGAACTAATTGAACCTTTCCTATAATGATTATATAATAATTTTAGTAGTCAAAACAAGATCTAGTAGTGACACTAGTCTCTTCAAGTTAGTTACAAACCCAATCATATTGAGTATATGAGAGGAGAATGAATTCCCTTATACTATCTTATAACAAAAGAGTGATTTATAAACTTTATATCTTTCATTTTTTTCATGCTCATGATATAACATTTTCAGTTTATCGATCACCCTATTAGAATATATGGTTTCATGTTTCTTCTAGATTTTAATCTCGATAGAGATAATAATCAATATAGACATGACAATATATTCCCTTTTATGTTTATAGTAAACATTTTTATAATCTTAACTAGATTCCTCAAAAAGTGTTTCTTTGAAAATTAGTTTCCTAACACACATATTTTTTTCTACTTGGGAACTATTCTCAAATTTATATACAACTCTAAGTGTTTCTTGTGTGAAACTTATTCTTTTTAATGACTGATCTCAAATTAAAATTCTATGATAATGATTCCATTATATATATGAAATAACCACACATCAAATGAGTATCATGTTTTTACATTCATTTAAAAATCACTTTAATAAAATGTTCCCCCATTAAAATAATGACCCTTTAAAAAGTACATTATAACCATTAGTGGGATAAGATCTATATATCACTATTATTGGGGTTGCTTTAACATTTATATCATAAATTATATATTTAGGTAGGTTTTCATTCCAATAATATCATATATGACTCTTGGATAGTTGAGAAGAAAAATCATTATCCTAATATATCATATGGATTCACTTAACAACATTCCTATTATTTCAAAATCCTACTATGGTCTCCCAGATAAATGTAACCCAAATAAAATATAAAAAACAAGTACTTAATCTTATCAGGGTCACCAATTACATTCCTTAATTATATAACATAATATAGGGGCACCCAAATTTAGAATAATCTACCATGTTGGATGATCGAGGTCTTGATAAGTGTTTAATTTTAAAGGAATCTAAAAATTAATATCTTTTAGGGGATCTAATATCACCATCCTAACTCATGGATTCCCTTTATATATGCATGATTCTAATGGTTTAGTTTGAAATCCATATTATTTCAATAGAATCAATATGTTCAAACCTTATTCATGTGTAACTATTTACAAAAATCATGAATAAACCATAATCAAGGTAGAGGTAAACTAAATAATGTAACACCCCAAGATTTCATAGTGTGTTATTTCTTCAAAATAATTCAATAACTTGCACTACACGCAACACCGAGTTCAATCACACCATGACTTACCAAAAAAAGCCATTCAAAAGAGGTTATGAATAGTATTAACTAAATTTTAAACTTTATATAATCCTTATAATTTAAGAATCCATATTATGAGTTTCTTAGACATAATGCAAGAACAGATTCATTTTCAGTATTGCACTTTTATCAACTTTTAATAGTGAAACATTTTTAAATACAATATTTTAAACTTTTTGACTAAATGAGGACATCAAAAAAATTTAAAATGAAACATCCCAAGCTTCCCCGGTACGCTTTCCTTTGAATAATACAGTAGCGTGTGTTGTACGCAACTTCGAGTTCTAACACACCACAACCAATCAAACTAGCCATTATGAATAGTAATACCTACCTTTTAAAATTTTAGAAATTTTATCTCTCAAAATGGACTTCATTTTTGGATTCAGAGTATCGAATTTAGCCTAAGGTGGAATTTTGGTACTTTTTGGATAACTTTCATATTTTGATGAATAGTTAAAATTACTAAATTTTAATTAAAAACAACTTTTTTAATCAAAATAATTAATAGTGATAAATTATGAATTTGAGTGGTTTTAAAGTATATTTAGAATATATTTTTACCATTTAATATAATGTTGGTCATTGGACATAATTTTACAATTAAACCGAACATAAACAAGTGTCAATCTTTTGATAGTTATTATCTCTTAAAAACACGCTTTTTGTTTTGACAGCGGGAATTAATTTTAAATTAATTTCTGCCACTTCTGTGTTTTGAATTTAGAAAAATGGATTCCATATTTGGAATCAGGATGTTCAAATTGTGTAAATAGGTAACTTTTATTTTTAGACATTTTGAATAATTACTGCGGTAAATATTTTATTTACCATGGTTAAGGGTAAATCCGGTAAATAAGGGTTAACAAATAATATTATAATAATACTAAATTACCCTAAAACGTGTCCTAACCTTATTGGTTTATAAATGTTCGACCATAGGCATCTTTGGGTCTATTTGGGGACCCCATGGTGCCACTTGTAGGTGATAGGGAGACTTTATTTTAATTAAGTTAAAATAAGTACAAAAATGACACAAGCATATATCCTTTAGAAAAACAATTTTTACATAGGGTTATATATGTTGGATTTTAGATTATAAATATTAATTAGAAAGATAAAACTATTTCCTACATAATGATATTTTATTTATAATTTTTAGACATTAAATAATTTAATTTATTTATGACACAATGATGATGAATTAATTACTATAATAGTAAAAAATTAAACTAATTGATATTATAAATACCAAAATAAATATAATATGAAACTTTTAATGAATTAAACTAATTTTATAGGATAATATGATATATTAGGATTGATTTAATTGACTTTGTTCGAAGTAATCAATCTGTTATGAGTTTCACAAAAATCAACTATTGAATAGTGTCAAAATTGACATAAAAGAGTTCTTAAAACAAATATTATATTATTAATTGATATTAAATTCCTAAAAATCTAAGGTTCTGCCAAAATACTTATATCATGATAGGTTCATCATTAATGGACCACTTGGGGGTCTATTGGATGTATATAGTAAGTTTATTAACCATATTATATAAAAAAACAAAGAGACATTGTAAAAGTGAAACTAATTAACTTAGAGTTAATACTTAAAGATAAGGTTAATATAAGTACCCAAACCTGTCTAAATTCTATTGGTTGAGTTGTTTTCGACCCATACCCACCTTAACCTTTAAATAATTAACTTTTTAGCCATTATAAACCGAATATGAATTTATTATAAATTAATATTTCTAGCTTTTCCAAAGGTGCCCCTCACCCCTCTTATAAAAGGGCACTCCTCCTTCTCATTTCTTCACACCTTCAAAGCCTTTTTGTTTGGCCAAAATCTAACCAAATACTCTCCCAACTTCCCTAACTACAACCTAGAGGCCTTATTTTGATCAGAAAGCCAACCTAAGGATCCCTTTTGATCAAATCAAAAGGAAGAAACCGAAGCAGAGGTAATGATTTCACCACCCTTTTTCCAAGTTCCTTTCTTCTTCCACTTCTTCTTCCTTTGTTGTTACCATTATAAAATAATAACTCCAGTATCATATATATACTGTGATGTTATTATAAATATGGTACAACCATATTCAGTATTACATACACCCTTTGAATAACATGTCACCATACGTGCGTACGTACGACTTACCGTCTCCACGTCGTGGTGTAATTGTTATTCAATATAATATTATTTGTATGGGTATAATAATGATGTGTAACTCATGTAAATAATAAATATAACATGTTAATGATTCTGTATATATGATATACCACCCATTTATATATTATTTTAATATCAAAAGAATGATATTGTCGCTCATGCGTACGTACGGACTACCGTCTCCACGAATGCGATGAGATTCATTCTTCATCGTATCCATTCAAGTATAATTATCATTTGATGATTCAAAAAATGATGTTTAAGGACTTTATATAATTCTGGATATGAATAATATACAACCTATCCTTTACAAACATGTCTTACGTAACAAAACATATAAAAGAAAACAAGTAAGTTAACACCCGAAACAACGATAATACTAAGATATTATTATCAAATCAATATTAAAAGATCATATATGATATCATATTAATGTATATGATTCTTGTATAATTTAATAAAAATTATTTCACCATTATACAGGAGGTTAACCTACCCCAACCAAGGAAAAGTACAAGGTAAGGGGTTTTCGTCTCACTCCTTATTCCCGTGAGATTCATGCCATATTGCCACCATCACCTTTTGTGTGGCGTATGTACTGCCCATAATTATATTATTTGTGTAATACACTCTAATTTATGTGAATTTACATATTCATTGTATGATACCTCTTTCATGGGTTGTATGTTTCATAAGTTACCAAATTGGTAAGGGTTATTTCACAATCTCTTCATTATCCGAGGTTGTTTATACGTAATAATCTACTGGGATCTCTTTATCATCCACATCCATGTTTCTTAAAAATTTATTTCAAAACATTTTTACTATTTATAAGAATATGGGTTAAAGTCATTTATACCCTTGTTTGACTTTTTATAAGAGGTTTATAAAGGAATCTTCCCGTCATTTTGTAAACAAGGTGCTTTTTTAACCTTTTCGACAAAATTAAGGTAAGAATGTTTTTTTTAACTTATACGGCGGGTGCGACTATTTTCCGCCATTATAAAATCGTCGAAGCTTCCCTTACAAGCTTATAAGAATATTTTCAAATTGAAGGTATTATTTTATAATTATGTTACTTTTAAAATGATTTAAAAGAAAGAGATATTTTTCTAAAATAGTCTTTATTTCATCTATGTCAACTTCCTTAGATGGATTTTAAGCTTATTTGAAGTTGATTTATTATGATACAAAACATCCATATTTTATTGAAGTTTTTGCGATATTTCTGACTGTGGATAATTTATTCTTATGTTAGTCATGGTTTTTGTTTAGAGTATTGACATTTCATAAGTTATTTGTAATATGAATGTTTATGTTATATTTCAACCTTTCATTCAGATGAATGTGTTAGACAAGTATGTTCCGGGTTGGGGATCAGTAAAAGTAAGCCCTCCGGTTTGGTCTCCGGTTATTAGAGGAACTCTGATTTGGTCTCCAGTTATTAGAGGAACTCCGGGTTGGTGTCCGGTTATTAGAGGCACTCCGGGTTGGTTTCCGGTTATTAGAGGCACTCCGGGTTGGGTTCCGGTTACAGTTAGCCCCTAGGTCTTGGGACGAGGCCTTGACAAAGAAATTAAAGTTCAGCATTATGCATTCCATCATTATTAAAGTAGTTATTGATATTGCATGTGATTATTCGATTAGTATAATATCCATGTGAACAAGTAGATGACATTATTTCATTTTACTTTTGTCATACTATGTTGAAGTTCAAGTTTAAAAGGCTTTTGTTTTAGTAATGCATTGCCTTATATGTTTATGCTTATTTTGAATGTTCCGCTATATTGTTATCCTTACTGGGCATTTGAGCTCACCCCTTTTCTATGTTTTATTTTTCCCAGGATGTGAAGAAGTAAGTTATGAATGAGCTGCAGGGATATTATGAGGGGATAATAGTGTGGACTGTGGAGACATTATGTTGTTGTAGTAGTTTTTCATTTTATGATGTAATGTAAAACTTATCAATATATCTAGTGTTTCCAAGGCTACTAAACCAATCAGTCTTTCGATATTTGATCTTTCTTGTGATCATGCCAATGTTATGTAATAATGCACCGACTCTGGGTAACTAGGGTCGGGGCGTTACAGTTGGTATCAGAGGAAGTTTAGTACAAACCTTGGAAGCTAGATTTAGATAAACTCTCATTAGAGCACGTAGACCTAAGATGAACTTTGAGGATTAGTATAGAAGTACTTCCTAGAATTTTGGTATTGTAGAGATTTTCTGAGTTTTCCGAGCAATACATCCCTGTCTGGATACGAGCAGGTAGAGACGGCTCTGGCACAGATGTACCTAGGGGTAAAACCTGAAAACACCGCTTTGAGCTAGACTCGAACGGGAACTGGTGCACGACAACAGGCCTTGCTGCACTCTTGGTTACGACACTCCCGGGGGATATGCTTAGGATAACTCTCATTTTCTTTACAAATCATTATGATGGGTTTATGAGTATATACTTCCTCAAAGGATACATTTTTATGATTATGGATTATATCCATAAACTATTTAATTTATGTTATGTGTTTTACAAGTTTGGGATTAGGTATTGTTATTCATAAACTAATCTAATGTATGCCATTGTTTAGAAATGGCTCCCAGTAGAAGGAATGAGAACTCTAGAAATGCATATGATACAAAGAGAAATAAGGATAATATATTTTATGGTCTTAAGACATAATTTACAAGAGAAATAGTCTCTCATGTATTATCATCATATGAAGAAATAATATCATGTGTTGATAAGATAAGTAAAGAGTTTACTGAGTCCTATGGCTTTGAAGGGAAGCAAGAGAAGAAAAGGATGGAAGAGAGAAAGATGGATAAAGAGAAGAGGGAAAAGAAGAATTTTCCCATATGTGGTAATTGTGGAAAGAAACACCCTGGAACGTTCCTGAAAGGAATGGGAGTTTGTTATAAGTGTGGAGGAAAAGGGCACAAAGTACATGACTGTAAGGGTAAGAAAATGGTTTAAAATGTACAATGCTTAATTTGCAAGGAGTTTGGACACTACGCGAACCTATGTCCCAGTCATCAGACTATGCCGCAAATGATGCTATTGGATAATAATCAAGTTATGATACTACCACAGATGAAGAGGAATGATTAGAGTTATTATGTTGATTATGTCAATTGAGTGTTGTATCAACAATGTACTTGTTATAATAATTATGGAGTATATAAGGATTGTACTGCAGTACTATTTCATTAAGGACTTGAGATTGTGTGGAACAAAGAAAAGTGAGTCAATAGCAGGATAAATTTTTGGAAAATATATGGTTGAGATAATGATAAACCATAATATAGTTCTGATACCGTGGTAGTGATTTTGGAATAATACATGATTGTTTTGGATAAATTATATTGGATATTCTTGACTACCTTGGAAATGATTAATGATTTGTATATTCCATCATTGTTGGGGTTTAAAACATTTTTGGATTGATGAAGTATATCCAGCATTCTATATGGAATAAGGGAGCATGAATGTAATCAATAAGGAATATGGTAATTCAGGATGTTTCAGTGTATTAAAAGAATACATGATGAAGGTATTCATATGCTATTACGGGGTAAAAAGGATCTACATTATGTTTACCTTCCTTATAAATGTTGGACTGTGAGTTTGGACCGAAGTATTTTGGATAAATTCTAGTTTGAGATTAAATTTGGATTGCCATAAAAAGGACAAGCTGGAGGTCGGGTGGCAACCCGTCGCGACCGGCAAGGCCGCGAGACTTGAACCCGCAACCAAAGGGCGACAAGGGTGTATCACCTACCACTAGACCACGAGATGTCCTGGATTAAATAATGTAGTTTTTTTAAAAGATCTGGTAGATGAATTATAAATTCATTTATTTTGTAACCCTGTACGAATAGTATAAATAGATTTTTTTACATTCTATTATCTTTTAGAGTGAAAGATGAGTTTGTGGTAGAAATTTATTAATGGATAAAACTCTAATTATAAATTAAGTATATCTCCTTATGATCTTATCCAATCTCATAAATAAATTCCTCAACATTAATAAAAGTAACTTAGAACAAAAATGTTGTCCTAGATGGTACCTTAAATCATCACTAATTTATGGCTTTGGGATTGTTGGCCTTTTCATAGCCATGTTCTCTACCACTCTCCATCAGATAATTGATGGTTATATTTCTCTTCCATATCCATATTTTCCTACATGGAACCCTAGTATGTGTTATTTTCGGTAATCTTCATACTTTCCACTCTTTATTTTAAATAGAGGCCTCATTAATTCATTTTTCGATGTGGGATTTCAACTAAGATATTTTGAAACGTCAAAAATGTGTTATCCCAATACCCTATGTTTTGTTGAACCGATGGTATTTCAAATCATCATAGATTGATGAGTTTAAGGACCTCAATTTTATACTTGTTTATGATTGATGACCTCAATCACTACCTATAAATATTTATGTTTTTCCTCCAATTATATGTCTCTAATTTCCACCAATGTTCTCCTAATCAAGATCATAATTTGGTTGTAACCCTTTTAGTTCCCTTTTCCTCATATTAAGACTAAATTTTAGTAACCCAATTTCCGATGTGGGTTTTACCACAAATATATTTTCTATTTTAAACCTTTTATTTTCTAAGAACAATTTCAAATTGCGAGGAAGCAATTTATTGAAGGAGGGGAGAATGTAACACCCCAAGATTTCATAGTGTGTTATTTCTTCAAAATAATTCAATAACTTGCACTACACGCAACACCGAGTTCAATCACACCATAGCTTACCAAAAAAAGCCATTCAAAAGAGGTTATGAATAGTATTAACTAAATTTTAAACTTTATATAATCCTTATAATTTTAGAATCCATATTATGATTTTCTTAGACATAATGCAAGAACAGATTCATTTTCAGTATTGCACTTTTATCAACTTTTAATAGTGAAACATTTTTAAATACAATATTTTAAACTTTTTGACTAAATGAGGACATCAAAAAAATTTAAAATGAAATATCCCAAGCTTCCACGGTACGCTTTCCTTTGAATAATACAGTAGCGTGTGTTGTACGCAACTTCGAGTTCTAACACACCACAACCAATCAAACTAGCCGTTATGAATAGTAATACC
Source organism: Viscum album (assembly GCA_963277665.1). Taxonomy (NCBI): domain Eukaryota; kingdom Viridiplantae; phylum Streptophyta; class Magnoliopsida; order Santalales; family Viscaceae; genus Viscum; species Viscum album. The sequence goes on from OY728123.1 coordinate 979,965,747, forward strand.
TACCTTTTAAAATTTTAGAAATTTTATCTCTCAAAATGGACTTCATTTTTGGATTCGGAGTATCGAATTTAGCCTAAGGTGGAATTTTGGTACTTTTTGGATAACTTTCATATTTTGATGAATAATTAAAATTACTAAATTTTAATTAAAAACAACTTTTTTAATCAAAATAATTAATAGTGATAAATTATTAATTTGAGTGGTTTTAAAGTATATTTAGAATATATTTTTACCATTTAATATAATGTTGGTCATTGGACATAATTTTACAATTAAACCAAACATAAACAAGTGTCAATCTTTTGATAGTTATTATCTCTTAAAAACACGCTTTTTGTTTTGACAGCGGGAATTAATTTTAAATTAATTTCTACCGCTTCTGTATTTTGAATTTAGAAAAATGGATTCCATATTTGGAATCAGGATGTTCAAATTGTGTAAATAGGTAACTTTTATTTTTAGACATTTTGAATAATTACTGCGGTAAATATTTTATTTACCATGGTTAAGGGTAAATCTGGTAAATAAGGGTTAAAAAATAATATTATAATAATAATAAATTACCCTAAAACGTGTCCTAGCCTTATTGGTTGATACATGTTCGACCATAGGCATCTTGGTGTTGATTTGGGGACCCCATGGTGCCACTTGTAGGTGATAGGGACACTTTATTTTAATTAAGTTAAAATAAGTACCAAAATGACACAAGCATATATCTTTTAGCAAAACAATTTTTACATAGGGTTATATATGTTGGATTTTAGATTATAAATATTCATTAGAAAGATAAAAAGATTTAATACATAATTATATTTTATTTATAATTGTTAGACATTAAATAATTTAATTTATTTATGACACAATGATGATGAATTAATTACTATAATAGTGAAAAATTAAAATAATTGATATTATAAATACCCAAATAAATATAATATGAAACTTTTAATTAATTAAAATAATTTTATAGGATAATATTATATATTATTATTGATTTAATTTACATTGTTCGAAATAATCAATCTGTTATGAATTTCACAAAAATCAACTATTGAATAGTGTCAAAATTGACATAAAAGAGTTCTTAAAACAAATATTATATTATTAATTGATATTAAATTCCTAAAAATATATGGTTCGGCAAAAATACTTATATCATGATAGTTTCATCATTAATGGACCACTTGGGGGTCTCTTGGATGTATATAGTAAGTTTATTAACCATATTATATAAAAATACAAAGAGACATTGTAAAAGTGAAACTAATTAACTTAGAGTTAATACTTAAAGATAAGGTTAATACAAGTACCCAAACCTGTCTAAATTCTATTGTTTGAGTTGTTTTAGACCCATCCCAACCTTAACCTTTAAACAATTAACTTTGGAGCCATTAGAAACTGAATATTAATTTATTATAAATTAATATTACTAGCTTTTCCAAAGGTGCCCCTCACCCCTCTTATAAAAGGGCACTCCTCCTTCTCATTTCTTCACACCTTCAAAGCCTTTTGGTTCGGCCAAACTATGCCCAAATACTCTCCCAACTTCTCTCAATACAACCTAGAGGCCTTATTTTGATCATAAAGCCAACCTAAGGAGCCCTTTTGATCAAATCAAAAGGAAGAAACCGAAGAAGAGGTAATGATTTCACCACCCTTTTTCCAAGTTCCTTTCTTCTTCCACTTCTTCTTCCTTTGTTGTTACCATTATAAAATAATAACTCCATTATCATATATATACTGTGATTTTATTATAAATATGGTACAACCATATTCATTATTCCATCCACCCTTTGAATAACATGTCACCATACGTGCGTACGTACGGCTTACCGTCTCCACGTCGTGGTGTAATTGTTATTCAATATAATATTATTTGGATGGGTATAATAATGACGTGTAACACATGTAAATAATAAATATAACATGTTAATGATTCTGTATATATGATATACCATCCATTTATATATTATTTTAATATCAAAAGAATGATATTGTCGCTCGTGCGTACGTACGGACTACCGTCTCCACGAACGTAATGAGATTCATTCTCCATCGTATCCATTCAAGTATAATTATCGTTTGAGGATTTAAAAAATGATGTTTAAGGACTTTATATCATTCTGGATATTAATAATATACAACCTATCCTTTACAAACATGTCTTACGTAACAAAACATATAAAAGAAAACAAGTAAGTTAACACCCGAAACAACGATAATACTAAGATATTATTATCAAATCAATATTAAAAGATCATATATGATATCATATTAATGTATATTATTATTGTATAATTTAATAACAATTATTTCACCATTATAAAGGAGGTTAACCTACCCCAACCAAGGAAAGGTACAAGGTAAGGGGTTTTCATCTCACTCCTTATTCCCGTGAGATTCATGCCATATTGCCACCATCACCTTTTGTGTGGCGTATGTACTGCCCATAATTATATTATTTGTGTAATACACTCTAATTTATGTGTATTTACATATTCATTGTATGATACCTCTTTCATGGGTTGTATGTTTCATAAGTTACCAAATTGGTAAGGGTTATTTCACAATCTCTTCATTATCCGAGGTTGTTTATACGTAATAATCTACTGGGATCTCTTTATCATCCACATCCATGTTTCTTAAAAATTTATTTCAAAACATTTTTACTATTTATAAGAATATGGGTTAAAGTCATTTATACCCTTGTTTGACTTTTTATAAGAGGTTTATAAAGGAATATTCCTGTCGTTTTGCAAACAAGGTGCTTTTTTAACCTTTTCGACAAAATTAAGGTAAGAATGTTTTTTTTAACTTATACGGCGGGTGCGGCTATTTTCCGCCATTATAAAATCGTCGAAGCTTACCTTACAAGCTTATAAGAATATTTTCAAATTGAATGTATTATTTTATAGTTATGTTACTTTTAAAATGATTTAAAAGAAAGAGATATTTTTCTAAAATAGTCTTTATTTCATCTATGTCAACATCCTTAGATGGATTTTAAGATTATTTGAAGTTGATTTATTATGATACAAAACATCCATATTTTATTGAAGGTTTTGCGATATTTTTGACTGTGGATAATTTAATCTTTTGTCACTCTTGGTTTTTGTTTAGAGTATTGACATTTCATAAGTTATTTGTAATCTGAATGTTTATGTTATATTTCAACCTTTCATTCAGATGAATGTGTTAGACAAGTATGTTCCGGGTTGGGGACTGGTAAAAGTAAGCCCTCCGGTTTGGTCTCCGGTTATTAGAGGAACTCCGGTTTGGTCATCAGTTATTAGAGGAACTTCGGGTTGGTGTCCGGTTATTAGAGGCACTCCGGGTTGGTGTCCGGTTATTAGAGGCACTCCGGGTTGGGTTCCGGTTACAGTTAGCCCCTAGGTCTTGGGAAGAGGCCTTGACAAAGAAATTAAAGTTCAGCATTATGCATTCCATCATTATTAAAGTGGTTATTGATATTGCATGTGATTATTTGATTAGTAGAATATCCATGTGAACAAGTAAATGGCATTATTTCATTTTACTTTTTCCATACTATGTTGAAGTTCAAGTTTAAAAGGCTTTTGTTTTAGTAATGCATTGCCTTAAATGTTTATGCTTATTTTGAATGTTCCGCTATATTGTTATTCTTACTGGGCATTTGAGCTCACCCCTTTTCTATGTTTTATTTTTCACAGGATGTGAAGAAGTAAGTTATGAATGACCTGCAGGGATATTATGAGGGGATAATAGTGTGGACTGTGGAGACATTATGTTGTTGTAGTAGTTTTTCATTTTGTGATGTAATGTAAAACTTATGAATATATCTAGTGTTTCCAAGGCTACTAAACCAATCGGTCTTTCGAGATTTGATCTTTCTTGTGATCATGCCAATGTTATGTAATAATGCACCGACTCTGGGTAACTAGGGTCGGGGCGTTACAAATAAAATATCATAATGAGCATGTAACACATTAAATGAATATGTATACTAATTTATAAATGAATTTTAACTCTTTAAACTAAATTGTACAACTAATCAAAATATAAAAAATTATAAGTATTAAAAATATATGGAATAATAAAAAATGAATGAATAATTGAATTATTTAAGAATGAGATAAACAATTTATGGAAAATTCATAAATTAAGTAATTATAAATACTTTATAATTCACTTTAGGTATGGATAAACTTAAAAAGTGCACTTTTATTAAATATAAACTTTTAATATTATTTTTTATATAGAATTTACTTAAATATATGATATTTGAAATATAAAAACTCTATATATAATCTACCATTATTTATAAAAATATATTTAAATATATAATATTTGAAATATAAACATTATATATAAAACCTACTCATACATTATATAAACATTAATAATGTCACATTTTTAATATTATTTGACTTTCATCATATCAACTATAAAAACTATTTTTGATATGATTTAAATAATTTATCAAATAATTTATTTTAATTTTTAAAAAATATTAATAATTATTTATAATTCACGGCAATAAATATAAAATCCATTATATTTTACCTTATTTTACAATTTATAAACATTTTATAAACTACCTTATAATTTCCATGAAAACAATTTATATCCAAATTACAACTCACTCTATATAAATCCAAAGGTATTTAATATTAAAATTTAATATTATGGATATTTATTTAATAATTTTTTTATGAACATTTAAGAATTAATGATAAAATTTTATAATTAATTATTCTATAAAAATTTTATAAATTAAATAAATATATCAAAATACCATTTCAATAATCTATAAACAATTTATAAACCATATAAATCTTTTGAAAATTAAAATTTATAAAAATTTAAAATTTCCTTACATATCATATTTAATGACATCCCCATGTCATATACTATGTCTTAACTTTCTCCTATATCATTGTAGACACCATGAAATGCGTTCTATGAGATTTTTTGTGGAGTAAAGATATTATTATCACATAGAAAAGAAATGTAAAGTATGAGTAATTATGTTTTCACCATGATGATGCATGATGGATTTATAAGTTCCAAAATACTACTCCATACCGATGAATAAGTGGGATGATTTCCCCATCCAGGAGTAGGAAAAGGATTTCCCAGATTGTTGATGAAAAGGAGTCGATTGATTAAATTCAATTTTCTAGTTTCATCTAAGAAGAATTGGTGTATTCACTATCTCAAAAAGCGTAGATCTATTCTAGAGCTTCGATTTAACATGTTTCATATCCCAAACAGACATATAGATCTAAAGTTATAACACTTGGAAGATGGATAATTTTCAAAAAAGGAACTACGCGGAGGACCTATGTGGAAGAACTATATGGTGTAACTATGTGGAAAATGATTTTTTTAAACCCCTAAGTGGAAGACCTATGCAAAGGAATTATGTGGAGGACCTATGCAGACAAATTCCCTTTGAAAAGGTCCCCTCCATGCCTATAAATAGGACCCTTGGGTTCCCCATTTCACAGAGGGAAAAAGTTGGAAGACATCCCAAAGCTCCCATTGCATAGATCTTTCACCTATATCCTCCAATTATTCTCAAGTATATCTCTAAAACATGAGAAAAGATAGAATTAAATGGGGAAACATTGTTTAAAGTCCCATCATGGTCTAGAACAGATGGAGCACCTGTGCATGACACCTGCATGGAGCACCTGCGTGCCGCAGCTGCGCGGGGAACCTACGCGGAGCACCTACGCGCTACAGTAGTGCAGAGCACCTGCGCGCCGTAGCTACATGGAGAACCTGCATTCCGTAGATGTGTGAAGCACCTACGCGGCGCACCTTAGTGGAGCAGCCACATGACGCACCTTGGTGGAGAACCTGTGTGACACACCTTGGCAGAGCACCTGCGCGATGCACTTTGGTGGAGATCATGCACGGCCCTCCTGGTCCATATCGTGGGGCCTGTTCCCCCACACCCCTAATTGGGATTAGTGCCCGGCTGTGGTCCTATCCCTTCAGGCTGGTCCTTTCGCTTCCGTCACTAACCCCCATGAAAAATGGAGAGTCAAACCACGAACGTTTTGGATCCGGTCGATGACATTTTCCATTGCGCCCTTTAAGAGGCCCAACTTCGAACCTTGGAATACCATGATTTGAGATTCTCCATCACACTCAATGAAGTTCCTTAAGTTGACTCACTCCTCTGGGTTCCTTTAACATGTTACATGTTTTTACTCTCCTTATATATTTTTCGAGTACCTTGGGTTGATAGATTCTGTAAGAAACTACTCAAACCTCATCACCTGACTCCAATGCTAGGTTAAAATCTCAAATGGGCATCCTCCTTAAGAGTAATCCCCAAACAATCTCAAATGGGAATCCTACTTAGGAGTAAGCCCCAACCAATCCCAAATGGACAGCCATCCTGGCATAAGCCCCTCACCTTCATTCCTTCCTCCTTATATTGGATCCTTGTCCAATGTAAATAGAATAGAGGGAAAGCTCATCACCTCGTCCTCTTCCATGGTCGACGAGCCCTCTTCCATTAGTAAAGGAGGAAAAGTTTGAAGTGTCATTGTTGAATCTCTTACATCCTCTTATTTCTCACACCGAGTATGACTCACGTGGGCTTAGAGATACGTGATGGTTACAACATGTGCAAAAAACACTCATTGTAAAGAACTACGAGAACTCTGATTCCCACCATAATTAGGATATGTAGGAAGCTGTCTCAAGTCCTGAGATCATTGGACATCCTCCTCAAAAATGTAATCCTAATTCCTTTAATCTAGTCATCCTCCTTAGAAATAATCCCCAAATTAAACCACAAATCATCAAGGAATCCATTTCAGGAAGTTATCCCAAACTCATATATCTCAAAGGTTAATACTATCCTATGAGAATTATCGAACTACATGGGATTTGATTCCCATCTATATGGGATACTTAGGAAGCCTCTTTGAGGTTCAATCCTAACACTTCAAATCAACCCTATTCTTTTTGGGCCATATTCCCAATAGGGTCTGATTTTACTTGGAAACCCATGTCATTTCCAAGTTCCTCGGGCTTCTTTTGAATAAGTCCCACACTAAGTTTCAACTAAGAATCTTCCACCTAGAGGTCCTTATTAGATGTCCTTAAAAGGTATGATGTTTCCAATTAAGAGACACTGAACTATGAGGGTTCTGATTCCTTTCACAAGGATATGTAAGTAGCTCATTTTATGGGCACGATCCCAAGATGAAAACAAACCTTCATCTCCCTGGATGACAATAAATTCTAGAGTGCCCCACTTAGTGTCTTAAAAACCAGTATCATCACAACGATGATTAAAATAATATATAATTGGTATATTAGAGGATACCATTTATGGAAAACCTCAAATACATACAGATATTTCTATCAATGAAGAACCTTGAATGCACACTAATGATTCTAAATTTTACTAATGTTAATAATTGATTTTAAATTCCAAGGGATACTTATGATATACTTGGTGAATTAATAAGGATTCATGAAAATATATTAAATTTAAAAAGAGAGTCCTGTAATAGACAATAATTCCCCCCAAAAGGGTGTGATGACTCCGTCCTCCCATCCTCTAGACCAATGCACATTGTTAAGTATTGTAAAGTTCAAACTTAACGAATTCCTGCTTTTGGAAAGTAGGTTCTATTTGGATAAAGAACTACTAGGAATCTCCGGTTCCATAAATAAATCCAATGGAAACTGCCTGGAAATAGTGATTCTTAAAACTAGAACACATGTTTCAAGGAACTATGAAACAATCATTTTCAATGATTTGTGGACAATGATGTACAATTTCACTTTATGCTACTATATATCTTATTTTATGATAAATAATCTACATATTGTATTATCCCTTAGGTTACTAGGGGTCATTTTTAATGACAGAAATCTTATCACTAATAGGATACAATGATATTATTTTCTTAAATGGATCATTTCCATAGTCAACTATGACTTCCCATATTATATGTTATGAAATATGAAAAAATGAATTATTTTAATTGTGTGGTAAGATACGATATAATAAATAGTATGGAGTAGTCCTATTGCAACTTATGATATCAAAAATTAAAAATAAATACACAATTAAATTTCTATTCCATTTTTATGACATCCATTATGAAATCAATATGATATTTTATTCCTTTACTTTTAAAACATGATTCTATGAATCAGGAATCATAAATAAGATTTGATACCACTGATGGGTTTATAACGATCAAAAAATAGTTATTCGATGTAGTAAGAGACATTAGAAACCTTAAATCCCAAGAAATCAATGATATGAAATCCAAAATGATGTATGAACATAAATGAAGAACAATTACCTTTCATTGAATATATTCACTGCTCATGACTTTAATTATAGTGGTTTGATTAAGATCAAAAAAATAACCAAAATACTATTCCCTATGAGGTGTATCAATAGTATGATTGAATCACCCAATTATTAGGAGGGTTCATCCTTGTGAACATGATATTATAGTATCTCCCATGAGCTAATGAAAGAGAAGGAAGAGAGATTTGGGTAGAATCTCCAATCACTGAAAAAGAGTTCAATGCACTATCCCAGTTCTATTGTCTTATTTATATAGGCCTTGATAATGATACCAAGACACTATAGTATTTAATCATACTTTATATAAAATACAAGTAAATGGATTCAGTTATAAGTATTTTAACATTAAACCAAATGAATTCTCCCCAACGTTTTATCTTATGAATCATAAATGGTAGTTTACATGGTAGATATTCTAATGTTAACTATTAACATTTTGTTTCCATCACCAATCATAAGTAAAATATGTATCATATTATGTGATAAATAATCTTAATAATATAAATTATTATAAAATATGACTAGATTAGGTATAATTTTAGTGTCTCTTAGATCACACCTTGCAATATTCCAAACTAGTGGCAAACAATATGTTCAGATTTCCACTATTTTATTCCATATGACATGTATATATCATATATTGTAATATCAACTTGAAAAAGTCAAATATGTATAGGATTTATGGAATATTTCTATCAAATATTACATAAAAATGTTTAAGATTCAGAGAATAAAATAATATTGATATAAATAAAAAACACTTAAGGGGAAGATAATAAATTCAAAGAGAGTCGCGAATAAATTTTCTTTGCACTTTCATCACATTTAAGTTGTCAAAATAAATAGAAGAATTATTTGATTATTAGGTTCAAGAGATTTCATAAATAAATGTTAAAAAATATAATAATAATAATAAATTCCTAAATATTCATACTAATAATATAATCATAGAGAAGTAAAAAAAAACAAATAAAATTATTCTTTATAACAAAAATAAGAAATTTTATAAAAATTAAAAAAAATATCTTTTACATTTTGAAATTTTTATGAAAAAGGTAAATATAAAAGAATGGAGTAAAACATAAGGAGAAGGTAGATTAATATTACTTAAAGAATATGGAACATAAAATTTCCATATAAAATCATATAAATAAAATCAAATAAAGAGGAAATAAAAAGATACAAAGTGAAAAAATAGAGAAACAAAGATAAATATCTCATTTCCAACATTATACAGTATTTAGTAAGAATTTTTTATGGGAATGAGGCAGTCTTAAATTCAAATATAAAGGGTATTTTTTTCATAAATTAAGATACAAGTGGGAATGGATACAAAATAGAAGCATTAAATAAAAAAAGATATCAAGAATTATTCCCCTTACTATAACTCTGAACTTGCATGCTCATTCTCTAACTTCAAAAATAAACAACATTATTTTATAAATTAAATAATTTAACAACTTATTTTTATTAACTTTATTTAATATTAATCAATTAAATTCATTTATTACTAATTTATTAGTTGATAATAAGCCATGTTAATCATCATATGTTTGCAGTTAAAATTATTCCATGATTGTTACGGTATAGTGGTCTCAATCATCATTCCTTATTCATGATTCCATAATATCTATAACAGATAATTAAATTAAATAATAATATTATAATAAATTTTAAATATCCATGTTCATTTCAAAGAGGGTATGAGTAAGATTCACAAGAACTCATTTTGGGTAATTGTATGAACTGTGAGTAGTTACTTAACATTGAATATTAGTTTGTTTATTCCAATTCCAAAATATTAAAAATAAATTAAATATACACTAAATACCACACACACACACACAGACACACACACACACACAGACACACACACACACACACACAGATATACATATATATATATATATATATATATATCAATTTTTTGTATTTTTTAACTCTTCATTTTTATAATTAAAAAATTGAGTAACATCATTCATGTTGGTGGTTGAACGGACCCAAAAATGAATGTGTCATGGGGAAAGAATAATTACAAATAAATAAAATTTTTATTATTTATACCCATATTATAGAAGTATATTAATTATAATTATATTTTATTAAATTTATTAATCATATTTATTAATATTTATTAGGTAAATATAAAGTAAATAGGCAATGAAGATGGTGTTACATATTTGGAAGAAGTTAAATATTTACTTACAAATCTTATTTGTAATGAAGGATTTATGATGCTTTATTATTATTATAGGCTCCAAAATATGAATAATGATTGTAAGGGAGGTACATTGGTTATGTTTTATAGAGAAAATTGAACTTGAGGTGTGGTTTTTTATGGGTATAGGATGGTCTATTTTATTGATAGAATTTAAGTGGAATTTTTGAAGATACTTATTCCTTATTGGTTAAGGAAGTAATTTTTAATGTAAAGTGACACATAAAAGAAAAAATGTAAAATGTTTAATGTATTTATCACAAAAATGTCTCATTATAAGTTTTGATTGTTTTTTATTAAATTATAAACCATGTTTACAATACATATAATATTTTTAGTATTTATCAATGTATTATCATTATTCACAATGATAAATTATTTTTCTCCATAAAATTATTTTAAACTTGTATATAAAATTTTCATCCTAATTACAAATACATAATATATTTTATTAAAATTAAAACTCTAAATATAAGATATATAACTTAAAAAAATAAAATAATATATATAAAAGTTTTCTGTCAAAATAAATGATATTTCTTTGATAATAAATATTTATATTTTTCTTTCATATCACCCCTTAATTATTCCTTGGATTTTAATTATTTATTTACACATATAAACAATCTATGATAATAATTGTTGTATTTTATTTATAATAATATTTTTAATAAAATATATTCAAAAATAAATATTAATTATTACATGCTGACAACACCTTGAATAAATCTTATATAACCCCTTAAGATAAGAAACATTGGTAGTTATAAGTGGTGATTCATATTACATGGGTCATATAGAGACTATTCTATAGGTGTATAAACTCCAAGTTGAGTTCATGTAAATTATTTTTCATGCACTTCCTCAGAAGTTATACATGGAGAACATTGTGTGATTGTGAGAGGTTAAGTGGATGTGCTAGTTGATAAGTTACTGTTCCAAAGTAATAAATATTCTTGAAGGGATAAATGTATTGATGGAATAAATTTACATTCTACCTAAATCTAATGGCCCTATTCTATGGTGATTTTAAAAGGAATAATTTTTCTCTAAAATAATACTAAAATTATCATTAACAATTATTAAAATAGATCTTCTTTCATTTTTTTTGTGCTTTAATATATTACTGATTAATTTATTTATTCTATACCATTTCTTAATAAGGTTATGGTCTTAAGAACTTTTGATCTCTAACTTTATCTTAACATGTCAAAGTTTTTAATCTCTTCCAATAAAGTTCCTTATATGTCACCATTTGATTTCTTGAGAAGAAACTACAATTATATGAGAACCCGACCAATGAAATATATTGATCCCAAACTCCTTTGAACTCCACAAAGAATGATCTTATAATATATTACAATATATGAATAATACTTTTATATTGATAATTAGTTTTAGGATGATAGACATTGATAAATTTTAATTTTAAATTCAATTATTATTAAATACTTCTATATAAATCTAAGGTAAACCACAAATCTCAATTAGATACAACTAAAAGTGTTACTCCATATAGTCTTACCACTTACTTTATATATCTATATATTGAAATGTTTATCGTGTGAGAAATACCATTGGATAACAATTAAAGAGTCATATTTATAACCCAACCAACTACAAACTAAATGTAATTATTTATTTTATAGGTATTGGGAATACCTATGATGAAATCTCTGGTTACGTTCTCATATTTCTTTATGAATATGGGTCATTATTTCATTATCATCTTATAATTTAAACATGATAACTAATAGTGTTGGTAGACCAAGAATCATGATTTATAATTTAACATATCTCTCTTCTTGTTTTCCCACTCAAAGTTATATCAGAAATCTCTATAAAATTTTGTGTTTTCTGGATATATAAGGAAAAATGAGCTATGTGGATCATCCAATACAACCTTTTTTAATTCTGGCATGGAAGTGACACATATTCACATTCAAAATACTATGATTCCATATTCTTCAAGGACAGAATCTAGAATATTTTCCACACTATTATATATCTCTATATCATCCTTTAATGAATACTTGATATCACTTTGATAGTTGGTTAAAGAATATTTTATAAAAGGTTGGAATTAAAACCTTCCGTTATGATTTCCATATCCATATTTTCATCTTTATAGATATTGGGTCACTTTCAGTCCTTATAATTAACAAGGTAAAAAGATAATTTCTTATAAGATCATAAACCACCTTATTATCCTTCCCAATATGGTAACAAATTGAGTATTCATAATCCATGATCTAATTTTACCACCTACTTTGGTGCACATTCATCTCATTTGTGTGGATATATACTTTAATATTTTTTGATCAATATATATGTCAAAATTCTCACCATATCGATAATGCCTCTAGATATTTTATATAAATATTACCATTGTTTAATCTATATCACACAATGGGTAATTTTTCTCTTGGATCTTTAATTCAGGCGAGGGATAAACTATCACCTTATCATTTTTTATGAGAACAGAACCCTAATTTTTTCTAAAGTATCGCTATATACCATAAAAACTTCTTTACATTAGGGTTGTGAGAGTATAAGTATGATGACTGATATCATTTTAAGATCTTTAAATCTCACTTAATATTATTATATCCAACATTTTTACTCATTTATGAGTTATCTTAGTCAGGGGATTAGTTATTCATATGAAATTTCTCACAAAACATTATTATACCCAGATAAACCAAGATAACTATGAATCTCAATCACAATAGTTAGTCTAGTCCATTATTTAATTAGTATTTATTTTAAGGATCCATGAATATTCCCTCACTATAACACATATTTACCTTTATGTTAGGTTTTTTATGATATGTGTTTTTGGGTTCCCATATTCTTTGGGCTAGTATTTTTAGACCTAAATTGGGAGGATACCTGTGATGGTGAAGTCAGAGAGTTTTTGGATTTTAAATTTTTCCCTTGACCTTTCTGATATTTGATGGTCAGTTAGAGGACATGTAATGGGGTTTCATGACATTTAATGTTTTCTGGACTCATATAGTGAGTTGAATTCATAGTGTGAGAATTTACATGTCATGTAGGGGTTATACATCACGTAATTTAAAAATACAATTTTTAATTAAAAAGGCAAATCCTTTTCTAGAGAAACTTAAATTAAAATGAATTCATGACATGAAAAAGATTAAATGTTATGTAATTTATTGAGTTTCAGTTTTTAGGGAGAAATGAAGGTGTTTTAGTCTTAATTTTATTTTTAGTCCTTATCCTCTCGGCACGAGCTCTAACCCTAGGCAATTTTGGGTGACTTCCTTCGTTCCAGATCAATTTGTTCAACGATTGATCAGTAGGTCCATGTGCTTCATCTCTCTGGGTAAGCCTTCATCTTGGTTTGCCTACTTTCTTTGGTTGTAAAACCATTGGTTGTAGGGATTGGTAATCAAATTGTGTTTTCTATCAATCATTTTTAGTCTTTAGTCGTGTCTTATCTTTTGAAGTCAGATCTTGTAGTTTCCAATCCCAACTGTCAAAGGTGGTTACATTTTACATTCTCTTGTGGTAAATGAATATGTTAAATTGTTCTAATTTATTAAATTTATTAATTTTTTTATTGATTCCTTGATATTTGAAATGGAATTTCATGTGTTGAAATTAAAAAAATGCATAGATTCATGTTTTAATGGTGTTTTGTCCTTAAAAATAGAATATAATTGATTTGAAATGAAAAAAATGGATTTTGAAACCCTAAAGAAGACTTTCTTTTCTTTCAAATGTTTTTATATAATTGTGAGCATGGTTTTTAAAATATAAATTGATAAACATTTCACAATAATAACCTTGGGTGTGTTGATAAAGAGACACTGGAAACCTTAGTGTGCGCGACACCACTTGGAGGTAACCTCTTGTATGTCAATGTTTTATGGAAGGCCTCAATGTTAGTTGAATTAAACTTTGTTCCTTGTCAGTCTTTTGAGTGTCTAAAATGTATTCTTCCATATGCTAAATCCTGAATGGTAGGTGCATTGTTTTTTTGGTCATTTATTTTATTGATAGTTTATTTCATAGATGTTGGATCACATGTATATTTTATTTTAGTATCTTTACCTTCTTTGTTTCTGGATTTGGAAAATATGATATTAAATTCATAAAAACTCTAGGATTTATTTGGAAAGGTTTTCAAAATATATATTTATATAAATTCTTGTAAAACTATTTTGTTTTAAATATTGTACTTGTGAATTCTTATTATTAGAACTTGTATATATCTCTTGGTGGTATCATACTGAGATATATTACTCACACCCTAATTCTGAATATGGGTGGATATAAGACTTGTTTTCAGGATCCAGGTAAAGGGAAGGTCCATATATATCATTCTATCTTACCTTTACATTTTTGTTTCATTTTGGGATAGTTTGGAAGTGATGTTTAGTCCCATGGAGACTAATTTTTTTCCAAGAAATATATTTATTTATAGTTTATCCTATTTGGATTTGTTTTATCTCCCATTGTTTCAAATTTTTAATCTGGTTGTATATATTATTTTTATTATTGATAAGACATATTTTGTTATCTTTTTTCTACCCCACCATTTGATGGGATGACTTGGGTTATTGATTTAGTTAAACCAGGTTGGTCTATTAAAATTTTTTATCAGAGCTACACTTAGTCTAAAGTTTGTCAACACTACTTGAGTTATTTTAGTGTATTAGGTAGATAAGATTAGGATAATCAGAATTTTGATAACAGGTTCGGAAAAGGGGCATGGTCATCTCACTCATGTTACTGAATCTGAGTTTACATGAGTGGTAAAAAAAATAATTATTAAGTCTAAGATCAGGTATTTAGGTTCATTTGAATAAATTGTATGGGTTTTTATTTAAAATAAAAATATCTACGATGCATAAAGACTTAGTGGTGTGTAATTTCATTTGAATAAAATAATGGGGAGTGTATTTAGATGGACATATTCCCTTGAAAATGTGTTTCCTTTTTATGATAGGATACATACCTGCTTTAAATTATTACTATTTGAAAGTGTGGATTTCGATTCTTGTTTTGGGTTTGATGGTTTAGGAATTTTCTCATGGATGATTGGTTATTGTATCATGTTTAATAGACAATGACTCTGAGAAAGGATCTTCCAAATATAATAGTGGAAATTTTGAAGGGCGGTTCTACAAATTAATCCTCTAGTGGAATCTTCTATGGTTGAATTAGTGATATGTACCATTCAGACTTTGGGTTTGGTGGGAACAGTGAACGAGTGTTGGGAAGCAGATCATGGTTTAGAATTTACCAAGCATCGTGCACTTGTATTCCATGGGGAAAAGTAATATGATAGGATATTAAACTTTTTGAAGACTTCTAAAAATTCTTAGTTGGGGTCTTCCATGTATATGATCGAAGGACCAAGAAAAATATAGTGGGACTTGATAGTGCAAGATAAGTTTCAGGAATGGATTACCTGGGTTTATTTGAAGAATATCTTTAATTAGTAGTTTTATCCTAACAATTTTCATGTGGGAAATATCTGGGAGTTTCTAAAATTAGAGAAAGGGGAGAGTACCATTCTGGAGTACTCCAACCACTTTGTTGAGTTGGTTCATTTGGTACCATAGCTTGTCACCATACCTGAAGGCTCAAAGGTTCAATATGGGGATGAGTTCTGATATCTAGACATTGATTTCTCTTTTGTGAATTACGAAATTTTTGGAGTTATTGGATAAATAATCTTTGACTGAGGTAAATATATATGGGAGGACATGATTGGGCAGTGCATTAGTGGGTGGATCGGTTATCCAAGGTACTTATTATAGTTAGTAAAAAAGGATAAGAGTGTTCATTTTTCTTTAGGACTAGTTTTTGGGATTCTATATGGTAAAAAATAGTTATTTTCTTATATTGTGGGAGGCATTGTCATACTAGGACTTAGTGTATGGAGGATCCTAGAACTTGTCATCTTTGTGGATGATCTGGCCATATGAAGTGTTTCTGTGATAAGAAGTCCCATGGAAGTATGTTTGGATCTACATTCACCAAGGGGTTTCAGATCCATGTTGATGCTTCCAAGGGTGGTGGGTCTCATTCTGAATCCAAGGGGGAAGTACAGGTGGCCAATTATGAAAGAATTTATGTAGGAAAGTGTGTAATAGAGAAATATGAGGTAGGGACAACTATTGTTTGAGGTATTATGTTTATTTTATCTTCTATGGTGCTATATTTATTTGATATAGATACTACTAATTATTTTATATCATAAAATTTAGTTGTCATGTTTGGTTTTAATTTCTATATTATTCCATTTATGTTGGATCTCTCCATTACTTTGGGAAAGTGGCCTGAATAAGGTTTCAAATGTCCTGCGTGTCAGGTGGTGATAAGTGACTTGGATGTGGTTTGGAACTTTTTAGTGCTTGATCTTGAAATCTTTGACTTGATCATTGATATGGATTGGATGATTAGTGTAAAGGACCAGATAGACTATTATCACCATCAGTAAGAATTCTTATCTACTTATGGGGTCAATCAAGTTTTCTAGGGTGAGTGGGGATCTAGATAGGGAAGGGAAGGGCAGATTTTTCATTAAGATGGTTTAATCTCAAGCAAGTTGTTAGAAAAATTTACTGATGTAGTAGAATTTTTCTCAGGAGATCAGTTAACTAATTTTTTGTGTGAATACTTTGAGGTATTTTTGGATGATTTTTTTGGTTTTCTGTTATAGAGAGAGGTTGAGTTTACTATTGACCTGTTACCTAGAATGATTCCCATTTCTATTCTATACTATCAAATGGAACATACTGAGTTGGTGGAACTTAAAGTACAATATGAGGACCAGGTGGCGATAGGATTTATTTATCCTAGCATGTCACCATGGGATTCACCTGTACTCTTTTCTAAGAAGGATGATTGAAGTATTAGAGTTTTTATTGACTATTTAAAGTTGATTCAGGTGATCATTAAGAACAAGTATCCTTTACAAAGAATTGATGATCTCTTTGATCAATTGTTGGGGGATCCTTGTTTTTCTATGATTTAATTATAGCCGACGTACCACCAGTTGAGAATATGAGAAGTGGATATACCCAAGACTTCATTTCAAAGTCAATATGATCATTTCATATTTCTGGTTATTCCATTCAGACTCACTAACACTCCTATGGTATTCATGGATTTAATGAACTGAATCTTTCATTGGTTCCTGTAATATTTTGTTTTTGTTTTGTTCACAGATGATATCTCATTGTACTCCAAGATAGATGAGGAGAACATAGACCATTTACTTATCATTATTTGAACCTTGAGGGAACATCATCTATCTGGTAATATTTATAAGTGTGTGTTTTGGATTGGATAAATGAAGATTCTAAGTAATGTGATATCTAAGTGGGGCATCTCAGTTGTTCCTAAAAAGGTGCATACATTTCTGTATTGGAAGCAACCCTGAAACCTATATTAGATCTAAAGATTCTTGGGATTAAAAGGTTAATATAGATAGTTTGTTTGGTACATATTTAAGCTCACATATTTTATGAGAAATTTATATCATATGGTTGTAATGTTTTAATGAAACAAAAAGTGTCATAGATATTTTAAGGAGGTGAAGATGAGGTTGACTTTAACCCCGGTTTTTATTCTTTCGAAACTAGGGTCAGGTTATGGTGTTTTTTGAAATGCTTCTAGCATGGGTTTGGGATGTGTCTTGATTTAAAATAAACAAGTTTTGGATTATATATTTTTCTAGTTACTACATAATAAGAAGAACTACCCTACCCATGATATTGAGTTGGAATAAGTTATGTATTCTCTCCTAATGTGGTGTCACTTCATCTTTGGATAGCGTTTTATGACAAATTTTGATCCCAAAAGCCTAAAGTATATTTTCACTTAGAGAGATATAAACATGATAAAGAGATGCTGGGTTACGTATCTTCATACCTTTGATTTTGATATCATATATACCCCAGAAATGGGAATGTGGTGGCCGATGCACTGAACAAAAAATTATCAACACAAGATATAAGGGAATTAGTTTAACAGTGGTATCTGGTGAGTTTATTTACTGAAATGAGCTTGGGAGTAGAGGAGGTTGGTGGAAAGGTGTTCTTGGATTTGATAAAATTTGAATCATCTTTTGATGAGGGAGTTCGACTTTATTAGAAAATAGACATTGAGAGCCGACACATAGGAGAAATACAAAATTTTGGGGAGACCTTGTGCAAGTTATCTCAGTCTCCTAGAGGAACTTTGTGCTTCCAAATATGGCTGGTTGTTCAATTTTCTTTGATATTGGAGTTTCTAGATAGTTGGAATTGGTTTTGTTGGTCTATAAACCCCGGGGCAACAAAGATGTACCATGATTTGAGACATTGGTTTTGGTAGTCGGGGATGAGCCAGTCAATTGCAGATTTAGTATCATGGTGTCTCACTTGATAAATAGTAAAGGTAGAATACCTAAGACCTAATGGTTTGTTTCATCCTTTACCAGTTATGGTATGGAATTGGGATGATATTTCCATAGATTTTGTCATTGGATTATAATGGATTCCAATTGGGAAGGATGTGATTTGGGTTATTATTGAAAAACTAACTAAATCATCATATTTCTTACCAATAAATGAAACGATGAAAGTGAATCATGTGGGGGAGTTGTACGTCTGATAAATTGTGAAGGTTCACGGGGTTCTCTCTATAGTTGTTCTAATAGGGACTCAAGGTTCACATCTAGATTCTAGAAAGGTTCAAAGTATGGAATAGGTTCCCAGTTGAAATTGAACATGGATTATTATTCAAAGATGGATGGACAGACAAAGAAGGTTATCCAGGTTCTTGAGGATATGATCCTAGATTGTGTACTTGATTTATGTAGTTCTTAGGATAGACATTGTAACACCCCGGGATTTTATGAAAAATATTATTTTTAATTTCATTGATGTCTTGTGTTGTACGCTACACCATAACGAGCTTGCACTACACACATCCCTGACTTGGCTTACTTTACACGCAATTACAACCTTCCACGATAGCGTGTGTTGTACGCAATACCAAGTATCACTAAACAAAGATAGGCTATTAAAATATTATATAAACTAGCCGTTATGAATATTAATACACAATTTTTGAAATTTTATAAATTTTATTTTTCAAAATGGACTTTGTTTTTGGATTCAGAATATCGAAATTATCCTAGGGTGAATTTTTGGGATTTTTCTGAAAACTTTTAATTTTTTATGAATAGTGAAAACACTGGGTTACTATTTAAAAACCGACTTTTTATAATTTATTTTATTTAAATTAATTTTAGGTCAAAATTGATACATAATACCTATATAATTTCAATGTAATTCATTAGAGTCATTTTATAATAATTTTTGATATATAAAATTTTTATTGAACTTTTCATCGTCTTTTACCTACCTCCTAGGAGCTTTTTGGAAACTTACATAAAACTTAATTTTACCGATTCTGTGAGTGGAATTTTGAAAATCTGGGAGACACGGTTAATATCAAGGACTAAAATGTGGTTCAATGAGATTAAATAATTTTTGGTGAATAGTAACTTTTTTCTTTTATTTACCATGGTTAAAAGTAGATAGGGCAATTAAGGGTAAAAATGATATTATTATTACCCTAACACATGTAATAATTCTATTGGATAAGTGTAATTCGACCAAAACCAACCTTATTAATAACATATGACCATTTAGGTCCACTTGGATTAGATTAGGACATTTATTATTAATTTATTTAAAGAAGGGTTAAAATAGTTAAAATCAAAATTTAATAACTAAATCATTTTTAATATAGGGTTATACATAAGATAAATTCGACTATAAATATTCATTAGAAATCTAAAAATATTTCCTACATAATTGTAGTTTATTTATAATTTTTAGACATTAGATAATTTAATTTATGTATGACATATTGGTGATGCAGTAATTATCTTATTAATGAAATATTAACATAATTGATGTTATAAATACCCAAATAAATGTAATTTGAGACTTTTTATGAATTTCACTAATTTTATAGGTTAATATGAAATTTTAGTATTTATTTAATTAATGTTTTTCGAATTAAAATGCTTTTATGATTTTCACAAAAATCAATTACCAAATAGTGTCAAAATTGACATAAAATAGTTTTTAAAACAAATATTATATTATTAATTGTTATTATATTCCTAAAAATCTAAGGTTTGGAAAAGATACTTATATCATGATATTTTTATCATTAATGGACCACTTTGGGGTCTCTTAGATGTATATGGTAAGTTTATTAACTATATAATATAAAAATACAAAGTGACATGGTAAATGTCAATCTAATTAACTAAGAGTTAAAACTAAAAGATAAGGTTAATATAATGACTCAAACCTGTATAAAATATATTGGATGAGAGGATTTCTACCCATCCCAACTTTATATTCGAAATAAATCATTTTTTAGCTATTATAAACCGAAAATGACTTTATTATAAAATATTATTTTGAGTTTTTCCAAAGGTGCCCCTCTCCTCCCTTATAAAAGGGGACCCCTTACCTCTTCTCTTCACACCCTTTTTAGCCTTGAATGTCGTCCAACCCCTGACCATTTATCTTCTCCACTTCCCTAGAAACATTCTTGAGGTTATGGTCTTCTCAAAATACCAACTCTACTTCCTTAAGAGGAATCTTAAAAGAGGTGCATCGAAGATGTAGTAATCTTTTCTTCTAATTCTCTCAAGTTTCTTTCTTATTATACTTCCTCTTATTTAGTTGTCTCATTATAAATTAATAACATAAGTATTAATTATATAATGATATTTTATTATAAATATTAAACAACCTTATTTCACCTTCTATCCATCCTACGGAAAATGAAATCACCGCGCGTGCGTACGTACGAAATACCGTCTCCACGCCGTGGTGTAATCTGTTTTCGACCACCACCTTACTTGGATGGGTATAATGGTGTAAATAGATAACTATATATGATTATTGTAAAGTAATATTGATTCTGAAATATTATACATACACTTCAATACAATTCCACAATCATGGGAATGATATCATCGCTCGTGCATACGTACGGACTACCGTCTCCACGACGCGATGAGATTCATTCTCCATGTTTACCATTCATGAATGATTATAAAGTATATATAATGAATAATAATGAAATATATGACATAATAATGATACTGTATTTATGTATATATATATTTATTTCATGTACTTAATTCCATTCAATTCAACAAGGAAAAGAAAACAACGTTCATGCGTACGTACGACCTACCATCTCCATGAATGGTGTATTTCATTCCATTTATCGATCTATCATATATATTTATATGATGAATATATATTATATATAAATCATTTTTTACATTCTGGAATTATGTAAATTAGGATATAAGTAATAATATCAAGAACAACAAGTCGAAACTTGTACGATAAGTGAAACGATTTTACCCAAAATAGTGCTTTAACATGTAATTTACAAAATAACGGGTAATATAAAGTCATAAGTGAACCATATATGATATCATAACAATTAATATGATTCTGTAATAAGTCAATGGCATTATTTAAATCATTATACAAGAGGTTCAGAAACATACGAAGCATATCCGACATAAGGTAAGGGATAACTATTCCAATCTCGTTCTTATCCGAGATTGTTTATTCGCAAGTATTTACTGGGGTTATTGTTATCATTTATGTACATGTTTCCTAAAAATGGTTCCATGTATGTTTAAAGTCCTTTTTAACCATTTTTGACTTTTACTACATGGTATGTAAGGAATCTTTTTTTTACCATACGAGGTACTTTTTGACTTTTCCGACAAAAGTACGAGGATAATGTTATTTTTAACTGATATGGCATGAACAGATTTTTAGGGTGTCATAACGCCTCATTTTCATGAAGCTTCATATACAATATTGCATGATTATTTTCAAAAAAACCGTTTTCTTTTAAATTTTCATGGAATTTTGTGAAAATAAAAGGATTTTGAAGAAGAAATGATATTTTCCTCAAGAATTCATTTCAAGTGTTTTATAAAAACTATTTTCCATCTAAAAGGACATTATTTAATATGTTTATATTTAAAGTATAATGTCTCCATTATTTACATGGTTTGATTCTTCTTATGATATAATTATATTCATTTTTATGTATTATGTTATGATGTCATGATGTTTAAGAATCCCATTCTATTACATGGGTTATGCTATGATGTATGATTCATGATTTTGTGGCACACAAAAGAATGATTTCATTATGAGATGGGTGGGACCTATATATCCCTCCAATGCATTGGGTAATGATTTTTATCTCATGATATAGACATGGATGGAATGGTAAGTTAATACAGTTCAATGATACAGGACTGGAACGAGGAGTGAAATCGATTCAGAAAGGGACTTTGTCCACTAATATGGTCTTGGAAGCAATGCCTTGGCTACTATGGAAATCATAACAAGTGCAGAATGGTTTCCAAAATTACATGATTTATTACCATGCTATTTTATCAAGATTGATGTTCCATTATTATACATGACTTACGTACTTCCATAATTTATGTCTTTGCTCAAGATTTTGATTTTTAAACATTATGTTCATGTTTTTAAGTTCAAATATATATGGTTTGTTTTATTTTCTCCATGATTACCCTTACTAAGAATTTGAGATCACCCTTTATATGTTTTCTTTTCCCCAAGATATAAAGAAAGGTTTTAGGTAAGGAGAAAAAGGAAGATCTTTATGGGAGATGTTGAAGATCTTTCACCAAGATTAGAAGATTATATTCCAAGTTTCTAAAGACACTAAACTATTATGGTCTTTTGGTGTCTGTTTTTGTTATGTATTAGATATTCTGAAAAAGTAATGTAATGTCCATGTATGCCAAGATTTGGTTCTTTATAGTTGGTATTAGAGGAAAGGTTTAGTTAACCTTTGAAAACTAGGATGTGAAAACTTTAGTAAGATCCCTAGAGATATTTCTAAGGTATGTCTAGGGATGTCCCTAAGGTTATGTATATGTATAGGTTATAGTCCTAGAATTACAAAAACTATATTAGAATTAAACCTAATATGTTAGATATTGAAGGTACTCCCTCTTTATTATGTTGTTTTCCCTAGCATGATTTTTTCCTGTCACACTATTTTTTTGGGTTTTAGACGATGGCTGGAACCCGAAGGAACCATGTTGATCAATGTAATGGACAATGCAATGATTATCCTCCTGAAAAATCCAATGTTATGAGATATGGAGTGAAAAATCTTATTTCTAGACTTACACAAGCTATGAATCATTCTAGACTTCCAAATGAGAAGAGAAGGGAACAATATTCTATTGAGTCCTTCATGAGGCAACGTCTACCTTCTTTCAATGGGTCTTCTGATCCACTTGTTGCTAAAAAATAGATCAGTACCATTGAAAAGATATTTTCCATACTTAACTGTTCGGAGCATGATAAAGTCATTCTATCTGTTTACCATTTAAAGGTGAAGCAGACCAGTGGTGGACTCTAATTAAGAATACAAGTCCCCAAGATGAAATTGAATCCATGGAATGGAATGAGTTCAAGAACTTGTTTTTCAGAAAGTAATTCTATCTTATTCTTATAAGAAATATGGAAAAGGAGTTCCTTGAGCTTAAGCAAAAGGATGATGAATCTGTTGGTATATACGAAGAAAATTTTACAAGGCTTGCAAGGTATGCATCTGGCTTTATCATCCAACCTGAAAGTAAAGTTGATCGATTCTTCAGTAGCTTAAAACCAAGTATTCGAAGGGAATTAGCTATAAGAGACTTCAGTATCTATGAATAAATTGTGCATTTTTATATCAAGGTATAAATGGAAGTTAATGTTACATATCCATCTCATGGTTTGGACAAGAAATGAAAGATGGAGTTCAAGGAGAAATCTCAGAACAATGGTGAAAAGAAGATGAATGTTTCTTTATGCTCAAAGTGTAGAAAGAAGCATGGTGGAGATTGTCTTAAAGGGACTAGAAAATGTTTTAAGTGTGGAAAAGAAGGTCATCAAGTAGCTAAGTGTCGAAGTAATGGAAAAGGGTTTCTAATGATGTGAATAAAGAAAATACTATAGAAAATGAACCACCCAAACTTCAATTCTTCAAGTGCAATGAAATGCGGCATTATTCTAATCAATGCCCTAATCCAAGGGTTAATGATGATCGACATGAGCAACCACTTAAGGAAAAGGACCAAGTTATGTCAGATGCGACCACTATTGGTGATGTTGAATATGACAAAGATGTGGTGGAATGATTAAGTGTTTATGTAATGGGATTCCAAAATAATGTTCTATATAGTATCATGGAATATTGGAATATTTATGTATTGGTCTATTGTGGTTTTCAATAATTTTATGGTACCGGTAACCATGGAAAGTGATTGAGATATTTTTGGAAAGAAGATGATATGCGCATAATGAAGGTATAAGGAGAAAATGAAATGTTTGACAGTATTCATGAGCTCATGATTGATATAAGGACTAAGTGATATCATGGTTTGAGTATATAGAATTTTTTAATTTTGGTATGTGGAAAGAGTTAACTTTTGACAACATTCATGTTTTCACTATGATTCAATGGGTATTCATTTTTAAAGAGAATACAAGATTAAGGTATTCACATGTTTGGAATTTGATTAACAAGATATATCTTTTGATATATGAGGGATAAATAATGGTATTCACGTTCTTGTTATATGACCTTTTTTGTAATCGTTCTTTTTTATACTATGAGTTTGGAAAGAAGTATTTTAGATAAGCCTAGAGATTGGAATGGATTATGTTGGACATAAGTTAGTATTGTTTAAGGATCAAATTTTTTTTTGATATTATTGATGGGATGTTATAATAATGTAGTTTTAGAAAAAGGACAACCTGGAGGATGGGCGACAACCCGTCGCGTCAGACAAGGATGCGAGAATCGAACCCACAACCAAAGTACGACATGCCTTTATCACCTACCACTAGCCTACAGGAAGTCCCTGGTTAGTAGAAACTAGTTTTATTTTATTAAGCGCTAGGATAGCTGAAGTATAAGTCCATTTTAGCAACCATATACGATTAATCTCAGCATAGATGGACTTCTATATGTTTAATAAATTGTGCTAAACTTTATGCGATAGAAATAGATGGAATGACCTATCATTATATCGTATAATCTACTAACACTTCACAGAAGACAAATTCAACTTCATTTATTTATGAGATGAAGTGGAAATTGTTTGAGGCATGAGAAATGGTGAGATTATACCGAAATAAATTAAGTATTTCTTCTAATTCAAATTCTTCAACTTTAGGGAAATGATCTTGAAAACAAAAAAAATGTTGTCCTAATGATCTCATATCTGATGAATCAGATGGTACCTTAGATCATCACAAATTTACAGCTTTGTGATTGTTGGATTTTTAATATCCATGTCCTCTACCACTCTTCATCAGACGTTGATGGTTATATTTCTCTTCCATATCCATATTTTCACCTATGTTCTCCTATGTGGAAACCTAGTGATTAGTTAATTTGGGTAACCGTTACATTTCATACATTAGTTTTTAAAGTCATGTTTTGGTATTCCTTTTTATGATGTGGGTTTCTATTAAAGAAACTTTCAAGTAGTAAACCATTTATAACCTGGACGAATTTCGAGGGCGAAATTAATTTTAAGGGGGATAGAATGTAACACCCCGAGATTTTATGAAAAATATTCTTTTTAATTTCATTAATGTCTTGTGTTGTATGCTACACCAAAAGGAGCTTGCACTACACGCATCCCTGACTTGGATTGATTTACATGCAATTTCGACCTTCCACGATAGCGTGTGTTGTACGCAATACCGAGTTTTACTAAACAAAGATATGTTATTAAAATATTATATAAAATAGCCGTTATGAATAGTAATACCCAATTTTTGAAATTTTATAAATTTTATTTTTCAAAATGGACTTCATTTTTGGATTCAGAATATCGAAATTAGCCTAGGGTGAATTTTTGGGATTTTTATGAAAACTTTCAATTTTTGATGAATAGTGAAAACACTGGGTTACTATTTAAAAACCGAATTTTTATTATTTATTTTATTTAAATTTATTTTTGGTAAAAATTGATACATAATAACTATATAAGTTCAATTTAATTCATTGGAGCCATTTTATAATAATTTTTGATATATAAAAATTTTATTGAACTTTTCACCATCTTTTACCTACCTCCTAGGAGCTTTTTGCAAACTTACATAAAACTTAATTTTACCGCTTCTGTGAGTGGAATTTTGAAAATATGAGAGAAAAAGTTAATATCAATCACTAAAATGTGGTTCAATGAGATGAAAATAATTTTTGGTGAATAGTAAATTTTTACTTTTATTTACCACGGTTAAAAGTAAATAGGGTAATTAAGTGTAAAATGATATTATTATTACCCTAACACATGTCCTAATTCTATTGTATAAGTTTAATTCGACCAAAAACAACCTTAGGAATAAAATATGACCATTTAGGTCCACTTGGATTAGATTAGGACATTTATTATTAATTTATTTAAAGAAGGGTTAAAATAGTTAAAATCAAAATTTAATAACTAAATCATTTTTAATATAGGGTTATACATAAGATAAATTAGACTATAAATATTAATTAGAAATATAAAAAGATTTCTTACATAATGGTATTTTATTTATAATTTTTAGACATTATATAATCTAATTTATTTACGACACAATGATGTTGCAGTAATTATCTTATTAATGAAATATTAACATAATTGATGTTATAAATACCGAAATAAACATAATTTGAGACTTTTTATGAATTACAATAATTTTATAGGTTAATATGAAATGTTAGTATTTATTTAATTATCGTTTTTCGAACTAATAATGTTTTTATGATTTTCAAAAAAATCAATTACCAAATTGTGTCAAAATTGACATAAAATAGGTTTTAAAAAAATATTATATTATTAATTGTTATTATATTCCTAAAAATATAAGGTTCGGCCAAGATACTTATATCATGATAGGTGTATAATTAATGAACCACTTGGGGGTATCTTGGATGTATATAGTAAGTTTATTAACTATATAATATAAAAATACAAAGTGACATGGTAAATGTCAATCTAATTAACTAAGAGTTAAAACTAAAAGATAAGGTCAATATAATGACTCAAACCTCTCTAAAATCTATTGGTTGAGAGGATTTCTACCCATAACTACTTTATATTCTAAATAAATCATTTTGTAGCTATTATAAACCGAAAATGACTTTATTATAAAATAATATTTTGAGTTTTTCCAAAGGTGCCCCTCTCCTCCCTTATAAAAGGGCACCCCTTCCCTCTTCTCTTCACACCCTTTTGAGCCTTTAATATCGAAAAAACCCTGCCCATTTCTCTTCTCCACTTCCCTAGAAACATTCTTGAGGTTATGGTATTCTCAAAAAACCAACTCTACTTCCTTAAGAGGAAGCTTAAAGGAGGTGCATCGAAGAAGAGGTAATCTTTTCTTCCGATTCTCTCAAGTTTCTTTCTTCTTATACTTCCTCTTATTTAGTTTTATCATTATAAAGTAATAACATAAGTATTAATTATATACTGATATGTTACTATAAATATGAAACAACCCTATTTCACCTTATCTCCATCCTACGGAAAACGAAATCATAGTTCGTGCGTACGTACGGAATACCGTCTCCACGCCGTGGTGTAATCTGTTTTCGACCACCACCTTACTTGGATGGGTATAATGGTGTAAATAGATAACTATATATGATTATTTTAAAGTGATATTTATTCTGAAATATTATACATACACTTCAATACAATTCCATGATCAGGGGAATGATATCATCGCTCGTGCGTACGTACAGACAACCGTCTCCACGACGTGATGAGATTCATTCTCCATGTTAACCATTTATGATTGATTATAAAGTATATATAATGAATAATAATGAAATATATGACATAATAATGATATTGTATTTATGAATATATATATATATATATTTATTTTTTCTACTTAATTCCATTCAATTCAATAGGGAAAATAAAACAGTGTTCATGCGTACGTACGACCTACCGTCTCCATGAACGGTGTATTTCATTCCATTTATCGATCTATCATATATATTTATATACTGAATATATATTATATATAAATCATGTTTTACATTCTATAATTATGTAAATCCGGATATAAGTGATAATATAAAGAACAAAAAGTCAAAACTCGAACGATAAATGAAACGATTTTACCCAAAACGGTGCTTCAACATGGAATTTACAAAAGAACAGGTAATATAAAGTCATAAGTGAACCATATATGATATCATAACAATGAATATGATTCTTTAATAACTCAATGAACTTATTTAAATCATTATATAGGAGGTTCAGAAACATACGAAGCATATCGTAAGGGATAACTGTTCCAATCTCATTCTTATTTGAGATTGTTTATTAGTAAGTATTTACTGGGGTTATTGTTATCATCTATGTCCATGTTTCATAAAAATGGTTTCATGTGTGTTTAAAGTCATTTTTAACCATTTTTACTTTTACTACATGGTATGTAAGGAATCTTTCTTTTTTTACCATACGAGGTACTTTTTGACTTTTCCGAAAAAAGTACGAGGAGAATGTTATTTTTAACTTATACGATGTGAGAAGATTTTTATGGTTTCATAACACCTCATTTTCATGAAGCTTCCTATACAATATTTCATGATTATTTCCAACAAAAACCTTTTCTTTTAAAATTTCATGGAATTTTGTGAAAAGAAAATGATTTTGAAGAATAAAGGATATTTTCCTCAAAAATTCATTTCAAGTGTTTTATCAAAACTATTTTCCATCTAAAATGACATTATTTAATATGTTTATATTTCAAGTATAATGTCTCTATTATTTACATGGGTTTATTATTTTTATGATAAAATTATATCCATTTTTATGTATTATGTTATGATGGCAAGATGTTTAAGAATCCCATTCTATTACATGGGTTATGCTATGATTTATGATTCATGATTCTGTGGCACAAGAAAGAATGATTTCATTATGAGATGGGTGGGACCTATATCTCCCTCCAATTCATTGGGTAAATATTTATATCTCATGAGATAGACATGGATGGAATGGTAAGTTAATCCAGTTCAGTGATACAGGACTGGAACGAGGAGTGAACTCGATTCAAAAAGGGACTTTGTCCACTAAGATGATCTTGGCAGCAATGCCTTGGCTACTATGGAAATCATAACATTTGCTGAATGGTTGCCACAATTACATGATTTATTCTCATGATATTTTATCAAGATTGATGTTCCATTATGATACATGGCTTATGTACTTCCAAGATTTATTTATTTGATCATGATTTTGATGTTTAAACATTATGTTCATGTTTTTAAGTTCAAATGTATATGGTTTGTTTTATTTTCTCCATGCTTACCCTTACTGAGAATTTGAGCTCACCCTTTATATGTTTTCTTTTCCACAGGATATAAATAAAGTTTTTAGGTAAGAAAAAAAGGAATATCTTTATGGGATATGTCGAAGATATTTCACCAAGATTAAAAGATTATATTCTGAGTTTACAAAGACACTAAAGTATTACGATCCTTTGGTGTCTGTTTTTGTTATGTATTAGATATTCTAAAAAAGTATTGTAATTTCCATGTATGTCAAGCTTTGGGTCTTTACAGACATTATTCTTTGGTTGAGTTTTCATATAACAATAGTTATCAGGCTTCGACCCGGATGACGCTCTTTAAGGCTTTGTATGGGCGACCATGTTGATCTCTCCTGTGCTGGGCAGAGTTGGGAGAGAGGTCCTTGGTTGGGATGAATGTCGTTAAAGAGAAAATAGAGGTGGTGTAGTTGATCCATAGATGTCTGATCATGGAACAGAGTCATCAAAAATCTTACAAGGACCGTCATTGTTAGACACTATAGTTTGAGGTCGGTGATTAGATCTTTCTCAAAGTTTCACCTTACTAGGGCCATCATCAGTTGTGTAAGTAGGGTAAGTTGGCACAGATGTTTTTGGGCCTCTTTGAGATATTTGAGAGACTGGGGAGGGTGTCTTATCTGTTTCAGCTACCATCTATCTTGACTTCAATACATGATGTGTTTCATGTTTCCTAGTTGAGGAGGTACATAAGAGATCCTTCCCAAGTGATTAAATGAGAGGATGCTGTTTATAAGTTTGATGCCACTTTTTTTGAGTATCCAGTTCAGATTAAATATCACCAAGATAATGAAATATGTGGTAAAATGATCCCACTAATTTTTTTATTGTGGTAGTGAAAACAAGACCTCCATGAGATGTGGGAGCGGGAGTCGTTGATGAGACAATATCGACCTTCTCTTTTTGCGGATCTTAGATCTTGATATATTTCTAAGGACATAAAAATTTTATGGTGGGGTGATTAAAACCCCCCATTACCATTCTATCAGGTTTTTTTAGATCTCTATTTTTGGTTTCCCATGTTCATTGGTCATGTTTTTTTGGTCCTAGATTATGTGGATACCTGTAATGGTGAATTCATGGATTTTTTAGATTTTTAGATTTTCCCTTGACCTTTTTTTCTATTTTTTGGTAAGTGACATGATGTGTAATGGGGTTTCAAGGAATGTAATACTAGACTAAATCATCCTGTGAATTGAATTCTAATCTTGAGAATTTACACGTCGTGTAAGGGTTACAAATCGTGTAATGTCAGAATCCAATTCTTAATTAAAAAGTCAATGTGTTTCTTATTGTAACATAAATTAAAATGGATTCATTATGTGTAGTATATTACAAACCATTCCATGATTTATAGTTTTTAGGGTTCCTTTTGGGTG
Organism: Viscum album; assembly: GCA_963277665.1. Classification (NCBI taxonomy): domain Eukaryota; kingdom Viridiplantae; phylum Streptophyta; class Magnoliopsida; order Santalales; family Viscaceae; genus Viscum; species Viscum album. The sequence goes on from OY728123.1 coordinate 979,997,148, forward strand.
TTTTAATCTTTATTTTATTTTGAAGCCTTCTCCTCTCACCTAGATCTCTTACCATAAGCAATTTTAGGTGACTTCCTTCTGTCTGGATCAATTTGTTCAGTGCTTGATCAATATGGTTAGGTTCTTCATCTCTCTGGGTATGAATTCATCTCATTTTACCTCTCATTTTTCGTAGTTCCAATATTTTATATAGGGTTTGGAAATCAGATCGTGTTTTCTATCAATCCTTTTTAGTCTTTAGTCATGCCTTGTCTTACAAAAGTAGGTCTTGTGGTTTCCAACCCCTGTTTTCAATGACGGTTTAGTTTTTTATGCACATGAGGTAGGTAGATTTGTTAAATTGTTCTAATTTCTTGGATTTATTATAGTTCTTATTAATTACTTGAGATTTTAAATGAAATTCCATGTTTTGAAATTGAAAAGGTCATGGGTTCGGGTTTTAAAGGGCAGTTTTAATTGAAAATGGAATTTCCATTATTTGAAATTGAAAAATGGATTTTCAAACCCTTAAGAAGATTGGATTGAATTTTACATTGTTTTATAAAAATGTGATCATGGAATTTAAAGTAGAAATTGACAAAAATTTCATAGTAGTATCATTGGGTGTGTCGAGAAAGATACATGGGTAGACTTATTGTGTGTGACACCACTAGGTGGTAACCTATTGTATGTTGATGGTGTATGAAAGGAATCAATGTTAGTTGGATATAAACTTATGTATAGTTTGGATTGTGAGTGTCGGGTACATTTTTTCCCATAGTCCAGAGCCTATATGATAGGTGTAATGTTATTTCTAGTTGTTTATTTCATGGATGTTGTCTCACATATATATTTAAATTTCAGTATCATTACATTATTTGTTTCTAAATATGGAAAATATGAGATGAAGTTTCTAAGAACTGAATGATTGTTTGGTAAAAGTTTTCAAACTATTTATTTATAAAAATTATTGTAATTTTTTATAGATTGTACTTAGACACTCTTCTTATTAGAACTTGTATAGATCTATTGGTGGTATCCTATTGGGATCTCTTTCTCAGAACCTACTTCTACCTATGGGCAGCTGCAGACCTTATTTTTCAGGATTCAGGTAAGGGGAAGATAATCCTATAACATACATGATTCTCTTTACACTGATTATTCATTTTTGGATAGTTTGGAGGTGTAGTTAGAGATAAGTTTTTTCTAGAAGTGTCTTTTTTTTTGTTTAACCTATTTGGATTTGTTTTATCTTCTATTGATTCTACTTTTTACATTTGTTGTATGACTTTTTTTATTATATAAGAGACTTATTTTGTTATCTTTTTTTACCCCACCTTATGATGGGTTGACTTGGGTGACTAGTTTGGTTGACCTAGCTTGGTCTGTTACACTCGCTTATGATTATATATCCCATGAATGATACTTTCTGTAACAAAACACTTTCTTAATTTTGGAAACAATTTATTCTTCCTTAAGGTCTTCAAAAAAATCAAAAAATTCTCCTATAGTTTTCAACATAATCATAAAATTTTCCTCATGTTAATCCTTACACATAGAATGTATAATAGTATTATCTATAAAGGTTATAAGAAATTTATCAAGGTGATCTATTAAGACTCTATTCATTAAATATCTAAAGATTTTTTGGGAATCTACAATTCCAAAATCTATCACTATGAATTCATTACATCAATATATTATACAAAATCATATTATAGTTATATTATTTTCTAGATATATTATATTTTATTATATTTTTTGTTAATAAGAGAGCTATATTTTAAGACCATTTTGTGTGTAGATGATAAGAAGAAGAATTTGAATAAATTTCTGGAGTAAGGTAGGAAAAATCAATGCAATAACCAAAGGAAATTTTCCTATTAGAATGGACAAAACAGTCAAGACCATTTCCTATTGGTTCTCATGGAGAGTCTTTAGATCACCTTAGCAATATGTTTCATCCCAGAATGGGCATAATGGTGACCATGGTTCATGTAAGAAGAACTGTATTAATGTATTGAGTTTGAAAATCCCAACATAGATAATCCCACATCATAGAGGTGGGTATGGAGATTGATATGTATTCTTGTACAACACGAAGAATTTCAAAATGGTCATAGTAATGATCATGGTGTAATGTAGGAGTGCCTATGAAATATGGGTATTAAGAGAGGACCACACCATAGTGTTCAGTGTGTTCAGGCCAAAATGACCAAATATTATTCACCATGTCATGGTGAAGGGTGTATTGAAATATGACACATCAAAATTGAGAGAACCAATTATGATGATTCTTGATCGATTATTCAAATTCTAAATAATCATGGGCTTTAAATATAGTTCATGATTCTATCATGTTTCAAAAGAGGTATGAAAATATTATTTAAGTGAATTAAATAGTTATTTAATTAATGCTACAAGGTAAAAATATTGATCCATGAATAAGTTATCGATGGATTACTTTTAAGGATATTGTGAAGAAGTTTTCAAGGAGTTATGATTGGTTTTTTTATTTAACCATAATGCATTAACAAGTTGACAATTAAATTAGGATTTGTGGTTATTTATTTGAGATAATATAATCAACACTTAAAATATAAATATGTAGAATGTGAGGGAGATCACATAAGTAGAATAACTTTTAGAGTTACTGATACACCCTGTATCAAGGAATGAGTTGGGTGAGGTGAATTAATGAGATATTCAAGAGGAAGATAATACCTAATACCTTGAGTATTAATGAAGACGAGGATAAAAAATATTACACTAGTTCCAAAAGTATATTCAAGACCAGTAGCTGCATTCAATGATTATTTAAGATCTTTAGGAAGCTACACATACAAATCTGTTGATCCATCTATTCATAGAGGAGGACGTCAATCGAGGTATTTATTATATAGATATTTTTTATAGTAGAGTATTATCTTCTATTGGACTCTAAAAGTGGTGTGGGACTAATGGAATATAATATTTCATAATTTGATGATATAGTGTATAATATTTCTTTGGGGGACTGAATAACATGATAGGGAGTATGATTGGGTAGCAGAACATTGTAAATTAATTTTTTTTCATCTGATTAAAGGTTGTATGTTTTTATTTAGTGGATTGATAACATTGATTGGTTTAATAGTTTGACTTTAAATTTAATAAATCATAAAAGAAAAATAGGATAAATAATTCACCCCTCCCCTTCTCTATGATCTAATCAGATCCTATCAAATGGTATCAAAGGGTGTTACCTCCGAAATCCAAGAGAAGTTTCTAAGAAAAAAAGAATCTCGATTTTAGGAATAACTTAGGAGTTCCTATCTTTGATGGAATAAACATCCACATTTGGATGAATAATATGATTCCTTACCTTATTTCACTTGTCCTCGAGGTTAGATATTATACTAATGAGGTATTTTAACCCATTACTAAATTTTTTCATATGAAATATGTTGATAAAAAGAATTTGGAGATGGATGGAAAGGCACAAAATTCTATTTTTATGTATTTATTAGATAATTTTTACACCAAGTTGATGGTTCTTTCAACTAAAAAAGACATATATGATAAATTGAGGAGAAGTTATGAAGGAAATATTAAAGGAAGCTAAGTTATATGTTTGGAAGAGAAGATTCACAGATATTAGGATGGATGATGATGAAGATATTAATAACTAATTCACATGGGTAAATGAAATATTAAACAATATTCATGTATTTTTTGAGAAACTTGAAGACTCAAAAATTTTAAATAATCTTATGAGGATCTTTCCATATTGGTTTTATCCCAAGGTTTTATATTTGGATGTTTGAGAATTACTTTAATTAGAATAACTTTTCAATATTCTCAATTCATATGAAATGATAAAGGCACCAATTCTAAAAAGAAAGATAAGGAAGATATTTCCTTTAAATACATGATAAAAGTGAAATATAAAGTTATTGATTATTTTAGTGATTTAGATGACGAGGATGATGTTTATCTCTACCAAATTGTTTATCAATTGTCAAAGAGATCATTGAAGGTATAATTGACTGGAAAAGGTAAAAAAATTTCTTTTATGTTTTAAATCCAATGATATTAGTCATATTGTAATTTTTTACCAAAATAATTAGGTTGAGTAATCTAAATCAAATGAGAAAGAAGAAAGTCCTTGAAGGAATAAATGATTTAAGAAAAATAAGAAACAATCCAAAACCAAAGGAATAACTTTTTTGAGAAAGGATGGAGTCTCATATAGAAATTATGATAATGAATTCAATATTATTACTAAGGGTGCTTGTGTTCAAAGAAAATATAATAATAATCTTGGAAATAAGGATAATAAGAATACCTAAACATTGGTGGAAGAGAGTATTGTTCTATGTAAAACAAAACCCCCTACGAAAAAAAGTATTATGGTGGAAAACAATAAAACAATCATATAAAAGTCTGGAACTAGTCAACAAAATTACAATTCAAGGGATATTATTGATGTTTTGGAAGTTAAAAACACATAATCTATTACTTTTGGTTTAAAATTTATTTACTTGGGAGGATTCAAGAACAAAGGGGGAGTTTTGGTGAGTAATTATGGATGAGAACTCAAAGTAAGTAGGTTTTCTCTAAAGAAGAGGTAGAATCTCATAATAATTCTTCCATAATCAATTATTTGAAAATATATTTGGTTCATGAAAGGTGTGAAAAATATTGTCATGTAACAAATAATTACACAACTATTTTCTATGTCCAAGAAAAAATAATAAATAATTCACTATAAACAAAAGTAAGGGAAGATTTCTTGAAACCCTAGGTGAAGAAAATTTATTCACATAAGAATGATGTTGATATTGGAATGATATAATTTCCAATGTTGAGAGGAATCTCTCAACTTGAGTGTTATCTTGAAAGTAACAAGTGGTTCCTTCTTATTCCCATAATATTTTGTATATATTGTTCTAACATATAGGTAATTATAGGATATGTTTAAGGATTCCACTTTAGGAAAATAAATATGATGAGTTGTTCATGGATTATTTCTCTACAATGAAGAGGATAGAAATGAATCCTTTTAGGGGGAGATCTTTTGAGAAGAAATTTATCAAATATTTAAATCCTATAAATCTTTTAGAAATTTGAAAATAAGTCATCTATTATTATGTAGTTTTTCAACATATTTATTATAAGCTAGTTCTTCTTGATAAATATGAGAGAATGGGGGAGCTATATTTCATGAACATGAACTATTTTTATATTTTGTTAAGATGTGTGTAGGATATTCATGTTAAATTTGTTTGTAGTATCCCAATGATGAGAAATATAAAGTTATCTAAACATTTTATCACATGATTATTTTTTAATGATATCTTAAGAAAACATGATTATATCTCTCTTGTTTTCTATAATGGGTTTTACCATGTTGACTTATAGTGTATTGATCAGAGGATATTCACCAAGGAACCATGTGATATCATACCACTCTTTTAATTTTCACTAGGGAGGAGAAGATGTTTGTGAGAATATAAGATGAAAAATCCCCATTATTTGAAATTTTAATTTTATTTTCAATAATGGATACAAAAACTAAAAGGGGTATAATATTTAAAAAAAATAGAAGAATAGAATTTTAAAATTGGTGGATTTTTTAACCTTGGAAAACTTTGGTGGTGTTGAAAACAAATAAAAAGGGGTAGATTTTTATTTCTATTAGATTTGATTATATTTATTGTTAATAAGGGAAGTATGTTTTGATGTCATTTTGGGTGGATATGAGATTAATAATAATTTAAAGAAGACTCTTGAGTAAGGCGGGAGTAGGCTACACCATAGAAAAATTCATTTTGTTGTGAGAATGGCCAAAATGGTCAATACCACCCCTAGTGGCCTCCATGGTGAGTCTACAGATCCCCTATACAACACATTTTAACTAAAAATGGGTGTATTTTTTATTGTGGTTCATAGAATAAGAACTATATTAATTTATTGAGTTTTTAAAGCCCAAAAAAATAGTCACAGTCTGTAGAAATGAGTTTGGTGATCAAGATGTCTTCCTATGTAACATGAGGATGTTTAAAATGGATGTAGTGATGTTCATGGTGTAATGAGGAGTGCATGTGGAACATGATAAATAATAGAGGACCACACAATAGTGTTTGTTTTTTTGAGGCCAAAATGACTAAAGATTCTTCACCATGATATGGTAAATGGTGTGTTGGAAAGTGACATATCAAAATAGAGACAACTAATTATGAAAATGATTTAATGATTATTCAATTTATCAATAATTAGAGGATTTGGTTTTAGGACCTAATTCTAACAAGATTCAAAGGATATATGAAACATTTATTTAATAGAATTAAATGGTGTTTTAATTCAAATTATAAGGGGAAAATATTGACCCAGAAAAAAGTTATGTCTTGACTGATTTTATGGAGATCATGGAGAAGTTTTTGAGGATTCATGGGTGGTTTCTTTATTGACCTATAATTCATTTACATATAGAAAATTTAATTGTTATTTATGTTTCACTATTTGAGATTGGAGAATTAACACATATAATATATAGAGGCAGAACATGAGGGATCTAACATGATCATAATAAATTTGAGTGATTTAGATACACCCTATATCGAAGAAATATTTGAGAGAGGTGAATCCAGGAGACATCCAAATGTATGGGAAGCCTTAAGACCCAGAGTATTTGCGAAGTTGTGAAGAATCTAGATCACACCTGATCTAGAAGGATATTCAAGAACAATAGCTACATTCAACAACTATTGAAAATCTTGATGATGGTACACATGTTGACATACTAATCAATCTATTCACATAGGATGAAATCCCATAAGGCATCTCTTATTTAAATCATTATTTTAATTATTTTTTATCTTCTAGTGAAGTATAAACGTGTTGTGAACACAATTTATTTTTTTGTAATACATTTATAATATAGTGGAAAATCCATGTTTTGGGGGAGTAACCAATATGGAAAGGAGTAGTCAAAAGTAACTAAACCATTTAAATATCATATACTTTGATCTATTTTCATTCCTGCATATGAGGCAAGGGTGATAGTTTTTATTTACTGGATTGAAAACCTTCATATGTTCAATATATTTAGTTTAAAAGGAAATAACTCATAAAATAAAAATATAATAAACAATTAACCCCTACCCCTCTTAGTGATACAATAAGATCCTAAAATCATCCACTTTAAGCCTTAATTAATGATATCTAGAATGAAATATCCACCTTTGAGAAGTATTGAACCCCATAAAGTTGATTGAAAAAACCATTAATAAGAATAAGATGATACCTTTTCTTGATCATGATATTTCTAAGATTACTAAAATCATTGTAAAATGAATTTTTTAATCATTATTATTAACAAAGAGGATCAATGAACTAAATAATGAAATAATTGATCATATAAAACACTTATTCATATTCTATTCTATTATATTATTTAATTATTAAAATTTAATGGTGTCCATTATATAAGAAACCTTTTATATTGTTATTTCACCTAGAATGAGTTTAATTTAAAATCCTAACTCATATCTAGAAGAAGAATACCAAACTATTTAAGAAATATATTAACATATTCCCATAAAATTAGTATATCTTCAATGTTCACTTTTTATCTAAACATTTGATCAAAACATCCCTCATTTCTGGGTATTAATTCCTATATCAAGGAATTAGTTTTGATAGAAATTTCATTTTCCTCCTTGCATCGATATAAGATCATGATATGATTCGGGATAAAAATTATGATTTACCTACTCAGTAAATTTATATTAGCACATTAAAGTGAGAGTCAATCCATACCCAACATTACATCAAATTCTATTAATGTATGAATAATTAAATTGATAGGAAATATCTTCTTACGACATAAATCATTAAATTATTATATAACTGAGATGGAATCATCACACCAATGGTAATTTCATTGATAACTCAACATACAATGTTTGAGGTGGTAAAAAAATAGTTCTAATAAACATTCAAGATTTGAATGAACATGTAAAACCATAATCAAATACAATATTCAAAGTTCTTTAATAGATAATAAATGTATCTATCACCACTTAATTTTCATGGTAAAATTTGAATGATTTCATAAAATCTTCCTTGGTCCCTTAGATTTGATAATTATTTATGTAAATATTTCTCCTCATCCCTTGTTTTAGTGCATTGGTTTTCATAATTCCCAAACTACTTGTAATGAAAACATAGAGTTATTGGGGTTATATTAGGAATATATTTCTGTTTATCCATTGTTGATCAACCAATTATTGTGTATTTAGTAATAAAATGCTTGAAAAACCACTTTACTATGATTAAAAAATTTTATGGTTCCTTTGGGGTAATTTCCTGGTGCTTCTTCCGACATTTTCAACAAATAGGCAATTGGATTTTCTTTTCTCAATGGGTTTTATTATTCAACCTTTGATAAAACCCTATTTTACACTCCTTAGACCCAAATTAACAAGTCCAATGAGATCCCAAAACTTCCATATCCTCATTATGATTAGACAGAACAATATATTTATATCCACTAAATTCACTTATCAATAATACTTTTTGAAGACTTTGTTTTAGGCTACTAAAGAATATGGTGGTTTTACTTTCAAGATCAATAATAAATCTATAGGTATAAATTCTTTGTATTTTGAATTTTCCCCATAATATTCATGAATTTCCATTTTAATTATTATGTAATTAGATTGAGGAAATTATTTTTTTAAAAACATTTTCTTGAACTCCTCTCATTCTATAGAGTCACTTTCCTCTTCTTTTCCTCATATTCTTGATCAGTTTCCACTATTAATCCACTTCACCTAAGAATTTGTAAATACAACAAACCAATATTTTATATTCCAAACATAAAATAATAGAAAATATATTTCATATTATTTTGATCCGTTTTTTAGAAATTATTGGATTGAATAATCCACTAAAGGTTGGTGGTTATTTTTGACTCAAGGACTTAATGGAAAGTTATTCCGTATTTTGTATATTTGTTAGTTCAACATGGTCCAGGTTATTATTCATAACTATATATACTTTTTTAATTTAGAAATAATGTTTTTGTTTAATATTTTTTAATGATAAATGATTTAATTTCACCATATTGAGACTTAAGTGAATACTTAATGCGAATTTGTAATTGGAGCATGAAATTAAAAATTCAATGAAAATTATGTGCTAACCCATTTTAAATTACATATATTAAGTTCATCATTATATTTCCCATGGGATGATTTATTAATTGAATTTTATTGATATAGTTATAATTTCATTTGGATTCAACTTTCATTCTGGGATCAAGAGTTAGATCACATGTTTGCGACGATAATATGGTCCATGAAATCAATGTTAGACTAGAATTTACAACATGAACATCACCTCACCATTAAACCATAACTTCTTTATCATTAATTATTTAGGCTAAAATTTTAGAATTTATTTAAGATAAAAATATTCAAATTTCATTAAACTGTGTCAACATTTGGTTCACATGTTAAAGTAGAAAAAAATTCAATGAAATTAGGTATTAAATCCTGAGGCTTAATTCACTATTTACCCTTATGTACATTTGAAACTCCAAACACCATCCAATATATATAATTATATTTTTCACTCTTTGAGTGGGTTGGTTATGGTTTAAGGGTTTCATATCATAATATATTAGTTTCATTACACTCATCTAACCATTTGTAAGAGGGTTGACTTCCATGAATGTATCTCTTCTAAGAGGATATAGTATTCTTCTTCTACCTTTTTATGTTTTTGTCTTGAAATTAGTCTCATTTTTCTTCAATTAAACACGTTTAATATTCTGTTAACATACACTTATTTTACATAATTTATCTAGAATATAATAATGGATATTATATTAATTCTTTTCCATTCTAATCTTTTACTTATGCAAATAATCTCAATGATGAGAATTCTACCCGTAAAAGAGTAGTTATTTTGTTAATTGATCTAATATTTACCTATACCATTAATTTCTTGAATCTAATAAAATATAATAATTTATAAAAATATTATTAACTAATTGATTTTTGAATTTTTAAGAACTCTATCATGTATAACTTAGTTATGAGTTCAAGATTGTTCAAATAATGAGAGTGAAATTTTAATCATAAAATATAATTAACTTTGGATAAACTTATAGGGATAAAATATAATCCAAAAACTCAAATAAAACTAATTTATAGAGTTCATATTATTATATAATTATACATTGACCATATTTTTCCCTAGGAACATAAATTAATGTAGGGTTCCATAATTAGATTTCTCAAAGTTTACCTACAATTCATTTCCTTATATCATTATGGTCAAGTTAATTTTTACAAGGTTATAGGATTGAAAAGATTATGGGATCATAATTAAATGGATATTATCTTATGACATAATTATGAATAATTTAATTGAGGGTTAAATTATATCAATTATGCTCATTCAGATAGTTTTTTTAAAATACTAACTATTTTTCTTCCTTTGGCCATGAAATTACTCATCAATACCCCCAATATTTTGTACCATTTTTATTAATTTTATATGTTTCTTTATACCTATTAAGGGTTGTTTAATACACATAATTCTCAATATAATGACTTATTTCATCCATCTTCCTTCGCTTAGTTAAAATATACAAAGAATAATTTTTATGAAAATTAATAAGAAATATATTTTTCATTTTGACATTTTTAACAATAAGGAATACATAAAATAATGAATTGAAAAGGAAGGAGAAAAAATAAATATTATCTAAATAAAATGGAATATATAACTTTCCAAGGAAGATATATAATGAAAATATAAGAAACTGGTGAGAGAAAGTGACCAAGTTAAAAATTAGAGAAATGAAGAGAGAAACCCTCTTTCAAACATTATAGAGTAGGAATTAGGCCTCAATAAGAGGAATGATACATCCTTAAAATAAAAATAAAAGGGTATATAATTTTTTTATAAAATGAGATAAAAGATAACATTGATATGGAAGAGAGAGAATAAAGTGATAGATAGGCCAATAAGGGCCCCCTTACCTTAACTTCATACTTCCATGTATATACTATAACTCTCTGAATAAATAGCATTAGTTTATTAATTTACTATTTCAAAAACTTATTTAAATTTATTTCTTTTAACATAAATAAATTATATTTATTTATTAAATGTTTATTAATTATTCATAGTTTATATCAATCACCAGATACTCGAAGTTCCAATTGTTCACTACTTGTTTTAGTATGGAGATCTCGATCATTTTTCTTTTTTTAAAAATTCATTATCTCTTAAATAATCAAGGTACTAAAATAAAAATTTTATAACTAATTTTAAAATTACATGTCAATTTTTTAGGAGTAATTAATATTATTTAAAATGGAATAATTCATTATTTATTCAATACTAATAATTTTATTAATCATGAGGAGTTAATAATAATGAATATTTGTTTGTATATTTTAATTATAAAATAATAAAAAACATTAATTCATATTAAATAACACATAAAGATATATATATACTATTTATAAATTTTAACTATCTATTATTAGAATAAATTTAATATAGTATCCTCATTCATGTAAGTGGTTGAAAAAACCTATAATGCCCTGACCCAAATCATTGAGTATGAGATGAAGTGACATGTAACCTCATGTAGGATTCTTTGTATGCAAGATGATACTGATTAGTGATGAGGGTATAAAGTAAAATGGGCATACTATACCATCAGTAATAACAATCATAGAAGGTTAATAATTGGAAAAACATAAGACAAATAAAAAACACAATAGAAGATAATACAAATAATTATTATAAAATATGTTATGTAAAGTCAAAAAAGTAAAATCAATTGAACCCCCAATGTGGCAGGTTAACAAGTACAACTAGAAGAGACAAATTTATAAAAAAAAGATGTGGAAACTATCTGGAGTCTGTCTTGGTACCACATCTATATCCAAACTCTACGTTCCTTAGATACCTTCCATAGGGTCGTTTCCCTTATTTGGATCCCAAATCATGAATTCTTTATGCACACCATGATTATCATGTAGCGTGCGAGTATAAACCCATCAGGACACAACCAATGCATCCTTAACATAACTGCAAATATATATAGAAGTTTATAAAATGATGTAAAAGTAAATTTCTACCCAATAATACAACCAATAATGTTTCTAATGATCATACACTAACCATGATTCCACAAACCCCGACCATACCATTTTTGGATCTATACAGGGAGGATTATCATAATAGTATGCATGATCATGGGTTGACCACATGGCCACCTCATAAGTCTCTAAAAAGTCACAGGATCGACAAGTCACGATTTGGGACATAAGATCATTATTCCCCATCCCATCCATGGGTCAGGCCACAAGACCATTTTATCCTAACACTTCCTCTATATCACGTCTTTCCACATAGACATCTTATAACTACACTTCCTTAGGTTAGGTAATAAGGCATTCATACCTCTGATACATGTCTTTTTCTATCATTTTCATCATAAAATGTCAAAATTTATCCCCCTATAAGGGATAACCATGAAACGAAGGTCCACCTATCATTAGTTACTATAATAAAAACTTCCAGAGGCCATTAAATTACACACAATAATGTATAACACACATATGCACAACAAAGCATATCGAGAATGGGAAAAAATCCACACACACACACACATATATGAACACTGGACACACACACAAATATATGGGAATGAAATCTATAATGGGGCTCTAAATTAGGAATATACACATAATCCAACAGGACAAAAAAGACATATAAAGGCTCTTGATGGTATGGACTTCCTACCATTAGCACAATGAATACGAAATCTATGAATCCATTAAGAATAACTCCTAGACCATGCTCACACACCAAATTTCACTAGAATATGGTGTAATCAATCAAAATAGAACTGATAAGATTGGAATTATATAAATAGATCTTGATAAGGGGTATAATTCACATAAACATGTCAAAACGTATTCACCATTAATGGTAGATACCTGATCGATCAAAGAGAGGCCACTACATCCTGTGATCAAACATCAATCTATCAATAAAAAAAGTATTATTCATTATATATAGATAGAGATCCATATATATACCCAACATGGATTATATATATGATAAATTAAAATAAAGATGGAAAGTTAGGCTTATAATATATAGATGTAACATTAATTAACACCCAAAATTGAACTAGGTTTCAAGATTCCAAGAGGAGAGAAAGGGGATGCATCAAGCACCATGAGAGAGATCTCTAAGAGGTTATATATGAATTAGGGTTTTATTTGGGTGAGGATTATTTAAATAATTGAAATAACGTAAAATAATAAAAATTACATTATTTACACTAGAATCTGGGTGCTACCTCTGAGCTAGTGGTATATGTAGAAATTTAATTAACTTTTCCAGTACCAACTACTGGTTGGTGCCCTCCACTAACTATCCAATATCATTTTTTTATCTCTTGAGTATCCTAATAAGATACACAACCTCCCTAACTCAAATTAAGAGTACCCTTTTCCCATATAACATACCAAAAAGTAAGAACAATAAGAAAATATACGTTGAAACTTTGAAATGGATGTGCCTTGAAAGTCGAGGATGTTACACAACCCAAAAAAACATGAAATTGGGAAATAATGATTACAAATCAATCAATATTTCCTATAATACCCTTATTATTCAATTCTATTGAATTTAATTCTAATTTAATTAATTTATTAATCATATTAAATAATATTTAGAAGAATATGAGAAAATAAATATGTAATAAAGGAGGTTTTACCCACATTGAAGAAGTCAGATCTTCATAGTAGGATATTTTTTATAATGAAGGATTAAGACTTATAATTATAACAAGAAGCTCCAAAAAATGAATAAGTATTATAGGGTAGGGAAATTTGGTAGATTTGGGAGAGAAAAATTATCTTGAGGCATAGTTTATAATTTATAGAGCATGTTACATTCTATATATAAATTTTTAGTGACATTATTAAAAATACTCATTTATTATTAGACAGAGAATATAAGATGAAAAGTGACTCATAAATATAAAAAAGGAAGAAGGTTCATCAGTTTCACATGTAAACATGTCTCAGGAAAAGTATTGATTTTTTATTAACATATAAATCATTATCACCAATTATATCATATTAATCACATTGATAAATATATTTTTACTAATAATTATGATGACTTATTCTACACCAAAACATAATATTTACCTTTACACCTAATTTTAATGTCTTGATTCTAAATATGCAATGCATTTTATTAAACATAAATCAAAATATAATAATTTTAAATTTTAAATGAAACTATATACTATATAAAAATATTTTATAAAATAAAAACCATTCCATTGGAATTAAGGATTATATTTTTATTTCTTATAATTAATTAATTATTAATTGGACATGAATTATTTATCTACACATAAAAATAATTTATTATTTTTAATATAATTAATAATAAATAATTTTTTCTCATAACAATACTTATAAAAATATATAATTTAGAAATAAATTTAATAATTACACATTGATAAAATCCTAAATTATAATTAAATAACCCTTAAAGACATCAGTATAAGATCTAAGGGTGAGATAAGTAATGAAGGTATTTTTACGTAGAGATTTCACTAGCATGAATCTCATAATATTCTTCACTATCTTGAACTTCTCCTATAAGAAATTTCATTTAAATTTTACTTATTAAAGTTTGGATTGATCTTTATTAATAAGAAACCTAGTGAGATTATCTTCTTCCTAATCTTGGAAAAATGATTCCACTATGGAAGACCTATATAACTTAATGTCATACCTTAACCTTTTCAACATAAATTTCATAATGTGAATACTCTTATTTATAATTATCATATCAACTGATAAATTAAAACAATCACATCACATGGTTACTTCATTTAGGTGTCCAATAATCCCCAAGAAACCATATAAAAAAAATAATTTATCTAATCAATCAATTTTATCCCAGGACTATTTTAAGGTCCTGTGTTTTTTGAGTATGGAATTTCAAGGAGGAATTTGAAATTTCAATTACTAGATGGGTAAAATTTTGATTAGAGATTCATTAAGGAATTATTAATCTTTTTATTTTTCAAAGTTATGTATTTAGACATATAATTAGGCTTGGAAAGTATCCTAAAGGTTTCATAATCATCCCAAGGGTTTGAGACATGAAGTCAAAGTTTTTTAATGGTGCAACCTTGGACACAGGGTCGATACATGATTAATGGTAAGCATGTATCCAAATCATACGACTTAGTTTTAATTGGTGTGAGGGATGAGGAAAACCATGTGGGGGATTATAAAACTATGTGAGCCTATAAAGTAAATTACATGAATTACACATGGTTATCACATGTTCTATTAAACCTTTCACCCAAACTGTGCGAAGTGGGGGTATACCACAGATAATAGAGTTGCATTTTTGGTTCATAGTTTGGATAACTATGAGGAAAAAATATTTGGATAACAAAAAAAGTGAAATAAAAATTTTCCCCTATGGGATTTAATAGGATAAACTCCACATTCCTTTACCTTTTCCTCTCTCATGGAACCCAGGTGGTTCCCTCATCCCCTTACTCACTTTAAATTGCATCAAGGTGGTGGTTTTGGTGGCCCTTTATGGAATATTATGATATGATTTATACAAAATTGGGCTTCCTAGGTATCATCCTATATGAGTTCCTAATTTTATGATTTCTCAGTTAAGGTTTTAAATTTTTATTACACCGAATTTTGGTGGAATCTAATACCAGTGATGGGTCTTTGGATCATCCTTAGAAGAAAGTGACCCGAGATACTGTCAGAACTTTGTCGCATATCATTTCATTGAGGTACATCACTGTATTGAATTTATAACGATTTTAAGATAAATTTAAAATATTTAATATTTTTTTTATGTAGTTGGTTTGGTATTATTCTTAGAAAAGTTCATGGGGTACCCTGTAGAACTTTTTCACATGATTTATCGAATTTACATAAAGTGACATGCATCCCATGAGTTATCACATGTCGTAATTTTTTCTATTTTATTTTTATTTTAATTGTTTAAAGTTTTAATTGATGTTTATGGAATTTTATTGAGTTATCCAATTTCATGTAGGGGATTGGAAGATAATGTGGCTTGGGTAAAACATTGGCCATATTGGATCGAGCTATTGAGAGCCATTATAAATAGATTAAAGCTTCCTAAAGGAAGGTGTTTTTTATAAAACTTTCCTAGTTTTACTTATGCATGATTATAGTAATATGTGTATTTTTGGGCTCATACTTGAATGATATGCCCCATGTAATCTTTTCCAGTGACTGTTTAATTTACTAAAATTGGTTAATTAAATTTTGATAATTCTAGGGGTCACTAACATCCCTTATTTTTTAGCTTCATAATTCTACTTGAGACTATCACTGAGACCAAGAATCACCTATGGGATGCCCCTACTTGTTATCTAACTTATTATATTACATGTATGAAGCATCTACTTTCTTATACCATGTGAGGTTCCCAATTGGGAATTCATTCACTTATAGGTTAACTTAGGAGAACCCTAGTGGGATACCTCCTCTTATGCATAGACCTCAAAGATCCTGAGTCGGATGCCTCTCTGGTGTTTTGATCTAGGGGACCCCAGTGGGTACCCTAGTGTTTGACCAACCCCGACCCAGTTCATATTTTTTTGGATAGATACGATAGAGAGTGTCACTTAGAACCCATACTAAACATGTAATCCTATGAGGCTATATTAGTATTGCCGGGATTATGAATTTGAACACCCTCAATATTTTATTTATGTAATTAATTGTTTACTGTTGATGTAGCTATGATTACTAGAGGTTCTTCTAGGTACTTGGCCGATGTGCCTAATGTGATTTTATTTTATGGTGGGGATTACTAAACATATTTCATGGATCCATCTTATAAGATTTATTTTTGATGATTAACATTATTGGAATCCCCTATTTTCAATAGGGTTCCTCCACATATAGGGATTTTTAAAGGTGGATTATGAGTTTTCAAGAGAACCCCTCTACCTGGTGTTTCTTTTTGGGAGCCTATACACTATGATATAGGAGATTACTAGAAGTTTCTGGGTGGGTGAACTTCTCCAGAGATGTGGATGATGTTGTCATCTATTAGGATTGACGTTCTTCATCTCTAGTGATACTTATGATACTCATTATGGTTTGGTGGACACCCCACTATTACATTTACAAGATTTATCTATTAATTGGGATTTATTGTCTATTATTGAATGGGTTATGGGTGTTTTTTGGATCTAGAGAGTATTCCTATTTTCAGACGTTCATCTCCCATAGGGATCATCTATGATGAAATGTTGTGACTAACTTTGGAGAGGGACATAGGAATGTGAAATCAGACTAGAGTACATGTGCTTTTATTGGTTTGGCATCCAACTCAGTGTCATATTTATAGGAAATCCATATATTACCTATAATCCTTTATCATAGTGATTGGAGGCGAGTGTGAGTGATCCAAGGGATAGGGCATGTATACCCCTATAGTCATGTAGCTTACTCAGATACATTCCAGACACTAGATAAAGAAAGTATTGTTGATCAGGATTATGGAATCAAGGATTGACTTAATTATACACTAATTAAGTGTCACAACATTTGTCTTAGTGCCTTCTTCATAGTCCATCTAGATAATTGGGATCACAATCCCAAATATTGACTATGGACTATTTTTATTCATGTTATTGACACCTTACTCACACACACACACAAACATAGAAAAACACACACACATATGGGAATATATATGTACACACACACACATATGACGGCACCTTATTTTTAGTTGTGTCTCAGTTAGGATAAGCATGTTCCATGAGCATGCCTTGTACGAATCTTATTGTTTAGTTTTTATTAGATTTTAGTTATTATTATTTTTGTGATCATGTTTAGTAGCTCACATATAAATACACTACATATTACTGGACTTGTATAAGACCACATTTGTGGATCCCTACTAATTTTTTTACTCACACCCTCCATGAGCAGCCATTACACTAGGTTACCCGAGCAGACGTTCAGTTAGTTGCTGGCACATTATGAGATAAAGCCTTAGATTGATCATGTAGGAGAGATCAGATATATACATAGAGATGGGTATGTGGTTCTACATAAGGTTATCAATAGATCATTGTAATTTTATTTTTATATCTTTTACTTACTCTTTCATATGTGGTCATCCAAATGGGAGATCAATGGCGTATGTATGACATGGAAATTCAGGCCCTTATTGCATTTCACTCTTTATTAAAAACATGTTATTTTTATTTCTTGTTCACTATAATTATTAACTATTATGGATTATTATTAGTTATTTATATTTTTTCCATACTTTTAAATCAGGTCATAGTCTCCCCATAGATACACCCTAGGCCCTCAATGCTAGTTTTTCACCTCTAGCGTATGGTGAGGAATTCTTGAGGCCTTGTGGATCACTGTCTTGGGGCATCATTTTAGTGGAATATGGTATGGGATGTTAAAAAGTGGTATCAGAGGTGTTTCTTTTCCATATAGTTACTATTTTGATATAGTAGATAGGAGTATTATGAATGTTTCAGAACCAGTGATGGATATTAGACTGGTGTGTCAAGAACACTTGTTTTAGTAAAAAGATATAGTTATTAAGGTAATTCAATTTCTATTTTGATTTATGATGTTAAAGTTGTATACGATTTTCACTTTTAGAAACAAAAATTTTGTGTGTATTTTATGATTTATTATGGGTTTATGGCTCTAAACCTATTGGTGAGAGGCCATTGATATATTTTTGGCTCTTGGACCATTAGAATGTGGCCAACGACTAATTTTGACTATTTGATGAAAAAGATAAGAGGTGTCATATGAATAATATTAGGAATTTATGGTATACATGTTATATTCATGCTAGTGTGTGATTATTCTAATTATGATTGAGGAAAACTATTTAATGTGTCAACAACAACCTAAATGGTGTTTTCTTATATAGGTTATTGGTGTAATTGTACTCAATTGGCTTGATTTTTATAAGAATTTATTTGTGATGGTAGTTCATGCTGATATATGTTGAGATGTTTGTTAGTGAGGATGATTCCTCAGTCCTCATGAATGGGAGGTGTAATGACCTCAATAGAAATATATTTCACATGGTTCCTATGTATTGGTCCCCTTCTGGGGTGTTATTTTTAAGGTTCAGTTATTTAAAGTGTTAGCAACAACCAATACCATGTTTTCCCATATAGACTATAATGGATTTATATTTAACCAAAACCCGTGATTATAATAAAACAAAGATCATTAACATGATGATGTGAAAATGATTTTGACCCTATTAGGTTAATGTCGGTTGTTTATACCTTTTTTAGGTGATCTAGTTGGGTCTCTCTGTACGGTGCTAATAGATACCTAAATGTATATATTAAACTAGAACTTGAAGGGGGTATTAATGTATAAAAATTCTCGATGATTGTTATTTCGTTATATTTTCTATATTATCATCTTGATACTCTAGGTGGAAATCCCTTAAAGGGAATGTCAGTGAGGATCAGAGCCCTAGTTGGCAGATGCTTGGAAGGTGATGTCGTCAGAGTCCTAAAAGTTGGTATTTACTAATGGGTGAATTTAAACGGGTTTACAATTGAAACTTAAAGGGATTTTTATCCTATAACTTGCAATTATAAACCTATATAACTGAATACATGTTGATAGGTTTATAAACTTTTTTTTCATTTTATCCTTACCTCCTTTAAAGAGGGGTTTTCAGCGCATTAGATGCCTTGTGTTGAGATGGGTGTGAGGTAACGACCTATGTTATGTAACCTTGGTGAGAGGTTGAACCTTATAGGATAGGTGTTCAGACCTAGTTAACCAATTATGAGACTTGACCAGTAGGGATATGTGGGATATGTAATGTCACTTGGTTTCACTTGGACCATTGTAGTCCAACGTTTGTCTTGTTTGATGGAAATTTGAAAGAAGGGTTGGCTTGGATTTATAGATTCCTTTTTTGTGTAGTGATCTTGGTTGTAAACTCTTGTTGAGACCAATGCATGGGAGGTGGTCAGGTAATGTGATATAGGCATGATGATTCCTTTGGTTTCTAAGGAAGCACCTTGGTTTATTTTGTTTTATTATTGCATTAATGGGTAGGATTGTGTGGGTGTATAGCTCCTTTGACAAATGGATTCTTTTTACCATCTTGTTAGAGTGAGGGTAGATTCTTATGATAGGAATGATATAGTGTGTCAAGAATTCATGGACTAAATCAAGGAACATGTAAGGTTCTCTATTTTGAAGAGGAGCTCAAAGAGAGATTCTAGATTAATGATTCTGATGTTCCATGTTGCAAGATCAACTTAACCTTGTGATGTACAACTTGTAGGAGCATGAGTTGAGTGACAATGGTACAAATCCATAACACATGTTACCATTTAAATATTAATTCCTTAAAAATAAGTATTCAAGCTAAGGAATGATGGTTTAAAAGAAGTTAGTTTTTATGGTTTCCCAGTATTTATGATAAGATGGTAAATTTTTCTTAGCAGTAGAGGATACATTTAGAATAAATCAGGTTTTAGGAAGAAGTTATCCCATGTATGGACCTAGACATGCATTATTATGTGATATGGTGTTCAAAATTAGTTAAGGGTGATAATAGTATGGTTCAATGTGGGAATGGGTCGAGAAGAGATATACATGAATAATGATGGGATATTAATGTAATCCTAGTATATAGATGACCATTCCCAATATCTTGAAATCATCCCAAGTACTCTAATAGACCATTAACTATATGTCATGATACTTTTATTTTTGAACATCCTTTCTAGTGTTGATAGATGAACTCCTTGGGATTTTCACTCGATGAATGTTAAAAAGGTGTTCCATATGGTGGGGAGTACACCATAATCCCTTTGAGGATGGTTACCCATGTTACATTTTGAATTTTAGCATTACCATGGAATCCATTTCTATGGATTAGGAATGAGAAAAATGTGACATTTTCACTAACTCTCAAGTGTGAGTAAGATTTTAAACATATTAGTGGTTATATATGGAAAAGGAATTTATCAACATTTATTGTAGACTCATTACAATAGTGTGATTACAAAGGATTTTCCTAATGCGAGGATTGGAATTCTAGTCACCATCTTTTGAACCTCACATGAGAAGGATCGTGGGACTGTGATTCAAGTCATTTATATTTGGGTTTTTTATTCCATTGGACAAATGGGAATATGTATTACTAGGTTCCTTAGTGAATTCCAAGTATGTATTCGTGTTATAACATGAAAATACAATAAAAATTATATGGTTTGTTCATAAATGTAACTTGGTGTCAGTTATAGACTCTAGTAATCGTTGTTAGTGATGATCTTAGTGTTCCTCTGGATAAAGGCATTGAGATTTGGGTTTAGGGGGAGAATTGGATGTGGGATTTGAGTGTTTTCAAGAATAGTCATGCATAAGTAGTTTAGATTGAAATATTACATATAGTTTGATTTAGTAGATGAAGAACTGTTAGAGGAACATTATTGGTATGAGATAAGTGTAGTGAAAGGTCCAGCTAGGGATTTTTAAGGAAAATTTGGTGTGACTAGGTTGAACTTGGTCAATTGGAGTTTGAATGATTAGATAAAATTGAGGACAAAGTATTTTCCTCAGGTTTTATTAGAAGTTGTGAGCTGAAAAACATGTTGGGAGTATCTTTAGAACACCAGGGTCATGTTACAACAGGAAATTCTGATGGTGGTAGTATAATTGTTCAGAATTTCCCATTAAAAAGGAAAGAACCTGTGGTGGGGAGCACCATAGGAAATTTTATCAGTCCAGAGATGAAGTGATCATAGTTTGGATTATACAGTCTTGAGTAAGAACCATCTTATTATTTAAGTAATAGTTAGAATAATTGGCTTGAGTTTTGGAGAGATGAGTGATGTATGTTAATGTGGTGTTTGGTTGTGCATTGGGTATTCAAAAATGCAACATCATTGTTTGGACATGATTCATGTATTGTGTATGTTGGGTTAGATGTTTTCATTCCCACCATGGATTCTCAGGGATGAGAAGTTTTAGGGTGGGGATGTTCTAAGGTCCTGTGTTTTTTTGAGTTTAAAATTTCTAGAAGGAATTTGAACTTTCAATTACTGGATGGATCAAATCCTAGTCAGAGATTAAAAATGGGATTATTAAATTTGGAATGACTCAAAGTGATGTTTTTAGACATTTAATGAGGTTACTAAGGTATCCCAAAGGGTTTGCGATCATTTTGGTGTTCAAGATCGAATGACATTGTTTTGGATGAGTGCAGCCTAGGGTGCACAGTTAGTTTTAATAGTGTGGCCAAACCATGTGACCATTTTGAATAGGCATAATGGATATTGAAAGATATGTAGGGGGATTGGAAAACTATGTAAGCATCTATAGTAAATTTAGACGTGACACATGATTAGTGAATGATCTAATAAATAGTGTGCCCAAACCGTGTGAAGTGGTTTTTTCCTCTAATAGTAGATGTGTACGGTTAGTGCATGACTTGGACAATCATGCCACCAAAACACATAAATAAATTAAAATGGGGAAATGAACTTTTTACACTCTAGGGTTTAAGTGGATAGAATCCTCTTTCCTTCCCCTTTATCTCTCATGTGACCCAGGCGATTATCTCCTCCCCTTCCTCTCTTCAATCCACATCAAGGGGTTAGTTTTCTTGGCCTTTCATAGAATTTTAAGGTATGACCTCTCCTTCAGTGAGCTTCCTAGGACTCCTCCTCTTTTAGTTCTTGATTTTTGATTTTTCTAATTAGGGTTTTCAATTCTGATTCCATTGGATAATGTTGGAATTAGATATCAATGATGGGTCTATGGATTAGCCTTGAAAGAAGGTGACCTGATATATCGTATGCACTTCACCATGTATCATTTCATCATGGTACACAACTATAGTGAATTTACAAATATTTTAAGCTTAAATAAAAAATTTTGAATGGTTTTTTTGACACTTTTGGTTAGGGATTTTCTAGGGAATGGTGTTAGGGGTACCTTTTAGACCTTTTTTCACATGGTTTCTTGAATTTACTTTGAGAAATGTAAATTTTATGTGTTATTTCATGTTATTAATTTTTGGATTTTTTTTATTTTAATTGTTTAATGTTGTAATTGTTGTTTATAGACTCTACTTGGGATTTAGAATGTTAGTAGAGGATTAGAATATGATGAATCTTGGATTATACATCGATGATATTGGATGGAGATATTGAGAGCTGTTTATAAATGTTTTAAATATTCCTAAAGGTAGGTGATCAGTTGTACCACAACTACCATACATATGAATGGTTATGTTAATATGTGTATTTTTAGGTTCATCCCTAAGGGTGATTAACCATGTTTATTTTTCTAGTGAAAATTTAATTTATTTTAATTTCTTAATTAATTTTTAATAATTCTAGGGGTCACTAACAACCCCTAAGTGATGGATTCAAACTTTTACTTGAGACTATCACTAAGACTGAGGATACTGTATGGGATGATTCCACTTATGATCTAAACAAGATGATTCCATTTAGTATTTCTCAACTTCATTACCCTTTATGAGGATCCCAATAGGTATTCTTTTACTTACATGTTTACTTAGAGGACCCTGAGAGGGATACCTCCACCTATGTATAGACCTCGAGGATCTCGAGTAGGATATTTATCTGATATTTTGATCTAGGGAACCCCATTATGTACCTTGGTGGAACTGACCTAGTACATATGGGTTTGGATAGAGATGGTAGAGGGTGTTACCTAGAACCTATACCTATCATGTTATCCCATGATGGTATGGCAGTTATGGTGGGTCGGGTGTTTAAACACCATCACTATTTTATTTATGAAATTAATTGGTTACTGTTGATGAAACTTTGATTATGAGGAGGTTATTCCAGATACATGGATGATGTACCTAATGTGATTTGTGATATGGTGGGGATTAATAGATGTACATCCAGATCGGTCTCATGATATTTCTTTTTGATGATTACCACTGTCATAATCCCCTTTTTTAACTTGGGGTTTTCCTTACATTGGGTTTTTTAGAGGTGGATGTTGAGTTTTTTAGAGAATCCCTATACATGGTGTCACCGCGTGGTTGTTGATCCTTTAGGATCTAGGGGATTACTAGAGGTTCTAGGTGGGAACAGTTACCCCTAAGATATGGATACTTTTGACATCCTTGAGGATTAAAGTTGGTCTCCTCTAGTGACACTAAGGATACTCCCTAGGGTCTAGTGGAATGACCAATGTTGCATTACTCAGATTTATATAGGAATGGGGATAATGAGCTAGATATTGAATAGATTTTGAGTGTCATCTTATATCTTGAGAGTATTCTTATTACCTAAGGGTCACCCCCATTATGGATTATCCAATTTTCAATGTCATGACTACCTATGGTATAGGACCTAGGAATCCTCCATAATATTGGATTACACAAAACATGAGTGGTTTAGAACCCAGACCAATTCCATGTTTATAGGATATTTAAATATTAACTAGAATCCATTATCATGGTGATTGAAGGTGAGTAAAAGTGATCCCAAGGCTAATACATGTATCCCCTTGTAGTGATGTAGCTTTATTAGAGACATTCTCAGCAATGTATGAAGTACATATTTTTTATTAGGATTACAAACCTGAGGATAAAATTAATTATACACTACTTGAGTGTCAAAATATCTAGATCAACTCATTCTTTACAGGATGTCCAGTGGTTTGGTCTCATGGACCCAAGTATCTACTGTGGACTTTTTTTATTTGTTTTATTAATGCCTTAATATATACATATATATATGATGACACATTATTCTCAGTTGTGTCTTAAATAGGCTAAACAAGTTCTATGAGCATGCCTTGTACAACTCATGTAGTTTATTTTTTCTCATATTTTATTTAATATTATTATTTTGATCACATTGAGTAGGTTACATATACATACACTGCATATTGTTGGATATTTATAGGACCACATTTTTTGTTCCATATTGAGCTTTTACTCACACCCTACATGGGTCACCATTGCACTAGGATACCCAAGAAGACATTCACTTGGTTGCAGGAGCATGATGGTCTGAGGCTCGAGACTGATCGATCATAATAGCTCATATATATACAAAGATATAGGTATGTGGTTAGACATATAATTAAAATTAGAACCTTTCACTTTTATTTTTTTTATTTTACTTAGTCATATATATGTGGTCTTCCCTATGGGTGATCTGTATCGTATGTATGACATGACCATTCAGGCCCTTACTATATTTCATTATTTATTATATCCTTGTTATAATTACTACTTCCAAACTCTTATTATTTACTAATATGGATTATTCTAAGTAATTTACATTATTTCACTTACTCTAATATGAGGGAATATTCTCCCCACAAACACACCCTATTCCCTCATTGCTAGTCGGTAACCTCTAGCAAGTGGAGAGGCATTCTTTATGCCTTGTGTAAAATTGGATCGGGACACCATTTTAGTGTGATATGGGTTGATATTTTTACAAATATATATATAATAATTATTGTATATACCTGTAAGAACTTGGGTTTTTAGAATGGGTCAAAATCCCTACCCTGTTTAAATTTTTGACTTGTTTATGAGGAAACTAGATGAAATGGGTAGTTTCTGGAAATTTCCAGACTACACGCCGTGTACTTAAAGTACACGCCATGTATGTGTAGGCTAGTGACTGGCCGTGTGCTCACCGAGTACATGCCGTGTGATGGTTGTGTAGAAATTTCTTACTACATGGCGTGTAGTTTTGTGACACACCGTGTACTCTTGGCTTTGTGGAGGCCATACTTGGCATGCAGGCTTGTTGGCCAAGTAGATTTGTTTAAACCAAGAACAAGACGTGTTCCATTTGGACACGCTGTGTAGTATTGACATGTATAAGGGATATACATAGCGTGTGGGTAAGCCTATGAGGGAGATAATGGAAACCAAATACACGCTGTGTACCCGTAGGTACATGCCATGTACTCATGTCAGCAGGTTCTGAAAGTAAGTCAGCAGAATTATAGCCGTTAAATGAATAGTTAAATGATATACATGGCGTGTAGTCCTAAAGTGCACGTCGTGTAGTTTCTTTTTTTTTTGCATTAAAATGGGAATTAGCCTCATTTTGAGGCAGAACTCATATGCTCCGCCCGGTTTTGCAAAACAAGATAGCCGAAGCTTCTTTCTTCTCCCAATCTTTTGTCCGAGACCCGGTTTGAACACCGATTGATGCGTTGGAACCCCCTCGGTAAGGCGTCGATTCCTCCAGAGCCATTTTCTTTGATTTAGGTTCTACAACGAGTTATTGAGGTTTGAGAGGTTTGGATTATTTTGTACATGTACCGTGTTTTAGACCGAATTGGAGGTTGTTACCAGAGGAGTAGCTTTGTAGGAGTCTCAGGTAGGTGGTGCATACATCTTTTTGTGTTTTCATGGTCATTTGGGTAATGAGGCCTTCAGCTCATTTTTGGGTATTTTGAGTGGGACGGGTTTTATCTTTTGTTTCATATTTAAATGATTATTGGACCTATGAGATGCCTTTGAGTATGCCCTGTTACCAATTTTGCTTGAGCGGGGCCGGGCACGGGGCCGTAGCTCATCGGGGCATTTTGGTCGGGGGATGACAAAATGGTTAAATTTGAATTATATTGTTATATACTGTTGAATTTAATTTATTAAGCCTGATATAATTGTTAGAGGCATTCAATACCTCGATGATGTTAACTGATAACCATTGGGTTAGGGCAATTCTACTATTTTCATGTTTCGCCTCTTTATGTGTCCTGTTTAAATTTTTTATATATGCAATTGCTGAATTGCATATGCTGGACCCTTTGGGTTGTGTTGGGCATGACCCATATATTTTTGAGTGATGCTGATCACAGGTTGGGCTTGGCTCGAGTTACGTTGGGTGGTTCGGACCACGAGATTGGGTGTCATGGATGTCAGTTTGAGGCAGGATGACTGTGAGGTTGGGCATGGCCCGGGTTACTAGGATGGAGATGTCATCGGACTTGAGCGACATGGTTGTAGGGACATGAGGTGTAAGAGATGTGGTGGATTGGGTACTATTTTGGTGATTACCGCTCACCCAGAATTTGAGTAGTGTGAAAAGAGAGATACTCCATGATGAGGTGGTTTTGACCACTCGTGTGGGTAGAGGCCCTCGTTAGTTGTGGTTTAGGTACTATTGGTTTGGGGTGCATAACATAGGAAGACACGTGGGAGGTGAGGAACCTTCAGGGGATAGCGATGAGGCTATTAGGTTGGGTGCCGAGGCTCACCGTTATTTGAGGGCATGTATCACTGTCCCTCCGGATACTTTGTTTGAGGGCAGAAATCATTGTCCCTCTGGATATTTATTTGAGGGCAAGCATCGCTGTCCCTCCGGTTATTATTTGAGGGAAGGCATCACTGTTCTTCCGGGTTACTTCTTAGGTGTTCCTTCGGGACGTCGGTACTTGAGACATGTGGTGTCAGGGGGGAACATAGTGTCGGGTTATGTGATAGAGATTTCAGCACTGGATCAATCAGGTGACACTCCATGGTGGATGCTAAGCAACAATGGAGTTAGTGTTTATTTGTGCATTGTTCTGTTTACTGCTTTCCTTATTAATGAATACCTTCTTAAATACTTATATTAGGTATGCACCATTGGGTGGTATCCTACTGAGATTTGTCTCACCCTGCACGGGCCCTCTGGGACGCGTGTAGAATTTATGGATTTACATGTAGGAAAGAGGTCAGCTTTAGGAGCTGGGCTATATTAGCTGTTGCATGGAGATGGTATGGACCTTGAGGTCTTACCTAGCTGGAGTTACTCTATTTTGTTTTCTTTTCTGTATCAGCATGCTTACTTTTTGTAGCTACTGTTGGTTATCCATTGGCGTCTTTTTATATTCAGATATGTATGACCTGCTTTGGATGCATGTTTTGTTGCTCAGTAGTAGTTGCATGTGATCAGAATTATATTGTGTTTATTTCCACTACTGTTGATTATATTTAGTGCTTCCAATATTTATTGATATTGAATATGCTTCCACTCTACGAGTCTGGTTCGAGTCTGCTGAATTATTTATTCGGATCCATCTTTACTGCTATACTTGGACCAGTACCATTATTAATATCCTCCGAGAGGGTATAGCCTCCCCAATATACCTATCAGACCCTTGCTTCTAGTTGGCAGCCTTTTCCATTCAGGGAGGTGCGCCTAAGGTAGTAACACCCGACCCGTGTGGCACTGTTCGGGTGGCTTTTCGGGTCCGGGTTGTTACAAAGTGGTATCAAAGGGGTTCTTGACAGAGATTTAGTAGCACCGTTTACTGGATACTAATGATATTGAGGCTTCTCTTTTCTTTTGCGGGTATTACTATATGGGATATGGTAGATTGGAGATTGGTTGTTACTGGGACTGAGTTTCTAGCTTGTGCTTGGGTGCCTGCAGCCTCGGGTACGAGGGATGGACCAAGTTACCTTTGGAGGGAACTGTTGTTTTCATTTTTCTCATATTATAGTTTATATCCTTTCGACCTAGGTGGATCACTTGGTGTGTGAGGTTATTGATTGTGATATGCGAACCTTGACCCAGTGCGGTAAGGGAGAGTTGGACCTTGGCCCAGTATGGAAAGGCGCTTGTTTTCTTGGCTTTTAATAGGCACATTTTTAGGTTATTTCAATTTAATAATTGAATGTATGCTTTGTGAAGTGATAATACCATGTGAATAAAAATCAATTGCCATGATTTATATGATTTGAAATGTAAAAGGTTAAATTCTTGATGGAATTTCTTGTTTAATTCAATGTGCTATTCCATGATTTGTATATTTGTAGAATTGCATATGGCAGGATTTTTTGGGTCGGGCTCTTGTACGAGTAGGTAGGTAATATCGGTTGAGGTGACTTTTTTTATCAATAGGATTGGATGAATCATTCGTTGGTCTGAGGCAACGTGAATTGTTAGGAAGGGCATGGCCCGAGGTACTTTTGACACTTGGCGCTGTTAAGGGAGGGTAAGGAGGCTATGAGTCCGGGATGCCATAGGTCATGGGTTGCAGTGGGGGAGAGTACAGGTAGTAGTTATGCACCTCCTTTTACTACTTTATTATCTGCATTGAATATATATTGTTATATATATTGGGGATATCTGACCATTTATGGTATTCAGCGGGTTCCTCCTACACATCTCGATAGAGCGTCAAACATGTGAGGATACAGTGCCGCTGGTGTAGGATCAGGTTCAGGATTCGGTATAGGTAGACCACGAGCCGTAGGTATTGGTTTTGGGAAAGGATCCAGTGTAGGCAGGACAACAATCGTGTTTGGCATCGTTCGGGATGTGGCTTGACGAGCAGCTCTGAGAAAGCCCGGTACGTATCTTGCAAGGGATCGACCGAGGCGCGCAAGGTACAAAGCCATCTAGGACATATCTGACGTGGGAGTTCCAGTCACAGAACTCGCCACTTTTTTAGGGTGAGGGTGGTCTGCATGCGTCTGTGAACTAGATAGAGAGTATGCAGATGATCTTTGAGAAGTTCGAGACACCTACAGGGTGGAGGGTCAAGCTGGAAACGTACATGCTGAGAGGACCGACAAAGCGTTGGTGGGATGTGTAGGTTCAGGATCGTAGGCACGAGGGACTGGCATGGAAGGACTTTGAGGATAGGTTCTTCGAGCACTTTTACCCAAATACACTGAGGGTAGAGAGAGCTTGGGAGTTCTTGAGTCTTCAGTAGGGAGACATGTTCGTCATGGACTACGCAGCTACCTTCACAGAGTTGTCTCGATTTGCACCTAGTATGGTAGGCGATGACATAGATAGGGTGAGGCGCTTCGAGTGTGGCCTATGACATGCCATTTGGGTCTAGGTGAACATCTTCAGACTGGGTTCTTTCTCAGAGGCAGTGAACCAGGTTCTCATAGTGGAGGGAAATCAATGGGATATGCCCCAGGTTAGCTGGGGAACAACTTCAGGTGACGGTTCAAATACCAAGAAGCGATGAAGGGATGAGTTCCAGCAGGGCAGTCAGGCTAGGGATTTAGCTAGACCACATCACAGTAGTTCTTCAGTGATTTTATTTCAATGTGGAAAACCGGGAAATTTTCAGACTCAGTGCGATAGGCCTCCAAAGGAGTTCCAGGCATGTGGACAGGTCGGGCATCTGGAGAGGTTTTTCAGGCAGCCTTCTCAAATAGCCTACAGGCAGGGACCAGGACAGACGGTGGCATACGGAGTTGGTTCTGGTTCGGTACCAGGAGAGGGTAGCTGAGGTTCAGCTGCACGCAAATGACGTGACACAGACAATAGGATCCAATTGGGGGGGTCAGTGGCCAGTGACTGGAGTAGTATTGCAGGGAGATCAGGTATCAAGCATCCGTAATTCATGCCAGGTGCACGCCGTGGAGCTTCTAGAGGCTGAGCAGGCTGGTGATCCGACGACGGTTAGAGGTACACCGTAGTGTGGTCATGATCTCCATGTTTCCTTTTTGGCATGACCTATAGAGGCATGTCTGTTTTGAGTGCACGTGGTGCACAAGATCTATGTGGACTGACTAGATGCTAGTCAGTGATATTGGCACCATATCGGGTGCATGATATATTATATATATATGTATGAGATGCGTAGCATCAGGTAATCGAGTATGTGGGTTACTTGAGGTGCCTTGGGCATTGGGGCATCGAGGATGCAGGTTACTTGAGGTGACTTGGGCATCGAGGATGCAGGTTACTTGAGGTGCTAGGCACCAGGACCTCATGGAGGTAGACACTGATGCAGTGCGAGATACGTTGGGTGTCGGGAGTGACACATGAGCACCAATGAGGTGCAGGGGTGACGATGCGTCACAGAAGGACTATGCGTCTGAAAAATAGGTTAGTAAACCTTTTTTACATTAAGTTTTGATGGGTTCATACTATGTTAGTTGATTCCTAAGGTGGGGATCCCCTTTGAGGAATTTATCTGGGATCTCTGAGACTGAGGAAGTTCGGGTTATGTTGAACAGGGTGGTATGTTTGGTTCCTTCTTCGGGGTTTGTTTGATAGCTTGGGGATGATCTATGGTAAGGTGGGGAAATCGTAAGAACCTGAGTTTTTAGAACGGGTCAAAATCCTGACCCTGTTTAAATTTTTGACTTGTTTCTAAGCAAACTGGATGAAATGGGCAGTTTATGAAAATTTCTAGACCACACGTTGTGTACATAAAGTACACTCAGTGTATGTGTAGGCGAGTGACCGACCATGTGCTCTCAAAGTACATGCCGTGTGATGGCCGTGTAGAAATTTCTTACTACAGGGCATGTAGTTTTGTGACACACCGTGTAATCTTGGATGTGTGGAGGCCATACATGGCATGTAGGCCTATTGGCTGGGTAGATTTGTTAAAACCAAGAACACATCGTGTTTCCTTTGGACACACTGTGTAGTCTATTTGTGTATAAGGGATATACATGACATTTGGGTAAGTCAACAAGGGAGATAAGGGAAACCAAGTACATGCCATGTACCCATAGGTACACTCTGTGTAATCATGTCCGCAGATTCAGAAAGTAAGTCGGCGGAATTCCAGCCGTCAAATGAACAGTTAAATGATATACACGACGTGTAGTTCTAAATTACACACCGTGTAGTTTATTATTTTTTATGTTAAAATGGGGAATAGCCTCATTTTGAGGCAAAACTCATATGATCCACCTGGTTTCATGAACCAAGCCGTCCGAAGCTTCTTTCTTCTCCTGATCGTCTGTCTGAGACCCGATTCGAACCCTGATTAATGCGTTGGAACCACCTCGGTAAGGCCTCAATTTCTCTTGATTCGTTTTGTTTGATTTTTGTTCTAGAATTAGTTATAGGGGTTCGATTGGTTTGGATTCTTTTGTAGATCTACCGCGTTTTAGACTGAATTTTAGGCTGTTATCGGAGGAGTATCTTCGTATGAGTCTCAGGTAGGTGGTACGTACCTCTTTTTGTGTTTTCGTGGTCATTTGGGTAACACGGCCTTCAGCGTGTTTTTGGGTATTTTGAGAGGGACCCTTTTTATCTGATATTTCATATTGAATTGATTACTAGACCTATGGGATGCCTTTGGGTATGCCCTATAACCAGTTTTTCTTGAGCGGGGTCGGGCACGAGGCCGTAGCTCATTGAGGAATTTTGGCCAGGGGATGCCAAAATGGGTAAATTTGAATTATATTGTTATAAACTGTTGAGTTTAATTTATTAAGACTGCTATAATTGTTAGAGGAATTCAAGACATCGGTTTTGTTAAATGATGACCATTGAGTTAGGGGAATTCTACTATTTGCATGTTTTGCCTCTTTATGTATCCTATTTAAATTTTTTATATATGAAATTGCTGAATTTCACATGCTGGACCCTTTGGGTTGTGTTGGGCATGGCCCGGATATTCTTGAGTGATGCTGATCACAGGTTGGGCTTGGCCCGGGTTACGTTGGGTGGTTCTGGCCAAGGGATTGGGCGTCATGGATGTCGGTTTGAGGCAGAATTACTGACAGGTTGGGCATGGCCCGGGTTACTAGGATGGTGATGCCATCAGACATGAGAAACATGGTCTTAGGGACATGAGGTGTCAGAGATGTGGTGGCTTGGGTACTATTTTGGTGATTACCGGTCACCCGAACATTGAGTAGTGTGCACACAGAGATACTCCGTGATGAGGTGGTTTTGACCACTCGTGTGGGTAGAGTCCCCCGTTAGTTGCGGTTTAGGTACTATTGGTTTGGGGGTGATTACCATAGGAAGCCACGTGGGAGGTTAGGAGCCTTCAAGGGATAACGTTAAGGCTATCGGGTTGGGGGTCGAGGCTCGCCGTTATTTGAGGGAAGATATCGTTGTCCCTCCGAATACTTTGTTTGAGGGCAGACATCGCTGTAACTCCAGCTATTTATTTGAGGGCAGACAACGCTATCCATTTTGTTATTATTTGATGACAGACATCACTGTTCCTCCAATTTACTTCTTGGGCGTGCCTTCGGGATATCGGTACTTGAGACATGTGGTGTCAGGGGGGCACATAGTGCCGGGTTACATGACAGAGATTCCGGCGTTGGCCGAAGTAGGTAACACTCCATGGTGGCTGGTGAGCACCAGTGGAGTTAGTGTTTATTTGTGCATTGTTCTGTTTACTTATTTCCTCATAAATGCATTCCTAATTAAACACTTATATTAGGTACGAACCATTGGGTGGTATCCTACTGAGATTTGTCCCACACCCTGCACAGGCCCTCCGAGACTCGTGTAGACTTTATGAATTTACGTGCAATAAAGAGGCCAGCTTCATGAGTTGGGCTGTATTAGTTGTTTCATGGAGATGGTATGGACCATGAGGTCTTACCTAACTAGAGTTACTCTATTTTTTTTTCTTTTCTATATCACCATGCTTACTTGTTGTAGCTACTATTGGTTAGCCATTAGCTCCATTTTATATTCAAATATGTATGACCTTCTTTGGATGCATGTTTTGTTGCTCAGTAGTAGTTACATGTGATCAGCATACTATTGTATTTATTTCCGCTTCTGTTGATTATATTTAGTGCTTCCGCTTTTTATTGAGATTGAATATGCTTCCGCTCTGCGGGTCTGGTTCGAGTATGCTAAGTCATTTATTTGGATTCATCTTTATTTCTATACTTGGACCAGTACCATTATTAATATCCTCCGAGAGGGTATAGCCTCCCCACTATACCCATCAGACCCTCGCTTCTAGTCGGAAACCTTTCGTATTCAGGGAGGTGCGCCTAAGATAGTAACACCCGACCCGTGTGGCACTCTTCGGGTGGCCGTTCAGGTCTAAGTCATTACAATACCCAATTACTATATATACCCAATGACTATATGTATTGATCGACTATATATACCCACACCCTAAAGTAATTAATTATTTATCCTTGTAAATTTCCACCATCTTTTTAATATTTTTTATTCCTTTTAAAGTTACTCTGGTTTTAATGATATTCATTGGAGGCTTCGAGGAAGAATATTTCAAGATTTTAGCCTTTTTATTTTTTTATTTATTATCCTCTTATAGTTTTAATAATCATTTTTCATATATGTTTATTATAATTCTAATAATTTTTTTTTGAATTTTATAATTTAATATTATAAATTAATAATGTTTTTTTATTTTTATTTTTTTTATATTCAATTACAATACGCATGGATATTAAAACTAAAATCCATGGGGTTACCAATGGATATGAAATAAAATTGGAAGAATCGTACTGTATGATTTATCTATTTCATAAACCTCAATATTAATATGATGCATATACTAGGAAATGATATGTATATATCATTAAATTCATGGGAATTCCTATTTCATATGATATGGAAAGTGATATTTGTTATCAAGTGCATGGGCTACTGTCATCTACCAAACAATGTATCATTGGTTAGGAATTATAGAGATTATTCATTTATGACAAGAAAAATATATTATGATCTTCAAAATATTCAACGGTTATAATACTAAAATAGGTGTATCCTATGGATAATGTATATATGATAACAGACATTTGAAATTGATTCTCAACTTACTTCATTAAATGAAATGAGACTAGAAAAAGGATTGGATCCTTCTGTTGTGTGTGGGTGGTGATTCTATCAAGTCACTCTAAATCTATCTTTCTTGATATTATATATTTTTCTTCAAGAGGATGGTGCTAGAATACCTTTCGTGACCGTGGGGTCCTCTCCTAGAATTTGAGGATTCTAGTGGCCAGTATACTACCTTTAGAGGAAAGTTCAAAAGTGCTGTTTCTTAGTGATATTCTATAAGTATAATCCATCAAGATAGATAAAACTAGATATTTGGTATGCCTATCATTTTGAATTATTCATTTATATGTTGATTCTATGAGGACATATCTAGATGTTTATTGTGTTTCTTTCACTGTAATGAGAATGAGACGTTCCCAAAAAACCAATCAATGGTATTAGAGATAGATTTATTATTGAATCAATGTGTTTTTATGATAATTTTGTAAAAAAATGTATATCATAAGGCACTTAAGGTAATATCATAGGGTATGATATGATGTGTCTATGTGTAAGACATTGGATTAATCTACTGTTGTTTAGGATATAGGATATCACAACGTGTATTTCATGGTTTTACTTAGTTATAGGTTAAAAAAATATGCATTGTATCGTGTGATTTATTAAGGCCTATAATTTTATACTATGTAAAAATCCATTAAAAGTTTTATCATATGATACAAATAATTATTTAGGTTTTTCAAAAAAGTGCATTGGATCATAATAGGAATATAGGTGATATCGATGATTAATATATTGTTTCTAAGAAGAATACTTCTATATGATAATGAATATCATAAAATATTATTGGAAACCTATGATATTGATTATCATAAGTGTTAATTGAATCATATAATGTGATGGATAACATATCCTCAAATATGATATAACCAAAATGAAAAACAATTCTCTCAAAAAGCTTCATTTGTACGAGACTTTCAGACCCCTAGTGAATCTATGTTACTCTTGAAAATTTATAAAGTGGTTTTAATTATTTTTAATATCTAAATTTGGTATAAATCATGCTAAATAATTTAATTTTTCATTTATTTATGGAATTAAAATTTAAATATTATTCTATATCAATTGTTTACATGATAAGGATATCATGTATGCTTTAATATGAAAAAACAATTCTTATAAATTCTCATACTATGCATACATATAGAAATAAAACATGAGATAATAAATAATACATGCGATGCATTATTTATGGATTTAATATGCATGTGATGTATATTAAAATGATGAGATAAATAAAACCTCTCAAATACTATTTCTGTGATTACTTCCAAAGAAAACACATGTCAACACCTTATTCATTCAGCTAGGTATGTTAATTATAAATCTAACGACTAATAGATTATCCAATGTAAGGAACATGGGATATGTCGAACAATAATATTTAGGAAACCTAATCCCATTATGAGATTTGGGTCACATTTAGTTGAGAAACCCCATGTGATCGGATACTAGGGGAATGGAGTTGTGTTTATATATGATAAATATGGGAATAAGGTTTCCCCCTTAACTATCCAAGAGTCATATCTAGTATGATTGGAATGATAGATTACCTAAATAGATATGTTTTGAGATAATCACTAAACTGAACACAAAACATAATAAAATATAGATCTTGTCCCACTATAGGTAATGATGAATGGGTTCATCATTTCAATGGGGTTACGTTAAATGAATTTCCTTAATGAAAAGGTATAATACATCATACCCACTTATAGATATATCCTTATTATAGATTATAGAATGCGTCATAATTATCATTTTGATACCTCATTTAGGTATGAATTATAAAATAATTTTGGATTGGTATCTAAGGTTGAGAAGTGCTATTGATGTGAATAATTATGAGAGTACATAAATGATTTATATATAAGTCAATTTCTCCAATTTGGACACATGGGTTTTGGATACCAGGAGTGAATCACATATTTTTATGATAATAAGAGGCCTAAAAATATGAGAGAATTTTTGGAAGGTAAAATAGAATTACATGTTGGAAATGAGGAGTGAGTTGTTTCATCGGACATAATCACTTACGATCTAAGCCTGCATAGTGGATTAGTCTTTGAATTTGAAAATTTTCACTATGTTCTGGACAACAATATAAATTTTACTTCTATATCTTATTTATACAATATGGGATTTTCATACATTATTAAGAACAATGGTTGTTCTATATATATGAATTAAATTTTTATTGGCCTTGGGAATATGGTAAATTGTTTATATATTATTGAAATGGATATTTCTATCTATACTATTCATGATAAGAAATTAAAGGTTGATTCTAACACCATTTAGCATTGGTATTGTCTCCTTTGACATATAAAAGTTAATTTCATAAAAATATTTCATAGATATGAATTTTCAACCTCATTCTATTATGAACCAGTTTATAAATTTGAATATATTTTTATGAGGAAAAATTACGAAATCACCTTTCTGTAGAAAATGTGAAAGGGTTAAAGGAATATTAGATCTTATAAATAATGATGGATATGGACCAATGAGTACTCAAAAAATAGTTAGATATAGGTACTTCATAATCTTTATTAATGAATTTAGTTGATATAGTTATGTGTTTCTCAGTAGATAAAAGTTTGAAACCTTTAAAAAATTCATGGCATTAAAAATTTATGTACAAAATCATCAAGTAAAAAGTATTAATATTCCATGATCGGATTGAGGTAAAGAGTAATTGAGCTAGGAATTCACTAATCATATAAAATATTATGGATTTGTTTTAAAATTTACCCCTCCTAGAACACCACATTAGAATGGTGCATCTAAGAGAATGAATCATACCCTATTATAGATGGTTTTATAAATGATGGTTTAGTGTGAAATTTTTATATAATTATAAAAAATGATCTAGAAACTATTGTATTCTTACTTTGTGTTCCATATAAAGCATTATAAAGAACACCATATGACTAATGGATTGAGAGGAATCCCAATTTGTCTAATCTATTTTTCTTTGTGTTCATGAATCATGTATATGATCTTTATATTCTGATGATATTGAACTTAAGTTAGATAAATTTATATTTAGTAGTTATCCTAAAGAAAAAATATGATTATATTTCTATAGTCCTAATGAATATATTTTTTTAGATTTAAATGATTTTTCCTTGAACATGAACATATAAATCAATATGTTAGTGAAAGTAATATTAGACTTAGAGAAGTTTAAGACCAACAAATAGTAAGATTTATTGACATGTATGTTGACTTATTCATTCATATATTTTATTTTTAATCAGTAATTGAAGTTGTTGCTATAAGGAGAAAGCTTCCAATATGTGTGTGGAATTTAGGAGTTAGAATGAAATGAGATACTTTTATTATAAATAGAAAAGTAAATGTAGCCACTTCTTTGAGAACTAGATTCAAATTATTTATGTAGAATCCTCTTTCATCAGATTATTGATTTATATATTCTTTATGTATATGAAAGGTTATTAAACTTTTATTATTGTCAATAAAAGTTTGTAGAAGTGATTTAGATGACTGAGTGAACCACTTAAAGAATCTATTATAATAAAAGTTCAAAACAAACATAAAAAAGGATATTTAAGAGATTAATTATTAGAGGAACGATCATTGCATAATTGATCATGAAGGATGGTGATTTGATTGTGTTAGAACACATGGATGGAGGTTTAGAATGGTTTATATGGCAGGATATTAGTAGGAGAGATACTAGTTCAGGTTTGATGAATTTTGGAAATACAGTACAATTCATAAGACTTTTTGATGAGAATGTAAGAATTTGTAAAGTGTATGACTTTGAAGTCGGAAAAGTATGACATTGTAAAATGAATTTAGAAAGATATTATGAATTTATAATATTACTTATTCACCATAAGTCTTCATTATAAGGATCCATCATCAAAATTTGTGGAGCCAAGAATATGACTTCGAGACTTTCATATGGCTTCACAGGATTCCATATAACTTCAAATGATTATATATTAATTTAAAGGTATATGAAGGAATAAAACCTTCAATAAAATATCCCACAAAACTAGGACCATTAATAAGTAAAAATCTAATAAGAAATTATCTCATTTTAATAGATAATTTTATCCCCTAATTTTAGAAAGGATAATGGGTAGATAGATTTTATGATTTTTGGAAGAGTGTTGAAATATTAAGTATTCCTATACCCATCTCGAATCCTATTAATTCTGAAAGTTTCCTTAAGAACCTTCTCCATTGTTTCTAAAATAGTATTCAACTTGGAAATGATACTTTTTTCCTTGGAGAGATCCATATTAAATTAAACTTTGGTGGCCACCTCTGGAACTTGATGAAGGGAAAATTAAAGAAAAGAAATTTCTGTATCTATCCCATTATAGGTAACCTTACTCCATGTTTTCATCTTGAACATAAGAAATTTCAGTTTAAAAAGGCAGGAGACTCCTTATTGCCATAATAAATGAAATTCCAAAAATTCATAATGAGACCATCACATTCACATTGATGAGTCCAAGAATTGTTGAAACAAAAACGGAGAGGCATTTTCAGATATATACTCTTGAGGATGAAAAGGAATGGGTGGGGATCATAGGTATGTTTGGGGAGAGTGATGATTGAAATTGAATCCAATTTATCAATTGATTCTTCATTAAAAAAAGACCGATCAAGTTTACTAGCAACCATTATATTAAGATACCTCTTATATAAGGTATATTTGGAATCAACCACGATGACTTCAAACGACTCATTATTATCAATACAAGATTTTAATTCCCTAAGAGAAATATGAGAGTGAATAGGGCCAATTTTTTTATAAGAAATATAATTGTGTTGAAGTTCCCAATAAGAAACTAGGAATAATAGAAAAAACTCTTGAGCCTCTCGATATCAATCCATAAACTTCTTTTATCTTGATATCTGTTCTTGGAATAAATAAAGGACCCAAACACCTACACATTATCAATATAAAAATTTAAGGTAAACATCTACTCATCAATGATAATAACATCAAAATTACCTAAGGAACATGGGAAAATACCAATAATGAATCCATTGCTCTAGAGGATAATCTTACACTAACAAATTGATACCCCATTATATTAAGACCAGCAAAAACAATAGTGAATAATGCTTTGGGTTTATAAATTCAAAAAATCTGGTGTTTAAGAATCTGAATATTCCTGTGTAAAACATTAACAATAGAATAGTTATCAAGTCATAGAAAATTAAAAAAACATTCATTTGTAACATGATTAA
Source organism: Viscum album (assembly GCA_963277665.1). NCBI lineage: Eukaryota > Viridiplantae > Streptophyta > Magnoliopsida > Santalales > Viscaceae > Viscum > Viscum album. The sequence continues at coordinate 980,037,031 of OY728123.1, forward strand.
GAATTGATGTTTCTCCTATTATTTTTTCCCTTTATCTTCTTATTTCTTAAATATTTTTGATATCGACCTTACGCATTTTAGTGCCTATTTTAAAGCTTTGTGGAGACTAAGTAGGTTGAATAAATTCAAAATAGAATATTATGGGAGATTTTTTGGATTTATAATATCCCCATAATCCATGGGAGATTGTTAGGAGAAAATTTTAATTAAAAAATTTATACAATTTAAAAACAATGATCACCTACTTCTCTGATTTATAAAGTTCCCATAAATTATTTACTGGGAAAAATTATTCATAATATTATTGTGTAAATATATATTCTATTGGTGTGAGGATGAACAAATAGTGATTATTCTATGAGAATTCCGAGACACTCCAATTTTAGACCCTAAAGGGATATGTCAAAAAATTAAAGGGGGGGGGGGGATGAATTGAAAACATTAAATTTTTTAAAAAAGTATATCAAGTTAATATAATTGTACACTAGAAAAAAATAGAAATAGAAATAGAAATTTTTTTAGTGGTAAAAATTAAATAGATCCTATTGCTACTATTTATTTCTCCAAAAAATAAATAAAAATGGAACCCACTAAAATAGTATCTCTAAATTTTTATGGGGAGTCACAACCCTTTACAATGCCTTTTTTAATCCCTAGACACACAACCTAAGACATACTTTTTAACACCTGGAGGTACAAACCACCTAGATTTCTTTTGGGATGGTAGTAGAAATCAACCCAAACTTTATTTAGACCAAGGCATAAATGAATCCCCTTACCTTTTATCAGTTATGGAAGAACCCACATGTACCTTTATTGGGGGTGGTATAACCAAAATATGCTACCTTTTAAAGGGTATTATATCCCAAAATTGGTTAACAATATATAAGAAAATTATACATTAATACACCAAATAACCAGTTGAACAATAAGATATCTCAGTGTCAAGGTAGAAAATTTATCTCTTAGAGTAAAGGAATTGAATGATTTAGTCCAATAGAGAGTATTATAGTGATTATAAAAAAAGTGTATAGAATAATAAAATTTGAATGTATCCTCAACCTAACCTATCATCTATACTTTTCACTAGTTCTTTAAAACTCTAAACAAATAATATATTTATTTATAAAAAAATTAAAAATTTTAAACCATTTCATTTATACTTATCCTAAATTTGAACACACATGTGACTTAAATGAAACACTTAAAAGTTGTTTTATGAAACATTCCAATAAAAATGTTTCACATTTATTCTTCATTAAATGTATATGTAAAAACATACTCACATGTGTCTAGTCTATAAAAAATAGGATATATAATGGAACTTGTAAAAATATTAAATATAGAAATAAATATTAAATATTAAAGATACTTGAAATATTTCAATAATTAACGTGAGTTAAAATTTTCATATTTCAAACTATTCAAATTTGAAACTCACATTAATCTAAAAATGCAGTGTAGATATTTATTCATGATTTATCTCTCATGGATGTGATTTAAATATGCATAAAACTTTATTAAATAATATTTTAAAACATCAAAATAATTATTATGTAATTTTTGAATAATTAAATTAATGAAAATAATCATCATAAACTTACATAAAAATAATATTAAAAAGAATAAGATAAATAGAGCGTATTTCATGATTTTGAAAAACAATCTGTTTGTTTGTATGTTTAATTTTTTCTTTGTATAATTTTCATTCCAGTTACTATGTAAGTTTCATTTAACACTCTATGTATGTTTGATTCAATACTTTTTGAGATTTTTAATATTTTCATGAGTGAATTTTTACTTTTTTTATGTGCCATTATTCTTGAATAAGTGTCAACATATGAGTCACTATTCTCATGGAAGTGTGATTTGTGTTTTATGCAAGTGTCATATGGTTTAGCATATGTGTCATTTAAAACTTATAAAAATTAAAAAATTTCACATGCGTGATTATTGTTCTATGCAGGTTTTAATTATACTCACCATATGGTTTAGCATATGTGTCATTATGTTTATAGCTTTTGTAAAATGATTTTTGAAGTATATAGAAGAATATTTCAAATAAGTTCCATTTTAAACATGAAATCTCCCCCTAAATTTATGCATTATAAATATAGAATTAACCGAAACTAAAATAAACTTGTAAGGTAAAGATATATAATATAAAATTGGTGAATACACCCTTTTAAAACAAACTTATCCTTCTATTGAAATATATATATCTTTAAAAAAGTGTATACATATTTGAAATTTTGATCGTATACTGTAGTAACAAATTCATCTAAAAAATAATTTGGAAGCCTCATGGATCCAAAAAATATGTTAATCTATTCAAATAGTCATATATAATGATATTCAACGAATTAAATAGTAACCAATAGCTAAAGAACATGATAGAGAATGATATAATATAATATATTTATCAGGCATAGTGGGCAAAAATAAAAGAAACATATTCTACCAAAAAATTAAGTTAAATGTTTTATTTCAAATTCATAACATGAAAAGTTCAAATTTAAATTTATTAGATTTATAAAAATCAAAAGGTTTTATGAAAATATCATTTAGTTTATCTTATGTGGAAATAGATTACATTATAATATTTCATTTTTGAATATGATTTGTAAGAAAATTAAATCTAACATTAATCCGTTTCTCTTCATAGTGCTACAAATATTTTTTTAGAGGTTGAAATTGTAGAGGTATTACTTCATTATATAAGTATGCTATAAAAATTAATTCCAAAATCCTTTAAAGTTTTATTAATCCATAAAAATTATGATAAAAAATATACAACCACAACATATTCACTTTTAATAGTATAATAAACAATTAGATTCTATTTGACTGAGCTACATGAAACTAAAAATTTACCATGTAAATGACACATATGAGATGTGGGTTTTTTAAACTATATTATATACATAAAAATCAAAATGAGACAAGTTATTTAATCAAAATAATTTTTATCATGGTAAAATAAAACACTATTTAAATATCTATAAACATATTTTATAATCCTTCAAAAAACCTTTAAATGACTTTCTTTAAAAATAATTTTAAATATTGCACACATGAATGCTACAAATATCAAATTAGGCCTTAAATTAGTTAAATATAATAATATTCCATCCATTCCTCTAAAAATAATAACATCCACTGATTTTATAGACTCATGATTTTTAATTTTAACTAAAGTACTCATAGAAGTATTTGAAATTTAACTTGCATCTTAGTGAAATATTATAATAAACCACCTTAGAATAATTTCATTTATTCAGAAAAATACCATCACCCCTTTGACATATTTTAAGACTAATAAATAATATAATATCTCCCATTAAACTCATATAAAATTTTTTTATCATAAAATAAGAAAAATTCATTACATAAATCATTATTTAAATATTTAAAAATAATATAATGCACATAATTTTGAAAAATCAAAATATGAATGCAATCATTATTAATAAACAATGTGGGATCAAATTCTCATTTCTTATTTTTTTAAAAAAATAATATTTGATAACCTCTCATACCAATCTCAAGGAGCTTGTTTCAATCCATATAAATATTTATAATGTTTTAAAACATTATTTAGAAACATATTTTGTATATATACTTATACCTATTAAAAAAACAATTTTAACATCCATTTGGAATAATTTAAAACTATGAAAGCTTATGTAAGGTTATAATAATCTAATAGATTATATCATAGATAACGGTGAAATAGATTCCACAAAATCAATAAATTCTTTTTGATGATATACTTGAGCAACTAATATAGTTTCATTTTTAATTTTTTGACCATATTCATTAAGTGTTTTTTCTAAAAATCCATTTATTTCCTATAGTATGAGAATAATTAGGTGGAACAACTAAAGTACACACATTATTTATAGTAAATTGATTTAACTTGTGTTTCATTTCAAATATCTAATTAGAATAATTTAATACTTCATCAACATTATTGAAACAAAATAAAAAATAAAAGCATGATAAGAAAAAAAATGTTTACTGAATTTCTTTGTTGAATCCTTGAATCAACTTTTATAATTAACTTTTCTAAAAGGTTATATTTATTATCTTTCCAATATATTTCATGAAGGAGATTCACAACTCAATATTTTAATTTTTATTTTAATGTTCAATATCTCTATGATTAAATTATATAAATTCCTATCTCTGATGATTCATATTATAAATATTTTCTTCTGATATATTCTCATAAAATTTCACATGCATTGATTCCTAAACTATCATGGATCGTTTATTTTAAACTCTTTATGTATTACTTGAATTTTAATATCCTAGAAATATACATTCACTATATTTTGAATCAAATTTATCTAATTAATCTTTAGTATTAATAATATAAAATTTAAAACTAAACACTCTAATGTACCCATTTTTTGGTTTTTTACATTTATGAAGTTCAAAATATTTTTTTATTAAAAATGGTTATTAAAAAAAATATATTTGAAATAAAATAATTTGTATTAAAACTTTATTCCCAGAAATATCTAGGCTTATTAAATTAATTTAATATGGTTCCGACCATTTCTTATAGTATTTTATTTTTTTACTTTCCAGAAAACTATCTTGTTATGGTGTCCTATGAGATGAAAACATAATAGGAATATCGTTTTTATTCAAAATAATTAAAAAATATAATGTTTCTAAAGTCCACTCATCTATAACTTCTATTATAAATATTAGACATCCCTTTTCAATTTTAACGAGCTTATAGTAAAACATTTTTTTTGAAATTGTTTAAGATTTATTTTTTTAGAAAGTACCTAAATGTAAATTGGATAAAGTCACCAAAAATTATGAACAAATACCTTTTCCACCCATACTAGTATTAGATAATGGTTCAAATGAATCAAGATTTAGAAGTTTTAATGTCTTTACCATATGTACTTATTTAATATATCTAAAATAATCCTTATGTTGTTTACCTTTAATTCATGAGTCACACATGTAGGTATATTCCACCTTCATTTTGAGCAAATGAAAAACACTTTGGTTTTTGGAATATTTTTATCACAACCTAAAATTGTAATGGAAAAGTCTCCTATTCCATAAGAAGTTATCTAACTATATGAAATATAAAAATTTATCATTTTGGTTAGTCAATTAATAAAAATTAATATTATAAATATTAACCTTTAAAATTATATAAAATAATATAGATTTATCTTTATAAACTATACATTTATCATTTTGGAGTTTCACATTCATTCCATCATCACATAGTTGTTAGAAACTAATCAACTTATTTTTTAATGCATCAAAAAAAGAAGACTTATGTAATGATAATTAAATAAGAAATTTCTACATCACCAAATAATTTTACTATAACTTTTGAATTATCAACAAATTTAACTTTACCTATTTCAAATTGGTTGAATGATAAATATTTTTAGGCATCACCATTCATGTAACTCACTAAAAATCTAAAGTAGGAACATTGTATTCAATAGCATGTATGATACACAACACCAAGCGTGTAAGAGAATATAATATCTCGTGATTTTATAATATATTTACTATTTAAAATAAATTCAATATATTTTATATGTTTCAATACATGTGACAATAAGTTAATATACATCTCACACAATAATTAGTTTCTTTAATGGCTTTCATTACACATTAGACATATTTTTACCAAACAACAATATATTGTTAAAATCTTATTATTTAATATAATAAGATATAACCTAGTCATAAAATTAGTGGTTGTGAAGAGGATTAACTAACTTATGAAAATATATGTTTTATAAAAATTTGAAATGAATTTATTTGTTAATATTTAATTAAAATTAATATATGATCCAATTTAATATAAATGGAATATGCTTATAGAAAACTATTTTTATGCTCACAAAGTTGTTTTATCCTAATAAATTAAATTAATTATAAATAGTGAATGATATTAATTAAATTTAAATTTTATATATTCAATCAAATATTTTTGATATTTTTCTAATAGATTTTATATGCATAGGATAAGAATAAACACAATTTTATACATAAAAACCTATATTTTAATTAAGGCACTTTTACCTCCTTTTAACGGAGGACCTATATTAAGTCATATTTTTTGGAACATTTATAAATATTATATGTCAAAATAAACTTAATATTTCAAATATTAATATAAATATTAGGTTAGGTTTAATTTTTTTAATTTCTTGGCGAAGTTTCATTTTTTAATGAATAGTGAAAAAATACTGAATTTTAATTCAAAAATGCATTTTCTTCTAAATTATTTATATGGTAAAATAATTTTTGAAATTTGTTTTAAGGTTTAATAAGATCAATTATTTTTTAATTATACCAGTTTAGGTCATTGGAATCAATTTATCTTTGAAATTGTATATAAAAACTTAGCAAACTTTTAAATGTTTTTAATTTAAAAACCTATATTGTCATTCCGTCAGCAGGATTAAATTTAAATTAATTTCTTCCACTTATATGTTTGGAATGTGCAAAAATTAATTCCATTTTTTGAATCATAATAATTAATAATTTATTATAAGGTCAAATTTGTTTTGACCAAAAATATTAGTGAATGTAACTAAAATTAATTACAATAATTAAGGTGAAATTATGTTTAACAAGGGACTAAACCTTAAACTTAAGGTACAAAATGACCTATAAAACTATCCAAAATAGACTGGATGGTAATATTTAGACCTTATAATATATATTATCAACTTGGTATTGTTATGGGATCCACTTTCATTGTAAAAAATATGGGTGGAAATCACCTTTCCAAATTTTAAAAGAGTGCCACTCCTCCTCCACTATAAAAGGCCTCCTCTTCTCATCTTCCTATGACCTATCAAGCCACTTTTTCTAGACCAATATCTACAAAAATATATCCTTAACGTACCCAACCTCATCCTAGAAGCCTAAAATATGGAATAAATAAATATGAAAAGTCTCTTTGGTGCAAACCAAAAGGAGTTACCCGATTAAGAGGTAACATCCTTCCTCAAGCTCTTAAGATTTATTTATTTTTAAACTCTTTAAATTATTCTTATTAAATGATTATATAACATAAAAATTATCTTAAATGTACTAATTTGTTGTAATTTTATGTTTTATACCTATATATACAATTAATTTCATCTAATGGGTTACGAATTTACCATTTATGTGTACAACGAACTACAGCCTCATGAAACGAAGTTGTTCGTTTTCCCTTTACTGCCTCTCATGGTTGGGAATTATGATGGACAATATATTTATATATGTTAAATATTATATTTGTTATTTATTTATACTTCTTTAATTATTTTATGATTCATACCTTTATACACTCCATTTTGTAGGAATACGATAACATCATTTGTGGAAGTGTGGATTACCTCCCCCTCAAAGTGATGTAATTATTTCACACTATACATGGAATGCATAAATAATGGTTTAAAAAAATATATGTAACATATAAGGAATATATATGATTCTAGAATTATAATATAAATATACATATATATCATTCACTTTTCATTTCTTTAAAATACGACAAGGAAATGAAAGTAGTGTTAATGCGTACGTATGACCTTCCATCTCCATGAATAATGCATTTCATTTCCTGTCCCAAAATATTACAGATTATTATAAATATATATATACTGAATATATATTACAATTAAATTTGGTTTTAATTCCTGGATATTAAGAAATCATGATCGATTTTAGAAGAACAATAAGTAACATGTCAAAACATACTCGAAAGACTAGGCAATTAACACATAAATAGTGAAAATAATGAAAGATCGTTAACAAATGGGTAATAAGTTATTATAATAAGATAATATATGATATTATAAATATGAATATTCTTATATTATTTGTTAGTGACTTGTTTGAAACAATTATACTGAAAGTTAAAATATGTTCACCTAAAAAGGAAACACAAGGTAAGGGATTTCGTCTCAATTTACATTCCATTGAGAAATTTTTGTTACTATGCACCAATATTCTTTTATATGGTGTATATAATTCCGATATACATGTTATATCATGAATATATTTATTCACATGATATTATAAGTTACATTTAATGTTATTCCTTCATAGATATTGTGATTCAAATGTTTCAATGTGGTATGGGACACTTTGGAATGTTTAAAGATTATTCTCCTCAAGAACATTTTAATGACAATCTTTGCAATCTCACATACTTTTGTGATTATTAACATTCTATTGAAACAATCACTTTAATTTTTCACACATAATTTCTTATATATTGTGTACATACTGAAACTTTTTCATATAATATCATGATTCATCCATTCTTTATGATATTTTGAGTTTCAATTTAAATTATTTCATTTAAGGGGATTTGAGTTAAAAGTTACCAAGTTGAATATAATTTAATATCCTAATTTATTTTAATTGGGTTATGTTACAACCTCATTTTATTTAATATTCTATGATTATTTGTATAAAGAAATTGACAATATATTTATGCATTTCTACATCTATATGTATATTTATAGTTGATACGTATAATCTAATCATTGGTTTATTCTCACTCAAAAAATATAATCTTTTAAATTGTTTAATTTATAATATCATTTTGTTTGTGATTTGTTACACTTTAATTTGAATCAGAGGAAATTATTTGATCATTTTCTAATAAGCCCTTTAATTTCCTTCTCCTTTGGTTATTAACGACCATTTTCAATTATTAGTATAATTTTCCACTCTTTGGTACTCAAAATGTTTTAGAAAATGTTTTTAAGAAAACCTGCGTTCATTTCTCTCTTTAGTCAGAGAGCCTTTTTTCTTCTAAAAACTGTGTTTTACTAAAATGTTTTCAAAATGTTTTTAACCTTTTAAAAATGATTTAGTAAATAAATTTTTAACCTTTTTGTATTTTACACATGTTTTCAATGGAATATTCTTGTTGCTTTCCAAACAAGGCATTTTTCTAACCATTTACCATGTAAAAGGAATGTTATTTTTTACCTATACGACATGTATGAATTTACCCACCATCAATTCTATGAAGAATCATTTGCATGTTTAAAAGGTTAATTTTTAAATATTTTTTTAAAAAGTGATTTTCAAATAAAAATATTTTCAAAATGTTTTAAAAAATGATATTTTCCTCAAGAATATTTTTAGGATATATTTTGTAGTATTTCTATTCATCAATGACAACAATTATTTATTCCTACACTATTTGGGATATATTGTATTGATACCATCCTTATTCTTCTTCTGGATGGTCTATGATTGATTTATCCAAGGATTGTATGCACAGTCACTTCCTTGATTTCTTTTTCCCCTTGAAATATTAAATTTCTTATGATTATTTGTCATTAATTTTCCCTGAAGTATCCATATCATTTTTCATGGATATGATTATTACCTAAACCATATAAAATCTTTCATATAATTCACACTTTAAAAGTTTTTTGATTATTTGGGGAAATATTGATAAATATGTATTTTATATTCAATATGGATATTAGATAAATCTTATTATTTATTTCGATTATTCGATATGAGTATTTCTTTGGACATGTATGACACGGGTGAGGCCCAGTTATAGATAGCCCTGCGAAGCATCAGTAGTCACATGGGACAAATTAGTTGCATAAATTAGATGGGTTTTTACCCAATATGATGTAAACCATATTGTGAAAGGTATTTATAGTAAAGGTACCATTTACCTAAGAAACATGGAATCCAATAATTAATAATTTCCCTCATTTAGATTCAATTATTATTCATACAGTAGATTTTGTGTCAAAATATATATGGATACATTTCATTCTCATTTTATTGATTAAATATATTTTGTTTCAGTTTATTACCTTTCCATATTGATTTTTCTTTATATAGTTATTTTAGTTTCATGTGTTTAAAGTTATTAACTTTCCATATTGTTTATAAACTTCCAATAAGTATATTGATTATATGGAATGTGTGTTAAATTATTTATCTTTACATAATAATAATTATCATTGATTCATTATTTCCCCCTTCAAATTATTCCCTTACTAATAATTTGAGCTAACCCTTATTTTTTTCCTTTCCCCAAGTATCCAATAAGTGTAATATTAAAGATATGTAAGGATATACTGTATTGAATAAATTTATCCTTGAAAGAGAAAATAATTTTGTGATTAGTCTATTCATTTGTATTACAAGACTCATGTATATATCTGGTTTACCAAGACTACTAAAATATTTTTCCCTTCGGGATTTGATTCCTTGTACACATTCCAATTTAATGGTAGTAAAAACTAGATACATGATTTCTGGTGTTGGGTTGCTGTAGTTGGTATCATAGGATGTTTATTAGCAACCTTGAGAATTATATTTTGAAAAATATAGATTAGAGAACTGGACCATAAGCTATATAATGAGGATAAATATATAAGAACAACAAATAATTTTTGTGAAGTAGATATTGTGGGGGTCCTACTTGAAATACATCCTTGCACAGATACTACAAGTGGATGTGGTTCTGGCATAGATGAACCTATGAGTAACAACTCTAACAAGGTGTGTCGGGCCAGACTTGATGTGACCTGGTACGTGACAACGGAACTTATCACACTCATGGTTTGACAATCCCAAGAGATATGGTTAGTGTAATTCAGATTATCTTTACAAACCATTATGATTTATTTTAATAAATAATGAAAATAAATAACCTTGGTTACACTTGAGGTATCTTTGATTGAAAATGATGGGTCAATATTTAGACATCCTAAAAAGGATTATATGGTCTTTCCAATATAATAATTAATGATCATATTATGGGTTTTGGTTTTAGTAAATTACCTCCTCTATAGGATAAAATCTAGAACAAGTAATGACCTATGTGAAAACAAATTAAAGAAAAATTTATGTTCTAGGGTTGTATTGAAAACATTTGTTAAAAAGGCTATGTAGTGATTGACCTTATTTCAAGGATGTCCATCATATTAATTTTGGAAATAATATTAATATGGTTTTAGAAAATTACAACCTTTATTATGGTATATAACTAATAAAATATAGAAATTCCGAAGGTCTTGAATCCATGATCTAAGGATGATAATGGTTTCACACCAACCACTAACATTCAAAATGTCCTGGTTAAAATTTCATTGTTTTTAGTTAAAAATTTTGATGAATAAATACTAATTATGAAATATTAAAATTAATTTATAGGTTTAGATATTAATTTGTTAACCATATTAGTTTTGGATAATATTTAGAGAAAAATTTAATGACTTTTCACTCTTTTATGAGCCTTATGATCTGTTAAAATCATATTTTAGTGCTTCGGGGATCAAAGTTAATTTTTAGATATCCATTTCTTGAAGTAATAGATAAATTGAAAATTTATAAAATAATGACCAAACGATGAAATTATGTTTATATAAATATATCAAGTATGTATATTTACTTATATTCTTAGGTAGTAAAATAATTACTCAACATTAGTTAAATTACCAGAAAAATTGTTTGGTCCTAATACGTTAATTTTTTTTGTACCAATGGTCTTGTAAGTCATCATAGATCGATGGATTTGAGGCCCTATATGTTCCATTTACCATTTAATTGTTTTTTATTTATTAAATACATCACTCCATATAAATATTTATGATTTTTTCCATTACATATCTCTACTTTCCACGAATGATCTCCTACATAGAGACATAGTTATATGTTATTCCATGCGACCATTTTACTTACCATTCTATATTATCTAGAGGATTTATTATGAACACTTTTCACGATGATAGATTTGAAAGATAGGAAATATAAAGCAATATATCACCAGGATTTATTTAAAACTATTAGAATGCAATTTATTTAAGGTTGGGAGAATGTAACTTCTTGAAAATCTAAATTAGGAACATTCAATTTTATAGTGTGTATACTACACAACACCAAGTCCGTAAAAGAATATATATCCTAATAATTTATAATATATTCAACATTTTAAATACATTAAATATATTTTATAGTTGGTAATTCATTAAACACTGAGTTAGTGTAAATCTCATGCAACAATGAGTTTCTTCAATGGCTTAGTTACATGCATGACCGAGTTTTACCGAACAATAATATTTTGTTTAAATATTCTTATTTAATATAATAAGATATAACACAGCCATTAAGTTAGTAGTTATGAATATTATTAACTAAATTATGAAAAATATATAATTTAAATAAAATTTAAATGAATTCATTGGTTACTAATTAAATATAAATGAATATAAGAACCAATAGGATATAAAGTGAATGTTTTTATAGAAAACTATTTTTATTCTCAGAATGCTGTTTTAGGCTAAATTTTTTAATTAAATATAGTTAGTGAATTATATTAATGAATTATATATGTATATATTAAATAAAACATTTTTGACATTTATCTAATGGATTTTATAGAAATAATATAAGAATAAACCTAATTTTACTCATAAAAACCTATATTTTTTCGAGGCACTTTTACCTCCTTTGAATAGAAAAACTATTTTACATCTAATTTTTGGAAATTTGATAAATATTATTTGTCAAAATATACTTAATATTTTAAATAAGTACAAAAAAATTATGGTAAGGTGAATTTTTGGTATTTTTTGGTGAATTTTCATTTTTTAATGAATAGTGGAAAAATATCGAATTTTAATTCCAAAACGCTTTTTCTTATAATTTATTTGTAAGGATAAATAATATTTTAAATTTGTATCAAGGTTTAATAAGATATTTTTATTATTAATTAATATAATTTTGGTCCTTGGAATTAATTTCACTTTGAAATTGTATAAAAAAAACTTAGTAAACGTTTGAACATTTTTACTTTAAGAACCTGAATTGTCGTTCCGTCTATGAGATTAAATTTAAATACATTTCTTCCACTTCTATGATTAGAATTTTGAAAAATGGATTCTATATTTTGAATCACAATAATTTATAATTTCTAATAATTTCAAATTAGTTTTTGACCAAAAATATTAATGAATGTATTTAAAATTAATTACAATGATTAAGGTGAAATTAAGCTTAACAAGGGACTAAGCCTTAAAATTAAGTGCCTAAATAGCTTAGAAACTTGTAAAAAATACCTTATGTAGTAATATTTAAAATAATATACTCTATTTTATCTACATTATACTATTATAAGTTCCACTTTAAATGTGAAAAATGTGGGTGGAATTCCATTTTCCAAAATTTACAATAGTCCCACCCTCCTCCACTTTAAAAAGACATCCTCTCCCCAACTTACTCACACATCTCAAGAGACTTTTTATCAACCTAGATATAAAAAATATCCTATTAAAGATCACTCACCTCATATTACAAGCCTCAACTTGGGCAGGAAGACATCCAAGGAATCCCTTTGGTTCAAACCAAAAGGAGTTACCCAATTAAGAGGTAACATCATTCCTCAAGCTCTTTAGTTTTATTTCTCTATCCACTATTTAAAATATTATTATTATATTATTATATAAAAAAACATTATACAAAATTTACTAATATATTATTATGTTAAGGGTTCAACCTAAAATCACACACACTTCCATCTAAGGGGTAACAAACTTTCCATATATGTGTACGAAGAATTGTAGCCTCATGAAACAAAGTTGTTCATTTTTCCCTTACCACATCTCATGGTTGGGAATCATGGTGGAAACTATATTTATATATTCTATATATTTTATTTATAATTTATTTATACTTTTTTAATTCATTTATAACACATACCTTTATGTACTCCATTTTGTTGGAATACGATAACATCGTTTGTGGAAGTGTGGACTACCACTCTCTTAAAGCAATCCGACTCATTAACACTATACATGGAATATATAAAGTAATGTTTTAATAAATCTATGTAACATATATGAAATATAAATGATAATGTAATTATAATATACATATAAATATATATCATTTACTTTTTATTCTTTTAAAATACAACAAGGAAATGAAAGTAGTGTTCATGTGTACGTACGACCTACCATCTCCAGGAATGGTGCATTTATTTTCTTATCCCCAAATATTATAGATTATTTTAAATATATATATATATATATAATGAATATATATTATAATGAAATCATGTTCTAAATTGTGGATATTATGAAATCAGGATTAACATAATAATAACAACAAACAAAAATTCAAAACATACCCGAAAGACTAGGTAATTGACACCCGAAAACATGAAAATAATTAAATATTGTTCACAAATGGGTAATAAGATATTATAATAAGATAATATATGATATTATAAATATGTTTATGATTTTTATATTATTTAGTTAAAATTTTAAAACCATTATATAGGAATTTTAAGGGAATTCACCCAAAAAGAAAGCACAAGCTAAGAGATTTCATCTCAATTTAAATTCTATTGATACTTATTTATTGTTATGAACCAAGTTTATTTTATATGTTGTATGTTATACTCTTAGAAATTTTATATAATGAATATATTTATTGTCAATATATTCTATGTTTAATTTAATTTCATTCCTTAATTTAGAATATGATTCAAATGTTTCAAAGTGGTATGGGACACTTTAGAGTGTTTAATGATTATTCTCATAAAGAACATTTTTACGATTATCTTTGTAATCTCACTTTCTTTTGTGATTGTTAGCTTTCTCTTAAAACAATAAATTTATTGTTGTTCACTTAATTTCTTATATATGGCATGGATACTACAAATTTTTCATATAATATCATGATTCAAACATTCTTCATGATATTTTGAGTTTTAATTTGAATTATTTCATGTAAGGGTATTTGAGTTAAAATTTACCAAGTCAAAAATAATTTAATAACCTAGTTTCTTTTGATTAGGCTATATCACTTATTTATTATTATTAATATTCTATGATTATGTGTATAAAGAATTTTAATATCTAATGATGTATTTTCACTTCTATATGGGTTTTTACCATTGATACACACAATCTACTCATTGATTGATTCCCACACCAACATTATAATATTTTCAAAGGTTTACATCACAATATCATTTTTTCCGGATTTTTTACACATGAATTTGAATCAGAATAAATTATTTGATCATTGTCTAATAAACCAATTAATTTCCTTCTCCTCTAGTTATTCATGAAAAATTTCAAGTATTAGTATCATTTTCCTACTCTTTGTTACTAAAAATATTTTAGAATATGTTTTTAAGAAAACCAGAATTCATTCATCTCTTTAGTCGAAGAACCTATTTTCATCTAAAAACCATGTTTTAAAAAAATGTTTTGAAAAGGGTTTTAACCTTTTAAAAATGATTTTTTAAATACATTTTCCCCTTTTTGTATTTTACCCATGTTTTCAAAGAAGTATTCTTGCCACTTTCCAAATAATGAATTTTTCTAACCTTTTACCATTCAAAAGGAATGTTTTTTTACCTCGCATGACATGTACGAATTTACCCTTCTTCATTTATTTGAATCTCCCTTTTGATATTTAAAAGATTAATTTTTAAATAATATGTTTTTAAACATTTATTTTCAATGAAAAATATATTCAAATTTTTTTTCAAAATAAAATTTATATTTTCCTCAAGAATGTTTCTAATATCTCTTTTATTATATTTACATTCATTAATGACAACATCCCTTTATTCATTCTCCACTTGGGATATGTTTTATTGATACCATCCATATTCTTTATTTGAATGGTCTGTGGTTTATTTGTCCAAGGATAGAATTCATATTAACTTACTTGATTATTTTTATTACCCTTGAAATATTCAATTTTTAATGATTATTTGACATTGAATACACCCTAAGTATCCATATCAGTTTTTCAAGGATATGATTATTTCCTGACCCATATACCATTTTTTATATGGTTTTCACTTTCAAAGTTATTTTATTATTTTAGGAAATATTGATAAATATATACCTTCTATTAAATTCAGATATTTTATAAGGCATATTATTTATTTCTATTATTCAATATGAGGATTTCTTTGGAAAGGAATGACATGGGTGGGGCCTGATTGTAGATAACCCCTTGATGCATCGGTAGTCTCATGAAATGAATTAGTTGGGAAAATTAGTTGGGGTTTTACCAGATATGTTTTAAACCATCTTTCGAAAGGTCTTTATGGTAAAGGTATCATGTACCCAGGAAATATAACATCCAATACTTAATAATTTTCCTCATATAGATTTAGTTATTATTCATCTAGGAGATCTTGCATTGACATATCTATGGATACATTTTTTAATAACCCAATATTTTATCAATCAAATTACCTTCTTATAATTATGTATTATATTATAATCACATAATATTACATGTAGAACACAAAAACAACTTTATAAATGAATAATTAATGAAACAAATGTATTTCTAGAAGTTAAGGAACATATACCAATGAAATAGTAACTTGACATACAGAATAGTAATGTAACCCTTATGAATAGTAAACCAAACAATGTAATATAAACATCACTTTAGTAAGAACCTTATAGATAAGATTAAGTATGAGAAAACATCCCTAAATTTTTATAAATATATAGTAAGTGGTTTATTGAGAAAATACATCCTTTACTAGATAATATAAGTGGATGTGGTTCTGGCACATATATACCTTGGATTGAAAACTCTGACAAGGTGTTCCGAGCTTGACTTGGGGTAACTTGGTACAAGATAATGAGCCTTACTACACACCTGGTTTAAAACTCCAAGGGGATATTCTTTTGTAAATGAATAATCTCATTTCAAACTATTATTAAGGGAAAAAGAGTCCATAAGAATATAGGTTAGGAAACAGATCAAGGATAAACTAGATTTAAACCTTGTGAATCACAGATAGGATATACATTTCCTTTACAAGTTTATCCTTTTATGTTCAAAGTTTCGTTTTATGATAATTATATAACTATTCAATCCCCCTAATTTCACTTTATTTTCATAGTTAATGGCATTAAATATAAGTACACATGCCAAAAATAAATGTGATAGGTAATGTTAACATTTCATTAATGATATGCCAAATATGATGGGAATGGGTGCTCAAAACTTCATGACAATACTCGATCAACTGGCTCAAGTAATAAATAATAACATGAATCGTGTGGAACAACCTTATTATCTAATGAAATAGAAAGTTGTCATTGAATCCTTCATGTAGAAAAGGACTCCCATTTTTATTGGATCTTATGATCCCATCCTCACAAAAAATGGATTAAATCCGTTGAAAAGATATTCTCTATCCTCCAGCGCTCAAAAAAAGAGAATGTTTTGCTGAAAGACTATTGTTTTGATGGGGAAGCTGGTTAGTGGTGGAAATTGATCAAAAATATTAAGTACAAGGAGGGAATTGATGCCATGGATTGGGAGGAATTCAAGAAAAATATTTTCAATAATTATTTTCCCTGAAACCCTTTATCTCAAAATGGAAAGAGAGTTCCTAAAACTTAAGTAGAATAAAGATGATTTTATTGGGGATTATGAATAAAACTTCACATGTCTTGCAATGTAAACCTCCAACATTTTCATTAACACCAAAAGTAAGGTGGATCAATTATTTAGTAGAATAAATCTGAGTATACAAAAGGTATTGGCGATTCGAGACTTTGAAATTTAGGAAGAGATTGTATGTTGTTCCCATAAGGTTGAAATGAAGTTAGGAGACTCTCAGTGGTCTCTTGGGAATGGTGAAAGAAGAAAAAAATGAATTCTAATATGGATGGTTTGGAAAATAAATCCCATGATGGAAAAAATATTGAAAAATCCATGTGCTAAAATTGTCAGAAGAAACATCCTAGGAACTATTAAAGGGAAATGGGAATTTCTTCAAATTTGGATAAATAGGATATGTGGATAATAACTAATTAAGGGATATGGATAATTACATTAATTTGGAATAATAAAGGAAGGTTCATATCAACACTCAAATAGTAGTGCAATATTTCAAATTCAAGGAACATGGGAATTATGTGAACAATTTCCCAAATCCAAGGGTTATTGGATGCAATCAACAACAACCTCCAAGGAAAAAAGGAAGGGATTATGCTATCAATAATACTAAGGTAGATCTGGACAATGATGTGGTGACATGTAAGCTGGTTATTCATTCAAGAATAGAGAATGTACTATTTGATTTTGGTTTTGTGCATTTTTTCATATCTTGAAAGTTAAGTAGAAATATTCAAACACCATCTCAAAATATAGAGGTTCAGCTATTCGTGAGTATAGAGAATGGGGAAATTATTGCATCCATTGTTTATAACTCCTCCACTATATATATTTTTAGACCAAAACTCTCAAAAACTCTTGTTATACTCCCTTAGTTCTGATGCTATTTTGGTCATGGATTGAATATCTATATATAAAGACAACATTAAATATCAGGAAAGGGAGATCAATCTTCAAATCCCAGAGCATCCTACAATCCTGTAAAATTTTAAGGTGGAAGATAAATCTTCTTTAGAATCATCATCTCATGTATGGATATTTTTTCCTTATAAGCAAGCATATTTTGCTTAACTAATTGAGACAAAGGATAGAATCATGCCTGAAGACAAGCCCATCATGAGGGATTACGCTGATGTATTCCCAAAAGAGTTTCCTGGTCTTCCTTCTGATCAAGAGGTTGATTTATCAATTGTAATTATTTCTATATCTCTACCTATATCAAAGACACCTTATAGAATGGGAACCATAGAGCTGGAAGAGTTGAAGAAGCAGTTACAGGAGAATCTGAAGAAGGGTTTTATAAGCCCTAGTACTTTTCCATGGGGTGCACTGGTCCTCTTTGTTAAGAATAAGGATGGATCAATGCACATATTCATTGATTATCATGAAATAAATAAAATCACAATAAATAATAATTATCCTCCACATCGGATAGATTAATTGTTCAACAATATACATGTGGACTATTTTTTCTCTAAGGTAGATCTTTAGTCGGGATATCACCAATTAAAGGTGAGGAAGGATGATATTCCCAAGACAACCTTTTGAATGAGGTATGGACACTATGATTTCATAGGTAATCCCTTTAGAATCACTAATTATACAAAAAATTTCATGTATTCAATGAATAGATTCTTTAGAGATTACATCAAAAAAAATTTGGTAGTCTTTATCGATGATGTTCAGATATACACCCAGAGAAAGGAGGAACATGAGGATCATTTGAATAATCTTCTAAAGAATTTTTGAAGGGAGAAGTGATATGAAAATTACAATAAATGTGGGTTATGTATGAAGGAATTATCATTCTTGGTGCATGTTATCACCAAAAAAGGGATACATGTGGACACCTCCAAGACAAAGGATATTGAAGAGTGTCCTAGTTCGACATCCATAATGGAGATCCATAGTTTCCATAGACTATATGGTTATTACCGATGATTTGTGAAGAACATATCAATATTATAAAACCCAATAACCAAGATTACATAGAGGGTATTAATTTTTTTCTATACTTAATAATGTGAGGAAATATCTAAGGTGCTCAAAAAGAGGCTTATCACTACGCCAGTACTCACACTCTTGAAAAGTGGAGAACTATTTTTGGTGTGAAAAAATTCTTCAATGAAGTTCATAGGTGGTTTAATGATGAAAAATAATAAATTGATATCCTATTACACAAGGTTGTTGAAAATCCACGAGCAAAACTATCCCGCACATGATCTGAAGTTGGTAATTGTGATCTTTGTGTTGAAATTATGGAGGCAATATTTATCTAGGGAGAAGTGTGAGATATATACTGATCAAAAGAGTCTCAAATATATAATCACATATAATGAGATTAATATGTTCCAATGAATATGTTTGTATATCATCAAAGATTATGAATTCTCAATCCACAACCATCCTGGTAAATAAAATAAATTAGCAGACACTCTAAGTAGAAAGGATCTTGTATCTTTATCGATGATGGGAATTGATAAGGATCCAATATTTTTAAAATTATAGAGGAAGGAAATGGGAATAATTAAGGGGGTAACATCATAAATCCTTTATGGAATGATTTATCAACCACCCCACATGAAAAAATAAAGGATTCTCAAAGAAATGATGTTGAAATTCAGAAAAGGGTTGAAGCTATTAGAAATGGGAAATCCTTTGAGTTTATTATCAATGAGGATGGTGTTGTAAGATTTGGGTCACAATTATTTTTACCATCCAGTAGAAATATAAATAATGAGATTCTAAATGATGTACGTATCTCTAACTTCTCTATTCACCTAGGGAGTACAAAGATGTTTCAGGAACTTCAGGAGAACTATTGGTGATACAATATGAATAATGAGATCGCTAAGTGTAAATCAAAGTTCTTGGTATGTAATCATGTCAATGATGAAAGGAAAAAGTCTAAGGGGGTGATAAAAACACTACCCATACCAATATGGAATTGAGAGAAATTCACCATGGACTTTGTACCTAGACTTATAAAGACATCCAGAGGAAACAATGCTATATGGGTTATCGTGGACTGTCTTACAAAGACATATCAATTTATCGCAATTCGATAAGACTTATCACTCCACCAACTTGCACATATATACATAAAATAAGGGGTAAGGCTTTATGGAGTACCACTATATATTGTATCTGATCGAGATCCAAGATTAACCTCAATGTTCTGGAAAAGTCTCTAATATTCTCTAAGCCCTGAGCTGAACTTCAGTACGGCCTATCATCCTCAAACTGATGGTCAATCTGAGTGAACTGTTGAGACATGTTGAGAGCGTATTCTATGGACTTAAAAGGAGTATGGGACCAACATCTTCCTCTTTTTGAGTTCTCTTACAAAAATAGTTTCCACTCTTACATTGAAATGGATCTATATGAATCCATTTATGAAAAGGTGAAGAACACTGGTGTGCTGGGATGAGGTTGGTGAACATAAGCTACCAAGACATGAAATAGTCAAAGAAATGGTGGAGAAGGTGAAAACCATTATACAACCTTACAAGGAAGCACAAAGTTTACAAAAGAGTTATGTAGATAATCCTCGACGAGACCTTGAATTCAAAATAGGAGACTTGGTATTCCTCCAAATATCTCCATGGAATAAGGTTATGAGATTTGGGAAGAAAGGAAAGCTAAGTCCTTGGTCCATTGGCCCCTTGGCCCCTTTGATATCCATGATCATTTCAGAGCCACGGTCTATCGAATAGCACTTCCACCTACCATGTCTAAAGTACATGATGTATTCCATGTATCCCTATTAATGAAGTACATACCAGATTCTTCACATGTACTATCTTCAGAGGTGGTATACTTGGAGAATGATATTTATTATGAGGATAATCCAATGAAGATCTTAGATCATAGAGATAAATACTTACACAACAAGACTAATCACATGGTAAAAGTACTATAGAGGAACTATATGTACGAGGAGGTTGTAGAGACCCAAAGCTTGACGTACATGGATATTACAAAACTTTTGTGGAATACTTAATACATGACAAAAACCAAAACTCAATGACCGTAATACTTTATTGTCTTTGGAAACTCGGAACATAATCTTCTAATCATGGTGAAAGATCATCAACATCTCCCATTAATATCTTCCCCTTTTGTTTTCTTACCTAAAACCTTTCTTTATATCCTGGGGAAAATAAAACATATAAATGGTGAGATCAAACTCTCGGTAAGGGTAAGTATGGAGAAAATAAAACAAACCATATAAATTTGAACTTAAAAACATGAACATAATGTTTAAACGTAGAAACCTTGAGCAATGAAATAAAACATGGAAGTACGTAAGGAATAGATCATAATAGGACATCAATCATGATAAAATAGCATGGGAATAAAATATGTAATTGTGGCAACCATTAAGCAAATGTTATGATTTCCATAATAGCCAAGGCATTGCTGCCAAGACCATTTTAGTGGACAAAGTATCTTTCTGAATCGAGTTCACTCCTCATTTCAGTCCTATAACAATGAACCATATTAACTTACCATTCCAGCCATGTCTATATCATGAGATATAAATCTTTACCCAATTAATTGGAGGGAGATATAGGTCCCACCCATCTCATAATTAAATCATTCTTACTTGTGCCACAACATAAGCATAAATAATTCATCATAACCCAAAGAATAAAAATGGGTTTCATAAACATAATCCCATCATAACATAATCCATACAAAAAATGGATATCATTTCATCATAAGAAAAGTGAAACCATGTAAATAATAGGGAAATTATAATTGAAACATACACATATGAAATAATTTCATCTTAGATGGAAAATGGTTTTGAGAAAACACTTGAAAAGAATTATTGAGGAAAATATCCTTTCTTCTTAAAAATCATTTTCTTTTCACAAAATGTTAGGAAATTTTAAAATAAAAGGGTTTTTTTGAAAATAATCATGAAATATTTTAGAGGAAGTTTCATGAAAATTAGGCTTTATGAAACCATAAAAATCCAATCACACTGTATAAGTTAAAAATAACATTCTCCTCGTACTTTTGTCGGAAAAGTAAAAAAGTTCCTCGTGTGGTAAACAAAAGTAAGATTCCTTTCATAACATGTGGTAAAATTTAAAAAATGGGTAAAAGGCCATTAAACATACATGAAAACATTTTTATAAAACATGGATATGGATGATAGCAAAATCCCCAGTAAATACTTACGAATAAACAATCTCGAATAAAAAGGAGATTAGAAAAGCTATCCCTTACCTTAGATCTGATATGATTCGTACGTATACTAACCTCCTATATAATGATTTAAATAATTTCATTGACTTATTAAAAAATCATATTAATTGTTATGATGTCATAAATGGTTCACTTATGACTTTATATTACCCGTTCTTTTGTAAATTCCATGTTAAAGCAGCATTTTGGGTGAAATTGTTTAATTCATCGTATGTGTTTGGACTTGTTGTTCTTGATATTATTACTTATATCATGATTTACTTAATTCCAGAATGTAAAACATGATTTATATATAATATATATTCAGCATATACATATATATGATAGATCGATAAATGGAATGAAATACACCATTTATGGAGACGGTAGGCCGTACGTACGCATGAACGCTGTTTTCATTTCCTTATTAAATTAAATGGAACTAAGTAGATGAAATATATATATAAATAAATACAATATATTTATCATGTCATATATTTCATTATTATTCATTATATATACTTTATAATTATTCTTGAATGGTTACCATGGAGAATGAATCTCATCGCGTTGTGGAGACGGTAATCCATATGTACGCACGAGCGATGATATCATTCCAATAATTATTGAATTGAATTGGAGTGGATGGTATAATATCTCAGAATAAGAATTATTTTATAATAACCATATATAGTTATTCTTTACACCATTATACCAATCCAATTAAGGTGGTGTTGGAAAAACAGATTACACCACGGTGTGGAGACGGTATTCCGTACGTACGCACGCGTGGTGATTTATTTTTCCGTAGGATGGATAGAAGGTGAAATGTGGTTGTTTCATATTTATAATAACATATAATTATATTATTGATACTTATGTTATTACATTATAATGAAAAAACTAAATAAGAAGAAGTTGAAGAAGAAAAAAACATGAATGAATCGGTAGAAGAGATTACCTCTTCTTCGACGCACCTCCTTTAAACTTCTTATTAGGGCACTAGAATTGGTATTTTGAGAAGACCAGAACCTCCAGAATATCTCTAAGGAATTTGAGAAGAGAAATGGTCTGGGGTTGGCCAAGATTCAAGGCTCAAAAGGGTGTTAGGAGAAGAGGGAAGGGGTGCCCTTTTTATAAGGGAGGAGAGGAGCACCTTAGGAAACCTTTAAATATTATTTTATAATAAAGTCATATTCGGTTTCCAATAGCTCTAAATTGATTTATTTCGAATCTAAGGTGGTTATAGGTAGAAATACTCTCAACCAATATATTATAGACAGGTTTGGGTCATTATATTAACCTTATCTTTTAGTTTTAACTCTTAGTTAATTAGATTGACATTTACCATGTCACTTTGTATTTTTATATTATATAGTTAATAAAATTACCATATACATCAAACAGACCCCAAAGTGGTACATTAATGATACACCTATCATTATATAAGTATCTTGTCCGAACCATAGATTTTTTGGAATATAATAACAATTAATAATATAATATTTGTTTTAAAAACTATTTTATTTCAATTTTGACACAATTTGGTAATTGATTTTTGTGAAAATCATACCAGCATGATTAGTTCAAAAAAAGTTAATTAAATCAATAATAAAATGTCATATTAAAAAATAAAATTAGTTGAATTCATCAAGAGTCTCAAATTACATTTATTTGTGTATTTATAACATCAATTATGTTAATATTTCATTAATAAGGTAATTACTGCATCATCATTGTTTCATAAATAAATTAACTTATATAATGTCTAAAAATTATAAATAAAATACCATTATTTAGTAAAGCTTTTTATATTTCTAATGAATATTTATAGCCGAATTGATCTTATGTATAACCCTATATTAAAAATGATTTAGTTATTAAACTTTGATTTTAACTATTTTAACCCTTCTTTAAATAAATTAATAATAAATGTCCTAATCTAATCTAAGTGGACCTAAATGGTCATATGTTATTCCTAAGGTTATTTTTGGTCGAATTACACTTATCCAATAGAACTAGGACATGTGTTAGGGTAATAATAATAACATTTTTACCCTTAATTACCCTATTTACTTTTAACCGTTGTAAATCAAAGTAAAAAGTTACTATTCACCAAAAATTATTTTCATCTCATTGAACCAAATTTTAGTCCTTGATATTAACCATGTCTCTCGGATTTTCGAAATTCCACTCACAGAAGTGGTAAAATTAAGTTTTATGTAAGTTTACAAAAAGCTCCTAGGAGGCAGGTAAAAGACGGTGAAAAGTTCAATAAAATTTTTATATATCGAAAATAATCATAAAATGACTCCAATTAAATACATTGAACTTATATAGGTATTATTTATCAATTTTGACCTAAAATAAATTTAAATAAAATAAATATTTATTTAGATAAAAATTCGGGTTTTAAATAGTAACCCAGTGTTTTCTCTATTCGTCAAAAATTGAATGTTTTCAGAAAAATACCAAAAATTCACCCTAGGATAATTTCGATATTCCGAATCCAAAATGAAGTCCAATTTGAAAGATAAGATTTATAAAATTCTAAAAAGTGGGTATTACTATCCATAACGGCTAGTTTATATAATATTTTAATAGTATATCTTTGTTTAGTGAAACTCAGTTTTGCGTACAACACAAGCTATCGTGGAAGGTCGTGATTGCGTGTAATGTAAGACAAGTTAGGGTTGCATGTTGTGAAAGACTCCTTTGTTGTTTTGTATAACAGAATCCAACCATATTTCATTTATAGATTGAATATATATATATACACTCAATATTGCGTAGAATGACTACTATCAAATGAACTTGAAATAGTGTGTAACACAATCCAAGAATAGTGTTACATATACTAAAAGATAATACTGTGTTGCGTATAGCGCAATATAATCTTGGTGTAGCGTACAACAGAAGACATCAATGAAATTAAAAAGAATAATCCTCATAAAATCTTGGGTTGTTACATTCTACCCCCCTTAAAATGAATTTCACCCTCGAAATTCATCGGGGTTATAAATGGTTTACTACTCGAAAGTTTCTTTAATAGAAACCCACATCATAAAAAGGAATACCAAAATTATCTTTAAAAACTAAATTATGAAATGGAATGGTTACCCAAATTAACTAATCACTAGGTTTCCACATAGGATAACATAGGTGAAAATATGGATATGGAAGAGAAATATAACCATCATGTTCTGATGGTGAGTGGTAGAGAACATGGATATAAAAAATCCAAAAATCACAAATCCATAAATTTGTGATGATCTAAGGTACCATTTGATTCATCGGATATAAGGAAATTAGGACAACATTTTTGGTTTTCAAGATCATTTCCCTAAAGTTGAAGAATTTGAATTAGAAGAAATACATACTTTATTTCCATAGAATCTCACCGTTGTTCGTGCCATGAACAATTTCCACTTCATCTCTTAAAGAAATGAAGTTGAATTTTTCATTCGTGAGGTGTTAGCAGATCATGTGATAAAATGATGGGTAAGTCCATCTGTCTCAAACAAAATGTTAGAAAAAGTTATCAAATATACATAAGTCCATATATGGTGAGGTTAATCGTATACGATTCAAAAAATGGACTTATACTTCATCTATCATACTGTTTAATATAATAAAACTAGTTTCTAATAACCAGGGACTTCCTGTTGGCCAGTGGTAGGCAATAAAGGCCTGTCTCACTTTGGTTGTGGGTTCGATTACCATAGCCTTGTCCGACACGACTGGTTGTCACCCGTCTTGTAGGTTGTCCTTTTTCTAAAACTTCATTATTATAACATTCCATTAATAATATAGAAAAAGTTATAGCCTTAATCAATACTAACTTATGTCCAACATAATCCATTATAATACTTAGTATTATCCAAAATACTTCTTTCCAATCTTATAGTATAAAGAAAACAGTTACTATAAATGTCATCTACCAAGCATGTGAATACCATCATTTATCATACGATATTTCTTGTTGGTCATATTCCAAACATGTTAATACCTTAATCATGTATTCTCTTGAAAAATTAATACCCATTGAACCTTAGTGAAAACATGAATGCTATCAAAAGATAACTCATTCCACATACCAAAATCCAAAAATTCTATACACTCAAACCTTGATATAACTTTTTCCTTATATTAGTCATGAGCTCATGAATATTTTCAAACATTTCATTTTCTATTTATCCCTTCATTATGCGCATATCATCTACTTTAAAAAAATATTATAATCACTTTTCATGGTTACCAGTACCATATAATTATTGAAAACCAATACATAGATATTCCAAAATTCCACGATGCCATAAATGAGATTCCAGGATACTATTTTGAAATCCCATTACATAAACACTTAATCATTACACAACATCATTGTCATACTCAACATCACAAATAGTGATCGCATGTGACTTCCCTTTATCCTTTTCCTTAAGTGGTTGCTCATATTGATCATCATTAACCCTTGGATTAGGGTATTGATTAGCATAATTCCCCATTTCCTTGTACTTGAAGCATTGAATTGTTGGTGGTGCGTTCTCTATAGAATTTTCTTTATTCACATCATTAGAAACCCTTTCATCATTACTTCAACACTCAGCTGCTCGATAACCTTCTTTTCCAAACTTAAAACATTTTCTAGTCCCTTTTAGACAATCTCCACCATGCTTCTTTCCACACTTTGAGCATAAAGAAACATTTATCTTCTTTTCACCGTTATTATGAGATTTCTCCTTGAACTCCATCTTTCGTTTCTTGTCCAAACCATGAGATGGATATGTAACACCAACATCCATTTCTACCTTGATAGAACAACACACAATTTCTTCATAGCTACTGAAGTATCTTATAGCTAATGCCCTTCGAAGACTTGGTTTTAAGCCACTAAAGAATCAATCAACTTTACTTTCAAGTTGGATGATAAAGCCAGATTCATACCTTTCAAGCCTTGTAAAATTCACTTCGTATATACCAACATATTCATCATCCTTTTGCTTAATCTCAAGGAAATCCTTTTCTATCTTTGTTTGAAGAATACGAGGGAAGTACTTATTGAAAAATAAGTTCTTGAACTCATCCCATTCCATGGATTCAATTTCATCTCGGGGCCTCATATTCTTAATTAGAGTCCACCATTGATCTTCTTCACCTTCTAAATGGTAAATAGCCAAAATTACTTTTTCATGTTCTGAAGAGCGAAGTATAGAAAATATCTTTTCAATGGTACTAATCCATTGTTCAGAAACAAGTGGATCAGAAGACCCATTGAAAGAAGGTGGACGTTGCCTCATGAAGGACTCAATAGAATATTGTTCCCTTCTCTGCTCATTTAGAAGTCCAGAATGATTCGTAGCCTGTGTAAGTATACCAATAAGATTTTTCACTCCATCTCCCATAACATTGGTTTGTTCAGGATTATAATCATTTCATTGTCCATTACATTGATCAACACAGTTCCTTTGGGTTCTAGCCATTGTCTAAAATCCAAAAATAATAGCGTGAGAGGAAAAAATCATTCTAGTGAAAATAACATAATAAAGGGGAAGTACCTTCGATATCTAACATCCTAGGTTTAATTCTAATATAATTTCCATAATTCTAGGACTATAAACTATACGTATACTTAACCTTATGGATATCCCTAGACATACCTTAAAATATCTCTAGGGATCTCACTAAAGTTTTCGCATCCTAGTTTCCAAAGGTTAACTAAACCTTTCCTCTGATACCAACTGTAGAGACCCGAAGCTTGACGTACATGGATATTACAATACTTTTTCAGAATAATTAATACATGACCAAAACCAAAACTAAAGGACCATAATAGTTTAGTGTCTTTTGAAACTCGAAACATAATCTTCTAATCATGGTGAAAGATCTTCAATATCTCCCATAAAGATCTTCTCCTTTTGTTTTCTTACCTAAAACCTTTCTTTATATCCTAGGGAAAAGAAAAAATATAAAGGGTGAGCTCAAATTCTCAGTAAGGGTAAGAATGGAGAAAATAAAACAAACCATATACATTTGAAATTATAAACATGAACATAATGTTTAAACATCAAAAACTTGAGCAATGACATAAAACATGGAAGTACATAAGGCATAGATCATAAAGGGACATCAATCATGATAAAATAGCATGGGAATAAAATATTTAATTGTGGAATCCATTAAGCACATGTTATTATTTCCATAGTATCCAAGGCATTGCTTCCAAGACCATCTTAGTAGACAAAGTCCCTTTCTGAATCGAGTTCACTTCTCATTCCAGTCCTGTAACACTGAACCAGATTAACTTACCATTCCAGCTATGTCTATATCATGAGATATAAATCTTTACCCAATTAATTGGATAGAGATATTGGTCCCACCCATCTCATAATGAAATCATTCTTACTTGTTCCACAACATAATCATAAATCATTCATCATAACCCAAAGAATAAAAATGGGTTTCATAAACATCATCCCAACATAAAACAATCCATACAAAAAAATGGATATCATTTCATCATAAGAAAACTGAAACCATTTAAATCATAGGGAAATTATACTTGAAACATACACATATGAAATAATTTCATCTTAGATGGAAAATGGTTTTGATAAAACACTTGAAAAGAATTTTTGATGAAAATATCCTTTATTCTTAAAAATCATTTTCTTTTCACAAAATGCCATGCAATTTTAAAAGAAAAGGGTTTTGTTGAAAATAATCATGCAATATTGTAGAGGAAGTTTCATGAAAATGAGGCTTTATGAAACCTTAAAAATCTATTCATGGCGTATAAGTTAAAAATAACATTCTCCTAGTACTTTTGTCGGAAAAGTCAAAAAGTTCCTCGTGTGGTAAACAAAAGCAAGATTCCTTTCATAACATGTGGTAAAATTTAAAAAATGGGTAAAAGGGAAACTAAACATACATGATTTTTTTTATAAAACATGGACATGGATGATAACAAAATCCCCAGTAAATACTTACGAATAAACAATCTCGAATAAAAACGAGATCGGAAAAGCTATCCCTTACCTTAGATACGATATGCTTCGTACATATCTGAAAATCTTGTATAATGATTTAAATAATGTCATTTACTTATTAAAGAATCATATTAATTGTTATGATGTCATAACCGGTTCACTTATGACTTTATATTACCCGTTCTTTTGTAAATTCCATGTTAAAGCAGCGTTTTGGGTAAAATCGTTTAATTCATCGTACGTGTTTGGACTTGTTGTTACTAATATTTTTACTTATATAATGATTTAATTAATTCCAAAATTTAAAACATGATTTATATCTAATATATATTCAGCATATAAATATATATGATAGATCTATAAATGGAATGAAATACACCGTTCATGGAGACAGTATGCCGTACGTACGCAAGAACAATGTTTTCATTTCCTTATTAAATTAAATGGAAGTAAGTAGATGACATATATATATATATACATAAATCCAATATCTTTATCATGTCATATATTTCATTATTATTCATTATATATACTTTATAATTATTCTTTAATGGTTTGCATGGAGAATGAATCTCATCGCGTCGTGGAGACAGTAATACGTACGTACGCACGAGCGATGATATCGTTCCCATAATTACTGAATTGAATTGGAGTGGATGGTATAATATCTAAAAATAAGTATGATTTTATAATAACCATATATAGTTATTTTTTATACCATTATACCCATCCAAGTAAGGTGGTGATGGAAAAATAGATTACACCACGGCGTGGAGACGGTATTTCGTACGTACGCACGCATGGTGATTTCTTTTTCCGTAGGATGGATAGAAGGTGAAATGGGGTTGTTTCATATTTATAATAACATATCAGTATATTAGTGATACTTATGTTATTACTTTATAATGAAACAAATAAAGAAGAAGAAGTTGAAGAATAAATAAAACTTGAATGAATCGGTAGAAGAGATTACCTCTTCTTCGACGCACCTCCTTTAAACTTCTTCTTAGGGCAATAGAGTTTGTCTTTTGAGAAGACCAGAACCTCTACAATGTTTCTAGGGAAGTGGAGAAGATAAATGGGCAGGTTTTGGCCGAGCTTCAAGGCTCAAAAGGGTGTGAAGAGAAGAGGGAAGGGGTTCCCTTTTTATAAGGGAGGAGAGGGGCACCTTAGGAAAACATAAAATATTATTTTATAATAAAGTCATATTCGGTTTTCAAAAGCTCAAAATTGATTTATTTCGAATTTAAGGTGGGTATGGGTAGAAATACTCTCAAATAATATATTTTAGACAGGTTTGGTTCAATATATTAACCTTATCGTTTAGTTTTAACTCTTAGTAAATTAGATTGACATTTACCATGTCACTTTGTATTTTTATATTATATAGTTAATAAACATACCATATACATCCAAGAGACCTACAAGTGGTCCCTTAATGATACAAATATAATGATATATGTATATTGGCCGAACTGTAGATTTTTATGAATATAATAACAATTAATAATATAATATTTGTTTTAAAAACTATTTTATGTCAATTTTGACACTATTTGGTAATTGATTTTTTTTGAAAATCATAACAGAATGATTAGTTCGAAAAACGTTAATTAAATCAATACTAAAATATCATATTAACCTATAAAATTAGTTTAATTCATAAAAAGTCATAAATTACATTTATTTGTGTATTTATAACATCAATTATGTTAATATTTCATTAATAAGGTAATTACTGCATCATCATTGTGTCATAAATAAATTAACTTATTTAATGTTTAAAAATTATTAATAAAATACCATTATGTATGAAACCGTTTTATCTTTATAATGAATATTTATAGTTTAATTTATTTTATGTATAACCCTATATTAAAAATGATTTAGTTATTAAACGTTGATTTTAACTATTTTAACCCTTCTTTAAATAAATTAATAATAAATGCCCTAATCTAATCCAAGTGGACCTAAATGGACATATTTTATTCTTAAGGTTGTTTTTGGTCTAATTAAACTTATCCAATATAATTAGGACATGTTTTAGGGTAATAATAATATCATTTTTACCCTTAATTACCCTATTTACTTTTAACCGTTGTAAATAAATGTAAAAAGTTACTATTCACCAAAAATTATTTTCATCTCATTGAACCACATTTTAGTCCTTTATATTAACTGTGTCTATCGGATTTTCTAAATTCCACTCACAGAAGTGGTAAAATTAAGTTTTATATAAGTCTGTAAAAAGCTCGTAGGAGGTAGGTAAAAGATGGTGAAATGTTCAATAAAATTTTTATATATAAAAAATTATTATAAAATGACTCCAATGAATTACATTGAAATTATATAGGTATTATGTTTCAATTTTGACCTAAAATAAATTTTATATAAAATAAATAGTTATTTAAATAAAAAGATGGTTTTTTAAATAGTAACACAGTGTTTTTACTATTCATCAAAAATTGAAAGTTTTCAGAAAAATACCAAAAATTCACCCTAGGCTAATTTTGATATTCTGAATCCAAAAATGAAGTCCATTTTGAATGATAAAATTTATAAAATTCCAAAAAGTGGGTATTAATATTCATAATGGCTAGTTTATATAATATTTTAATTTTATATCTTTGTTTAGTGAAACTCGGTATTGCGTACAACACATGCTATCATGGAAGGTCGCGATTACGTGTAATGTAAGCCAAGTCAGGGTTGCGTGTTGTGAAAGAATCATTCGTTGTTTTGTATAACAGAATCCAACCTGATTTCATTTATACATTGAATATATATATATATATATATTCACACAATGTTTCGTAAAATGACTACTATCAAACGAACATGAAATTGTGTGTAACACAATCCAAGAATAGTGTTGCGTATATTGCAAGCTAATACGATGTTGTGTATAGAGAAAGATAATCTTGGTGTATCGTACAACACAAGACATCAATGAAATTAAAAAGAATAATTCTCATGAAATCTCGGGTTGTTACATAGGTAACATGAGAACTGGAGGAAGCGATGAAGGATAAGTACCCACACTTGTTTTTAGCTTAGAATGTAAATAAAAATTTTGAGGGTGAAAATTAATAAGGGGGAAAGAATTTAATGAACCAATGTTTTATCAATGGAATTCACTTATTAAAATTATTTATTATATTATAATCACATAATATTACATGTAGAAAACAATACATAATTTATAACTGAATAATGAATGAAATAAAAAGTATTTTTAAAAGTCAAGAAACACATACCAATGAAATAGTAACTTGAACTTTAGAATAGTAATATGAACCTTATGGATAGTAAACCAAAAAATGTAATAGTAACCTCACCAAAGAAAGTTTAAATATAATTTATCCATATTATAAGTGATAATATGACATTTTTATATCAAAGTATAATTAACCAATATTTTAAAAATTATTAATTAAGTGTTGATATTTTTTTAAGTCATAAATATTTAATTACAATTTTATGATTAATTTAATAATTTAAAAGAAAATTAATTTTCATAAAATGTATTCATAAATTAATATTTTTATGTCTTATTATTATAAGATAATTTTATGAGACCTTAAGTTATTTTTCAAAGTATTATAAAACCGGTTATAATTTTAAAATCTGTATTTTTCAAGTAAACTATGATTTTAATAAAAAATTAAATTTCTAATATTTAGAAAATTATTTTCATAAAATGGAGTTCATTTTTTAATTCTTCACATAGAAAAATGGTTAGGGTTATTTTTTTGGGAATTTTCTAAAATACTAGAATTTTCGGTGAATAGTAAAATATGATAATTTACGATAAATGATAAATACATGAATTATGGAGTCCTGGATGATGTTATGATAATTTAAGCACCATTGGTTCGAAATACCATGGTATAATTACTATTTTTAATCTCAATAATCATCACTATTGGCTGTCCAGAATAAAATAAGAAAATAATGATTACAATAATGGAGAAACCCTCCTCTCCTCAACTATAAATACCACCCTCACCCCCTTTTCTCCCCACACCACTCAAGCCTTGAACCTTGTCTATATTATTCCTAATACTATTCCCAAACATCATCCCAACTTCTATGAGATTTTTTTCTTAACAAAGGATCAAAAACTAACCCCTTAAGGAGGCTCTCAAGAGGAATGAATCAAGGGGTAAAACCCTTTTCTGTTTTATTTCAATTTCTTTTCATGTTCCAGTACATTCTTTTCTATCCACACGTCTCCTCATACAAAAGGTATGAAAAATATAGTAACTTAAAAGTAATAGATTTTTTATGCTAATTTAATAAATCACCTTCATCTCTCATTTCCCCTCTATTTATACTTGAAATGAAAACACCATATGTGATGTGTTAATTTATCAAATTCAAAGATGACATGTTTTCAATTTCTATTACCATGTTCAATTATGGTCATGGAACCATATTAATGGTTTAAACAGATTATTATGTATGTAATATATCCTATTTAATCTTCTATAATCATTTATTACTCATGATATTAATTTATAAAGAAAAATGAGTTCATTGTGATAAAAAACAACCAATTTAACCAAGCGGTTATCATTAATGTTTTATATAATATTTCATCCTCACTCAAAATAACCAAATGAATTTTATAACCATATAATATTATATATTTTAACTAATAACATATAACTTCAATTCTGAGAAACTGTAACGACCTGGACCCGAGAAGCCACCCGAACAGTGCTAAACGGGTTGGGTGTTACTACCATAGGCGCACCTCCCCAAACGCCAAAGGCTGCCGAATAGTAGTGTGCAACACCCCAGGTAAATAAAGAATATGAAATTTTCATATTTATCCATATTTGTGAATAAAATATTAATATTACTTTAAAGGGGACAGTATGTTTGATGGCGTACCCAATACACAACAACGAGTTTCTTGGGAATCTTACGTTGCACTCTAATAATAAAATTATATTATTTTAAATGGAAGTTAACTCCTAGACATTGTAATGGTAGGGATAAACAGAACTAACTAAAAAATGATTAGATATGTTTTTCAAATATTTTTATTTTACAATAAATGTTAGAGGATTAAAAATGTGAATGAATCCAATTTTAAGCGTAAACATTCTAATATTCTTTAAAAGGTCGATTAACCGCCTTTTTATGGCGAACCTCTTTTAAATCCACTTTTTGACAATTTTATGTGTTATATTTGACAAAATAAAATTCTTCTTTAGAATCAGGACATCAAAATTTACTTTGTGTAAATTTTTGGTATGTTTCCGATAAAGTTCATTTTTAATGAATAGTGAAAAATGTTGTATTTTAATTCAAAACCTCTTTTTAATATAATTTATTTATATGATTAGATTATCTTTTGAATTGGTTTTAAAGTAAAATTAGAATATATTTTTACCATTTAATCCAATAGTGGTCTTTGGAATTAATTTCATCTTGAAATTGGACTTAAACTAGTGTCAATCTTTTGATACTTATTGTTTCATAAAAACACGCTATTTGCTCTGACAGCTGGAATTAATTATTAAATTAATTAATGTAACTTATATGTTTTTAATTTTGTAAAATAGACATAATTTTTGAATTTGGAATATCAAATATAGCTTAGGGTGATTTTTTGGTATTTTTCTGGAAAACTTCAATTTTTGATGAATAGTGAAACCACTAAGTGGTACTTAAAAAACTGATTTTTTTCGTTTAAATGAAATTTTACCACCTCTGTGTTTTGAATTTCAAAAATCCGACATACATGGTTCACATTAAGAATTAAAATGTGGTTCAATGGGATTAAAATATTTTTTTTGGTGAATAGTAACTTTTAAGTTTTAATCACGATTAGAGGCAATTAGTGTAGTTTAAGGTAAAAATAGTATTTTAATAATATGAAATGACTTAGAAACATGTCCTACCCTCATTGGATGAGTCATGGACGACCAAGAAAATCTATGGGTCAACTTGGGGACCCCATGGAGCCACTTTGGTTGGAAAATGACATAAATACCTTTTTATTTAAAGTTAAAATTAAAATGTCACAAACATGTGTTGTTTTACTAAAACAATTTTTACATGGGGTTATATAAGTCATATATTTGACTATAAATATTCATTAGAAATATAAAAAGATTTCCTACATCATTATATTTGTTTTATAATTTTTAGACATTAAATAAATTAATTTATTAATGATACCGTGATGATGCATTGATTACCTCATAAATGAACTATTTAAATAAAATGAGCAGATAGGGTGAAATATAAGTCTAAAACTTGTTACAAACCTATTTGATGGGTGTATTTAGAAACCTTATCACCTTATCCTAGAAATATATCCTTTTGGAACCTTTTAAATCCGAAAATCATTTTATAATAAAGTAATATTTTATAACTTTCCAAGAGTGCCCCTCCTCTCCTCTTATAAAAGACCCCCACCTCTACCACCTTACACACACCTCTCAAGCCTTTGGCTTGGACAAACCCTGCCCATTTCATCTCTCCACATACCTCTCTTCATCATTAAAGCCTCAATTTGGGCATAATCCTTTCCAAGGAATCCTTTGAGCTCAATTCATATAGAGTTACCCGATTTAAAGGTAATGTCTTCCCTTGTGTTCTTTTGTTTTATTTCTCTTCTCCAAAACCCTAAAATATTTTTATTACTTTTTTTTGTAAAAACACCAGTATATTAAATATACTAGTATGTTGTTATAATAAGTATTCATGCTACACTTTCACACACCTCTGTCTAATGGTTAAAGAACATATTGTTTCTGTGGATGGCAAATTACTGCCTCACGAAACGATGATTGTTCAATATTATTTTAACACCTTCAAAGGTGGCCATTAAGATGTAACTATATTTATATATGATATATCATATGTTTATGATTTTTTTAAGCTTCTGTATTTTTCATTTATGGAATACCTTTATGGTTTCCATTATGGGTAAATGTGATATCTTCATTTTAGGAAGTGCGGACTACCGCCCCCTCAAAGTGATTTGATTCGTTAATACCATATGTGGGACATATAAAGGATGGAATTAATGATATTACATATTATATACTATTGGAATTATAATATAACTTTATATCATTATTATTTAATTCCATTGAATACAAAAAAAAAAGAAATGAAAGTAGCGTTCATGCGTACGTACGGCTTACCATCTCCATGAACGGTACATTTCATTTTCTTATCTCCAAATGTTATGTTCTATTATAAGTACATATATATAATGGATATATATGTAATATATTACATCTAAATGATGTATATAATTCTGTAATTATAATATATATATCTATCATTTTGTTTTAATTCCATTAATGTGACAAAAAATGAAAGTAGCGTTCATGCGTACGTACGGCTTACCGTCTCCATGAACGGTACATTTCATTTCTTATTTCCAAATGTTATGTACTATTATAAGTACATACATATAATGGATATATATGTAATATATTACATCTAAATTATGGATATAATTCTGGAATTATAATATATATATATATATATCCCATTTTGTTTTAATTCCATTAATATGACAAAAAATGAAAGTAGCGTTCATGCGTACGTACGGCCTACCGTCTCCATGAACGGTGATTTTAATTTTTTTATCTCCAAATGCTATGGAATTGTATAAAATGAATATATACTGGATATATATGATATTTAAAATATCAATACTATTCTGGATATGATGTTCCTATAACTACATGGAAAATTCTTTTCCAACAAGTTCGATTTTTACTCATGTACCGAACATCGACAAAAACGTCTGATATGAACTCACTTTGTTAACCAATTATTATAACATTATAATATCTGATATTAACTGAATAATAATCTTTAAATTATGTCCTTAATAAATTATAAATTGACCAAATTTTATTATTCAATAGATTAAAGAACGATCGAGTCATGTCGGACATGAGGTAAGGGATCCTACACCTCTCTTTCTTTTTAAGTACACTCTTTTATGTCATTACTTTTAATATCATATTTCTTATGATTGGGATGTTATTTTATATTAATAATACTGTACGCTTTATGTTCATATGATGAGAGACCATATTTTCTCTCATCAATCCATTTTTGAAAGATTTGAGTGGCGCCGTTAGGCTGCCGAATTTTCGTAAGAGATCTAACCTCTCTCTTTATTTTTAAGTACTCTCCTTTATGTCACTTATTTTAAGCTCCTCTTTGTTATGACGGGGGATTTTATTTTTTATTCCTCTTTCTGTACATTTTATTATAATATTATGAGAGACCCTATTTAATCTCATCAATCCATTTTTGGAAGTTTTAAGTGGCGCCGTTAGGCTGCCGAGTTTTCGTAAGGGATTTTTCATCTCACTTTTAGTCCCTTGAGATTTATACTACATTTGCAACCATTTCCTTTGAGTGGTGTATGTAATTCCCATTAATATACTATTTGTGTAATATAATTTCATTTATGGGTATTTACATATTCATTGTATGACCCTTATTCAATGGGGTGTACATTTCGAAAGTAACCCATGTCGGTAAGGGAACCTTTCACCCGCCTATTTTTAAAAGACTTCTTTTGTTATGTCTTTCAATTAACATACTATTATGTTGGTATATGTTCTTCTATATCATTATTGATGTAAATTTTATGTCCAAGTGATGATATACCCTTTTTATCTCTCATCAACTCTTTTTCTGAATTTTGAAGTGACGCTGTTAGGCTGTCGAATTTTTGCAAGGGAACTTCTTAAACCAATTTCGATTCTTTGGGATAAACCTGTACTCATTGAATATGTCATTATATTAATATGGGTGAATGTCCTATGATTTTTTTACACTTAATATCCACTTATATTTGGTGTATTAATTTGTCACACATAATTATGTAATTGATTTATCCTTAATCCAAGGATACCGTCTTTGTAAGGGACATCATCTCAATCTTCTTTAATTGAGGCATATTTTGTTTTATACACAAATTTCTTTTATACAACGTATAAACCCCTTTTAATTTTCATTTATTCAAAAGGAATCTTTTTATACGAAGCGTTTTACTAAACGACAAAAAGGAATGTTTTTCTTGTCGTACGTATGCGGCGACAACGACTTCTCTGCCACCGTGACCATTATTTGAGTTTCGGCTTCCTCTACAAGCCATAACTTTTTTGGATGAAAAATAAATACCATGTTTTACTCTTCTTTTATTTTGGTATTGAAAATGATTTTCATAATGTTTTTATATCAATGTTTTTTATTGATATCTTGTGATTGAAAAGTGGAAATGTTATGCTTCCTTTATACATGTTTTATGTGATACGATTATGTTATGGTTCTTGGGCATTGTTATGAAGATGAGTGGTTCCATGATAAAATAATAGCGGGTGAGCCCGATATATCTCTCCAATGCATTGGGTAATGCGAATGGGTTAAACATTAAGGTTTCTCCGAAGAGATTTAGGGAATATACTGTGATGGGTATTCCAAACGTAACCAAGAGGGTTACTCCCTACGTAAGAATGTTATGAATGCCTCAAGTTACCTTTATGACTTATGATTTCTATGATTTATTCATGATTTTATGAGGTATGTTAAAATGCTTATGTTTTATGAGTAAAGTATGATTTCATACATGGACTAATGTTTTCTTTTCATACTTTTATATCCCTTACTGAGATTTTTATGCTCATCCCAAGCTTTTGAAATGTTTTTCACAGGTCAAGGGAAAGGTGAATGATATAATAATAGTGTGAAGGAAGTGTCAAGAAAGAATCCATGTTTTATTTTAAATATGTTTTCGTTGATGGGAAGAAAACGAATACTATCTTTTATGTAACCACTTTGTTTAAATGTGGAATGTAATTCATGATTTATGATCTAATTCTCTAAAACTCTAAACCTGAAAAGATCCTCAATGTGAATTATTCATTTAATTCAATATTAAGTAAGTTTTAAGGCCGGGGCCTTATAGTTGGTATCAGAGGTCAGTTTAGAAAACTTTATAGGTTAGGGTATTCTCTAGGCATAAGTGACATTACCATAATGGTTAGGATTTCAAAAAGAGTCTTAGTTTTAGATAAAGTGAATGAGTAAGTATATCTTAGTGTTTATATTTCTAATTATTACATGATGGTTTTGTTGATATACTCACACTGAAATTTCTGTTTTTAGTGAATGGATGGATCTAGCAGGTACCAAAGTGACAATAGGTTTGAAGGAAATTGTGGTGGTTCTCTAATTAAGAGACTGGATGAAATGGGGGATTCAATGAGGAAACTGGTGGTTGTTCTAAACCAACTATCAAGGAGTCATGATAAACCACTTGTACCTTGGTATGTTCTACAATGCATCATGTACGAGATGACCAATCGATGTGGAAGTTTAGGTAATAATTATAAAGGTAACCATTAGGGTTTATATGATCCTTACTTTTGATAATTATGGGTTATTATATATTATGATGGAAAATGAAAGGCTTGAGATAAAATTGAGGTTAAAATATGTTATGATTATTTTTGAAGATTTTATCTCATTTTGGGGAATGTTTTAAGAAATATATAGTTTTGGAAAAAGGACAACACACAGACCGTGTGACAACCCGTCGCGTTGGACAAAGCTGCGGGAATCGAACCCACAACCAAAGTGAGACTGGTATTCATCGCCTACCACTGGACTATGTGAAGTCCCTGGTTAGTTTGACTAATTCTTCTTAGTTAGATGATTTTAGGAATAAAGAGTAAGTTTATTTTGGGTTATCTATGGAAATGATTAACCTATCATCGAGGATATGTGATTAGGTTAATTACTTTTCAATATGAGAATTTAAGAGGAACTGATGTTATTTGGAGATAAAAGTTAATTTGTACCTTGGAAGACCATGTGAATAAATATTTCAAATATTCGGGTTTCAATCTTAGTTTGGTTTACTTTGAATAATTTTATGGACACATTGTTTATCGAATGGTACTCGCTGAATTTTGGGTTTTATTGGGAAAATTTTGGAGATTAAGAATAGATTTTATTTTTATAAAGGGTTATCCTTTTCTAAATTATCTGATCTTGTTCAAAAAGTTTTGGTTTTGGTAAGGGTATAAAGACATGGGAAATATATAGTTCTCTTTTGCGGATTAGGTGATTCTCAAGAAGTTGATTATAGTACACTTAATGTGAACACGTCTTCCTAAATACTCATCATTTGGGGAAAGTATGACTTTGTGTAAGAAATCTAGTAAAAGTTGAAAGTCAACATGACATGTAAGTATGTTTCCTTAAGATCAAAGATAAATTCCTCAATGAAAAGTAACTTCAAACAAAAATGTTTTCAATTAACTTTTCCTACTGGGGAATCGAATACCGTTTAACCCACCACAAGTTTGTGATTTTATTGTGGTTAACTTTTTCCTAAACATGTTTTCTATCACTCTTCCTCAGAACATGAACCTTTGCTTTTTCTTCCATATCCATGTTTTCCTACATGGAATCCTAGTATGGGTTAACTCGGGTGACCTTTGTTCTTCTCTTTCTTTATTTTAAAGTGATTGTTTTACTGACTCTTGTTCCGATGTGGGATTTTCAATGATGTTTCCAAGCCCAATTTTAAAATTGCGAGGACGCAATTCCCAAAAGGGGGGAAGGATGTAACACCCTATGTAAATAAAGAATATGATATTTTCATATTTATTCATATTTGTTAATAAAATATTAATATTACTTTAAAGGGGACGGTATGCTCGTTGGCATACCCAATACACAACAACGAGTTTCTTGGGAATCTTACGTTGCACTCTAATAATAAAATAATATTATTTTAAATGTTAGTTAACGCCTAGCCATTGTAATGGCAGGAATGAACAGAACTAACTACAAAATGATTATATATGTTTGTAAAATATTTTTACTTTTTACAATAAATGTTAGAGGATTAAAAATGCGAATGAATCCAATTTTAAGCGTAAACATTCTAATATTCTTTAAAAGGTCGATTAACTTCCTTTTGATGGTGAACCTCTTTTAAATCTACTTTTTCACAATTTTATGAGTTATATTTGAAAAAATAAAATTCTTCTTTAGAATCAGGACAAAAAAATTTACTTTGTGTAAATTTTTGGTATTTTTCCAATAAAGTTCATTTTTTAATGAATAGTGAAAACTGTTGTATTTTAATTCAAAACCTCATTTTAATCTAATTTATTTATATGATTAGATTATCTTTTTAATTGGTTTTAAATTTAAATTAGAATATATTTTTAACATTTAATCCAATAGTGGTCTTTGGAATTAATTTCATCTTGAAATTGGACTTAAACTAGTGTCAATCTTTTGATACTTATTGTTTCATAAAAACACGCTATTTTCTCTGACAACGGGAATTAATTATTAAATTAATTAATGTAACTTATATGTTTTGAATTTTTTAAAATAGACATCATTTTTGAATTCAGAATATCAAATATAGCTTAGGGTTATTTTTTGGTATTTTTCTGGAAAATTTCAATTTTTGATGTATAGTGAAACCACTAAGTGGTACTTAAAAAAACTGTTTTTTTCGTTTAAATGAAATTTTACCACCTCTGTGTTTTGAATTTAAAAAATAAGACATACATGGTTGTCATTAAGAAGTAAAATTTCGTTCAATGGGATTAAAATAATTTTTTTGGTGAATAGTAACTTTTATGTTTTAATCGCGATTAGAGGTAATTAATTTAGTTTAAGGTAAAAATCAGGTTTTAATAATATTAAATGACTTAGACACATGTAATACCTTTAATGGATGAGTCATGGCCGACCAAGACAATCCATGGGTCAACTTGGGGACCCAATGGAGCCACTGTGGTTGGAAAATGACATAAATACCATTTTATTTAAAGTTAAAATTAAAATGTCACAAACATGTGTTGTTTTACTAAAACAATTTTTACATGGGGTTATATAAGTCATATCTTTGACTATAAATATTAATTAGAAATCTAAAAAGATTTACTACATCATGATAGTTTTTTTATAATTTTTAGACATTAAATATATTAATTTATTTATGACACCGTGATGATGCAGTGATTACCTCATAAATGAATGATTTAAATAAAATGAGAAGATAGGGTAAAATCACAGTCTTACACTTATCAAAAACCTATTGTATGGGTGTATTTAGAAACATTATCACCTTATCCTCGAAATATATCCTTTTGGGACCTTTTAAATCCGAAAATTAGTTTATAATAAAGTAATATTTTATAACTTTCCAAGAGTGCCCCTCCTCTCCTCTTATAAAAGGCCCCCACCTATACCACCTTACACACACCTCTAAAGCCTTTGGATCGGCCAACCCCTGCCCATTTAATCTCTCCACATCTCTCTCTTCATCATTGAAGCCTCACTTTGGTCAGAATCCTTTCCAAGGAAGCCTTTGAGCTCAAATCAAAGAGAGTTACCTGATTTAAAGGTAATGTCTTCCCTTGTGTTCTTTTGTTTTATTTTTCTTCTCCAAACCCATAAAATCATTTTATTACTTTTTTTGTAACCAAAACATTATATTAAATATACTAGGATGTTTTTATAAGAAGTATTCGAGCTACACTTTCACACACCTCCATTTAATGGTTAAAGAACATACTGTTTCTGTGGATGGCGAATTACTGCCTCACGAAACGATGATTGTTCAATATTATTTTAACACCTTCAAAGGTGGACATTAATATGTAACTATATTTATATATGATATATCATATGTTTATGTTTTCATTAAGCTTATGTATTTTTCATTTATGGAATAACTTTACAGTTTCCATTATGGGTAAACGCGATATCTTCATTTTAGGTAGTGCGGACTACCGCCCCCTCAAAGTGATTTGATTCGTTAATGCCATATGTGGGACATATAAAGGATGGAATTAATGGTATTACATATGATATACTACTGGAATTATAATATACCTTTATATCATTATTATTTAATTCCATTTAATATAAAAAAAAGAAATGAAAGTAGCGTTCATGCGTACGTACGACTTACCATCTCCATGAACGGTACATTTCATTTCTTATCTCCAAATGTTATGTACTATTATAAGTACATATATATAATGGATATATATGTAATATATTACATCTAAATGA
Organism: Viscum album; assembly: GCA_963277665.1. Taxonomy (NCBI): domain Eukaryota; kingdom Viridiplantae; phylum Streptophyta; class Magnoliopsida; order Santalales; family Viscaceae; genus Viscum; species Viscum album. Next base: position 980,080,764 of record OY728123.1, read on the forward strand.
TGGATATCATTCTGGAATTATAATATATATCTCTCATTTTGTTTTAATTCCATTAATATGACAAAAAATGAAAATAGCGTTCATGCGTATGTACGGCTTACCGTCTCCATGAACGGTACATTTCATTTTTATCTCCAAATGTCATGTAATATTATAAGTACATATATATAATGGATATATATGTAATATATTACATCTAAATTATGGATATCATTATGGAATTATAATATATATATCTCTCGTTTTGTTTTAATTCCATTAATATGACAAAAAATGAAAGTAGCGTTCATGCGTACGTATGGCCTACCGTCTCCATGAATGGTGCTTTTAATTTTTTATCTCAAAATGATATGGAATAGTATAAAATGAATATATACTGGATATATATGATATTTAAAACATCAATACTATTCTGGATATGATGTACCTATAACTACATGGAAAATTCTTTTCCAACAAGTTCGATTTTTACTCATGTACCGAACATCGAAAAAAACGTCTGATATGAACTCACTTTGTTAACCAATTATTATAACATTATAATATGTGATATTAACTGAATAATAATATTTAAATTATGTCCTTAAGAAATTATAAATTGACCAAATTTTATTATTCAGGAGATTAAAGAACGATCGAGTCATGTCGGACACGAGGTAAGGGATCCTACCCCTCTCTTTCTTTTTTAGTACACTCTTTTATGTCATTCCTTTTAAGCTCATCATTCTTATGATTGGGATGTTATTTTATATTTTTTCTACTATAATTTTTATGTTCATATTATGAGATACCCTATTTTCTCTCATCAATCCATTTTGGAAGTTTTGCGTGGCACCGTGAGGCTGCCGAATTTTCGTAAGAGATCTAACCTCTCTCTTTCTTTTTAAGTACTCTCCTTTATGTCACTTCTTTTAATCTCCTCTTTGTTATGATGGGGGATGTTATTTTATATTACTCTTTCTGTAAATTTTATTGTAATATGATGAGAGACCCTATTTGATCTCATCAATCCATTTTTGGAAGTTTTTAGTGGCGCCGTTTGGCTGCCGAGTTTTCGTAGGGGATTTTTCATCTCACTTTTAGTCCCTTGAGATTTATGCTACATTTTACACCATATCCTTTGAGTAGTGTATGTAATTCCCATTATTATAATCTTTATGTAATATAATTTCATTTATGGGTATTTACATATTCATTGTATGACCCTTCTTCAATGGGGTGTACGTTTCGAAAGTAACCCAAGTCGGTAAGGGAACCTTTCACCCTCCTCTTTTTAAAAGACTTCTTTTGTCATGTATTTTAATTCACACACTATTATGTTGTTATATGTTCTTCTATATCCTTATTGATGTAAATTTTATGTCCAAGTGATGAGATACACTTTTTATCTCTCATCAACTCTTTTTCTAAATTATGAAGTGGCACCGTTAGGTTGTTGGATTTTTGCAAGGGAACTTCTTAACCCAATTTTGATTATTTGGGATAAATTGTACTCCTTGAATATGTCGTTCTATGAATATGTGTGACTGTACTATGATTTTTTTACACTTAATATCCACTTATATTTGGTGTATTCTTTTGTAACACATAATTATGTAATTGATTTATCCTTAATCCAAGGATACCGTCTTTGTAAGGGACATCGTCTCAATCTCATTTCATTGAGGCATATTTTGTTTTATACAAAAATTTCATTTATATGGTGTATAAAACCCTTTTAATTTTAATTTATTCAAAAGGAATCTTTTTATACAAAGCGATTTACTAAACGAAAAAAGGAATGTTTTTATTGGCGTACGTATGCGGCGACAATGACTTCTCCGCCGCCGTGACCATTATTTGAGTTTCGGCTTCCTCTACAAGCCATAACTTTTTTTGAATGAAAAATAAATACCATGTTTTACTCTTCTTTTATTTTGTTATTGAAAATGGTTTTCATAATGTTTTTATATCAATGTTTTTTATTGATATCTTGTGATTGAAAAGTGGAAATGTTATGTTTCCTTTATGCCTGTTTTATGTGATACGATTATGTTATGGTTCTTGGGAATTGTTATGAAGATGGGTGGTTCCATGATAAACTAAGGGCGGGTGATCTCGATATAGCTCTCCAATGCATTGGGTAACGCGAAGGCGTTAAACGTTAAGGTTTATTTGAAGAGATTTAGGGAATATACTATGATGTGTATTCCAAACGTAACCAAGAGGGTTACTCCATACGTAAGAATGTTATGAATGCCTCAAGCTACCTTTATGACTTATGATTTCTATGATTTATTCATGATTTGATGAGGTATATTAAAATGATTATGTTTTATGAGTAAAGTATGATTTCATACATGGAATAATGTTTTATTTTCATACTTTTATATCCCTTACTGATCTTTTTATACTTATCCGATGTTTTTGAAATGTTTTTGACAGGTCAAGGGAAAGGTGAATGATATGATTATAGTGTCAAAGAAGTGTCAAGAAAGAATCCATGTTTTATTTTAAATATGTTTCCATTGTTGGGAAAAAACGAATACTATATTTTATGTAACCACTTTGTTTAAATGTGAAATGTAATTCCTGATTTATGATCTAATTATCTAAAACTCTAATCCTGAAAAGATCCTCAATGTGAATTATTCATTTAATTCAATATTATGTAAGGTTTAAGGCCGGGGCCTTATACAGTGAGAGTCTTTTTGGTATTGTGGGGAGGCTATACCCTCTCGAAGGATAATGAGGGTACTGGTCCGAGTATAAAAATAAATATGTAGTGGAATAAATGACTCAGAATACTCGAACCAGACCCGCAGAGCGGAAGCACATTCAATATCGATAAATGGTAGAAGAAATAGATATAAAAAACAACAATGGAAAGTAAACACAACAGCATTCTGAACAACACTTTTAACTACTAAACATTCAACAAAACATGGATCCAAAACAGGTCATACATATCCATATGTAAAGGCGCTAATGGCTAACGATAAGTATCTTCAAACAAGCATCCTAAAATAGGAATGAAAACAAAACAAAATGAACTCTAGCTAGGCAAGACCTCAAGGTCCATACTATCTCCATGCAACAACTAATGCAACCCAGCTCCTGAAGTTGGCCTCTTTCCTTCACATAAATCCATAAAGTCTACACGCATCCCAAAGGGCCCATAAAGGGTGTGAGACAAATCTCACTAGGATACCACCCAACAGTGAGTACCTAATATAAGTTTTTAAGCAGGCATGCATTTATAAGGAAAATAGTAAACAATACAATGAATAAATAAACACAAACTCCACTGGTGCTCAACATCCGCCATGGAGTGTCACCTGCTTCGGCCTATGTCAGAATATTTGTCATGTAACCCAGCACCATGTGCCCCCTGACACCAATTGTCTCAAGTACCGACGTCCCGAAGGCATGCCAAAGAATAGTAACCTGGCACCTTGTGCCTCCTGACACCTCGTGCCTCAAGTACCGATGTCCCAAAGGCACGCCCAAGAAGTAACCCCTTGGAACAGCGATGCCTGTCCTCAAATAATAACCGAAGGAACATCGATGTATGCCCTAAAATAAATAGTTGGAGGAACATCGATACCTTCCCTCAAATCAAGTAACCGGGGGGGTGGCAATGTCAACCATCAAATCATGGCGAGCCTCAGCCCCCAACACGATAGCCTCAAGCTATCCCCTGGAAGCTCCACACTTCCCATGTGGCTTCCTACGACAAGCACCCCGAACCAAAGTCCCTAAACCACATCTACGGGGGCCTCTACCCACACGAGTGGTCAAAACCACCTCATCATAGACTATCTCTATGTGCACACTACTCAAAGTTTTGGGTGAGCGGTAATCACAAAAATAGTACCTAATCCACCACACCTCTGACACCTCATGTCCCTACAACCATGCCACTCACGTCTGATGGCCTGACCATCCATGTAACCCAGTCCATGCCCAAACCGACAGTCGTACAACCTCAAAACGACGTCTGTGACACCTAATCTCGTGGTTAAAACCACCCAAGTAACTCGAGCCCTGCCCATCACAACTCGAAGGTTCCAGTATATGAAAAATCACACATCACATATATAATCGCATTTTAATAGAACACATAACAGTCAAAACCATCTAAATAGATGAATTTCACTATGCAAGTGCATCCCCATACCAACACTGATGTTTCTAAGGGCTCTAAAAATTCATATCAAGGTTTAAATAACTAAACCTAACAGTTTAAACCAATACATTTCAAGTATTATCACTTTGGCTCCCCCAACCAAAATTCCCCATGTGAGAAATGGCCTCTCGCCTAACCCTTCTCAATCAAGATAGGATAAAGGGCATACCCAAAGGTGTCCCATTGGTGTAATAAACAACTAATGATGAAAAAGAAGATAAATTAGGGTCTCTCTCAAAGTACCCCAAAACGCGCCATAGGATGCGCCAAAAAAATGTCCACAAAAACACGAAAGAAGGTATGAACCGCCTACCTTGTACTAGTACGATGATAATCCTTCTATATTAGCCTCCAATTAGTTCTAAAACGTGTTATATATACAAAATAAACAAAACTTCTCAATCCAAAACAACTCATTCTAGGACAGAAATCAAGAAAAATGGCTCAAGAGGAATCAAGGCCTTACCTAGGGGGTTCCAATGGATCAAATGGTGCTCGAAACGGAGTTCAGATGAAGATCTGGGAGGGATTTGAAGGTCCGGTCGGCTCTCCCCACGTAAGCCCCGAGTGGAAGGAAGAAAAAAAGAGGAGACCGGGAATTATTGGGTGGCCTGAAACATAAAAACCCTAATTTTAAGTGGCCGCATGGTTCACCCGCACGGTTTGGAAAACCACGCACAAACCGTGTGATTTCCAATGCCTCACCCAGGAAATTCACACGACCAACCCACACAGTTTGGAAAACCATGAGCATCCCATTCAGAGCCCACTGTCTCACCCAAAGACTTCGCACGGTTTGTCCGCACGGTTTATTCAAACCGTGCGTCAACCGTGCACACCTGCACGACCTCCCCAACTTCAAAAGTTTAACCAAGAATTGTCCAATTACTCTAGTTTTCTCAGAAATGATCCAAAATTCAAAGAGGTTTGGGATTTTGACCCATTCTAAAAACCCAGGTTCTTACAGAAACCATGGCCATATTGCATTATTATCCATACATGTAGAAAAGTAAACCGATATTGAAAACCAAGGAAACAAACGCTTCCAAAAAATGAAATTGATCCTCTTAACCCATCAAAAAGGTAATGAATGAATATAATAAGGTTATACTAAATAAATAAAATGTACAAGAGGTTATAAAAATATTATTTAATGAATCTAATTTTCTAATCTATGAAATTAAGATAATGGGAAGAACACCTTCATACTTAAGGTATGGGATTATACTCGAACCTCCATTATTCTTTTGGGTTATTCATTCTCTATTTTTACCAAAATTAAATTTTATTTTACTTTTATTTAAATCTTATAAATTATGTTTATATGTTCCAAACTCGTGTTTCATGTTCCATTAATCCTTATTTTTTGGGATATACATGTTTTTAAAAGGTTCTCTGCTTAATTATTCCCAATAAGCAAGCCCTATTTAACAAAACTTCCCAAATTCTTACACATTTTCCAGTCTTCTCCATAATATTTTTTAATCCACAATTATTTTTATAAAATCAATCCTTTTATCATGAAAAAATAATTTGGTTCAATTATGGTTTTATAAAAACAATTATTCTTTTTTTATTTTGGAGAATCTTGAATGTTTTCCCTTAAACCGTACTAAAATTTTTTATCTCTAAAGATTATTAAAAACTATATTCACATAAGTTTGACATAAATTATCATTAAATATGCCTATATTATTATATTAATGTCCATTTATGATTTAATTACTATCTTTCAAGGAAAATTTTATGATATGAACATTTATTATTCTTTTAACATGATTATAATACACAATTCTTTCCATGGGAAACCCTTATATTTATGTTTGATTACTAATGTATCTTTATTTATGTTGAAATAATAATCCTGAACATGTTATGATGGGTGAAACCATATAGAGCTCCAATGCATTGGGTAAAATTTATTCTCAAGATATGTTATGTGGAACGGTCTTGGTGGTTAGCCTTGACCCATGCTCCTTGTGCAACAATCATGGTGGTTAACCTTGACTTGTGGTCCTCTATGTGAAAAGATATTTTCTCATGCTAGTGTAATTTTTTATGTTTCCAACACACTACTTTAATTTCATGATTTTATGATCGCATGTTCTAAATGTTAATATTCTTTATGTTTAATCATGTACCATGCATCTTTATATCATTATGTTATGCCTTCTAACCCAAGTACTAATATTTATTATTATGTTGATTCTGTTGTTGGAATTTTAGATCATCACTTTGTTCATGCTATCCTCATGTTATCCTATGTTAATTTAAATTCTCATAGGTAGTTAGGAACTATTTATAAAGATTAAATAAGAAATTGTTTGTTTAGTCCCATGTTTTTAGTTTTATGTACCCAGTCTTCCAAGACACTAGAGTCTATGATCCTTGGAATGTAAACATGATGGGTAAATATGTTTAAAATAATGTAATGATAGGTGTAAAAATATAGGGTCTCTTGATATTTCATTCTAATTTTATTGATTAAATGGAATGTGTTTCAGTTTCTTACCTTTCCATAGTTTTTTTATCTAGTTATTTTAATGGAATGTGTTTACAACTATTACTTTTCCATATTGTTTATACACTTCCATTAAGTATATTGATTATATAGAATATGTGTTATGTTATTTACCATTCCATAATGATTATTCTCATTGACTCATTATTTATTCTTACATACTTTTCCCTTAACAAGTATTTGATCTCACCCTTATTTTGATTCCTTTCCCCAGGAATCTAAGAAGCATAATATGAAATATATAAAGTGATATAATATATTGAATAAAGTTATCCTAGAAAGGAAAACTATTATTTTGTAATTAGTGTATTCATTTTTAATATGATTCTCATGTATGTATTTGGTTTAACAACACTTCTAAACACTTTGGCCCTTCGAGATTTGATTCCTTATAATCATTTTAATGTAATAGTAATAGACACTAGCTCAGGGCTTTATGGGGTTAGTTCGATACATATTATCTATCTTAAACAACCAATTTCTATGTATCGACATTAATTTATTACAAATTTAATGTGTACATCATATAAATATAGATTCAATAATATTTTGGTACCCATGAATACTTGGGACCAATAAAGTTAGAATTAGATTTCTTAGGAACCAAAATTTATTTTAGAAATTTATTTGTGGGAAATATATATGATAAGGATTTATACATAAATACTTTGTTGTTCCCAAGAGATTGTGGAAAATTTAATGAATATTCACATGCATTATTTCTTTTAATTCCACACTTGAAAAAGTAACTACTAACAAAATTCCATGAGAAAATTTTAGAAAAATTATTTTATATATTTTTTGTAATTGAGAATCATAACCAAGAACACTTTTATATGTATTCATTTTTTTTCAATATACTTATTTTTTATAAATTTCACTTCCTCAAACAAATTTATAATGATTTATTTTTAAGAATTTAAATTTCCTTTTTCAAATTATCATTTTTATTCAGAACATAATTAGTTTTTTTCTTAATCCTCATCATTTATGGATATATATTAGTTGATTTTATGATACTAATTTTTAACAGTTCAAGATCTATAAATATATTGTCATTAAAACGTGAAGATGATTTTTCTTAACTTTTTATTCTCTTTTAGATTTATTTTATTATCATCTACATGTTTCTTATAATTAATCTTGAGTTCCATGTATATTTTTTTAAATTTTGAAAATATCATTATCTGACCTTTAAATCTCAACATATAATTCATCCATTTTAGGATCATTAGAATTATATTGAGAATATTTATAATTAGGTATATTTAACTAAATTTAAGAAGTCATCAAGAACATGTTTACTATTTCTTTTCTAGAACAATATTCTTCATTTTAATTTAAATCTTTGATAAAACAACATCTAACTATAAGTGATATTCTTTCCTTATTGTACATATTATTATTCTTTCATTTTATCTATGGGCTTTCAAGTTTTATATTCAATTTATTATTTTATTTAAAAAATTTTACTTCCATAACTTCATTAAGAATTACCTTAACTTTTTTTACTCTTGTGATCATCCCTTGGATAATCCATTTTGTTTCTTCTTATGAATCATTTCTTAATTTTTATAAAATAAATTAAAATCCTGAGAAATATAATCACTTTTATTTCCTGATTTATCAAAATCTAAAGATCAAGTAGTAACATAAATTTTTGATTTCAAGGAAAATCCTTTTCTATTACTAGGTTCTTATTTATCAATATATATTTTAATTCTAACTAATATTTTTTTAAAAAACCAATAACCCCATCAAGAGTAAATTATTTAAAATTCTTTCTCTCATCAATGGACACTTTCATAGCAACCCATTTCTGAGATTAAGAATTTAAAATTCCTTTTACTAATTTTTTCCCCAATATTTATCCTAATGCATTCATGAAATTTTAAATGCTTATAAATCTACGAAATAATTAATTTATTCTTCCATTTTCACCCATCATAAAATCATGATATCCCACTCTTAACATACCATGATGAGTTTTAACTAATTTATCATAACCATAATGACCAATTTTATAATTATACACATTTCATGTGAAAATTTTCATGTTTAAATGTTATAGAAAACATTTATATTAATAGAATAATAAAGCGTGTTCATGATTTTATAATTAAGAATAGATTTCTAATAGTCGACACTAGTGAGAGAATCTTGATCATCCCCTATATATTTTGTATGGTTTTACCATGGATGTTCAATGATAAATACTTGTCTATTTTAGATATTATTCTATATAAAAATGCCAATAAACACAATCATTACCATAAAAATGGCTATCTTTGTGGGGTACATGCACTATTAGAATGCATTCCTACCATCTAAAATATCTTTTTTCCTTAGAAATTTAATTCTAGGATATAAAAGTTAGATATAAAGAATAAATAAATAATAAAACTATAACCCCCCTTCAAGATCAAACATTGATACAAATTGTTAGGTTTGAAGGGAGATTATTGAATCTTCAATATGGGGAAAATTGACAACTTTAAATAATTTATAAATTATATCAATGTTAATATATGTACATAATTGAAATAAATGAAAATAGATATAGAAAAGTTTTATTATTTTTCAGATCAAATTGATCAAACATATACCCTTTACTTCTCTCAAATTTTGAAATAAGTTTCACCAAATAAAATGAAATATCTAAATTTTTATGGGGAGTCACAAACCTTTAAAATGTGGTTTTAATCCCCGAAGGAAAAACCCAACTAGCTTCTTTTTGAGGTGGAAAATGAAACCAACCCTTCTCTTATCTAGACCAAGGCACAACCAAATCCCTTTAGTTTTACTAGTTATAGTAGAACCCAGACCTACCTTTTATTAAAGTGATTATAAATCCGATATATAACCTTTTAAAGTGTAGTATAAACTATACAAGTTTAAGAATAGACCATAAAAATATATAGGAAGACACCAAAAAACTATTTGAACAATGATACCTATAAGTGTCGAGGAATTAATGTTATATCTACCGGTAAATGATCAAAATAATGTAGTCCAATATAAAATGTTTCTTTGATGATAAAAAATATGTGTAACACAATACAATTTGAATGTATCATCGACCACCACTATCATTATCACATTGCACTATTTCTATAAAACTCTATTTAAAAAGTTATTTAGGTAGGGAATTTAGAAAATGTAAATTGTTACAATTCTTAATTTCTTAATGTAGCATGTGCATGTGACTTTAATGAAATAATTTAGATTTTTTCAATGTATTTTTACTATAAAAACACTTCATTTTCATTATAAATTGAATACATATATAAAAATACACTCACAAAAGTTTAATATCCAAACTAGAAAATAATTTTTACAATAGAAATCATTAGGAAATTGAATAAAATAAAAAATATTCAATATTAAATAGTTTTGGATTACCAAAATTTGTGCAAGATGATATTTTAAATTTAAAATAATTAAAATTTAAAACTCTTGTTTTACCATGAATGTAGAATGAATATTTATTCAAGTTTTAAATCTCATGATTGTGATTTAAATCTACATAAATAATTCTTAAATAATTTTTATTATACTTGAAATAATTAGTATGTAGTTATAAAAAAAATATACTAATGAAAATAATAATTATAAACTTACAAAAAATCAATATTAAATTGTATAAGAAAAACATTTAATATTTCATGATTTGGAAAAATAAACTGTTTGTCTATACATTTTTTTATTTTCATAAGTATCATTTTATATTCTATAAAGTTTCATTTTTAACTATGATAAATTTTAATTACATGATTAGTGAGAATTTTGATTTTCATTTTTTTCACTCTTTATTAAAGTCATTGTTCTTATGTAATTGTTAATGTATGAGTAAGTTTTCCTCCATGAGTGTGATTTGTGTTCTTTATAAGTGTCATATGGTCTAGCATATATGTCATTTGACACCTAGAATTTTTTTAATTTTTTTTGTGAATTAAATTTTTAGGTGTGAATTATACTGAGTGTACATGTCATACTACACTTAGAAAAAATTTATTACTTATTAAATAAACACATAATATCCAGAGTAAATAGAATTAAAAAAAATAAACAAATAATTAAGTTAAGGATGATTTTAAGAATTAATAATCTTATACGGTGATAAATTATAACTATACTATTAATGAATTTTGTGTGTCTAAGTGTTAAAAAATCATCAAAAGATATATTTTTATCTATACTCAGTTCATAAAATACAGAATAAACATGAAGAACCAAACATTAAAAAATATCAATTTTGATATTTAATCTACAAGTAATGATATCTTAGAAACAAATTTCTTTAATCACGTTATAGAGAACAAATAAATAATTTGTAATTTATAAAAACCCAAATAAATTAAAAGTATTTTTGTAATTATGAAAATAAGATTAAGTAAAGTATCATAGAGCCACTTCAACATCTATTGTTACTGATATAAAGAAGACTAACTACGTATTAAAGGAAAGAAACCAAAACATCCATGAGGGCATGTCTGTCAAAGGAATAAGGTAAGAAGTATAAATATAACCAATGATTTAATTGTTTTTCTTGAGTGAGAAAGGTGAAGCCATCCAAAAATAATATATAGAAATACAAAACAGAATGAAGAAAAAGGTCGATGTACACTACGACTGGATATAGTGAGATCAGATAACTATTCAAGGAGTAGTTCAATAGAAACCTTGAATAAATATTTAGTGGTAGAATACAAATCCCACTGGGATCTGGAAATAATATTTCTAGGATGTGGATTATAATTGAGGGATCCTATAATAAAGAACCCAGGAGGATATTGTGATCACTTTAATCCCAAAAATTTTGGGAGATTGTGTGCTGGGTATTTTTGGAGATTGTCTGTTGGTTATTTTAGTAGACTTATAATTAATATCATTATTAGATATGTTTTGAATCATACTCAAGTGATTTATAGTGGATTAACTAGGTCTCAAAACAAAAACAGAACCTAGAAAGGGTAGAATTTCATGGTCTAACCTTATAAATCCTTTTGTCTTATTCCTTTTATATTTTCATATTCATGTAATAAGGAGATTCAATAAGTGTAGAAGATCAAATATTTAACTATCTATAGAGGTTGAATTACTAGGACATATTCATAAAAAGAAAAGGGAACACTAATTCACTCCCCCCTCTTAATGATCTCATAAGACCTGGGCACTAAAAGTGACATTATAGAAAATTATTCCTCATATGATCTAATCGAGGATGAATCATGGAGTATCTTAATATTATTAACAACTGAAGAGTGAATACTTTTTATGGAAATTGTTTTCATGTATAGAATAACCAGATTTTTCAATATATATTTTCATTAGGTCTTTAGGTTTGTGATAATGTAACTATGGGTTTTTCACCACTTGTAAGAGATTCAACCAAGGATTATGCTAATAATAGAAATTTTAAAGGGGATGGGAAATATAGAAATACCATCCTTTCATCCCAATATGAAATATTTTACATAAGATAATGGGACTTAAAACTGCCAAGGACATATAGGAAAATTGGAAGAATATATATAAAGTTAATGTAAAGATTAAGGAAGAAAAACAACATCTTTGAGATAAAAGTTTGAGTACATATGGATGAATGATTATGAGAGTTTTAATGAAAATTTTACAAGGGTAAATGAGATTTTAAGTTCCATTATGGTATTTAGAGATTATTTGGTAGATTCAATTTTTTTTTAAAATTAATGATGAGTTTCCACAATATATTTGATCTGAAGATATTCTCCTTAAAAGAAATTGGTGGCATTTTTACATAATGAGTTACATAATTCACTCCTCAAATATAATAAAAATAAAACCCTAATATTTAAAAATAAATTAAATGAATAAATAGAATTTAGATCCATGAATAATCTCAATCTTAAGGAGAAGATAAAAGAACAATTATCAAATTCTAATGATCTTTAAGAAAGTGGTAAAGAATGAATCGATGGGAATAAAAGGTCATGTATTTTATCTCTAATAATATTTGAAGAGGGAAAGAAAACTATAAATGTATATTTACTCTTAAATATTTCTTTTTTTGAGGTGCAATGAATTTTTCAATTAACTATCAAATGAATAAGAGATATAATGAATATGAAAGTGACTATGAACAAGAGGAATTTACTAAAAGAAGATATGAAAACATCCAAAAAGCTAACTATGGAAGGAAGACAGATTTATCAATAAACTATAAAATATATTTTATGAGGATGGAATAATTTAGTTAACCACAAACATGAAATTAGTTATACAATTAAAGTATATCTTAGTATCTAAAAACATTCATTGATAAGGCTGGAAGACATAGAGACTCGTGAAGTAATGGTGAGAAGGAAAAAGAAGACTATACTGAGTATATGTTGAGAGTTGAAATGGTGGACTAAATTAAGAATAATTCCGATATCATGAATAAAATAAAACCATTGGAAAAAATTTAATATAAGAGAATATATGAAGGATAGTGATCTCAAAGTGGTTATCAAGATTTATGAGGTGAGAATTGTGGAATAAGATAATATGATAGAAGATATTAATACAAAACTGGCTATTGAGGAAGAAGATATTCATGTGGAGTAATCTAGGTGGCTTAAAGATGGAAAAAACTTGAATAACATGAGATAATATTATGATAAATCTATCTATATTCAACAAGAATCATCCAAGAATAAGAAGAATATCAACCCCAATAAAAAGGTACAAAATGTTCTTAATATTTCAGGTGATACAGAATTTAGTTTGTTAAGATATACAGATTTTAAAACTCCAATAGGAGATGTTTAGGCTGAAGAAAATTTAAAAAACATGAATTTATTATAAGGATAAATAGAGATTAGTTGATAAAGGGAAAACCCCCATATAAAAAGAAAACTAATGGTTAGAAGACTCTTAGATAATAATTATATTTTTATAAGTAGACTCATCAATATAGTGAAAGAAATTGCTTCAAAGGACACTATGGGTGGAGCAAAGTATTTAGGCAAATAACATACAAATACATGTTCAACTTTTACCTACTCTAGAAATAATATGAATAATGCAGAAGTAATATAAGAAATAAAAGTAGTACTTTTATGAGAAAAATAAATAATCTCATAATTTATAAATATATAACTAAAAAGTTAGCAAGGAAGACATAAAAAATACTGAAGTTAGGGATAATAAAATATGAAGATTTATACTTGACTAATATAGTACCAATCAAAGTGAAAAGATGAGGGAAACAGACAAATGTGTTTATAAATAATGAAATATAAAAGTTTATGAGTAGATATGTGGGAGGATGAAAGGCACTAGTCATGTTGTAAATGATTTCATGATAATACTATTGAGATAAAAAAGAAAATATAAAGAAAAATAAGCTATAATATTATGAAGACTGTTCATTCATTACTCACAATAAGAATGAACATTCACACAAGTAAAGAGTTAAAAAAAATGGAATTCCATAGTTGAGAGGAAACTCTCAACCTTTCTGATTCTTCTATGAAAGAAAGGAGAAACCCCTGTCACCATTCCTCTTATATATAACAATATATAGGGAATTAAAGGAACCAAATATAAAGGGAGATAATTGAGGTAGTCAATGATATACAATATCATGTGGTATTTTCAATACCATGATGGAATAAAAATGATTGAATTCCTAAAGGGGAGAAAAAATGAAGAGAATTTTTCAAAATTTTAATCTTCATTGAGTCTTGAAATTAAGAAAACCCACAAAAATCTTAAGGATAAGATATTATAATCTCACATTCCATAATTTCTTAATTATGATAAATATTTTTATATGGGGTGTTCATTTATGTGTTTGGTAGGAGAAAGGGGGAGTAATATGTCATGTTTTTTAACTTTTATGATGTTTTTTGAGTTGATTGTAGGATATGTAATTTTTGTTAATATGTTGAAAACCCCTTATATTTAGATATTTGGAATTGGTATCACATTCTAGAATGATAATGTACAATTTTGATATCTTAGTTAATTATCTTTTTTTTTTATATTCGGGTTTCCCACATAGAATTAGAATAGATTTAATAAAGGATCTTGGATAAGTTGGGTGAAGTTCCATCCATATCTCACAAGTAAACAAGGATAAAATTCATTTTTAAAGAGGGAGAAGATTCTATTTTGGAGATCCATTTTCTCAAGCATAATATTCAGTAAATTAGTAATGCATATCCCCTATATCATCATTGAATTTATTATTAATAATATAGAGAATAAAAGGAGTTAATGAACATATATTGATATGGAAGATTAATGGTATTTCCCAAAAATAAAAATTGGGAGATATAAATGCTCATGAATAAGATTTAATTTGTTATCAATAAGTGTGGATGATGCTATAAGGATGAATAAAATAATATGGTTGTGGTTCATAGGATTAAGTTTAAGATGCAACACTGAAATTATAAATGTAAATAAAATTCATCTGCTTCTTGGAGAACTCAACTAGAGAGATTCAAGTAGTAACCCATTTCATGAGATGATTGGTTAAGATGGTCTTTATGCATATAAAATGTGTTGAATATTTTAGTGTTGAAAATATTAGTTTAGAGACAGGATGGAGTTGGATGGGTGAACCACTTGAAGAATACATAATTATCAATGTTCAATTCTACCTTAAATTGGATATTGAAGAGTTAAAGTGTTAGAGGAATCATCCTTGTGTAATATCTCATGACGACTTATAATTTGAGTTTTTTACAACACTTAGATGATGGTTTAAAATGATTGGATATAGATAGAGATGAGTTTAATATATTTTGGTTCATGTTTTATGAAGTTTATAAATACCATATAATTAGTATAGATTTGAGTAGAGATAAAAAGACTTTGATCAACCATACGAATTTGATTCCAAAAACATATGGATTCAACATATAACCTTATACTGAGCATATGAATTCATTGTATAGTTTTTCGCTATAAATATTCATCATAATACTTTTTATTTAGACCTTTGGATTTAATAATATGACTTTAGGACTCTGTAATGACTTCAAAATTTTATATATGACTTCACATGATTCGATATGACTTTAAATTCATATAAAGATGATTCCCCCACATGATGAATATATGAATTCAAAATATTGTATAACTATTAAATTCATATGATAAGGTAAAAAATAATAAGTTTATAAAAGTTTATATTCTAAAGAAAATGTGATTAAAATCAAACAATTCTTTGGGACTATATTTATAGATTCAAAACATCATGGTCAAACAAGTAATCATGTGTCAAGTGGAAAATAAGAAGGAACAATAGTGGAAGAAAGTTGATATGCTGAGATGGATGTTCTATGGAATAAATAGAGCTACCATGTCATAGTGAATGAAACCATTCATGAAAATAATTGTTTTTAAATATCATTAAATGTTGTAGATTTTATTAAGTGATTGAAAATGAAATGCAATGATGTTAAATATGTTTTAAACAGAGAAATCCATAGAGATAAAAAAGGCATGATCTATGTATTTAGGTGAGAAGATAGTATACAATTTAGTACCTTTTATAAATTCGTGAGAAGACCAAGGTTCTGACACAAATCAAAATAGAATATTATAAGAGATTGGTTGGATTTATAATATCCCTATAATCAGTGGGATTGAGATTGTGAAGAGGATATTTTAACTGGAAAATATCTCCAGTTCAAAAAATAAGATCACCTAATTCCGTGATTTATGGAGTTTCCATAAATTATGTACTGAGAAAAAAATATTCATAATATTACTATAAGAATATATAATATAAAGTAGCAGAGAAAATATGTTGAGTATTATGAGTTAATTTTGTGAGACTCTGATGCTGCTGATCTAGGAATGAAGATCAGCTATGTATTGAAGGAGAGAACCTGACACATCTAGAAGTTCCTATGTGTTTAAGGAAGTGAGTATAAAATGAGAAGATAACCAACACTAAAATTATTGTTCTAGAGCGATAAAAGATAATTAGTACTCAAAGAAGATATAGTTCATGCATAATTAATGAAAAAAAGGTTAACACACATTACACTAGAAGACAATGTGATTGAAGAACTATTTTAGGAAGTGTTCCAGATGAACCTTGAAGAATTATTGGGAGGTAGTATAAAGATCTCACCAGATGGTGGAAAGAAGATTTTTAGAATATATATTCAACTAGATGGAGGGTATTATAAACAACCCATCAGGAAGAGGAAACTTTGATCAATTGAATACCAAACTTTTTGAGATATTTTATTGTAGGTATTCTAGGATATTTGGCATTAATATTTTCATGATACATATTGTACATTGTACTTAAGTTATTAATAGTGGAGAATTATGGTCTCTGAAAATAATCTGAACTTCAAAATGAGAAGGATTTCATGGAAGAACCTTGTAAAAACTTGTGCCTCAGGCCTTTTAAATTCTATATATTTGAGTAAGTATGAGATACAACAGTAACATATGATCAAAGATTTAACTATCTATATAGTTTCAATTAAGAAGTCATATTCATAAATAGAAAAGGTATCGAATATTTATTCCCCCGCTCTCTCAATTATATCACAAAACATAGGAACTAGAGAAGTTTATTTGTTTCCTCAAATAATTTAGAAGAATAAAAACCCAAATTACACTAGAAACTTAAAGGTCTGATAGGATTCATAAAAATCGTGAGACCTGAATTTCTTATGGAAAATGATGATGATGTAATTTTGAAATATGATGAAAAAACTACCTATAGAGAGTACATTGCAAGTTATAATACCTAGAAAATATTAAATTTCATAAAATCCAAGATTGAATCTATGTACACTAACCAATTTTGGAACTTGGTGGATGCATATGAATGGGTGAGACCCATAAGATGCAAGTGGATTTTCCTTAATAGAACTAACATTAATGGTATAATATGTACCCATAAAGCATGATTGTTTGTGAAGGGTTATAAATAATTAATTTTATTGATAATGAAATATATATTTTCACCAGTTATGATTATAAAGTTCATTTAGATAATGTTAGAAATAGTAGCTCATTATGATTATGAGATATATTAAATGGATGTCAAAAACTGTTTCCTTTATATGAATTTATTTATGTAAGTGTGTATGATACAACCAAATGGTTTTTACAAACCAACTGATCATGAAAAGGTTTATAAGATGCAATGGTCTATTTATAGATCAAAGAAAGCATATGAAAGTTGGAATATATGGTTTGATGGTGCAATCAAAGAGTTTGATTTCACCATGAATGTGAATGATTCGTTTATATACAAGTGGGTAAGTGGGAGTGTTCTAGTATCTATGATATTGTACGTGGATGATATATTCCTTGTCAAAAATAATATCATAAATCAGTAGTCTAAAAATATGTGGCTGGGAAAATTCTTCTTAATGAAATACAAGGGTAAAGTTTCTTATATACGGTGTATGAAGATATATATATATATATATATATATATCAAAGAGGTTTCTGGGATTGAGTTAGACCACATATATTGGTAAAGTGAAAAATTAGTTTGGCATGGATAACTTCAAGATGGGGTCTTTACTAGTATTTCATGGAATGAATCTTAGGAAGATTAAAGATCCTTTTAAAGAGTTATAGAGGATTAATAATACTTTTTATGTATCTTCTATAGGATCTATCATGTATTCAATATTATATACTTGACCTAATGTTTCTTATTCCTCGATCATAACATATAGATATCAATCTAATCTTAGTGAGAGTCACTAGATTTATTTCATGAATAACAGGAAGTACTTGAAAAGAAGTGAGGATGTGTAATTGGATTTTTATAGTAAGAATGAACTCATTGTAAAGGGATACAATAATGTTAGTTTCCAAACTATAAATATGATATGATATCATAATATGGTTTTGTGTTTTTCATTAATAGTAGAACTATCAATCAGAATAGTTCTAAACATGACATTATATATGAATCAATAATAGAGTCAGAGTATATTACTATATCATATACTATGAAGGAGGATATTTGGAACATGAAGTTCATTAATAATATTATGGTGTTATAATTAATGGAGTAATTAAGATTCATGGTGACAAAAAAGGATCTATTTATCAGGATAAGGAACCCCAATGCAAACAAAGGAACAAATACACCCTCCAAAAATACCATCTCATCGAAGAGATCATTGAGAGGGGTGATATAAAGATCTATTGGGTGGAAAAAAGTATAATTTATAATAACTATTAAAAAATCCCTTAATGAAATAATATATTGTGTATTATGTTTAATATATTATTATTAGAAACATGAGTGATTGGATACAATGGTTATAAAATTTATCCTGATTTTATAATATTAGAAATCTCCATTTATCATTCATTTATATGTGTTTTATATGTTACATGAATAATGGAATGATAATATCCCCTAAAATTATGTTTTTCTATTTTCCCAAATTGATTATAATCATAGGGTATTAAGAGTTATGATGATATGTTAATATTATCATGATTATAATATTTGTTGATATATAGATTAGACTCATGAGATAATATATATATACATATTACCTAGACTGACCCACTAAAGTATATCACATGTCATGTCATATGGTCATTGTTATACATAGGGGTGTTTGATTATTATCAATCCCCGTTACCTAAGGTTGGAAAGATACTTTTCATGTGGACCTTCATACTTTGATACCTTTCTCATGCTAACCTTGAGGATGAGATTATCAGGGGGGTAGTTAGGTATTTTGTTGGTTATTTCATTATTTGAGGCTAACAAAGATGGCATTTTTCTTCTTGTATTAAAAGTATGACATATAAGACCTTGATTTAATTAGACCAAGTTAATTCATGACCATGTTTAGTTGAGTGAAAATTTATTTTCTTAACTACTTAAATGAATGACATGTGATGTAATCCTTCATTATGGACAATCTATTTTGGAGAATGATGAATATATGAGCTGAACTATGTTAGATTGACATGATATATTTATATTAGCAAATTTATTTTATTGAAAAAAGGATTATACAAGTATATATATGATTTTATTATACATATAATGGTGGACATGTTCATAAATAGATATGAGTATATTTTATAGGGATCACACCAAAATCTTTTGTAGCTTGAGTAGAATTGATGTATTTATATAGATTGAGCATTTATTTCATATATTAATTATAGAATTCATATTTTTTTAATGATATAAAGGGTTATGTGTCCACATAGTTAGTCCTTAGAATAAGGATTTAGTTTTAGACAATGTTATTAATCCAAAATAGAGTTTGATGAGCCACATCAAAAAGATTTTGGGTGGATTCACCAAGTATTGTGAAGTTTATCATCAAGTACTTATGATATTTTAGTGTAAGTGGGATATTTATGGATATGCACTAAAATTGGATGAATTATATTATATGATTTTTCTATATTATAACCCATAATAAAAATATGTTTCATATCATCAAAAATAAAATGGAAATATCATTAAATTAATGAGATTTTATATGTTTTATGGTTAACATATTATATGAAATTTGATATATGTTATCGGGTGCATGGGTCAGTGCTATATTTTCCAAATGGTTTATAATTGGTTATTAATTATAGATATGATTCATTTATGGAATGAACAATATATTATGATTATTTAAACATTAAAATATCATAATAATGAAAATGAATAAATCATGGATAACATAAGTCAGCTTCCAAAAGTTGTAAGCTGAAGCTCAATTTTCCTTTATTAAATATAGGGATCCTATATAATGGATAGGATTCTATTGTTAGTTATGGGTGTTGATTCTATCAAGATAGGATGAATATCTTTTCCTACCCATTATCTATATCTATTAGAGGAGATGGTGTTATCACACCTTTGAATACAGAGGGGTCCTCTGATAACATATGAGGATTATAGTGGATGGTGTACTTATTTTAGAGGCAATATCTCAGGTGTTATTTCTCAATGATCTTCCTTAATTACACTACATCTATATGGAGAAAAATATATTTAAGGTATGCCTTTTGTTTTAAATTTTTCATTTACATATTGATTTGAAATTGATAGATCCATTAGTCTGTTAGGTTTCTTTCAGTATTATGAGAATGTGATGTTATAACAAAACCCATTAGTTACATTATTTGTCGACATGATGTTACCATCAATGGATTCCTATAGAAAATATAGTTTATATCATTATCATGGAACTGCATGATCCTATAAAAAACCTTCCACAATTCCCACATAGATCATAATCAAGAACCGCACAACATTTAGATTATTTATGAAGAGATAAACACTATCACCAGGAATAAGCAACAACTATAAAAATCACCATCCATTAATTTGAACTCATAAGGAAAATAATCCACATTAATATTGATCTTGATCATGGTCCCTTAGGTCATCTTCAATGCTTCCTCCCTATCAGGGCTAATCATAATCCTAGAGGCCACCTTTGATGTGACTCCCCCACTTAAATGTTGTCTAAAACCCTGAATTCATATATATGACACCTCATTATTTTAGTTTCTTCACTAAAAAATCACTAATAAATATACTATGTTCTTAGTCACTCCATCTCATAAATGGAAAAATCTAATTACCGCAAGGATTGAACCCACTTTGCTCATATCCTGTAATTAAATACTTCATCATTAATTAAATAACACTTGGTATATCTATTCAAACCCAAACTCTGATATTAATCAAAACATCACAAATATTATCCCACAACCTATAAAATTTTTCCAATATGGTTGAAGTTTAATAACATCACCGAACTCTTAGTCAAGAATAAGGCGTGTCACACCGTTTTATGGGTCATCAAATAACTTGATTACAACTCACATGTGATTTCCTATAAATTTCTCATAAAAATGAATAATCCATCTCTAATCACTAGGGGTACCAAAGATTTATATACTCTATCATAATACCAAAATGCACCACTCAAAGTATCAACTAGTATACTTTCAATAAGGGAATCATTTCATATCCTAACCCAACCTAAGACTCCTAAAAAGGAAGTCACCTCAAGCTATCAGGTACATATTTCTATAAATTAAAATGAACAAACAAAAATACATAATCCATGTACGGTAACATAAAATACATAAGTTACTCAATCATAAAATTATTTTAAAATTGTTCATAACAACATGAGTTTAACTAGACCAAAACCCATATTTTTTTATATTTACCAATATTTAAAATACAATCCAAATACATATTTTTATAAGATACTAAAAAAGTATCTCATGAAATCATTAAATCACCCAAGGTTATTTTATAAAATTGATATGTTTCAATTTAAACCATGTTCCATTAAAAATATAATTTCTAATTCATTCATTTAAAAACCATTTTCCTTTCATTTTAAATCCCATTTTAAAATATTCACCTAATTTAAAGATTCTTTTTTAAGAAATAAACATTTAAGTTCATGAATTTGGAATAAAAAATTGACTCATATGACCTATGTAAACTACAAATTTAATCGATGGATCTCATTCAAATAGAGTGCCACAAAAAAACCATTTATCCTTGCTATGTGATTTTTAAGTGACTATTAAGCTGACTTGAAGCTCATCTAATTCTATACAATCACATAATTTCCAAGAATCAAATTGATAATAATAATTACTATATATGAATATAATATAACTAATATAAAATTAAACACATCCTATAATAAACAATATACTCATATGAGTTAAGGACACTTACTTATAATGGAATTCATTATTTATTAAAGCTTGTACTCAACGTCCACAATGTCAAAAAGAACCTTCTACATAAAAAGAACAAAATTTATTTCATTAATTTAATGCACATAATATCTTAATATATTTATAAATAAATAAAAACTCACAAATTAGAGTAATAATTCTAATATCATAAGAAACAATATACAGATAGCTCATATCAATCTCTTTGTCCTGTTATAATAAAAACCCCTAACTCTCATGACTTGAAGGCTCATCAATTTATCCCAATTTTAATGATATTCAAAGGATTAACTCACTGAGACACTAAAATAAACTAAAATAGTATGTAATGACATGAAATAATCCTCTCATGAACCCTTTAACCATTAAGAACAAAATCATTATCATTATATCATGATTTCACCATTCTCAAGGGAAATCAAAATTCTAAAATCCAAAAAATGGATTACCAAAATTATAGGAGGAATAAGAAGAAGGGGAAATGATGTAAAGTTAGAGAGATTACCTTGAATCAACAAAAATAAATCATCTTAAACATTATAGTTCAATGGTGGAAGAAGAGTGAACTTCTAAATAAAATCCCCTAAAAAATAAACCCCAAATTAATAAGTGGGATAGTTTTATCCACTAGAGACTCTATGGACCTCATTGGACTTATGATGGAATTTTATTAGTGTTATTTTGGATAATATTACATCCCAATAAATGAACCCATTTAAAAAATACACAAAATTAAAAGTATGAGTATTTTATACCCATATTTATATATCTAAATACCCACTTAATAATTTGAAAAACATTAACTAAATCCCCCGTCGATCCAAATTAAAAAAATAAATCCCTCAAATATTTTTATCCATTGAATTACAATATTAATAATTTAAATCATACCCAAACCCCCTAGGTGTTATAAACATTGAATTGAAATTCCACTATATGTGAATAAATATCTAGTTTTAGGTCATGATTTATATGGGTTAGAAAATATTCAGCATCATCATAACCAACCTATTTTTGTTCTGATTTTTTAAATGAAATAATCTCTAGTAAATAGATCATTGAAGTTATTAAAATATATGATTGATAACATTCCAATGTATCTAAGTATGATAAATTTTTTAATTATTCAATAAATTAATATAAAATGACACACACAGTCTTATATTATTTATTAAGTACATTAATTTCCCCATAACAATGAGATGTGGTGCTTTAAGACTAATAAGTTCTTCATTATCTCATATGGTTAAAAATTATTCTTATCTAGATAAAGAGATAATATAACCATTTATTAAATTAATGGATATATCTTATTCATATACAATTTTTTAATGTTTTTAAAATATAAATTTACTGATGAATAAAATTTTTATCTTCCTGGTGTTCAATTTATAATACACGGAATAAATATATATATTTAAAAAGCATTTTATTTTAATTTATATTTATTTTAGTATTATATTATCCAATAAATCTCATTGAGAGGCATAATAATATTCAAATCATCAAAGTATATTACAATGAAAAAAATTTCATATCCACACTTTTTTACGAAAGAACACAGTCAAATTAGATCATTTTTATAACCCTCTTTTATGAAATACTCAATCAAATGGTTATGTAGAACACTATTTGGATACTTTGAACTATATAATGATTTGATTGATTTAAATGAATAAATATTACAATATCTTGAACCTAATGTAATCAAATTTATTTTTTTTAGAAATTTTCATATGGACATCATTATTAATGTTATCATATTGGTATGTAGTCATTAAATCCATCTGAAAATATTTAAATTGTTTAATTATAATCAATTTCATGATATTACAAAAATAAATTACATCCATTATAGGAGATTTTTTTTCATAATAATCAATTTCATTTTTTTAAAAAAACATTGATTCACTAATCATATTTTATACCTTTATAACATCATTGTTTTGAATTATATTTCACAAAAATACTAATTTATATCTAATAGGTTTAATCCCAATTGGGGTTTTCATAGTTTATTAAAAATATCACATTTATTATGTGTTTCTTATTCAAATTGTATTGAAACTTTTTATTTGTAATAATATTTTTTATTTTCCTTTCATCTACTAATTAAGGATCTTGATCCTCTCAAGGATATTAAGTGTTTAATTATATAAATATATGTCATCAACAATGGTCTATGCTAGAGGTTTTCATAGGTTAATCCTATTGGGTTCATGTTATATTTTTACCTTATTAATAGAAATATTTCATGGCCTAACTTTATCCATTCATTAATATATTATTTGAAAAAATTATTGAATATTGTCTTATATAGAATTCGTTAGCAAGAGAACATAACCATTTTTTAATTGATCCTTAAAATAAAATTATATTAAATGTAAAAAATATAGCAATCATGATTTAAAAATAATAAATATAAAAAAATATGATTTAATATGAAAATATCATTATAATATATAACTATTAAGAACATATATTTATGAGTTGGGTAGCTAATAATTGTGTGTTACCAAATTGAATATCAATCAAACTTTAAAAAATGGTTCATTTCTTATTTGAGTTAAAATATTTACGATTAATAATATCCTTTTTATTCTCTAAATATGGTTTCATAAAGGTCCGATAACAATTTTATATATCGAAACTCTACTAGGTTATAACATCTTTAGACTTTATTAAAATGTATTGGAATTTTCTTCAGTTAATCCTCATTTACTTTATGTACACTATTTTCTCAATGAATGAAATGATTAATATAATTTTTATTTTCCTCTAGATCATTTACTTTCTCAAATAATATGGGTTGACTATTTTTTACATGGTGTAGATTTTTATACATTAAATCAAGTGGTATTTTATGATTTATCTATGTATTGAAATCGTTATTGATAGCACTATTATATTTTACTTCTGAGATATATATTCTTTTCACTATATTTGAAGAGTTCATATAGTATTTTATCACCGATTTTGAATCTATGAATGAATTAGATAATATAATTGATAAATTATTGAATTTTATATTACTTTAAACATACAATATAATTTTATTTAAGAATAAATATGAAATAATGTTGTCAGTTTCTATGATATTTTATTTGAAATCGATTTATTTACCGTTTTAATATAGTAAATACATTTTAATCCAAATTCAAATCATCAAAACTTGCTATAATTTCATCCCCTTCAATAATTTCAAGATTCATTATAATTGAGGGAGATTCAAATCCAATAACAATCTCTATAATTTTTTGGTTTCTCATTTATATTAATTATAATAGTGATATTGGAACATATACAAGAAAATAAATTATTATTAACTATAAAATTTGTAGTTCCTGATAAAAAGATAATTTAAAATGTGAATATTAATGATAAATAAATAGTTTTATTTTAACCAATATAATTGTATAAAAAATTTCATGTACATGTAGAACTAGGAAAATTCATTCTCATGAGAAATAATTTAGCAATGAGTTTTAAACACTTTAAAAATGATTTATTTAAATAATTTTTAATGAAACATGAAAAATGATATATTCAATGTGATGGATATTTATAAAAAATATGATATAAAATAATATTAATTGAGTAATTTTTGAAATTTTCTTCAATATAGTTATTTGGGAAAAAATCATAAAATTTTCTTTTTGTGAATTAATAAGAAGAATGTGTGGGAATATCTAGAAAATACACCAGTCAAAATCATATAATTCCAAAATTGTCTATATGGTGAATGTATTGGAATAAATATATCACTATGAATTATTTACATGAACATAGAATATTAATCCCAATTTTTGATGGTGGTTGTCTTATAATTAGTTTTCTCTAGGAAAAAATAGTACATGGGAAATTATTTAGTGAAATAACCTTTTTATCAATCAATGGATGCTCATGAATATATTTAATTATCCTTCCCATCATAATTCATCTTGAATAGCCCAATTGATCTTGTTATATTGAATGTATCGGGGTTGATAAACATATAGTCTTATATATTTGATTTGATTATACATATATCTACTTAAAAAAATCCTTGAGAAAACCATTAAAGTTTCTATTAAATGAATTTATCCCATTATAAATGTTTTTATATATAATTATTCCTCACCTCATTCATAATAGTACCAATATGATACCCATTTTGTCGAATATCATTTAATATTAACAAATTTTATCAAGAATTAAAAAAAATCTTTATTTATTATGATTTTTTCCACTATATATGTATATATTCTCAATTATGAGGCCTTCTATTAATTTCACACTATAAATTAAATTACTTATAGTAACACTCCCTATTTGAAGGTTAATAAAGTATTTATCATATTTAACTATTACATAAATCATTGTTCTTCCAATGATAAAATATATCCAATATGAGAATTAATCCTAATTAAATATTTCATAATATTAATTTTTAATAAAAATAAATGAGAGACATATAAGTAGTAAAATAAATAATGATAATAAAATACAATACACACAACATTTACTAAAACATTACAAAACCATGAAAAACTCCTCAATAAACACATATATTTTAATATCATTCTCAACACCATCAAGGTTTACAAAATAATGATACATTACAATTATAATTTATCATTTTAGCTATTTAACTATTTCCCTAGTTTTATGAAGTATTGAAATAGTTAGACATAGGAAAAATTTTACCAAATAATGTCTACAAATAAATGTCTATTCGTGGCCCTCTAATATAATTACAATATCATAGGCTATTTTCATTATTAGAATAAACCATGACCATATAATATCAAATGACATAGTTTAAAAACCACAATAATAGGGTTTCAAGGTATCATGGTGGGTAATGATGACTATTTCCATGGTTTTTAAGAACATTGACCATCAATCTCCTATTTTTGTGCTTAAAAAACTATGTCCATAGGCTCTCTATATATAAAAATTTAAATTTGAATAATTCTATTTTTATATTGAATTATGGAATTAGTTTAGGTATATCCACATTTAAATAACAATGTCTATAGTATTTATTGAACATGATTTATTTTGATATTGTCCAAATTTAATTACACCTTGTTCCAAAATCCTGCATTTCCAAATTATATATAATCAAACCTACCTTATAGCCTCATTTGATTAACACACTAGCCCTAATTTGATCCTACTATTTAACATTTTTCAAGCCAAATCCATCAATACATTGTAAGAAATAAATTTTGGTTCAAATTGTTTTAATGATTTTGATCATTAAATTTTCAATAAGTGTTATATTTTCCTCCATCATCATTTGATGTCATGCTGCAAGGGTTTCCTCCTTTATAGGTTAAAAAATCTAACATGTTTAATCATTTTTTAGAAATTAAATGTTATTATTTTCTTATAAACCTTTCTATCTATTTTTTAATTTAAAAATAATAATACTATTGATGATATAATATTAATATAACTATTAATTCTTAGAATTTTGGTACATATTATCATTATTTTGATGTTAATATGCTAAATATATTATTTGATATCTCTTCAACCATGATTTACAAAATCATTTCCAATGTAAACAATATATTCTCATAGTAGAAATATACATTGTAGATATTTATATTATGATTTGTGTTTCATAGTTTATTAGATTTGATTGTTTTTATATAATCTATTTTTTTAAATTAACACTTTATATATTATCACTTTAGTTATAAAAATTAGAAAACATATGAAGAAATATTAAAAAGTATTATTCTTGTTACCATCGATGTGATAACATTCATTCTGAGTAAATAATGTTTAATAAAAGTTAATTAATTATTTCATGAAAAATATTTAATATATAAAATATAAATTTTCAAATATATAAATCTATTATTGTAATATTATTATTGTTTTAGTTTTGAGTTTTTTAAAATTATAATTAAGATTATTATAATTATTATGGTCACTATATTAAGATAATGGCACAAAATATATAAACTAATGTATTATCTATTACATTTAAAAAATAACATGATTGTATGTTTATAAGTGATTCAATATTTATAAGTTTAGATATATATTTTATGTAATGTTTTAGTAGTTTAAAATAAAGAAATAATGAAACTGAATTACTACACTTATAGTTATTTTTTAAAATTTTAATGTTTCTATTTTTTAAAAACAAAAATGGATTGTGTGTTATAATATTTTTTGTAGTATTATACATTTGATTTTAGAAATTAGAGAATGATATGTCTATTTTACCTCTCTCTCACATGATTTTCTAGTGATCACAAACACTCATCTTTGTTACTAATAATTTCATTGAGGTGTTTTTTAGTTTTGAAAATTGAATATTAAGTCATGTATTTAATGGACCAAGTGATTAAATTCAAAGGCCTAGGAGAATATTTCATGAAGTAATTTTAAGTATCAATTAAATTCTTAATATATGTGAATATTTCATGGATGTAGGATTACATAACTCAATGGAGTAATTAAAGGAATCTAGCGGGCCATAATGAAGCTTTCATGGCTGCATGTATCACTAACTACCTAGTATAAGGGAACCAGCTAGACAAAAACCATTCTATAACCCCTAGGACTTCCAAAAGGCCACTGTCTAGCTTATACCTAGTAGTGGATCATCAGAAGAGTTTTTTCTAAAATTTTTGAGCTCTATGTGTCTCAATATCTAGTTGGTGGGATTTTCTGGATAGTCAGTGGATCCGATCCTATAAGTAAAGTTTATTTATTTTAATGGACCCCATATATCTCAAATTACTATTGATAATTCATAATGGCCAGAAAAAATTCCATAATGTTCTTAGTGCCTTTATAGGTTATAAATACAGGACCATGGTGGCTTGGATCTACAATTCTCATAATAGTGGATTGTTAATTGAATAGGAATGTGACAATGTGAATCAAAGTGATCTTCTCTAGTCCCTCTTTGAAAGAGATTATTTTATTTCACAATATCAAAGGATCTCATATCTATTAACTCTCTATATATCCTATAAATATTACTATCCTTATATAGAGATAATAGAGGAGTGTTTTAAGTCATTTTCACCAAGAAAGTATGTCTGATTCTCATACACTTATATAATAGGTTCTCACCTCATCAAAAGTTCGGGATGTGTTCCTTGGCTATCGATAAAGTTCAAGATAGTGCTCAAAACCCTAAATTTATGGGAGATGAGTTTCTTATCCAAACCTTTGAAGGGTAAGGTAGGAATGTTTTTCTTTATCTCTAATAAAATCAAGGGAGTAAGAATGAAAATATCTCAACCTAAGGGGAGGAGAAGTAGGGGCTCACATTGAGCTATTTCCAAACTTCTTTATAAAATATATATATTCTCTCTCTCCTTTATTTAATTTTTTGGTAATATATACTCATATCATATAACATATTTCATAATTTTGATATTTTTATCTTTATTCTCTTCTCACTTAATTCATTATGAAAATATCTTTTATAAATAATATCCAAATTATCATGATCTTTTCAATTCACTTCAACTGATATTTGTCCACTATTATTATTCATAATATATAAATTACTTATTGAGAACATCCATAAATGGGTTTTAATTATTTATTAATATATACTTAATATTATATTTCTTTTATGCTTACTCTTTATTTATTTTTTATTGTTTTATTTTTTAATTTCCATTTTACTCATTGTTTTAATTTTTAAAAGAGAAATTCACACCCTCTTGGCATCATAACATAAACAAAATTTGGTATCAAAGGAGATCATTGTGTTTTTCTAATAATATCGGTTGAACCAAATTTTTATAGATTTTAATTATTGTGAATGAGATTGTAAATGAATAAGCAGTATTTAATTATTTCTATATTTTCAAGAAGCCTGGTGAGTTAAGATAAAGTGGTGATACTTATAGAATTTTTACGTATTCATTGGATGTTATTTGGTAAGGAAATTATCCATGGTAAATGTAATGATTGTTGAACCATTATTATTGAAAAATACATGTTCTAATTTTTTAGGAGTTTTCACAATCTTTAAAACAAGTTAAATAAGACAGTGAAATATATTTTATTTCATAAATATTTAAATAAGTTCATCCAAAATATTATTTATTTTTAAAGATGAATATTGAAGGGAATTAGGTATATCCCATGGAAAAAGGAAAATCCTTTTATTATTTTAAATGAATAACATTTTTTAAGAATCCTTAATTTATCTTGGAAATTATATACATGATATTTAATAACTATCTGTGTGGGTCCTTATTAAAAAATTGGGTCTATCCAGCCTCCCAAGGAGGGAATCTACACCATAAATGGGATCAAGGATTAACCACATGGTATCCATATCATACATGGAAAACTATGGAGGTAGTGAGGGTGCAAAGAACCCACATGGGAGAGTATGAGCTATACATGAGAACAATAGGGCATATAGTGCCCGCATGGTTTAGAAAGGGAATACAGATGGTTCCTGTGGATTATGTAGGTGAGGAATGACCCATGGGGTAGTGGTATGAAAGTGTGTCCTGATATAATCATTGGTTCTAGATCTAGATGTTAATGGAATGACAACTATTATTAAGAAGCATTCCAAAAAGAACAAAATAGATATGTGATCAAGCCGAACATGGATACTCTTTACCTATTAAAAAGTTTTTCATATAAGCTAGGATGCCCAATCAAATGAATCTATGTTTTTTAATCAATCTTGCATTTCATTTTCTACCATGTTCCATTGAAGTGATATAGTACATCATAATTTATTCATACCAGTGTTCGTCAAAAAATGATCCCCATAATCTCCATTGATCAAGAAAAAGGGAAGATGACATGCTTGATCAATCGAAGTTTTGCATGCAATACTATTCTTCCATTCATTCCATTATTTGAAGAATATAATAAAACCGAGGAATAATAATGAAGATATTGTGTGGAATTAATATCCAAATGCATGAAAGCTAATTCATGTGATTTTTGACACATACAAGTGAGTTTATTTATCACAAAATAAGACGAGCTTATGATAGAAGGGATGCCACCATTTTATTCAACATGTAAACCATGTGAAGTTCAAAATATAAAAATCTTTAATTATATTAAATCATATGTGAATCTCCTCTACAATCAAGCATGAATTAAAACTCAGTACTTATATCTATGAATATACCGATTAAAGGTGGATAACCTCTTATATAAATTACAATGTTCTGAGATTATTTGTGTCTTAATGAAATATTAGTGAGCCATCATTTTTCATTTAGAAAAAATATATAAATAAAAGTTCTAAACTCTCATTATCCTAAAGAGGGTTTTTCATGGATATAAATTTATGAAATGAAGAGGTTATGTACAAATCTTGTAGGAATAAAGGACCATGTTTCTACTATTGTGTATGTGAAGAAGAATACAGTTTATATGAACCTTCCTGGTCATGTGATGAAAAAGATAATACTTTCTCAGTGTATTTAAAATATTATAAAAAATATTATATTAATGTTCCATGAATAATCACATGATTGTTGAAGAAAATAAGTTGTTCCATTCTTGGTTTGTGTAAATAAGAAGTATCTAAAAACAAAACCTTATATGAAGAAGGAGATACATGTGCACAATGACATATAATAATCTGAAATCAAGGGTAATTATAATAAGTCTAAATATTTTGTGGTCACAAAGAAGAAAATATCCTTGTGAACTATTTAACATAAAGAAACATGTAAATATTAGAGCATACATAAAATAGGATACATTGATAATTCAAACCTTTGTTTGTTTTATGAATAATAAATAAAGTGGGTTGTGATATTCCATGCATGATACAATTTGTACATTCATGATAAAAATTTAGAATGTAACATAGTAATTTAATATGTCATTTTTTTGTTGAATATCAATTGAAGAAGTTGTATCCTACAATATTGTTTCATAATTGTGTCAAACTATTTTTTTCTGCATCTGAAATACTGTTAGTAGTTTTTTTGAGATAAAGTGATATCTTTTAGAAAATCAAGGAACAAGACAACATTCATTGTACTTAATTCCTTTAATTTGATCATTATGATAATTTGTTTACCTATAGTAAAAGTAATATATTCTAATTATTCAGAATAGTATTGAGTTGACTTTCAAACAATTTTATTGATTCTATTCAGTGGATGTTAAATTCTATTCATGAGACTAGTCATTTAAGAACACTATAAATATTATTGAGATAATAAAATCTGAAAATATATATTAATTAAAGGTAATAGAGGATACCATTTAATCAAAAAGTGATTTTATTGAGTATACAATAAGTGGAACAATTTCAACATGCACACTACATCTATAGGCAGATGTAATTGAAGACCAATTCATAGATGGTTGTTGAAGATTAATTGAATAACTAGTGGTTCTAGTATATTTAATTATATTTATCCTTTACATGGAATGGATATTACCTATCTAAAATTGTGTGTAAATTTCAATGATATATTGATCACTAAAATTAATAGTGATAAAAAAATATTTGAAACAAGCACACGCTAATGAGGAGAAGGGGTAGGATTAGACAGAACCTTGTAAAAAACCTTGAATTATCTTTAGTTATTCATTTTTTTTCATATAAAATATGTGGGACCTCATAGAAAAAGAGATCAAGGCTCTAACCAACCCTAGAGATTGAGTTAAAATAGAATTCATAACAAGTAACAACTAATCCATCCCCCATCTTAGTGGGATCAAATGGGGATCTATAAGTCGTACTAGAATGAAAGGTTTACTATATTATATTCCCTACATTTTAGGTTTTTATTTTTTATGATTTGAATATATATTTTGATCTTATAATGAATTTATGTTGTAGATAAGTTCATTCTATTTTAAATCAGAACACATTTTCTTTCAATACTTATTTGAATAGGAAAAATAAAGAGAAAAAGAAGAAGAATAATAATATATACCCCTTATTAAGAGAGGTAAAAGAAGTTTTAGTCCCATTATGTAATGATGAATTCAAATTTGAAATTGTTGGAGATGTAAATGTTTTCTTCAAGAACCAAGGAAATAGAAAATATTATTACCTTTTTAGGATTAATAGATTCAAGTGGTCATGAAGTATGTGTTAATTTCTATTCAAACTATCCAAAAGAAGATAAAACCTTGGGTATAAATCCAAAGAAGGTTACAAAACATATTACTGCTAATAATTATTAGATGAATTCGTCCTTGGATAAAATAATGAATATAGATCGGATTCAAAATTGGTCCATGATAATTATCAAGAAGAGAGTAACATCTTAGGGGAAATATTTTAAGAACATAAATTATGATAATATTTAGTGAAAATCCAAAAATACATCCAATATCCCCAAATATATATTAGTTATTTGGACATGAAATTTGGAGAGTAAGAAAGTTGGAATAACAATAAGCAAAGGCTTGTGAAAAAAGAGAAAATAATATTCCTCTTAAAGAAGAAAAATTTTATGAGAGGCTTTCAACAAATGAAAACTAATAGGTTAGATATATTCTATGTGGTAGGTACAACATTTTTTGGACACAATTCTAAAGGTTGTGAAACAATAATTATACTAAAAAGAGAATTAATTTAAAAGAATGAATGTTTCACTAGGGGATATAAGTGAATTTAGATCCGATTTGATAAGAAATTACACAAACAAAGAAATTATTGGAATGATGAGATCCATATAGCCTCATGGAAAATTATAAATAAAAATAAAATATATAGTCTTGAGTAATGGATAAAGTGGAGCAACTGGGGTGAGAAAACAATATCATCCTTGATGTTCACATTTGTGAGAAAGAATACCCACTTTATTACCTAAATCATTGTATATTTCATTTGTTATTATAATATAGGTAATTTAAGGTGAAGAAAGTTCTAAAGGGGGAACCTAAGATGATATGTAGAAGATACTATCCACACTAAAAAACAAAAAGGATGATGATCCCATCCTGTATTGATATTACAAGTTGGTATTCTAAAGAGAATAAATTAAATAAGATCACCCTTGATAATGATGTGAAAGTAGTCAACACTTGATATCCACAAGTTGAAGATAAATTTGGGTTTATTCTATATATTATAACAAATAGAAATTTATTATTAATGATATTCACCATTATTTAGATGTTTTGGAGTGTTTCCCCTGTGGTTGAGACAAATAAATGTTTGAAGCTTCTATAGTTATTTATCTCATACACATCTAAAAATTCATGAATTTTTTTACTTAAAAAAGTCATTAATTAGTTTCATATTATTTATCTATCATACTTTATAAAAAAATTGAATACTAAATCAACGGGGGATATTTTTGTTCAATGATATGAAGAAAAATAAAGGATGGAAGTTCCATGGATGTTATAAAATCCTGATATTTATACTAGAATGTTATAAATATATTTATTGAAGCAGGTGTAGGAGTTTTTGGTGGATATTTTTTTTATTTTGAATGGTATATATCATTTTTATCAGCCTAAAATATATTTTTGTAGTTCTTCACTAGGATTTAGATTTATTATTTCATTTGGAATCATTCAATTTCATAAAGGATGACTTCATTATCCAGATTGAAGCCTCTTGTTTTCTACACTAATCATAGATAAGTAGACTTTGAGAGTAATGGTCAATAAAAACTTTCTATGTTTTATTTGATATTACTTTTCCCTATTAATTTATATTCCATATTGGGGGGGATAAAGTTTAATAAATGTTGGATAATAAAGGGGGAGAAAAGATATGAGAACATATTGGCATATTATTATAAGATGGTATTATAGTTGGTATTAACAATAAATAAAAATTGGGGGATTGTTGAAACCACTTTGTATAGAATGTATTTATTATAAATGTTATTTTCAATTAATAAGAAGTATTCATTGATTTCAATATTTAGAATAATTATGGTAAGTGAAGATAAAGTGGTGATTCTAAGAGAATTGTTATTCATTCATTGTGCATCAGTTGGTAGGATAATTTTCGAAGAGAGATGTGATGTTTCTTGAACTCTTATTCATGATAAAGAAATGTTATAATTGTGTTGGTTGGTTTCACATTGTCTGTAAAAAATCAATGAAGACTATGAAATATATTTTATTCCATAAGTATGTGAAAAAGACTAGGAAAAATGTTTTTATTTTTCACATTAAATATTGAAGGAAATTAAACAATTCCACAAAAATAGGAAAATCGTTTTATTATTTTTTAATGAAGAATAATTTTGAAGAATAATTTCAATTGGGTGGAAAATTCTATAATTATTATTTACTATGTATATATATGGGGCCTTATGGAAAAAATTGGGCCAACCATAGCCATCTAAGGAGGCCATCTAAATCACGAATGGAAGAAATTATCAATCACATGGGATCTAGTCCCAACATGGGTAACCATAGTAGTAGTGAGAGAGAATAGAACCCACATAGGAGTTCATAGGATAATCATGATGATTAAAAGGTTAAAATATCTTATAGGGTGTGCATCGGTAATACATAGGTTTCCCGTGGAATATACACATGAGGAATGAACCTTGTGGACATGGTGTGAAAGTGTGTTTGGGTACCAAAAATGGCGTTGGTTTGATCCAATGATGGAACGAAAAATATTATTAAGGAGTG
Source organism: Viscum album (assembly GCA_963277665.1). NCBI lineage: Eukaryota > Viridiplantae > Streptophyta > Magnoliopsida > Santalales > Viscaceae > Viscum > Viscum album. Next base: position 980,116,748 of record OY728123.1, read on the forward strand.
AATGAACTAGTGAAAAAGTGATGTGGGATAAATTTGAACATGGGTGTTGTTCACCTATTAAGAGGTTTGGCATATAAGATGGGCCTCCATATCGAATGCATCTCCATTGTATGATCGATCCTACATGTCGTTTTCAACATTGATCCATTGAAAATTGACTATATAATAGAATTTATTAGTACTAGTATTCATTGAAATTATTTTTGACCATATCCATTGATCAAACTAAAAGGAAGAAGACATTCTTAATAACCCAAATCCATGCATGAAATATTTATTATTTCATGCATTCCATTATGTTAATAATATAATGTGGATAGTGAATAAAAAAGAAGATATGGTGAGCAATTCATATCTGAATGCATGAAAGTTAAGTTATGTGATATCTACAATATATAAATTAGCTTCTCTATCACAAAAGAAGCGAATCTCATGATTTAATAAACACCACTATTTTCTACCTCAAAAAAATGGAGTGATGTTTAAAATAAAATAAATCCATGATGATATTATATCATATGTGACATTCCAATATAATCATATGTGTTATAAAACTTGGTATTCAAGTCATTGAATATACTAATCAAAGGTGGATAACTTCTACTATAAATAGAGCGGTAAAAAGTTGAGTTGTGGATTGATAAAATATTTGAGCCCTATTATTTTAAATTGTTAAAAACAAAGCAATAGAAGTTATATGATATCATTAACATGAAGAGAGTTCGGAATGCCAATTCAGTTATGAAAAGAATTGGTTTATCATTCATCTTACGGGAAGAAATAACCACGTAATTGTTGTTTTGTATACGAATAAGAATAAGATAGTTTATTTCAACCTTCCAAGTTATTTGAAGAAGAAGATAATACTATCTCAGTATATTTACACTATTATAAATAGTATTATATTAAATTTACATTAAGAATATTATTATTCATGAAACAAAGATGTAATTCATCACTTGGATTGCGTCAAGAAGAAGGATCTACATACATAACCTTACTCGAATAAAGAGATACCTATGCATACTAACATAGAATAAAATGAAAACAAGAATATTAATAACAAGTATAAACAGTGTGTGATCACATAAAAGAAAAAATAAAAGTGAATTATTTAATGTGAAGAAACATGAGTAAATTATAGTGTACACAACAAATATGAGACATTGTATAATGACCCTGACTCCAGTAACATAGATCCAATGACTAATTTATTACATTAGAATAAGATATCAGGAATACCATCCTAAAGTAATGAATATTTTAACGGTCTTGGGAAACTAGATACATACTTGAAATTAACATTACAATTGAAAAAATAAAACATGGAATGTGTTTTCTTTTAGAACAACATTTTTCCTCATTGAATATCTCAGTATGTTAATCATAAAACACTTCCATGTATCTAGAGGAAAATAAAACATAATAAATAGGTGATGTAATATGATTAGTAAGGGTTAAAATAAAACATAATCTATCATGAATGAATATGAATAATAAATATGTAAAGGTAAATAAATAAAACACATTCATTTGAATCAATAAACTGAGCATAATATGTAATAAATAAATGATTATAAAGAACCAGTATAAATTATTACATAATATTGAAAATTATCCATGGATATTATAACTAATCAAATAATTACCTTGAAATAACTAATCTCATAATGAGTGAATTAATAATTATAGACATATGAAATTGTATAAACCTTTGATAAGACAGTTTAAATTAGTGTATAGAAACATATCTACTTTGGCTAATTGAATTGTCTCATGAGACCAGTTGATGTATCGAGGGGCTATCTATAACTGGGCCCCACCCATCACTTACTTAGTCCAATGTATTACTCATATGAAAGGGGTGAAACATAATAAACTTAAAAATTCATATTGAAAAGTATTATATGAAATATTAACACTTACCCCAATAAAATAAAAATAATTATTAAATATCCAAATTAATATGGTGGATGGTAATAAAATAGTACATACTTAGTCAAATTGATCATAAACCATCAAAATAAAGAATAAGGTTGATATCAATACAACATAACCCCATAGGATAATAAGTACAATAAAGGCTTGATGTTTTTGATGATAGAGATGCTATTAAAATGTTATTAAACACCTTGTTGAGGAAAAAACATTTTCAATTTGAAAATCACATTTTTTTAAAAAAAATTCACAAAAAATTACGAAAATAAATTTTCTTGATAGTAATGTTTGAAACATATAAAATAATATTTAAATAATTTAGTGGTTATGATAATGGGAAATTCTATTCATGTCATACATGTTAACACATTTAATCCATTCACATTTTCTGAAAAATCCAAACCGTTTATGTTTTAAAGAGAACATGATGATTCCTTTAATTTTTTTATAAAAAGTAAAAATGGGTAAAAATGTATTTAATAAATAATTTTAAAATGGGTATAAATATTTTATATTTTTTTAGAAAACATGGATTTTGATGAAAATGCCAACAAGCCTGTACCATAGTGGTACATGCTCCTGCTTGGCATCCAAAAGACTTCGGATCAAATCCGAGAAGGGGTGAACTTCCAGGTGCTGTAGAAGTACTGTAGCAGTGCGAAACTATAGAGGTGGAGGGACTATAGAAGGTACTGTAGTGGTGGTGGTACTGTAGGAGCGCGAGTACTGTAATATCACTATTCACCAAGGGGTTCTTTGGAAAAAATAGCTTTCAAGCCTTGTATTCATGCCACTTGGCCTTGGGCCTTCAGGATATGTAATGGGTCTCCATATTCCTAGTCTAAAGAGGTCTTTTCTTTAATAATAAATTGAGGCTTCGACCCCAACCTTTTAAAAAATGGATTTTGATGAAAATGAATTTTTGAACAAGGAGAGAAATAAAGTCAGGTTTTATTAAAAACATTTTATCAATTATATTAAGTATCATAGAGTGTGAAAAAGGTGATTTTACTTGTAAATTTTATTAATAACCATTTTATAAGAATATATATTGATTTTAGGATATAATGTCAAATAAGTCCCCCAAGGGTGACTTTAACAAAAACAAACCCAATTAATGATGAGATTGTGAAATAAACCCTTACCACTTTAGTAACTTTGGAATCGTAAACCCCATGAATGAAATAAAATAAAATGAAATATTAAATTACATGAATAGAAATAGATTCATAAAATAACATATCAAAAGGATATTTATATACACCATATAAAAGAATGAGTGGTGAATATGGGGTATGACTTATAGAAGTTAAAGTGTGAAGAGAAACCCTTATCTTAAGTTACTCTTCCTTAATATATGTTTAAACTAATTGTATAATAAATATAAGTTAATTATAAATCTATTTTAGATCCATACTCATATATTATAACATCTCGACCTAGGTTTGAAAAACTACCACCTCAATCTGGTTGGCCACATGACCTGAAGGGCACATCCTCATATGCTTGAGGCTGCTGACTACCAGTGAGAGTGTACTATCGATCATGGAGAGACTATACATTCTTTATCAATGTATAAATTTTTTAGAAATAAATAAATAATATCCAAATGAGATAATCAAACCAGGAAAACTAGTATAACATAATTAAAAAATTGGAATACAATAATGGAATTGTAGTTATGTTATGCGAAATGCAGTCCTAGTGTAAAATGAAAACCAAAAGAAAGACATGATGAAACTCTACATAGGGTCCCAAAACCATGTCTAGTTACCTAATTCATGATATATTATGACTCTACCATATAACATGGGTCTCTTTCCCTTATCCTGTTATGCATACATGAAGCCTATTTAGGTACCAATCAGGCATCCCAAGCAGGGTGTGAGTACAACTCAATAAGCCAGAACCAACGTTGTGTAAAACAATTTCCAGTCAATAATTATGGATGAAATTTTATATAGAATAAAATAAAACAAATAAAGTAAAGAGTTTACATATATTAAACTATTCTTTATTTAACCACATAAACCCCCGGGTTCCCTAGGACACCCAAACCATCCATACTAGCTTCGAACCATTCTAGAGTCTGAACACTCCAAGAGGGATATCAAATATCATAATACCATGGTTATCATTCATCATTACACTTCAATTCATATTACATCCAATTGGAACCATAGTACAATGCAAATATTTTTGGACCTAAAACACCATGTCTAGTGCCTCGTAGGTATTTGAAGCATTAATCTATGTCCCAGAACCTATTTATCACTATATGATTTTGAAGTATCAACCCATGTACCACACACATATATCAAAAAATAACATGTATGAAAATATCACACACATCATAATTTCAAAACATCAGGGTTAAGTATCATTAACATACTTTCCAAGAATTATCATCATGGGGTACCAATTCAATTTTCAATTTAATCTTAGTTAATCAATTTAATCAAATGGAATAATATTACCAATTCACCATTGAAACACTTATTAATATTTAATCATATAACACAATAAACCATTTAGGATAAGCCAATGATCCGATAATCCTCATTTTCAATTAATTCAAAAACACATTAATTTACCAATTACACAATCCCAATATCCCATCAATTTAACAATCAAAATATTCCATTAATTAATTAAACAATTAATTAGTACAATTTCCTCAATTTAAATTGCCTTAATTTTACCCAATTCAATATCACATGAAAATTAAAATAAATTAATTTGGTCATCATTGAAATTTCCCAGTCATATAAATTTCATATCCACAATTATATATATGTAATTAATTCAAGACTGTGTTATTTTCAATTTAGACCACCTAACTCAAAATTGAGGATGAATGCTAGACAATGAAAAAAATCCCCAATTAAAGTGGAACAACAAATATCATGATGGAGAATGACATGTAGATCCACAAACTGGATCTAAGATCCAACAGATTATATCCAAGAAAATATAGATCCAAACCCATATGAATGGAGTAATGTAATTCCATTTTCAAAAATTAAGAGGGATGAGAGAGAGAATCCTAATTAAGAAAAAACCACATACTCGGATAGGTGAAGATTCATCAATATGACATTTACTTCATCATGAACCACGTCCAAGAGCCCTAAAAATTCATTAAAAAGCCTCAAAAAATGAGAGGAATGAGTTAGGGTAAATTTTTATTGACTTTGGGTGAAGTACGGGGGGTTCTAGAATTTTTAATCTTATTTTATAAATAATTAAATACACCTGCATGAGTTCTTGGGTAGGGGAACATGGTTTTAAAAACTATTCACCTAAACCATTCACTTTATTTAGAGGGTTCATAGTTACTCCTAAGAGGGACCATGATTAGAAAAAACATTCACTAGCCATATAATCCCTCTCTGTCTAGGGTTTCACGGTTTTCTAGGGCAAGGAACATGGTTATGGAAAACTGTGTGCCAACCATGCAATACCCAAAACCCATCTAAAAACATCAAAATTTCACCCAAACATACCCAAGAAAAAATAAAAAATAGATACACACAAAAAATGGAAAAATAATACCAATGAACAAGCTCAAGACATCTCCAGAAATGGTCGTGATATTTTAATCACCCCACATTATAAAAAATAATCCGCAATCTATACTCCCAAGTATCTCTGAGATTCTATGTTAAAAATATTGGGCCACTAAGCCCACATATTTTCTTATCCCTCCCATGTTTCCTCTTAAAAACTCCCATGTTTCCACAATATATGAACTATCAAAATAGTCTTTCCCCAAAAAAAATTCTCACTATGATCCAACACATGTATCATATGCTCCTTAAAGGACAAATTGATCTCAAGATCAACATCATCAACATCGATCACATGAGAAGGGTTGGGGTGATACCACTAAAGCTATGACACATGAAAGACATCATGCATATCACTATACCAAACATGGGAGATCCAATTGGTAAACCAACATCCCAATCCTCTCCACAACCTCAAATGGTCTAACAAACTTGGGTTCCAACTTTACGTATCTATGAATCCTATAATGACCCAACCTTGGAGAAACTTGAAGGAACACACAATCACCCTTTGTAAACTATAGGGTTCATAAACTTATATATGCATATGATTTATATATATTTAGATCCATAACAATACATTTTTCAATCATTCAAATCTACTATGATGTATCCTGCATGATACTCAGTCCCAAAAACTCTTACTCACATACCTCCATCCAAAATAGTGGTGATTTGCATGACCTACCATGAAGATCCTCGTATGGTACCATCTGTATTATTTTATAATAAATATTGTTTTAGAAGAAATCAACCAAATATAGGTGATTATACCAAGGCCCATTAATGTATATAAAACATGTTCATACCATATCACCAATAACCTATATATCACACTTTGACTGCCAATCTTTCTCTGGGTGGAATTCTGTACACAATAAAATTTGTGTACCAAGCACCTTCTACAAGCCCTACCAGAAGCAAGAAGTAAAACACGAATCACATTTTGAAACTATACTCCATGGAATCCCATAACTATGTAATTTATTATGAACATATAAGTATCCCAACTGGTCCACTAATAAGGTATCCTATATAGGTAAGAAATACACTACTTTCATCATTCGGTCCATAATCACACCAATAACGTCATTGTTCTGAGGTGTCCTCATGAGACCAAACAAAAAGTACATGATATTTCCCCCTTCTATTCTAGAATTGGAAAAGATTGTAGTAAAACACCATGTCATTGATCCTCAACCTTCACCTATTCAAATGTGCAGCATCATGTCCAAAAACCTTGCAATTTATTTTTTATTGATGGATGCCAATACTATAATCGTAGGACACAAATATATTTTGGTCAAACCTGGATGTACCATCCACATCAAGGAATGAAATTAATTTGTCATATACTCCCACATAACCATTGGAACTACAAATAGATTACTGACATATATGATCTCATCCTCATATGTGGTCTAATATGAAGGATACTCCCAACCTGAAAGACTTTCCCTCAAGGCCAAACATTCCAGATCCTCATACTACCTCTCTTTGGTCTCGCTCAAAAGTGTAGAATCCACTAAAACTGATATGAAAGTCATCTAATCCTAACACTTCTACACTAAAACATGAATCTCATCTAGTAAATTCATCATTTTACACTCAACACTAGACTCTAGAACTGCCTTAGTCTGATTCATATAGCTTAAAGAAACAGTAACACTTTTTACCTTCCCAAACACATATTCTAGATCAAAGTCAAATAACTGCATATACTCAACCAATATCCACTACCATATATTGAAATATTGTTGGGAAAGACATAATTTAATTTCCTATGATATGTTTACACTGTAAAATTTTCATACAGTAGATAATGTATCCCACACTTCAAGGAATAAAAAATACTACCAACTTGAGGTCATTTGTAGGGTAGTTCTATTGATGTGATCTGAACATCCAAGACCCATATTCCACAAATCATTCTCCCAGCATCAAAAATACTCTAATACCAACCCTAGAAGAATTATAAAATACAATATACTCCACACCTAGGCCAGGTAGAATCAACAAGGGCATAATAGTCAAACTATTATTCATCTTTTGGAAATAGATATCACATGATCCATACCATTAAAACTTCTCTTCCTTATTGGTCAATCATACAAAAGATTATTCCAAGAGGTGAAATTCTCAGATGAACGTCAAATAAAAACCCACTAATCCCCAAAAAACTGCCGATATCGAAAAAAATACTTAGGCAGGTCCCAATAAACAACAACTTTCACTTTCTCTGGGTCCAGTAACACACCAACCTCTTAGATGATGTGACCGTAGAAATGTGCCTAATTAATCTGAAATTGAAAATTAGATTGATTTTAATATAGAATATACTCTCTCATTGTACCAAGGATGATGTAAAGTTTTTGGGAATGATCTTAATGAGTCTTGGATTACACTAAGATTTCATCCACAAACACTATCACAAACTGATCCAGGTATGGGTGGATGATTCTATTAATCAAGGCTTTATATACTTCCGGAGCATTCATTAGCCGAAATGAAATTATAAAAAACTAAAAAAGGACATACCTTCATCTAAAATCACTACCCAATATATCAAAAGGTCTAAATCACAAATAATGATACCCTGATTTCAATTCAATCTTTGAGAAAACACAAGATCCCCTAAACTGGTCAAAAAGTCTGTTGATATGAGGAAGAGGATACTAGTTCATCAATGTCATCACGTTCAAAATATAGTAATCAAAAAATAAGAACAAAATACCATCAAATTTCATATAAAACAAAACTATGGAACCGCAAGGTGACATAATCAGGTAGATAAACCTATTATCCATAAACTCTTATAACAGAGTCTGGATCCCTTAAAGATATTTTGCTTCCATTATATATCATGGAATAAAAATTGTCTCAACCCCCAACATGAGATTAATTTTAAATTCCACATATCATTCACGTGGAATCCTTGATAAGTATTTAGGAGCTGAATCTTGTCCACTATGGGTGGAAAGACATCATGACTTTCACCCCCATCATACAATAAAAAACTTGAAACCTGGGTTTTGCGATCCCCCAGTTACTAATGAATTGGCCTTACTCGGCCTGCCTGGATATCCCACTCTCCCTGATGAATATAATTTTCACCCTCATTAGATGTAAAATTCACTCTACTATGGTAAAAATATATATGGGATCAGTATGATACTAAGATTTCCATTCCCATAATTAGTTCGAAGACTTACATGTAAAGGATATAAAGATCCCAAATGAAATGATACTCTCCAACCACTAGATAACACCCCTAGAACAAATAGATGTTTCTTGACCATACTACCAAAGGTGTATCTATCATCATAACCCTACTGAAAAAAATACACCACCTGGATAAAACCATTCACTAGTTGTGAATATATAAAATCACAAGAGACACTAGTATCAAATAAGGAACTAGTTAGTGTAGAAGCTATAGGAATAGCACCTCTAACTATCGAAAGTACAACCTCTCTATCCACCAGTGTGGGATGAAATATATGTAACTATCCTACACCTCTTCCTTGGGATGTAGTATGATTCCTCTAAGATCCCCCACTCTACTAATATGGGTTCTCTTTCACTAAAGTACAGATTCCACTACCTACACTGTCCTGACTAGTAGTAATCCAACTTCTAGACTATAATGGTGTAGAAGATCCCTTAAATGTACACTGGTTCTGTCTATCTCCTCTACCATTTACCATCTGTTATGGTTTCTTACTAAACCTCTGTTGATTTCTCATCCCATTGCAAGATCGACACTATACTAGTGGTCGGGGGGAACTATCTATGAATGTGAACCAGCTTACCACACTAGTGATAGGTCACCCGAGTGAGGTGTTATGTAACTGATCCTTCCCTATGAATACTCCTCTTTTCATTACTATGGTCAACGTTTTCCTACTAATATTCTTACTTTTTGAATTATTACCTCCCAACCATCTGGAAGAAACTACTTTTCCTCCACCAAAAGCCTCCTTTAGGTTCCCCTTAAAAATGAGAGCATGATTCATCACCTCTGAAAACATATTCAGCCAAAAGATATTCCCCTGGAAGATAATTTCACATTTAATCCCATCCTAAAACCATTTTTTTGGCATAGCCACATAACCTATTAAAATTGGATAAAATTTATATAAATTAGTAAAGTGACCAAGATTTATTATGTCTGATATACTCCCTTGATTAAACCTCATAATCTCATCCAACCTCTCCTGAATGAGCATATTAGGGTAAAAGTACTCTAAGAATTTCTTCTAAAAGTCCTTTTACTCCATATTCTCTAGATATCAATCCTGATTTTGGATTTCCCACAAATGATTCACATGAATGAATAACATATAACTATCAAATTTTAATCTCTTCTTAGTAGGAGTATCCAAGTGTTCATGTATTGTCTGGATGGACTCAACATAGTACTCAACTACCTTAGGTACAACCTATCTAGTGAAAGTTGGAGGGTGCTGCAACTAAAACTACCATGTTAGATCAGACATGATTTTCACAACCCATCCAAGGTCACTTACAATAAACTACATGGACTGAGCAATGTTTTCACTGAACTACTCTCTTGCTTCCTCACTTGACACTATCAATGACTTAGGTACCACCACTGGAAGCACATTCCCAGCCATGTCCTCCTATCTTCCTATCAACATGTATCCTCCTAGAGGCATCTATAAAATTCCATAAACACATATTCGGACACACAACACAACATTAACACATTTACATAAGAGGTATTCATAATAATCCATAACAAGTCACTTTATTTCAAATCCCACCACACAGTGAAAACTAAGGTGAAAACTCTATTCCTTAAAAACCCTATATATAGGCCATGGTTAAAAAGGGTAAAATAATTCTCATTTTAAATTTTCTAATTAGACATCAATTTATTTAAATTTTTCATCCTTTTAAAACTTTCAATTCATATTAGGAACCCTTTCATTTCAATTACATATGTAATAAAAAACATTTCAATTTCAATAACATACCAAAAACCCATTTTCCCATGCATGCCTAAAAATTATGCATGTCAGAATAATTATAAAGTTCCCAGAATGATGCATGTATACTCAAATATCATGTTATACTAGGCCACAAGTCAAATCTCAGAAAATATCAAAAACAGTAATCACATAAAACAATTAGGGCATCAATTGAGGTGAAATATCATTCAACTATAACAACACATATAAATAAAAACAATCCAACCATGGGTTGTACAACATTACCAAATATTAAGACAAAATAAAAATAAAATAAAACACATTTGATACCACTTTGTAACATCCCAACTCAGGTGCCACATACTGGTGCCTCGAGCTAGTCAGTCACATGTCCTCAAGAACACCTCCCCGTATGCCAGAGGCTACTGACTAACAGAGAGGGTCCAATATAGATCATGAGGAGACTATAACCTATTTATTAAAGCAACACAAAAATTAAAATAAATAAACAATATCCAAATTATATAATAAAAATAGTCAAATAAATATCATATAATGACCAAAATAGGAATAGAATATCCATGTTTTTTGATAATCCATGACAAATGAATCTCAAGTTTCAATTGAAAAACCAAAATAAAGGAACATTGAAACTCTCAAGGGGTTCTTGAAATCTTTTTCAGTTCCCTCATCCATGCTCCATCCCAACTCATCTAACTAACATGGGGCTCTTTCCCTTATCTTGTAATTCAAACATGATGTCTTTTTGAGTACCAATCAAGAAACCTGAGTTGGGTGTAATTACAACTCAGTAGGACCCCACCAATAGAATCTAAAACCACATCCAGTCAAAAATAGTTAATGCATTTATATAATGAATAAAATATAAGAAATAAATTAAATAGTTTACATATATTCAATTATTCATTATTTGACCATATAAACCCTCAGGTTCTCAAGGACAAACACCTAAAACATCAATACCTACTTCGACCTACGTTGGAGTATGAACTATCCCCAAAGGATATCATATATCAAAATACCATGGTTATCATTCATTTTATCAATTAAATTTATATTACATCCAATTGGAACCATAGTCCAATGCCAACATTTTGGGACTAGAATTCCATGTCTAGTACCCCATCGACATTTGAATCACCAGTCTATGTCCCATAACCATTTTATCGCTATGGGATTTTGAAGCCTCAGTATATGTCCCACAAAAGTATATCAGTCAATAAAATATGGGATTTTGAAAATCTATCTATGTCCTAAAAACATATATCACAAAATCACATGTATCACAATATCACACACATCACAATTTCATAACATTAAGTTTAACCATATTTAACCTTCTTTAAAAACATTCACATACAGGGTTCCAATTCAATTATCAATTTAGTTTTGGTTCCTCACTTTAATCACATGGAATAATATAACCAACTCACCATTAAAACATTTATAAAAATTTAATCATATAACCCTTTAGCCCATTAAGGTTAATCCAATGATCTCATAATCCTTGTTTTCAATTTATTATTAGACACATTAATAGACCAATTAAAAAATCCTAATATCCCTTCAATTTCATAAAACAATATCCCATTAATTAATTAACTAATTAATTCATCTAATTTACCCAAATTCAATTTCCCTATTTTGACCAAATCCAGTATCACATGGAAATTACAATAAATTAATTCAGTCATAATTTCAATTTCCCAATCATGAAAAATGAAACTTTACAATTACATATATGTAATTAAATCAAGACTGTGTCATTTTCAATTTAGATGATTATTTCCTATGAAAACTAATTGTCTCTATGATGGTCGATTGTAGGGGGAGTGAGTTTTGTGCAATCATACACATCAGGTTCACTATTTTTAATGATTTCCAATGGTTTTTAATGGAACTAGAAACACCCAAGGGTTTTATATCCACAAGGGACATGATTTCCAAAGTCAGGCACTCATTGGGAAGTTTGACCAACAATGCTTAATAACTCACATTGGTTAAGAGGATGGGAGGGTGCACTCATGAAACCCTTTTGAGGGGAATTATTGCCTACTCTGGGACACTCTCATAGATTTAAGATATGTTCATGATTCATTTATTAATTCCCTAAAATGGTGGGGATTAATCTTTAACTAAAAATCAATTATTAACATGTATAGAGATTAGAATCATCTATATATATTAGTGTTTCTTCATCATTTAATACATTTGTATGTATCTGAGGTTATCTATCAATGGTATCCACTTATGTACTAATTAAAGATTCTTTGGTCATTATTATGATGATATTGGTTTTCTAGCCACTTAGTTGGGTGATCTAGAGTGTATCATCATCTAGGGAGATGAGAGTTTTTTTGATGTTGGGATCAAACCCACTTACTACATATCATCATGAAAGGAATCAGAACCCATGTAGTTCAGTGCCACATAATAGGGAACATCATACCTTTTAAGGTCATATGATAAGGTGGAAACTATGTAGTTTAACATCATGTGGCTAGGATTTCTTTTTGAAAGGTTCCTAATCAAAGATTGGTGTGGGGATTTATACCGAAGTGACCCAAAGAACCTGTAAGGGATATTAATTTTTAGGTTGAATTAGACCCCATTGGGAATGTGGACTTGCGAGAATGGGGTTGATTTGTGGTGTTGGGTTTAGACCTTAGAGAGGATTCCTACATATACCATTTGGATAGTAATCAAATTCCACATAGTTTTTTTTGGGTGGGGACCCACACATATAGAGGCCTTGTAATGGTTTTCCTTACAATATATTATACCCCTTTGAGAATATTAAGTTAGGGCTCATTCCTAAAAAGTACTCCCAACAAAAAGGGGACATAGGGGATGTCGACACTCATGGTGATTTGGGGTTTGTTTTGGGATTACAAATATAGAGGAGGCCTGAGGATGAGTATTTCAATTCTTTCTCAAGAGGAGGATGCCCCAGTGTAGCGACTCAGGTTTTTGGTCCTGTTAGACTTTGGAATATTTCTAAGAATAATTCCAGAGCTAGGCGCAAAGACAGCGTGCGATTCCGAGGTCCGTTGTGCACGGAATTAATTTTATAAAAATATTAAGTATTTTTATTCTATGCACCTGTTGGGGGTGTGATATCTCCTAAACGGTAGCTCAGAACGGGAATCTGATGGCGCGGTTGCGTCCGGAACGTGCCGTTTAGCCTAGGCGAGCTGTAAAATTTGCGGGCGCGAGCCTGCAGTGAGAAACGCCACCAGGGGCATTTTCGTAAATAAGTAGCAAAGTTAGTGTGCGAGCGTCAGCTCGAATAACTTCTGAATGGATTCTCAGATGGAAAATCTGAGTCCTCCGTTGCGTTCAGAACGGCGCGTTTACCCTAGGGGTGACCTTATCCTGGTTCGCATCTGGTGCGGGGTCGGGGGCGTGTCGGGCCGGGGAGTTAAGCAGATATTTGTTGGCAACAAATTTCTCCTCCCCTTTATTGGACGTGTGAAGCGCAGAGGAGGAGTTCCTCCTCCTTCTCCTCCCCTTCCGAAGGCGAATTGGCGGCCGAATCGCGCGATCAAGGTGCCGTCGAGCTCGGATTTCGACGGCGGGCGTTCCAGGATCGTGCAACGGAAGCTTTGGAGAGCGGATCGTCGGCGTTTCGCCCGCGAGGTAGGCGTTTTATGTTTTGAAAATCCCGGATCCCATTTTTGTGTTGTTTTTCTTAAAATTTTTGTAAGGGTTGTGTAGTTCGGGTCCTGAGGTTTCCGAAACATTTTTCGGATCTGAATTTGGAGCACCGGGGTGCTCCCGGAAGTTTTCCGGCGAAAACTCGGTTTTCCAGCGACGAGGGGCGGCGGCCATGGCGAAATCCGGCGACATTGCGGCGGCGGAGCGGCGGAATCCGGCGGCGGCAGCGGCGGCACGACGGAATCCGGCGGTGGCGCGGAGGTTTCCGGCGAGGCTGGCGGTGGTCCGGCCAGGATGTTCCGGGGGTTCTTTAAACCCCTGTAACTCGCAAACCGTAACTCTGATTTGCGAGCCGTTTGCGGTGACGTGCTCCTTACGTTGAGACGAACCTTTTGAATGATATTTGAGAATTTTATGGTTCGGGATCGTGGCCCGGGAGTTAGAAACGTCGTATAAAATAATAATATTATATTATTTTTACGACTTCAGGTCGTTGTAACTTCTACCCGGAGCGTCCGATTGACGTGCCGTCAGTGGCGTTGAGACCCTGATGGTAAGATGGAATTTTTGAGATGGTTTCCGGCTGTTGGGACTGAGAATGGGGTGCGGGCTCCACGATGTCGGGTTTTGGCGTTTGCGGAGAAACACAGCTTTTGCACCAGGAGTCCGATTTTGGCAGATGAATAGTCGATCCTGTGTGTTTTTCCGAGAGGAACGCAATGGTGCATTCCGTTCGATGAGTTTTGGAATCCAGGCGTGGGCCCCACCCGAGCTGGCCTTCGGTGAATAATACCTTTTTCACCGGGTGTCCGTTTTGGACGAGCGAGTAGTCGATTCCGCTTGTTTTTCCGAGGGGATCGTCATGGTACAGTCCGCTCGATGAGTTTTGGGATCGTTGTGTGGGCCCTGCACGAGCTAGCTACAGTGAATAGTGCCTTTTTCACTGGTGCTCTGTTTCGGGCGAGTAATCAGCCTATCCTGCGTGTTTTTCTGCATGGAACGCGATGGTGGCCTCGGTTTTGGCCTAGGAGGTGCGCACTGTGGCGTTGTGGAGGGTCGCTCGGGTTAGCGATGGTTGGACCAGTAGTGGTTGAGGGTTATCCCTTGGTTCGTTCCTATGAGGGTTCGTGTGGCATCACAACCTTCGTATGGGTTTGTGGTCCTCTCGATGGGATGTTTAAACTGTTAGAGTTGTGGTATCCCTTCGGTAGGCCCGAAGCGGATCCTCTAGCATCTTTACCCTGGATCGGGTTCTTAGTATCGTTGTAACCGCTTATTCACGGGCGGGGATCCCCTATCTAGCAGGTTAACCCCGTAGGGTTTGTGGAATCATCGATAATATGATCCCCTACATGGTGGGCCGTGCTCAGTAGGGTTGTGGCATTGTCGGGTATACGATCCCCTACTCAGCATGTGGTTTATAGTAGGGTTACGGTATCGTTGGTTATGCGATCCCCTACTCAGCGCGTGGTTTTGGTAGGGTTGCGACATCGTTGGTTCGATCCCCTACATCGCGAGTTATACCAGATAGGGTTCTGGTATCATCGTGACCATCTTTACATGGACGGTGATCCTCAATCTGAGTGTGGAGCTTTTTTCGAGAGCTATATCAGGTTGTGGTATCCCCCAACGGATCCTGGGTGTGATCCCCTATCTATGAGAACTACGTATGCTAGATCGGGTCGTGGTATCCCCCAGCGGACCCTGGGAGTGATCCCCTATCGGTGAGATACGTATATCAGAGTGGGTCTTGGTATCCCCTAGCGGACCCTAGTAGTGATCCCCTATCCGAGGAGTTTGGTGGTTATGTTGTTTCAGCGAGTGATGTTATCTGACGAGCGTGGTCTCTCGGGTGAGCATCTGAGATGTTTGTTTGGGACCCGATGGAGTGCATCTCTCAGATGAGTGTCATCTGGGATGACAGTGACCGTGGAGCATGTTCACCTGGTTGTGGACAATTGCTGGTGATGAGGTCGGTACCTCTTGTGGCTTGTTGCGTGAGCTGATTATATCTGGATTTGTTCAAGGTGTATGTATGGGTATACACCTGAGCTGAGTTGAGCCGACTAGTTGTGTTTAGCCGAGGATGGTGATGAGATGGAGTTTCTCTCTCATCTGGGTTCCCTCTGGCTGGGTTGAGCAGATTGTTGCCTTTCAGTTTGCTCCCTTGGGTTTTGGGTTTTTGGGGTGCCTACTGAGTATGTTTATACTCACCCCTACACGGGCTTTGCCCGTACATGTTTGTGTCTTGTGCAGACCACATGACTTTTGATGGAGTCCCAGGAGTACCCGGAGTAGGCGGAGCTTAGTGAGCGTGTTGACCGGGGTGTTTACCGGAGCTGTGCCGAGGGAGCTTTCTGGCGGGTGTTTGTGGCAGCGTTCCCCTTCTTCAGAGCTGGTTTGATGCGCTTTTGTAGTTTTCTTTTGGTGGGCCCTGTTTTTCACTTTGTACTTCTGTTGTACTCTGGTTTGGGGATAAATTGTATGCATGCATTTACTTTTCAGTTTTACATATCTCTGCACTATTGCATGGAGGTGTGTGTGGGTGCGTGTGTACAGGTACCTTAGGCTAATGCCTCCCATGTGTGTGATAGCCTACCCGACGATGGTCGCCAGCCCCTGGCCTATTGGAGGCGGGCTTGGGGAGTCGCGGCTCGATCCCCGTTGGGTCGGGTCGCGATAGAGTGGTATCAGAGGAGGTTCCACCTTTGGGATCTCAGAGCATATCTGGTCTAGCTGTGAGCTTGGTTTGGGTTGCATAGTAGTAGTGTTAGGATGTTTCGAGATTCGGGTTTCAGGCCAGAGACTCCAGTGTTGGTGCGGCGGCCGACGTATCCATACACCAGGACTCTGAAAACCTGCCTTTCGACTCGGGACATTCGTACACTGGTCGCAGGGACATAATGGTACATGCATCATATAGGACTGAGTTTTTGGTTTTTCCTTGTCCTTCTTGAGTTAGCTCTCCAGATATACTCTTTGACTGTGGTGCGTCTTGAATGTATTTCAGGATGCCTCCACGACGACTGCCAGCGAGGGTTCCGCAGGGTGCTGGTTCTGAGGTTGCACCTCCAGGTGGTCTGCCAGTTGAGCCACCACCTGTCGAGCAGCTGGTTGTGCCGGCGGTGCAGGACGAGGTTGCGCGCAGGCTGAGTGCGCTGCACGAGTTCCAGAGGAAGCAACCTCTGAGGTTCCGGGGTGATCTAGACCCCCAGGAAGCTAATGACTGGCTTGAGGTAGTCACCTGGGTATTCCGCCTATTGAGGACACCTCCAGATCAAATGGTGGTCCTAGCGGCGATCCTTCTGCATGGTTCTGCCGGACGATGGTGGAGTTTGGTGACGCAGTCCCATGGCCACACATGGGCCGGGTTTGAGCGGCTCTTCAGGGAAGAGTTCTATCCGGTGACGCTGAGGTCAGTGCGGATCCAGGATCTTCTGCAACTTCGACAAGAGAGCATGACTGTGTCGGAGTACTCAACGAGGTTTACAGGCCTGTCACGCTACTCCCTGGATATGGTTCGAGACCCGTTCTTTAGGTCACGGACCTTCGAGTAGGGCTTACACAGGGACATCCGAGCAGGTGTGGTTTCTTTATGCCTGCCCACCTATGCTGGAGTGCTGGAGCAAGCGTTGGTGGTGGAGAGTTTTCTGGCTGAGCAGATTCCCCTTGTTAGTGCTGGGCACTCGAGAGTTGAGACTTCATCAGTCGGATCGGCATCTGGTAGCCGACGACAGACTCAGGGGTCAGGATGTGGTCGACGTTTCAGGAGGCGACCCCAGGATGGAGGATCTGAGGCTCATGGCTCACAGGGCTCGCAGGCCAGTTTTGGTCAGCCGCAAGAGAGGTGGTGTTATGCTTGCGATGGTTGGGGACATCTTGCTAGAGATTGTCCGACCCGACGTGCTGATGAGAGGGAGCCAGTCAATGGACCACCTTGGTAGAGGCAGTGTCTCGAGCAAGGAGGTCCGCAGGGAGGCGGACGTGGCAGCGGAGCTGGTGCAGCAGAAGGTGGTGGTAGGCAGTACCAGTTGCCACAACCCCCACACCCAGGTGGTCCACGCCAAGCTCAGGGAGCTGGTGGTCGAGGGTGAGGACAGTTTCATGCCCTGGAGGCAGTCGACCCAGAGGCACCGCAGATGGATAGAGGTACACCTTGTGTCCTTTCTACTTACTGCAGTAGTTTGATAGACACTGTTTAGTGATACCCTCCTTTTTTTTCTTGCTCGAGTTTTGTTAAGGACGTTGGTAAGACCCTGTGTGGGTGTTTGTTGGTGATCTCGCTGGTGTGTGAGACCCAGTTGAGAGTCCAGTCGCTTTCCTTGTGCTTAGAGCTTTTCGGGGACAAAAAGTTCTTGGGGGAGGATGTAGCGACTCAGGTTTTTGGTCCTGTCAGACTTTGGAATATTTCTAAGAATAATTCCAGATCTAAGATCGAAGACGGCATGCGATTCCGAGGTCCTTTGTGCCCAGAATTAATATTATAAAAATATTAAGTATTTTTATTCTATACACGTGTCGGGGGTGTGATATCTCCTAAACGATAGCTCAGAACTGGAATCTAATGGCGCGGTTGAGTCCGGAACGTGCCGTTTACCCTAGGCGAGGTGTAAACATTGCGGGTGCGAGCCTACGGTGAGAAACGCCACCAGGGGCATTTTTGTAAATAAGTAGCGAAGTTAGTGTGCGAGCGTCGGCTCGAATAACTTCTGAACGGAGTCTCGGATGGAAAATCTGAGTCTGCCGTTGCGTTCAGAACGGTGCGTTTACCCTAGGGGTGACCTTATCCTGGTTCGCATCTGGTGCGGGGTTGGGGGCGTGTCTGGCCGGGGAGTTAAGTAGATATTTGTTGGAAACAATTATCTCCTCCCCTTTGTTAGACGTGTGAAGCGCAGAGGAGGAGTTCCTCCTCCTCCTCCTCCCCTTCCGACGGCGAATTGGTGGCCGAATCGTGCGATCAAGGTGCCGTCGATCTCGGATTTCGACGGTGGGCGTTCCAGGATCGTGCAACGGAAGCATTGGAGCGCGGATCGTCGGCGTTTTGCCCGCGAGGTAGGTGTTTTATGATTTGAAAATCTCAGATCCCATTTTTGTGTTGTTTTTCTTCAAATTTTTGTAAGGGTTGTGTAGTTCGGGTCCCGAGGTTTTGGAAACATTTTTCGGATCTAAATTTGGAGCACCGGGGTGCTCCCAGTGGCTCCCGGAAGTTTTCCGGCGAAAACCCGGTTTTCCAGCGACGAGGGGCGGTGGCCATGGCGGAATCCGGCGACATTGCGGCGGCGGCACGACGGAATCCGGCGGTGGCGCGGAGGTTTCCGGATAGGCTGGCGGTGGTCCGACCAGGATGTTCTGGGGGTTCTTTAAACCCCTGTAACTCGTAAACCGGAACTCCGATTTGCGAGCCGTTTGCGGTGACGTACTCCTTACGTCGAGACGGACCTTTTGAACTAACTTTGAGAATTTTATGGTTCGGGATTGTGGCCCGGGAGTTAGTAACGTCGTATAAAATAATAATATTTTATTATTTTTACGACTTCGGGTCATTGTAACTTCTACCCGGAGCGTCCGATTGACGTTCCGTCAGTGGCGTTGAGACCCTGATAGTACGACGAACTTTTGAGATGGTTTCCGGGTGTTGGGACTGAGAATGGGGTGCGGGTCCCATGAGGCCGGGTTTTGGCGTTTGCGGAGAAACGCAGCTTTTGCACCAGGAGTCCGATTTTGGCGGATGAATAGTCGATCCTATGTGTTTTTCCGAGAGCAACGCAATGGTGTGCTCCGTTCGATGAGTTTCGGAATCCAGGCGTGGGCCCCACCCGAGCTGGCCTTCGGTGAATAGTACCTTTTTCACCGGGTGTCCGTTTTGGACGAGCGAGTAGTCGATTCTGCTTGTTTTTTCGAGGGGATCATCGTGGTAAGGTCCGCTCGATGAGTTTCGGGATCCTTGTGTGGGCCCCGCACGAGCTAGCTACGGTGAATAGTGCCTTTTTCACCGGTGCTCTGTTTCGGGCGAGTAAACAGCCTATCCTGCGTGTTTTTCCACGTGGAACGCGATGGTGGCCTCGGTTTTGGCCTAGGAGGTGCGCAGTGTGGCGTTGTGGTGGGTCGCTCGGGGTAGCGACGGTTGGACCAGCAGTGGTTGAGGGTTCTCTCTTGGTTCGTTCCTACGAGGGTTCGTGTGGCATCACAACCTTCGTATGAGTTTGTGATCCTCTCAATGGTATGTTTAAACTGTTAGAGTTGTGGCATCCCTCCGGTGGGTCCGGAGCGGATCCTCTAGCATCTTTACCCTGGATCGGGTTTTTAGTATCGCTGTAACCGCTTATTCACGGGCGGCGATCCCCTATCTAGCTGGTTAACCCCGTAGGGTTTTTGGCATCATCGGGAATATGATCCCCTACGCGGTGGGCCGTGCTAAGTAGGGTTGTGGCATCATCGGGTATACGATCCCCTACTCAACATGTGCTTTATAGTAGGGTTACAGTATCGTTGGTTATGTGATCCCCTACTCAGCGCGTGGTTTTGGTAGGGTTGCGGCATCGTCAGTTCGATCCCCTACATCGCGAGTTATACCAGATAGGGTTCTGGTATCTTCGTGACCATCTTTATATGGACGATGATCCTCTATCTGAGTGTGGAGCTTCTGTCGAGAGCCAGATCGGGTTGTGGTATCCCCCAACGGATCCTGGGTGTGATCCCCTATCTGTGAGAACTACGTATGCCAGATTGGGTCGTGGTATCCCCCAGCGGACCCTGGGAGTGATCCCCTATCTGTGAGCTATGTATACCGGAGTGGGTCTTGGTATCCCCTAGCGGACCCTAGCGGCGATCCCCAATCCGAGGAGTTTGGTGGTTATGTTGTTTCAGCGAGTGATGTTATCCGACGAGCGTGGTCTCTCGGGTGAGCGTCTGAGATGTTTGTTTGGGCCCCGATGGAGTGCATCTCTCGGATGAGTGTCATCTGGGATGACAGTGAACGTGGAGCATGTTCATCTGGTTGTGGACAGTTGCTGGTCATGAGGTCGGTACCTCTTGTGGCTTGTTGCGTGAGCTGATTATATCTGGATTTGTTCAAGGTGTATGTATGGGCATACACCTGAGCTAAGCTGAGCTTACTAGTTGTGTTTAGCCGAGGATGGTGACGAGATGGAGTTTCTCTCTCGTCTGGGTTCCCTCTGGCTGGGTTGAGCGGACTGTTGCCTTTCAGTATCTCCCTTGGGTTTTGGGTTTTTGGGGTGCCTACTGAGTATGTTTATACTCACCCCTGCACGGGCTTTTCCCCCACATGTTTGTGTCTTGTGCAGACCACAGGACTTTTGACGGAGTCTCCGAAGGACCCGGAGCAGGCGGAGCTTAGTGAGCGTGTTGACCGGGGTGTTTACCGGAGATGTGTTGAGGGAGCTTTACGGCGGGTGTTTGTGGCAGTGTTCCCCTTCTTCAGAGCTGGTTGGATGCGCTTTTATAGTTTTCTTTTGGTGGGCCCTGTTTTTCTCTTTGTACTTCTGTTGTACTCTGGTTTGGGGATAAATTGTATGCTTGCATTTACTTTTAAGTTTTACATATCTCTGCACTGTTGCATGGAGGTGTGTGTGGGTGCGTGTGTACAGGTACCTTAGGCTAATGCCTCCCATGTGTGTGATAGCCTACTCGGCGCTAGTCGCCAGCCCCTGGCCTATTGGAGGCGTGCTTGTGGAGTCGTGGCTCGAGGCCCATTGGGTCGGGTCGTGACACCCAGTGAATGGGGTTATGATTGGGTCTTACTCTTGAGAAGGATTCTAATGGACCAATTTGGTTTAGGGATTATACATGGAATGATTCCCATGTTGGTGAAGTGTTGGGGTTTATAACAGGTTGGAGGCCCATATTTGATTGGGGCTTACAACTGGAATAATGTCTATGTTTGTGAAAGGTTGGGTCTTATACTATGTATGATGGTCAGATTCAATTGTGTTTTACACTTGCAATAATTCCCGTGTTGGTGAAAGGTTGGATATTATACTAGGTTAGAGGCATAGATTCTGTTAGGGCATAAAATTTGAATGACTCCCATAAGGTTTGGGACTATGTGGGTTTCATAACCATATATAACCACTAATACCACATGATTCATGCTCAGTGTGAGAAATAAGAGGAAGTAGAAGATCCAAGAAACCACATGATCTAATTGGACCTAAGGTTAGATGCATGGCCTTTAGGACCCATGCCTATGGAGGAACTTTGAAGGAAGGTGAAAATAATATTGGAAGGAATATATTTTTCTAAAACATGCATCCAATATCATGGATATCGTGAAATTATATACACATAAATAGCACATAAGTCATGATGAGCCTTGATTGAATGTGAGAAAGAGGAAGAATAAGATTCGGAAAACCCCACACTTCTCCTCATCCACTGGGGGATGAGGATGGGGTGATGGGAGTAGAAAAAGTTACATAGATGCAGCTATTTAATCTTCTATTTTATATCTAGGATAGTGAGATCAAAATACTTATATGGACATTCCTGTCAGAGAGTAAGGAGTATAAAGAGTGAAACATCCTTCAAGAAAGGACATGGCCTTTTTCCTTAAAAGGATTCCCTAAAATTTTTTCCTCAACAGGAGAGGAGGATTTCATTCCATTTTAAAAGGAAATAAAAGCATGATCATCCCCTCCCAAACTGTAATCATAGGCTCGGGGTCTTAAAGATGATAAATAAAGAATATGGTAGTAACCCTAGTACACAAGAATGATAACTCCCCAACACCATCCATAGGGTCTGGGTTCTCATGACCATTGGAATGCACATTCACATGAACCCATAGGACCCTAACCATTTTATAATATGAGTACGGGGAACCACTAAACATAGGAATTCATATCCAAATGGTAGAACCACTGGTGAGACCCTTCCCATTGTTTATAATGATTAGAGGCTTTGGTGGAGGTTTCAACTCAATCCCTCTCAAAAAATGGAGCTAAAGAAAGATAATGTTTTCACTTAGTGTATTGGAATAAGGATCAAAGGTGGGATCACATAGGTCTTTTAATAGAGGGAAGGGTTCCTCAAATAGGGCCTTGGGGGATTTGTAAGTGATTCATGTAGGGGATGTAATCCTATGAGAGCTGGATATTCCGTGGGAAATGGACCACACAAGGAAAAACACTTGATAGATCATTTACTAAAAAAATGATAGATCATTTATTAAGAATTTATCAATAATTTATTTTTAAAAGAATATATATATATATATGTATATATATATTTCATAATGTAGTTAATTATATTCATACCCTCTAATTTAATGGATAGGTTATAACAATTATATATATTTCACGTGTCATTTAATCTCAGTGTTTTGTGATAAACACACTATCAAATATAGTTTTAATTTCTAAAATCTCTTGGTGTTACAAGATTAATGAAAATTAGATTCAAAATGGGTCCAATATGATTTTAAAAATAGTACTATATATATGGTGAAATACTTTTAGAAAGGCACTCAGGTGAATCCATTCGGAAACTCCAAAAAGGCTTCAATAATCATAAGTGCTATTTTTTATTTGGCCCACATATTTGGAGAGATAAATGAAGTTTAAAGAGTTAAAATAAAAGGCTCCTAAAAAATGAAAAATAATATTATATATGAAGAAGATGAATTTCATGAGTGTTTTTCAACAAATGATAACTATTGTGTGAGATAAGTTCAATGTGGGAGGTGAAAAATTATTGGACAGACTCCTGAAGATTATTCAACAATAATTTATGAAAAAAGTGTAAAACCATGAGATTTTGTGAGTTATTTCTTTCAAATTAATTTATTTTTTTGATATTTTTAATTTCATGCAACACTGAATACAACTTTTGTTATACAAGAGCACTAATTGTTTCTTGAGTCATACGCAACACCAAGTCAATATTGCATTACACACAACACTTATATTAGCTTGTGGAAAATTAAAAACTATGTTTTGATAGTACTAAAAACAATAATGAGTCCCTTATATAACTTGTGTTATTAGAAATTTTTCGTTTTACTGAATTAGAATAAACACTTAATTATATTATTAAAATATTATTATAGTTACCACATAACCATTCGAATGGAAGTTACAAGGAAGATTAAATCAATTGAGAAAATATGATTTACACTTGTATATAAAATCAATCAATTAGTTATCAATTATTATAAGTAATTGTAAGAACTAATGGAAAATTAATTATTTACTTTTATAAAAAAACTATTTTTCTATGTAAAAGAAAAATTTTATCTCAATAATTTAAAAACAAATTTGATTAATTATTTTAGAAACATATATATATATATATAATATTCAATCAATATTTTTGATACTAATCTAATATATTTGATAGGTATAATATTAAAATAAATCCAATTTTATCAATAAAAATATGTATTCTTCTAAAATTTGATTTTACCACCTTTTAATGGAGAACCTATTTAAAATATGATTTTTTAAAATTTTATGATTCTTATTTGTAAAAATGAAATTCATTTTTTAAATAAGAATATAAAAATTATAATAGGGTGAATTTTTGATAACTTTATGTGAAGTTTCATTTTTTAATGAATAGTAAATTATACTGAATTTAAATTGAAAAATACTTTTTTGTTTAATTTATTTATAAGTTTTAATTATGTATTGGGACGTTTTTAAATTTCAATTAGTTCAATTATATATAAATTAATCCAGTTAAAGTCATTGGAATCAATTTCACTTTGATGATGGATATAAAAACTTTACAAGCTTTTGAACATTTTTACATTAAAAAACCTACTTTGTTGTCCCATTTGTGAGAATAAATTTGAATTAATTTCTACCACTAATGTGTTGTTAATATAGAAAAATGGATTCAATATTTGGAATAATAATAATTTATAATTTATAATATGTTAAACTTATTTTTTTACCTAAAATATTAGTGAATACGATTGAAAATAATTACAATGATTAAGAGAAAAATTAGCAAAACAAAAGACTAAACTATGAACTTAAGGCCCAAAATGACCTATATATTTTTCTAAAATAACTTTTTTGTTCTTATTTTAACCATATCATCCAATGTATCAGTTCTTTTTCATTATTGGAGCCACTTTACATGAAAAAAATGTAGGTGGAAATTTCTTTTCAAAAATTTTCAAAAATGCCACTCCTCCACTATAAGAAGGCACCCACCCCTCCCACTTATTCACACCTCCCCATCCATTTTTCTCACCTATTGTATAAACAAATAAACTCCCAAAAACACTAAATTCATCTTATAATCTTACCTTTTAGAATAAATTCAACCAAGGAATCCCTTCAGTTCAAACAAAAAAATTTACTTAAAGAAGAGGTAACATCTTTCCTCAAGCCCCTGTGTTTTATTTTCATTATCCACCATAGAAATTATTATTATTAAATGATTATATAAAAAAATAATTATACTATATATACTTATATGTTTTTATTATATGGTTTAAAACTACACTTATACATACTTCCATCTAATGGGTAACACACGTTTCATTCTTGTGTACGTTAAATTACTGCCCCAGGAAACAATGTTGTCTGTTTTTACATTATCAAATATCATGGTTGGGAATTATGATGTACAAAATATTTTTATATGATATATATAATATTTAAGATATATTTATAATTCTGGAATTATTATATAACACATAAATTAATTATTTCCATTTTTTGTAAATATGATAATTTCTTTTGGGGAAGTGTGGACTACCGCCTTCTCAAAGTAATGTGATTCATTCATACTCTACATGGAATGTATTAAGGATGTGATTAGTGAAAATATATTATATACATGACAAAATAATTCTAATTTAATTATTATATATGTATATATATATATATTTCATTTTCATTCTTTATTTTAATATGTTAATAAAATGGAAACAACATTCATGTTCATATACGATCTACCATCTCCATAAATGATATATTACAGTTATTATTTATATATTATATAGATTATTATAAATAAATATATAAAAACAAAATCTGATATTTATATCATTATTTAAATTTTGAAAATAACTAAATAATTTTCTAAGTAGGATCAATAATAACAAGCCTGAACTAGTACGGAAAACAATGCAAATATTACACGAAATGTTACATTAACATGGAGTTATTAATATACGGGTAATATAAAGTTTTTAAAAAATAATTTATGGTATTAGATATTATAATAATGTTTTTCATAGAGTTATAATAAATTATTATATATTATATTGGTGGTTTTAATGTGTACGAATAAATTCAAGACTTAAGGTAATTGAATTTCATGTCACTTTTTATTTCTGTGAGAAATATGCCTTATTAAGCACCCATTTCTTTTGTGTGGTGTTTATACTAGATATTTATGTAATTTATGATTATTATAAATATGTTTATTTGTATTAAAATATCTATCTGATTATATTTATTTCATGGGGTTTATGTATCAAAATTTTCAAAATTGGTAAATTAATTCTATCTCAATTATCCTTCTTTGAGACACAAGCCATGTTATGAACATATATTTTTATATGAGATGTATATATAGGCTTTGACACGTTATTTCATGAATATAATTATTTTTATGATATTTTAATCTTTATTTAATGTTACTTTTTCCATTTTATTATGAATCAAAGACACCAAAGTGGTAATGATTTAATACTACAATATCATCATTTATTGAGAATGTTCATGATTATGCTTCCATTGATGAAATATTATGATCCATATCTCAATAAATATCATGATGTTTTTTAAACTATGTTAATTCATGTTATATCTAAGTAATGGTACCATTTTTCTATTCTTTTTTACTTAATATAATTAAGACAATTTTGTTTATGATATTTTGACTTTATTTAATTCTTTCTATGGAAAATCTGTGTTATTTCAAAAAAAATATTTATAAAAAAGTAATCAATTTTTTTTACAATTATCTTATGATGATTAATGGAAATTTTACCCATTTATTTTATTTTTAAAAGACAGGTTTAAAATTAATTTTCTTATTGTTTTCTAATCAAGGATCTTTTCTAAACATTTAAGGTGAAAACAGAATATTCAACATATATGGAATTAACCTATGGCCTTTATTTCCTAGATGATTCATTTTTAAGTTTACAAGGATATTTGTTTAATGAAATGTATTTCCTAATATTGTGGAAATTATTTTATTTCAAAATGGGTTTCAAAGAGAAAGGGTTTCAAAAACAAATTTCTGTTTTAAAAGTGTTTTTAAATGTTTTTAAATATTTCTTTTTACATTTTCCAGAGGTTGTTATCAAAGATAAGTATTTAAATGGGTTAAAATATATTTTTTATAATTTTTAAAATAATTTAAAAAGAAAAAGGTTTTATTTTTTTTAATATTCTTTATAGGTTTTCATGGTTATTTTCCCAGAAAATGGTCTTCAAAATGTTTTAAGTTTTAGAAATCATCTTTTAAAGAGAAAATTTTATTTTCCTAAATAAATGTTTTAATTTTTTTCAATGACTAATTTATATTTTTTAAAATTGTTTACAAGGAAAAGGTTTTTTAAAATGTTGTATGTTTTAAAAAGTTATTTTCAAAGAAAATTTATCTTCTAGGAGATCTTTCAAAATCCTTAACCATTTAAGATAAAATAATTGGTTATAGTTTATTATTTACCTGGGATATGATCCAAAAAAACATATTAATTTTCTAAATGGTCTATGTTTTTATGGATTGATGATTATAAAACTTGTTTATATTCAATGGGTTATACCTTGATAAATCATTATGAATCATACTTCCTCTTATTGGTTACTCTAGGATTAAATGATTATGAAACCTATATATTTTCCAAAGGATGTGATATGATTAAATTTTTATAATACCTATTTAATTTCATGGGTTATGATATGATGTTTATGAAACCCATATATTTTTATGGGTTATGATGTGATGCATATTGTTTTACATTCTAACATATATATGTATGATTTCATTATGAGATGGGTGATACCTATATCTCATTACACTTCATTGAAAAAATATTTATATCTCATGAGATAATGATGGGATTCAAGTCGATGGGTTTGATACACTATGAAAAATGGGGAAACCTAATACACTATTGGAAGATGGTGAAACTTTATCCCTTATATGGAAAGAACTACAACTGGGGATGGTGGTAAGTTCGTCCTAGTAGTTATAGCCCCCATGAAGTGCCCTGATAAGTTTTTGGTAATGAGGAATGAATTATATGGAATGAAGTTACATGTCTATGTATCTTCCTAAAATTATATTTCTTATGCCTTTGATATTATCATATTTTTTATGTTATTGATTGTCTTCTGATTCAGGTCTTATAAACTACCAATATTTATGAGATGTCTTCTGATTATGATATTTTTATGCATTGTATAATCTTTAAATTTTATGTTCATTTCAACATAACCTGATGTTATTCTTATGCTTATGTATTTATTTTATTTACCTTTATTGAGCATTCGATATCACCATTTTTTTATGTTTCCTTTCCCCAGGTTATGAAGAAAGGTTTTAAGTAGGATTAATAAAGGGGAATATCTTTAAGGTAGTTGTTTAAGATATTTCACCAAACTATAAGAATGTTTTCCATGTTTCCAAGACACTAAACTATTATGGTTCCCAAGTATGTATTTTTTCAATGTGCCGAATATTCATAAAAAATGACCTAATATTCATGTTTTTAAGCCTAGGTCACTATAGTTGGTATCAAAGGAATTGTTTAGTTAATATTCGGAAACTAGGATGAGAAGTATTTAGTGGGATCCCTAGGGATATTTATAAGGATATGTATAGGGATGTCTCTAAGGATAAATATAATGATGATTTAAAGTATCTAAAAATTTCTTGGAATTTCGGTAAAGGTTATAGACAATGATTTCCTAGAAATACATACCTCTTGAGATACTAAAAGGGGATGTGGGTCTAGCATATATATACATAAGGGTAACAACACCAAAAACACCATAGTGAGATAGACTCGATCATGAACTGGTGCACAACAACGAGCTTTGCTACACACATTGTTTGAAACTACTTGGGGATATGCTATGGGAATTTAAAAAATCTTTATGAACCATAATGAAATATTTAAAAAGATGAAAAATATGAATAAACTTGGATAAAACAATGTTTTTATGAATTTTTTATGATTTATACATCTTAAAAGTAATTTTTTCGTGATTATGTGGTTTTACACTTTGATAAGAATTTCTCACACTATGCTTTATGATGTGATCCAATAGTAGGAACTAGAATTAATTTGGTTATCATTGAATGTTTTAGATTTGGAATATATGGGCATTATAAAAATTGATGTCCTAAGGGGAGATCCCCTAATGAAATTTGAGAAGGTGGTATGAGTATTGGTCATACTTTTGATGATAAAGAGACTGTAAATGACTTGTAAAAGGTATGGGATGTTCTAACGGTGTTTTTTTATATTAAGAATAAGAAGTATGATTATATTTAGGTTGAGGAACCTTATGATATTATTCATATTTTTTATTCTAGGACAAGTTTTACTATGGAATATTATGATTAAGATCAATTAATGTTTTAAGAATAAATTTGGATGATTGAACTGTATATATTCTGGAATTAAAGGATTATGTTATAAAAATTAGAAAATATTATAATTATTTTCAGTATAAGTTTTTAAATAAGGATTTCAAAGGATATTTTGAATGGTTCCAGTGAAGTAAAAAAGTTATTTCATGGAAAGGTGATATTCTGATTAAGTTAAGTTAACCCCAAATGTGTTCATAATGCTAAAGAAATTATATATAGCTTGGATAAAGATATGATTGACATAGATAAAGTAAATTGGATAGTATTGATTAACGAGGAACTGATTATTGATTTTTTAATAAAGTGTTGTATATCATCATGGTTAAATTTTACAACTCCTTGTATTTAAGGAATATATCCTCTAATCTTTTGAATAAGGAAGCATGCATGTTTTCTCAAATGATTTATGGTATTTAATATTATTATAATGTTTAAAGAGAATATACAATGAGGGTATATGCATGTTTAGAATGTGACAAACAATAGATAATTTTTGATATATGGGGGATTAGTTTAAAGCTGAATTAGTAACTTTATTTAAAATGTTTTGGATTTTCAAATTTTGTAACTTTTGTATGGTTAATTGTTTATAGAGCATTTAAGTTAAACCTTAGACATATTTTGTGAGATTAAAGTGTTACTTCACCATATGAATATTTATGAATATTGTATAACTTATTATAACAATTTTTGATAGGATAAGGATTTATGGAATGACCTATAATTCAATTTATAAACATCATGTTCTGCTACTACTCTGGGAAAGAAAAATTCACCTTTATTTCATGGAATAATAGATAAATTAGGAATTTATTAGGCACAAAAGGGTGATATTATGCTGAATCAAGTAAGTATATCTTGTCTTGAAAATTATTTAACTCTCAAGAAATGATATAGAATCCAAAAATTATATCCTAGTACCTTCTTTTTTGTTGAATTAAATAGTCCCATGGATCACCATATATTTTTGGATTTGTTCTTGTTAACTTTATCCTAGTCTTGATCTCAATCACTCCCCAATAGAACTTGATGGTTAGAGGTCTCTTACATATCCATGTTTTCACTTTCCAGCTATGTTATCTAGTTAGGAAACCTAGTTATGAGTTACTTTGGATAACCGTTATAGTTCCAAAATTCTTTTTTTAAAGGAAGTTTTACTATTCATTTTTACGATGTGAGTTTATATGAAAGAAATATTCAAATATCAAAATTTTAATAATTAGACAAATTTAAGGGGATAAATTTATTTTTAGAGGGTTAGAATATAACACCCTTATATTTTGTGAATTATTATTTTTCTAATTAATTTAATCTTTTGATACTTTTCATTTCCCACAACACTGAATATAACTTTTGTTATACAAAATAACTTAATGTGGTTTTCTTTATACACAAGACCAAGTCAAGATTGCACTACATGAAAAAAATAGTTTAGATAATAGAACATGAAACACTATGTTTGTCTTGTACTACACATAATATTGAGTCACTTGGATATCTTTAATTACATGAAAGGCTGAGTTTTATTGAACTACAGTATACTATTAATATTATTATTGAAATATTATTATAGTTACCACCAAGCCATAGGAGTGTAAGTTTAAAATAAGATAAAATAAATTGTCAAAATATGATTTAAAAATGTATATAAAAGTAATCCTTTGGTTATCAATTAGTAAAAGTGAATGTAATAACAATTTTAAAATAACAAAAGTAATTTTCTATGAAGACTATTTTTTTATGTTAAAACAGAATTTTTACTCAATAATTTAAGGAAAAAAACTTTTTATTAATTATTTAAAAAAAAATTTATATATTATATATTTAATCAATGTTTTTCATACTCATACAATATATTTTATAAGTATAACATAATAATAAATCTAATTTTATTAATATGAAGATGTATTCTTCCAAAAGTAGATTTTAACACATTTTAATAGAGAACACATTTTAAATATTATTTTGAAACTTTTATATTTTTTTTGAAAAAATAATCATCATTTTGTAAATAGGAACATAAAAATTTTATTAGGGTGTTTTTTGGAATTTTTCTAGTGATGTTTCATTTTTTGATGAATAATGAATAATATCGATTTTTAATTCACAACTACTTTTTCATCTAATTTATTTATAAGGATAAATTATGTTTTTTATTGGTTTTAAGGTTATATTTTATCAATTATACATAAATTAATCCAATTTAGGTAATTTTAATCAATTTGAAATTTAAATTGGATATAAAATCTTAGAAAACTTGTGAACATTTTTACTTAAAAACCCTACTTTATCGTCCTATCTGTAGGATTAAATTTGAAATTATTTCTACCACTTATGTGATTTTAATTTTAAAAAATTTATTCCATATTCTGCATCATCATAATTTATAATTTTTAATAAGATTTAATTAGTTTTTTTTTCAAAAATATTAGTGAAAGTGATTAAAATTAATTATAATGATTTGGAAAATCATTATCTTAACAAAGAACTAAACCTTAAAATTAAGGCCCAAAACAACATAAAAAATTGTCGAAAATCCATGGATATTCATATTTATAACATAAACTTCACTTTATCGTTTTTTGGACTATTATTGGAGCCACATTATATGGGAAAATGTGGGTGGAATTCCCTTATAAAAAATTTATAGGAATGTCACTCCTCCTCGACTATAAAAATACACTCATCCCTATCAATTATTCACAACTATGATGCCCTTTGGCTCACCAAAACTCTAATAAAATAGGATCCTAAAATCCATACCTTAGTCCTATAATCTTACCTTTTGTTATAAATATATCCAATTAATCCATTTAGTGATAACCAAAAAGAGTTACCCAAAGAAGAGGTAACATATTTCCTTAAGCTCATTTTTTTTTATTTTAACTATCCACCACCTAAATTATTCTTATTAAATGATTATATAATAAAATAATTATCCTAAATATATTTATATGTTGTTATTATAATGTTTATATCTAAAATCACACAAACATCCACTTAAGGGGTAACAAACTTACAGTTCTTGTGTACAGTGAATTACCACCTCATGAAATGATGTTGTTTGTTTTTTCCTTTACCACCTATAATGGTTAGGAATTATTATAGAAAGTATTTTTTATCATATATATAATATTTATGATATATTTAATCTTATTTAATTATTTTATAACACATAATTTAATTCTTTTTATTTTGGGTAAATATGATATTTTTGTTTGGGGAAGTGCGGACTGCCGCCTCCACAAAGCAATGTGATTCGTTCACAATTTACATTCAATTTATTAAGGATGGGCTTAGTGAAATTATATTATTTATATTACATAATATATCTACAATAATTATATTATATATATATATTCCATTTTCTTTCTTTCTTTTAATATGATAATAAAACGAAAACAACGTTCATGCATACGTATGACCTACCATCTCCATGAACAGTCTATTCCATTTCATATTTGTATATTATATTGGTTATTATATATAAATATATATTGAATATATATGATATATATATATATTTATTTACATTATTTAAATAATTAAATCATGATATAAGTAATATCTATAATAACAATCCAAAACATATATGAAAAACAAAGAAAATATTACCCGAAACATTACATTAACATTGAGTTGTTAATAAAAGTTAATATAAAGTCATAAAAATCATATATGGTATTAGATATAATAATATTGTTCTTTGGTATATTTATAATAAACATAAATTTATTATATAAGAGTTTTGATCATGTACGAAGAATGTCAAGACTTAATGTAAGGGGATTTCATCTCACTTATTATTTTTGTGAGAAACATGCCTGATTAAACACTCATTTATTTTGTGTGGTGTGTATACAACCAATGAATTTATTATATTATTTTTAACTTCAATTTATGGGTATTAAAACATCCATTTTATGATATTTCTTACATGATTATTATTTTTCCAATATTTCCAAATTAGTAAAGTAGTTTTGTCTCAATTTACCTACTTTGAGGCACATGCCATGTTATGCACCTATATTTTTTTTATGAGGTGTATATACTACCTTTTAAATTTTATATCATGAATATAATTCTTCCCATGATATTTTATACTTTATGTAATGTTATTATTTCCATTTTATTATAATTCAAATTTACCAAAGTAGTAACAATTTATTACTACAATCTCATAATTTATCGAGATTGTTTTTGATTATGCTTACACTGATGAACTATTATGATACATATCTCAATACCTATCCTGAAATTTATTACCCCATGTTTATTAATTTTATATCAAATTAATGTTAGTATTTTCCAAATATTTATTACTTAGGATAATTAAGATTTTTTTGTGAAAATATGACTTAATTTCTCTTTTCAATTAGAAATCTATCTTATTTAAAAATTACGTTTTCTAAAAAATTTTTCAAAAAATTTACTATTATCATATGATATTTAAAGGAAATTTTTACCCAAGTATTAAATTTTTACAAAATGGTTATAAAAAGGAATATTCTTGTCATTTTCTTATCGAGGAAAATTTATAACCTTTTAAAGGTGGAAAAGAAACGTTTAGCATGTACAGACTTAAATAACATCATGGCCATAATATCCTTGATAATTAATTTGTATTTTCACAAAGTTATTTCTTAAAAGAAATTTTCCCAATTTTTTGGAAATTTTTTGATTTTAAAATTATTTTAAATGAAAAAGGGTATTCAAAAAATTGATTTATGTTTAAAATGAGTTTTAAATTATTTTCAAAGATTCCTTTATATATTTTCAAAAGGTTTTTTCAAAGAAAATTATTTAAAATATTTCAAATATTATTTTATAAGTTCTCAAAATATTTTCAAAGAAAAAGGATTTCAAATTTTTTTCAAGATTCATTATAAGTTTCAAGGTTATTTTCAAAGAGAATGGTCTTTAAAATATTTTATGTTTTAAAAAGAATTTTTCAAAGTGTAAATGATATTTTTCTCAAGAAATGTTTCAAATGATTTATTTGATTCCTTTTTATATTTTCAAATTATTTTCAAGGAAAATGATTTTTAAAATGTTATATATTTTAAAAAGAGATTTGTAATGAAAATTTATGTTCTAAGTGATATTTCAAAATACTTCCCATATATGATGTCATGCTTGGTTATAATTTATTCTTTACCAGAGACATGATCCAAGGATACCTTTAATATTATTTTTCTAAATGGTCTATGTTTTGATGTAGGGATATTTATGAACCCTAGTTTTCTTCAATGGGTTATACCATGATAAATTTTTATAAAACCTTATTCCTTTCATTGTTTATTCTAGAATGAAATGATTATGAAACCTATATATTTCCCATATTTTATGATATGGTTAAATGTTTATGATACCCATTTCATTTAATGAGCTATGATAGGGTTTTTATCAAAACCCATCTCTTTTTATGGGTCATGATATGATGCAAAAAATTTATTTTCTTGTGGCACACATATGTATGATTTCATTATGAGATTGGTGGGAAATATATCTCCCTGAAATGTGTTGGGTAAAGATATATATCTCATGAGATAATAATGGGACTTAAGTTAATGGTATTGATCTAATATGGAAGAATGGGAATCCTAATCCACTATGGGAAGACAGAGAAACATGGTCCACTATTAGAATATGAAGGAAACCCGATCCACTATGAGAATATGGGTAAACCTGGTCCACTATGTGAAGATGTTGAAACTAGATCCCTTGTATGGGAAGGACTAAAAATTGGGATGATGTTGTGTCCTACCTAGTAGGTGCAGTCCCTATGAAGTGATCCGATTGTTTTTGTCAACGAGGCTTGACTTATGGGAATGATGTTACATGTTTATGCTACCTCTAAAAATTATATTCCTTATGAATTTGATATGATCACATGGTTTAGGTTCTATATTACCTTATGATTCATGTCTTATGAACCAAAAATATTTATTATATGTCTCATGATTAAGATATTTTTATGTAGGGTATGATCTTAAAATGTTATGCACATGTTATCATACCCTTATGTTCATGTTATTCTTATGTATTTCCTTTATTTACCCTTATAAAGAATTAACTCTATCCCCTATCTTATATTTACTTTCCCCAGGTTACAGAGAAAGGTATTATGTAGGAGTACTAAAGGGTAAGATATTCAAATGATATATTTAAGATCATTCACCAAACATGAATAATTCTTTCCAGGTTTCTAAAGACACTAAACTATTGGAGTCCTTGGGAATTTATTTTTTTAATTTTTTGAATATTCATCTAAAATTATGTAATATCTATGTAGGTTATAACTAGGTCACTATTGAAAGAGATTTATTAAAAATAATGAAAGTTACACTAGGGGATATCAGTGTTTTAAAATCATTTATGAATAGAAGGAACACGCACAAAGAAATTAAATAAATGATGAGATCCCAAAACCCTCATGAAAAAATAGGATATCAAATGTGAAATAATGAATAATGGAGAAAGTGGAGTAACTTAGTTGAGAAAAAAATCTCATCCTTGCTATTAAAATTGTGGTGAAATAGGACCCATCTTATTCCCTTAATATTTTTATATTGTATTTATGCTTATAATATAGGAAATTGAAGTTCATGTAAGTTATAAGGGGTGAAGATGAGAAGCTATGAAGAATATTATATAAAAATTGACCAATATAAAGGTTGATAGTTCAATATTGGATTGATCTTACAATTTGGTATTATAAATATCATCCTTTAAAGAAGGCCATTTTTAGGATGATGGGAAAGTAGTCAACACTTGACATCCAAAATTTGAAGATCCATTTTATTTTATTCCATATATTGGAACATCTTGAAATTAATTCTTAAATAGATTCACCAGTATTAAGATGTTGAGGCGTTTATCAATTTAGGGGGTGATAAATGAAATTGTAAAGCTATGAGAATTATTTGTTTCATACACATTTAAATATTTAGGAATGTGTATGCTTGAAAATTCTATTGAATATGTATGTATTATTTATTTTCAACCCGTGATTAAAAAAATATGATTCTAAATCAAAGGCCAAATATTTTTTAATTACATGAAGAAAATTAAAGTATGGAAGTGCCAAGGCTATTATAAAATCTTACTATTTGTACTCAAATTTTTTTAATCTATTTTTTATAGTGTGTACCGAAGTTTCAAGTTCATATTATGTATTTCGATAGGTATCTATAATTTTTATCAGTCTAGAATATTGTTTTTAAATTATTTAATAGGATAGCGAGTTAACATTACATTTATAACCCTTGAATTTTATAAGGAGAAACATCATTATCTTGATTAAACCCTCTTATTTTCTACACCAATCATGACATAGTATACATATAGTGAAATGGTTAATGGAAATATTTTAATTATGAATTTATATCACCTTTCCCAAGTACTATCTATTTATTGTCAATAAAGAGGAGAAAAAGCGAAATAATAGTTTTATAATAAAGGGTAGAGAAGGTATGAGCCTATATTGACATATCATTGTAAGATGGTATTAGTGTGGTTATCGAAAATAAATTCAAACAGGGATATTTTTTAAACCTCTGTATGTAGATTTTATTTACTATAAATGATATTTTGAATGAATAATGTGTTTTAATTAATGTAAATATGTTGAAGAATCCAGGCGAGTGAAGATAAAGTGGTGATTCTTGGGGAATTGTTTTGGATTCATTGGATGTCCGCTGGTAATATAATATTTTATGATAAATGTGATGATTATTAAATGATTCTTCATGACAAATACATTTTTAATTGTTTTGGAAGGTTTTATATTTTTTAAAATAAGTTAAAGAAAAACATGAAATATATTTTATTGAATAAGACTGTGAATATTCCCATGAAAAATGTTATAATTTTTTTGAAATAATATTGATGGGAATTAATAAAATTTAATGGAAAAATAAAATGTTTTTTTTATGAATAACGTTTTTGTAGAAGGATTTCTGTTATCTTAAAAATTATATCCTTAGTTTTTACTAACTAAATATATGGAGCCTTATTAAAAAAATTGGCCCACCATTTCCAACCAAGGAGGATATCTCAACCTCAAATGGGAGAAAGACTTAAACAAATGGGAGCCAACTCACACATAGTAAATCATGGAGAAATTGAGGGAACATAGTACCCAAAAGGGAGTACATGGGATAAGAATGAGGACTAGAGGGAATATAATTCTAGTAGGATGTGAAGATTGTGTACAGAGGTTGACTATGGTAATTTTATGGGGGTGTGACCCATACAGGCGTGGAGTGAATGTGAATCCAGGTGATGGACTTGGTGTTGGCTAAAGAAGATAATAGAACAAAAAATGTTATTAAGGAGCAGTTGAAAAAGGGAAAAAGTGATATGAGATAGAGACAAATGTGAGTACTATTCACCTGTTAAAAAGGTAAACATAAAATATGGGCCTCCTAATCAAATGCATCTCCACCATCTAATTAATCCTACACAACATCCTCTACCTTGATATGTAAAATGGATATTGTATGCCAGAATTTCTTCATACCAGTTTTCATCAAATTTCATGATCAATCATCTCCACACTATTAATAGTATGAAGAGAGTAATTCATGCCAATTTGGCTATGTAAATAAGAGGTTTTTTGAACATCTTGTAGTAATATAGAACCACAGACCCACAATTGTGTATGTAAAGAATAAGATAGTTTCCATGAACCTTCCTAGTTATGTGAAAAATATTATAATACAATCTCATTTTATTTATAATATATAAGATTTTATTATATTAATATTCTTAAAAGAATATTTTTCTCTGAAAGTATCTATTTATTCTCGAAGAAGAGAATTTTTTTGTGCTTGGTTTGCATGAAGAAGAAGGACATTTGTACATAACCTTACGTGAAGAAAAAGAAACTTGTGTAAAATATCTTAGAGTAATTTGTAAATAATAATAATAATTCTAAAAAGTGTGCCCTTTCATAAAATATATGATCCTTGTGAACTGTTTTACATTAAAAAACATAATCAAATCGTAGTTGATACATTAAATAAGAGACACTGAGCATTTTAACTTTTATGCGTTTCACCAAGAATAAATAAAGTGTGATGTGACATTACATACCAGATATAAATTGTTCTTTCAAGATACACATTGAGAATCTAACACTATTATTCAATATTTTGTTTTTTTTCAAATATTTAAATAAGAATAGGCAGCCTACAAGATTGATACATAATTATGTAAACCCATTGATTACTATATATAAAATAAGTTTAGTAGTAAAAATTTGAGCTAAAGTGATATCTTTAAATGAAGTGAGGAAGGAAATAACTTGTAGCGCACTAAAGATATTTCAGTTGATCATTCTAATATTTCAGTATGATGTTTTAGAAGTAATATCTTGTACTTATTCATAAGAGTAATGGGTTGACTTGCATACATTATTATTGATTATATTCAGTTAAATTTGAATAATTTCAGTGAGATATGTTATTTAAATATACTAAAAATATTAGGGAAGTAAAAAAGATTAGAATATCTGATAATTGAAGGTGAGAAAGGCTAACTATTAATCATAAGAAGATTTTATTGAGTGGACATGAATTGAAACAAGGAAAACACGCACACTGCATCAATATGAAAAAGATTATGAATACATAATCATAGGGGTTTGTTTAAGAATCATCTAAAAAATTGTGTTTCCAGCATATATAATTCTATTTATCCTTTCCAGGGTGTCGAAATTTCCTGTCTAAAATTTTGTGTGAATTGTACTACACTTGTTATTAGTATAATTATTAGTGATAATATAACCCTTTAAATAACCCCTGGTTGATCAAAAAAATGTGTAGGAATATAAAAAACCTTTTAAAAATCATTGTTTTCAATTCATTTATTCATTTTTTTCATTTAAGAGAAGTGGGACTTCAAAGAGGAGAGATCAAGGCTTTAACCAGCTATATTGGATAATTTTAAAAGAGAATTTGAAACAATTAACCTATGATTCTTCCCCTAGTAGTGGATCTGACATGGTGCTTTATTATTCACTTATTTTATTTTTTTAATCTTGTTTTAATTTTTTTTAATCTTAACAAATTTCAAAGTTTGATATTTTTATGATTGAATTTTTTTCAAATAGCCATGGTTCCCCTAAAGGGAAATATATTGGTCATGCACCACATTTTGATGGTTCCAACTCTAATTATTGGAATATTCACATGTTTACTTTTCTTAGAAGTGTTGGTTTTCCTATTTGGAAATTTATTATGCAGGCTTATACTCATATAAGTTTAAAAGAAAAAAATGGACTCCCTCTGATAGTTCTACTTTGAATTATATAGTAATGATATGAATATATTTCAATGTAGATTATAACAAAGTTAATTTAAATATATTTTTATAAAAAAAATCTCCTAAAATATGGAAATTGTTAGAAGTTACTCGTGAAGGAAAGAAAGTTTAAGATATTATAGTTTATATGTATACACAAGACTTTGAAATCGTTTCCATGCTTCAAATTGAATATTTTTTCGAGATGTTTAAATTTTTTACTAACATTTTTAATGGTGAAAAGTATCTAGTTGATTCCTTGTCTATAGAAACATTGTTAAATAAGATTATATAGGTTTTAACTTGCTATTAGGACCCTAAATTAATATTTATAAAATAATATATAGACCTGAAGAATATGCCTCTCGAAGAGATCATTAGAATCCCTTATAAAATATAAAATCACAAAGAAGTGTTGATATGAAAAGAAGATAATAAAGTAAATGAATCCAAATAGGCTAAAAATAAAAATTTCTTTCAAATAAATTTATGATGACGAGTCATTTGATAATGAATTTGAGATTTAACACTTGACTAAGAGATTGATAAAAATTGAAGGTAATGAAGAAAGAATCCAATAGTTCTAAAAAGGAAAATAAAATTGAAGCACTAGATGTGATTTTTTTTAAAGAAACATGAAGGGTCATATTAGATTGGATTACCCCATCTAAAAAAATAATTTGAAAGAAAATAAGCAATGTAAGAAATCTCTTAAATTCTCAACCTAGAGTTCAAGTGATGACTCTATGGTGTCAAATTATTCAAAATCCTTAGGTGACTTAAGTTATAAATGCATAATGACTCATATTGATGTTGGTGATGAGGTTAGTTATCCATATTATTATTCTTATTCTCATTCTTCCTCTTCATCTTTCTTATCAAGCCATCTCAATAATAATGAAAAAATGACAATAAAAATAAAAATTATTGATTTTGTAATGAAATAATTTTAAAATAGGAATATCTCAAAAAAAAAGTTCCTAATGAATATGAAAAACATCTTAAGGATATAAATCTCATTTCTAATGAAAAATTGATTTTGTTTTGAAATTAAATCCACAAATAAAATTTTGAGAATTTAGAATCTCAAATCAATGATATTAAAAATACTCTTTCCCAATTCACCAATTGGTATTGATACCTAGATTTGATTTTGGGATCATAAAATTTTATTAAAAGAAATTTTGTAATTGGTTTTTAAAATATAAAATTTGTTTCTAAAAAATAAACTTTTTAAAGTGATTTTCACAATTTTTTTTTCAAATATTAATGAATCTTTTGTATGTTTGTTCACATGTGAAATTGAAAAAATGATATATGTGGTAGACATAAATAGATCTTTATTTATTTCCATATCTCAAATATAAAATATTATTTGACACAAGTTTGGGTACTTAAATATCTTCTATATAATATTATTGAACCCTAAATTTGAGTACCCAAAGGCACTCATATTTGAGATTTTATAGGAATATGTCATTGGACTGTATTAAAATATCATAATATGGATTCTAAATAAAAAAGGAATATCCAACACTAATGTGATGACCCATTAAGAAAAAATTTGTTTACTTTGTATTTTAAAATTTTCAATTGGTTGATGGGTATTAATTATTTTATGTAGGGTGATATGATTTATGGTTATTCTTTATATTCCATATCTTTGTTACTTTTTCTATTTCTAATTCTATTTTGGGTATAAGGAATGATCCAATGCATTATTATATTATCATATTTTTTATATTTTATTATTTATAAAGTACCAAAATATTTACTTCATGGTTTTAAAATCTTAAATCTTGAAGTTTATATTCAAATATTTTTGAATCATTTCTTTAAATGTTTTTATAAGGGAGAGTTTTCCTTTTTCATTATATTTATTTTATTAAAAGTTTCCTTCATTATTGATTTCAATTTCCCTCATGAATCATTTAAAAAATATAATTTCTTATTTTTTTTCATATCTATATTCAACTTGAAATTAGTTGATTTTATATTATGGAAATTGATATATTTTTGAGTTTACTTAACCCTTAAAATAATTATTTGAATATATTTATTTGTTTTCTATTTAAATAATTGATATTTATTTAATTATTGTCTCTTAAAATTTATGATATTATTACTATTATCTTACTCTACCTCTTGTTGAATTTTCTATTCCCTTATTAAATGCACCACTTTTGAGTAATCCTTATCAATTGATTTTTAGACATATCTACTCCTACATGGGGGTCTAGTGATTATTGGTTATAAATTCATTACTCTTGAAATTAATTTCTAGGTCTCTCCTATATCTCTATTAGATTTATCTTCTTGATTTAGATTTAAGTAAATGGTTTGTTTTTTCAAATGATTATTAAAGTGGAGAAGTTAGTTTTTCAACCATCATGTTCTACTTTCATCTCACTATTTATTTCAAAATAAATCTTTTTTACAATTTTAATTTCTTTTTTTAATCTTATTTTTAATATTTTTAGATTTATTTTTTAAATCTTATATTTTATCTTTTTAAAATCATTAGAATCTGTATTATCCCTTTATGTTTAATTTCGGAATTTTTTTTTGAAATGTTTTTAGGAATATCTTTATAAATTGATATGATGAGTATTTTGAATTCAATGTTATATCTATAATCAATATCATTTTATTTAATTATTTCTACTTAATAAATTTTCTATGTTTTATATGCATTATTCTCTAATTTTTTTAAGCTTATGATATTCATTCCGGGGGAGATAATATTTCATGTCTCAATTATCTTATCTTTTGTTCACGTATATATTTGATATATGAAATATTTATTATTTTCCAATACTTTTTTCATTAAAATAATAAAAAAGGTGGAGAAAAAGTCAACTATATAAGGGGAGAATTTTGTTAAGTTTTAAAGGGGATGAAATTTTATATATTTCTTTTTGAACATATTTCGTATATTGTTTGAAATATTTAAAAACTTTAATATCCTGATTTACTTGTAATGAATGATTCAATCATCATTTTCTATTGATATATCTTATTATAATAAGTGTATGTGATCATTTAAAATTAGAATAGTTTTGTTTCTATCTCTATATTAAGATATTTTCTGGATCAAAACAATCATCTTTGTATCAAATAATTTCATTTATGTGCTTCTAAATTATGAAAATTGAGTACCGATTTATGATTTTAATGGACTAAGTGACATAATTCAATGGCTTTGGAGGGGATTTATTAAAGGAATTTGAAGTATCAATAGAATTTTTAATGGACATAATGATTTCATGGAAGGGATATCCAAAGATTCAATAGAGGCATTAGGGGAAGATAGAGGACCATAATGACGTTCTCATGTATATAGAGAGCACTGAATACCAAGTTGAAGGGAACCAGTTAGCCAGTGACAATTCCAAAACTACCCTGGTCCACTATAATTGCATTGCATTTATAATGGTTCATAGTGGATTACCTATGGAGTTTTTCCAGAAGTAATGATTTCTATGTTTTTAAAAAACTAGTTGGTGAGATCATTTGGCTACCTGGGGGAGCTGACTCAACATGCCAAGGTATTTTATTATGGTGAACCCCATAACTCTTAAATTGGAGTTGATTATGTTCAATTTTTGGTAATACTTCTAAAATGTTACTAGTGGATTTGGAGTCTATAAATGTATAGAACTAGGCTTCTAATACGTAGATATTAAATATTTTTATATTAATACTCATTGTATTATACAAAAACACACATTAGGATCGTAATGGTTTAGTGCCTTTGGAGACTAGGTACACAATATTCATATTTCATGAATGTTCTTCAACATCTACCACAAATATATTATCACATAGTACTCATCTTAGGAATACCCAACCTAAAACATTCATCATGACATAGGGAAGCGAATATATGAAATGGTGAGCTTAAATGATCATTAAGGGTAAACAAAGGAGATACCAATCTATGATATTATATAATAATAATATTTGAATAAGGTTATGTGATCATGAACATAACTTATGAATTTTATATCCAACACATAATAGATTATAAATAAAATTCATGGAATAAAACATAATCAATTATGAAAACATGGATTAAAAGAGTGAGAAATAATCCTAAATCAACAATTAATCGTAAGCTCATATCGAAAAAGTTTGACACCATCATCAATCTATTAATAGACATTTAATATGTCTTGGTTAACTACCAATACCATCATCATATTGGATAAGGTATTATCACATGTTTCATAATGTGGATCAGGATGCACCTGTTTCCAATAGTGGATCACGAAACACCTATTTTCAATAGTGAATCATACCCATATACTTATTTTCCCATTTTTATCTCGTGATATATAACAATTTACCCAATAAATTGGAGGGGGATATAATTCCCACACATCTCATAATGAAAACCATACTTTTGTGTGCCATAATATTATAAAAAATTCATCATACCATCACATCATGACCCATGTAAAGAAAACATGTT
The DNA here is from genome assembly GCA_963277665.1 of Viscum album. Taxonomy (NCBI): domain Eukaryota; kingdom Viridiplantae; phylum Streptophyta; class Magnoliopsida; order Santalales; family Viscaceae; genus Viscum; species Viscum album. The sequence continues at coordinate 980,161,261 of OY728123.1, forward strand.
TCATAAAAATTTCATCAATTCACTATATAATAACCCACAAAAAACATAATAATTAACCATACAGATAGAGAACAAGGATGAAATCATTCAATATTTTCCCCAATAAATCAAAAGTAATAATAAAGGATGTCATCTTTGAGGAAAAATGATTTTTGAAAGGTTTCTTTGACCATTTTAGGAGGAATATAGCCTTTCCACTTTAGAAAATAATTTTTGAAACATAAATCATTTTAAAAATAATTTTATTTAAAACTTACCTTGGAAACTATTAAAATAATCTTTAAAATCATTTTAACCATTTCTTGAGGAAAATATTTTTTCTTTTTTGAAAATCAATTTTTATAAATAAAAATTCATAAAACATTTTGTAAATTATTTTAACTTAAAATAAACATTTAAAGTTATAAATTAATATTTTAAAAAATATATTGGTTATGCTGGAGGAAAACATTGTTCATGTTGTATATGTTAAAACAAATGTTCCTTTGACATTTTTAGTAGAATAAAAACAAGTATTATTTAGAAAACAACATTAAGATTAATTTTAATTTAAAAAAAATAAAAAATGGGTAATAATTAATTGAAGAAATCATTTTAATGATGTTAAAAACATTTTTAAAACATTTTTAGAAATCAGGGTTTTAGAAGAAAAATTGGTTTCGACCGAAGAGAGAAATAAAGATGTTTTTATTAAAAACATTATTTTTAACTCTTTAGTAAATAAAGAGAGAAGAATGGATGTGAAACATATACTATGATGAAATAAACACAAGAGGAGAAAATAAATGAGTTTCTTGAGATATATATCATAATAATTTATCATTGGAATCATAATGTCAAATATTTATTATAAATTATGAGATTTTAAAAAATAACAATTACCTATTTGGTAACTTTGAATCATGATCTTCATCAAATAATAACATTAAATGAAACTTATAATATCATGAAAATAATTATATTCCTGATATAACATGTAAACATGGAATTATATACACCTCATATAATAAGATAGGTGAATAATATAACTTATGTCCCAAAGAAGGAAATTTGTGATAAAAGGACCCTACTGCTTTGATAACTTTTGAAATGTAAACCCAATGAATGATATATACTAAAATCTATATATAAATACCCATAAATATAAGGATAATAATCATAAAATATATTCATGTTCAGTATATACACCACATAAAAACACAAGGTGAATATAGCATGTATCTAACATAAAAATTAAAGTGAGATGGATATCCATTACCAAAAGTATCAACATTCTTCGTACATTTTAGAACATACTATATAATGAATAGATGCTAATTATAAATATATTACATAAAAATAATTATATATTTCATACCATATATGATTTACTTATGACCTTTTGTTATATGTTTATTAACAATTCCATCTTAATGTCACATTTTGGGCAATAACTCCATTGTTTTTCGGGTTTGTTTTGATTTATAATTTTTTTCCTCTTACTTTGATCATGGTTAAATAATCTCAAGAATTTTAAAATTCATATAAATATAATATATATTTATTATATATATACTTATAGTGATCTATAAAATTTAGATATAGAAAATGAAATACACCGTTCATAGAGATGGTAAGTTGTACGTACGCATGAACACTGTTTCCATTTTACTGAAGGAATAAAAGACGGTTAAAAAGTATATTACAATTAAAAAATAATTTTTATGTTATATATATATCATATTTTCATTAAAAACAACATTATTACCTTCCATGTAAAGTGTGAGTGAATCATAACGCTTCGCGAGGTGGTAGTCCGCCGTACACACGAACATTATCATATTCCCATAGAATGGAATGTAAGAAGGAAAATCAGATATAAATATTAAAGAGTCATAATAATATAAAAAATTTAAAATTTAAACATTAAATTCATCATCTTATCTATCCTTTATAGGCATTTATGGAAAATGAATAACATTAGTTCACAAGGCGATAGTCCACCGTACACATGAATTAAGACATCATAACCCATTTGGTGGAAGAGGAGAAATATTTAGGTTATTAAATCAATATAATGAAATCTAAATATATTAAATATACTATATTTATTATATAATCATGGTTTAATAGTAATTTAGGGATGTGGAGGAAGAAATAAAGTAAGATACTTGATTAGGGACATTTCCACTTTCTCAGAAAACTTCTCTTGGTTTGCACGAAAAGGAATATTTGGCTAGATTTATGACCAAATCAAGGACTACAAGATGATTTTAGGTAATGAATAATGTTATTTGGGCTGTTATTCTCAAAACTAAATGGTTTTCGGATGTGTGAATTCAATAGGGGATGGGGAGGCCTTTTATAGGCGAGGTGAGTGGCACACTTCTAATTTTTGAACATAAAATGGCGTACCCACATTTTTCACATGACACAAGGATAAAAAATGGTCATTATAAAACCTATAATATATAATTTCTACATTTTTCTATAAAATTTGCGTTGGAAAAGAATTGGGTCATTTTTAACCTTTATAATTTTAGTTTAACCTCCCTGGTAAACCCATTTTTAACAAAACCGCAACAAATAATGTTTTCTATTTTGGCTATTCATTATGGTAAAAAATTAATTTGATATTTTATAGAATATAAATTTTGGATAATCCAAATATGGAATCCATTTTTTCAAATTTCATCTATATAAGTGGAAAATTTTAATTTTAAATTAATCACGTAGATACGATGAGAAAGTGTGTTTTCAAAGAGAAAATGTTCAAATTTCAAAATGTTTTTATATCAAAAGTCTATATGAAAATTATTACAATGAAAAAATTTGATTAACAAATATATAATTGTACTAGTTTTTCTTTTAAAACCATATTAAAATAATATTTATGTTTATAAAATCATTAAATGAAATGAAAATTATTAATAAAAACCAGTATTTTCACTATTCAATGAAAGATTTATCTTCTCAGAAATATCCCAAAAAATCACCCTAAGATAATTTTGAAATTATGATTTAAAAAATAAAATTTATTATTTAAAATATTTTTCTTTGAATTTATAAAATTATTTTTAAAATAATTGTGAAAAAGTTGACAAAACTCTTTTTTTTAGAAAAATACAACTTTAAGCATAAAATTTGTTTAATTATTATCACTTGACTAGAAAAACAGAAGATGAATTTTAAAATTTTTAGAGAATATATAATATCTATATTTAATGTAAATCATTCACCAAGACTAGTTTGTATAATTTATTGGTTTAAAATTCATTTTTGTAATAAAAATATTTTTTCAAAAAAATACTTCCTTTATTTTCAAGTAGTTTTTAATTTTATTTTTAATTATCTAGTCACGAAATGATTCATAATATAATTTAAAAAAATCAGATAATATTATTCATACCCACTATTCTAATTTTTATATGATTAATATCATATTAAATAAAACAATTATAATAGTATGTCATGTTTTTTTTAAGTTTTGTGTTGCATGTAATGCACACTAAACTCAATGTCAGGTTTTTCACAAGCTAAACATGATGTTTGATGTAACACTAGAAAAAATCAGGGTTGCATGTAATAATAAAAATAAGAAAGATTAAATTTATTTGAAAATAAAACATTTCAAAGAATCTTAGGGTTTTACAATAAATAGTGGACCATTGGGTCTTGGATCTACAACACTCATAATGGTGGATTGAAAATTTAATTGGATCATGCCTATGATGAATAAAATTTATCTTATCCAAGACCTATTTTAAAGAGATAATATCACTTCTCACTCTTAATGGATCTAATCTCCATTTACTCTCTTTATCTCATCTCAATTGTACTATATTTCGAGAGAAATAATAGATCAATATTGTAATGGATTTGTGCCAAGAAAATATCTATTCTTATCATCAAATTCTACAATGGGTTCTCACTACAACAAAAGTGAGGGATGGGTTCCTTAGCTACTTATGAAGTTCATGAGGGTTCTCATAACCATAATCATGAGGGAGTTTATTTTCTTTTCACAATCGTGAAAAGGAAAGGGATGAATTGGTTTCTTAATCTCTATTAAAATCAAGGCAGTAATATGAAAAACCTCTCAACCCAAGGGGAGGATTGGTAGGAGCTCACATCAAGATATTACTAAACTCTTTAATTAAATGTCTCTTTATCCCTATCATTTATTTACATTCTACATTATATACACACATCTAATCACATATTTTATAATTTTGATATGCTTATCTAGATTTGATTCTCATTTAATTTACTTTGAAATTATCTTTTATATATCATATAATTATTATCATGGTCCTTTTTATTTATTTTAATTGATAGTCATGTACTCACATTCATCATAATCTCTAAATAGATAATTGATTGAATTAATCAATTGGTTTCTTATATCTCTTTATCTTTAATTAATATTATATTTTCACTACAATAACTCTATATTTATTTGTTATTATTTAATATTTTAATAGTCATCATACTCTATGTTTTAATTTTTTAAAAGGTAAATTCACCCATATCCTTCCATAATAATCCAACCAAAATTTCGCATCAAATTAGATCTATTTATTTATCTTAAAATATCATTGTTTTCAAAATTATGTTCTGTTCTTTTTTTCATTTTTTTCATTTTAGTCAATTTAAATGTTTAATCTATTTAAGATTTCAACCATTTCAAACACACATGGTGCTCCTAAAGGGAAATATATGCGTCAAACACATTATTTTGATGGTTATAAATATAATTTTTGGAAAGAACACATGTGTTATTTTTTTATAAGGAATAGTTATCCTATTTGGAATTTTGTTATGCATGGTTACACTCCTTCAAGTGAAAATGAATAAAAACGGGCCCTTGTTTATATTTTATTATTTTGAATTAGACTGAAAAGGTATGAATGAATTGCATTATGATTTAGACTGAAATGATTTTAATTATATTTATACATTAAAAATGTCTCATTAAATCTGTAAAATGCTTGAAGATATCCATAAATAAAGAAAAACGTTAAATAAACTAGACTTGATATGTATATATAATAATTTCAAGGATTTTATATACATAAACATAGATCTATTTCTAAGATGATTTCATGTTTTATAGAAATATTCAATGGTGAAAAGTCTCTTGGTTATTATTTATCTAGTGAAACTTTATTAATGAATTTTATCTGGGTTTCATCTACCTCTTGGTATCCTAATGTAACATCTATACTATAAATGAAATACATCAAGAACATTCCTCTTAAAGAGCTCATGTAATCCCTTATAACATATGAAATCATTATGAAGTGTAAATCTGAAGAAAAAGATAAATAAGAAAAGTTATCCAAAGTGGAATTTTTATTATTTCAAATCTATTATCGATGATGATTCATCTGATAATGAATTTGAGATTAAAATCTTGACTAAGAGACTGAATAAATTAAAGAAAAATAAGAAATCCTCACTCAATTCCAAAAAGAAAAATTAAATTGAAGCACCATATGTGACATGGTATTAATGTAACAAGATGGGTAATATTGGAATACATTATCCCATATATAAAAAAAAGTTTTAAAAAATGAATAAAGGTAAGAAATCTATTAAAGACTCAACATGGGGTTCATGTGATGACCCAATGGCCTCAAATTCCTAAAACTCCTTAAGGGAATCATGTCTTAAATGCCTCATATATCACATAGAGGTTAGTGACTATGTTATTTCACCTTCATATCATTATTATACTCATTCTTACTCTTATTATTACTAAACTACACATATTAATAATGAAGAAATAAATGATGATAAAAATTAAATTTAGGATTTTTTTGATGAACACATTTCCAAAATAAAAAGATCCCAATAAAAAAAATATAAACATTTTGTTAATGAAAAAGATAAAATTCTTAATGATAAAGATTTAATTTCTAATGAAACAAATTATTTTATTTTTAAATTTAAATTTTTTTTTTGAGAATTTAGAATATGAAATAAAAGATCTCATAAATCTTCTCACTCAATTCACCCATCATGATCAATATTTAGATATGATTTTGGGATGTAATCATTTTCTTAAAATTAAAACATTTTTTTATTCAAATTCAAATAAATTTTTTCAAAAATAAACTTTTTCTAAATAGATGTATAAAAAAATGTAATATAATTTTAAAACATTTGGGTATCTTATTTATGAGTGTGAGTAAAACATTTCTTGATATGGTGGACCTAAATCTTTAGATATTTATTCCCATATATCTAATAGAAAATATTGATCTAAATGGGATTAGGGACCTTAATCTCATTTAACTAACATTTCTGAACCAAAAAATTGGGTACAAAATGGAACTCATATTTTATATTTTGTAGTATTATGTAACTAGACCTTATTAACAAACAATAATGTGGATTCTCAATGAAAAAGGACTATCCAAATATAAAATGATAATCCATTAATCACAAAAGTGTTCCATTCTAGTTTTTTGTTTTACGATTTTTGGAGGGGTACTAACTATTTTATGTAGGGTAAATTATTTATGTTTATTATATCTCTTGAACCTATTATTTTCTAAAACTATTTGGATTATTTATTACGAAGAATGAGGATGAAAATGATTAGTTTTTATTAGTAACTTTTTTTCCTCAATAGATGTATGTTGTATTATATTTTATAATATTATAAACATAAAAAATATAGAGAAACAAAAAAAATAATATCTCATCAATAATTATAATTACATTAGTAAAAAACCATTTAAAATTACAAACATTATAATTTTAAAAAACAGGAAAGTTAAAATGAGAAAATATTTATCGCCTCAATCTGATATAATCATCACCCACGTCTAACACTATAGAAATGAAAGAAAATATTGGTAAAATTTTCAAAATATTATAAAAATAAATATATAACCTTGGGAGGAATTTTAGTGAATACTATGCTAAATAATTAATTGTTATTTCTAGGAGGTAATGTGACTGTTGGAATAGTAATATGACCATTGGGAATAGAAACCCAAACATTGGTAATAGTAACCTAATCATGAGAATAATAATTTAACATTAAAATAATAAATTGAAATATAAGTCAAATTTATCATGATTAATATAAGTAAATATGAATATTATAGTGTCTAAAAAATAAAAACCATGATTAAAAAATCATATAAAATATAAGGATGGTTTTAATAAACTGTATTTTAAAATATTTCATAAAAATAATATTGCTTGTAATAAAATTTAAAATTACCTATTTAAGAAATTTATTTTGATAAAATTAATGTTAATTTTTAAACCATCCCATCAAAATTTTCCATGATTTATGTTTTGAAAATTTTCTAAAATAATTCAATATTAAGGTGAAAATAAAGAATCTAGTTTTCCTCATAACCTATGTATCTTAAATTACATCATTGATGATCTACTAATAAAGCAATACTTTATATGAGTTGGGGTTTAATAAAAAACTATTTTAGTTTAGAAATCAAAAAAATAAATTATAATAAACTTAATTTCCAAACCTAAAAATAATTTTCTGAAACCTAAAGTCAAAAGTAATATCTTAAAAGAATTGTTTTTTTATTTTTTTCAACTTTCATTTTTAATAAACTAACTGAATTAGAATTATAAGGGGTTTTAAAGGGAAAAACATTATTTCATATTTATATATGATTTATATTTTAAAAATTTACTATTAAATGTTTCTTGTTTGATATAATATCTTATTCAATATTTTATTTTAAAATACTTTACTTCTCAAGTATAAATAACCTCCCCCCTACCCTTAGAAAGCCACTCCTCCATAGCATTAAAAATCCAATTTTCAGCCCATATCCTTTATTTTAAATCTCTTTGAAAACATAGGGATGTGTTGTAGTAATAAAACTCCATTCATCAAGGAAGTCTAGTGCCATAGAAGGGAAGCCAAACTAATAGTAAGTTTTTTTCAAAATTTTATCTCATTTTCTTTTTCTTCTATCTCGCTTCCCAATTGATTTAAAATTCAAATATTTTATGATTTAATTGGGAAAACATTTAAAAATATATTAATGTGGCTACAATAATTTATTTGTTTTTATTTGTAATGTATTTATATTTTATACCTATTTTTTCATCATATATGGATAAATTTATCTTTAACGATTAGTTAACCGCAAATGATATTTTTTACAACTTATTTTCTCATCACCAAACATATGGCTAGTTAAAATAATTAAATAATTAAATATAAATGTATAAATATATCTGATGTAATTTTTTATACTTATATATAATTGATAAATGGTGAACAAAATAAAATAATTAACACCCTTTTCAATATTTTAATAAACCAAATATTATTATTCAGGATATGGAAAAATAATAAAAAAAGTAGGAATTTTGTTAAGGGGATTCTAGAACCCAACTCCCTTTCTATAGGTTATACCTACTTCACATTAATTTTAGTATGGATATTACTATAATGTTTATTAAATATCCTTTCAATATTAATAACCTTTCATTTAGGGATATATATGTTACCCCCTTGATTTATAATCAAATATAACAATTTTCCCAAAATACATTTCCTTCGAAAACACATCTTTTACTTTTATTTAGTTGTTTATTCTTCACTAAAGTTTCATGATGTTTATTTTAAATATGTATTCCCCTATTCATTTGTGAATATAAGTTTATTCATAAATTTATTCTTAATTAAGTCCATATGAAACCAATTTTATTTGATGGGTTATTACATGATTATGATTTTTATACGTTCTACGTGGCTTGCATGATTGTTTTAATATTATAATATGACATGTTGGACCAAAATTATATATCCCTAAAATGAATTTGGTAATGTGATGTATCTCATGAGATAATGTGTATTATGCATGGATATGATGATATCTTTTTTCAAAATTATGATTTCATGATTTATGCATATATTTTATATGTGAACATTATGATTGCCTTGTTCACAACTATGTGTAGAATTTAACCACTATGACATGATTTTTCCCTTTTATGAATTTAGACATTCCATAACTTTATCAAATGTTTACCACAAGATTATTATTATGATAATATTCTTATGGTATGATTATGATTATTATTATCACACTTGTTATATTGATTAATTCCCCTTATAACTCCACTTATTATGCTTTTAGCTCACCCATTTTTTATGTATATCAGTAGGTGAATACAATTATTAAAGAGAACATGATATTTTAGAAGGATAGACAAGAAGTTATCAAATAAATGTTTATGTTTTACTATTTATAAGTGATACATGATCCTAATTTTCCAAATAGACCAATACTTTTGATATTTCAAAGTATAACTATTGTGTTTTTTATCTTCAAAATGATGTAATATCTATGTAAGAAAAATCAGGGTCACTATAATTGGTATCATATATATGGTTTACTTAATTTAGGAATTATGATTAGAAATATTTAGTGACAACTACAAGTATAAGTCTATGTGTAAGTAAAACATCCTATAAGAGTCATTTTAGAAAAATTCTAAACATAGGGATCCCATAAGATATGCCTTTAGAGTAAATTTATCTAAAGAATAAATTATTTATTATTTGTTGAAATATGTTTTGTTCAAACATTTTCTTTTTTAGAAAATGTTGGGAACCAGGTGAAACCGAACCCAAAAACCATGTGAGGCACATGGAAATGATTTTCCTAATGACATAACCAATTATATTAGAGGTGGAGTTCAAAACTATATGGTGATGATTACCCAACTATCCCAAGCTATTTAATAATAACCTGAACCATGTGTAATTTCCTCCTTCAAACAATATAGATCAACTAGCTATTGATTATTTTATATAGAAAATAAAAATTATATTTTGTGGATCTTTTGATCCAATTATCATGGAACAGTGGGTCAGATCATTGGAGAATTTCTTTTTTATACTCCACTATTATGAGAAGGAGAATGTGACTCTATATTTATATCATTTAAATGGATAAGGTGATGAATTGTGGGAATTTATTAATTACAAAAATACAAAGTATAAAATGAAATATAAGGAGGGGAAGATATTAAGAAAATAATTTTTAACTAGTATTTAACTCAAACTCTTCGAATAGATATGGAGAGAGAATTATTAGAGTCGAAATAAAAGGAAGGAGAATTTGTCACAACATATTAGGAAAAATTTAAAATTCATTAAATATATAACATGATATTTTTTTCAGCAATGATATCAAAATAGATAGATTCTTTAATGTATTAAAACCAAACCATCAAAAGGCAACAGTTATTTGATAATTTTGGAGTTATAAAGAAGTAGTTCAATGTGATATCAGATTAGAGATGGAGTTTGGAGAATGGTCTATGGTTATAGAGATATGAATAGAATAATTTAGTGTCAAGTAGGTGGGTTAAATGAAAAAGGAATAAAGATGATCCAACCAATGAACTATCGAAAAGGTGGGAATAAAGATCATGGTAATTGCCTCAAAGGGATGGGGAAATGCTTTTAGTGTGGGTTTAAATGCCACTAAGATCGTTAATGTCACATATATATGAATACGTCGACCAAAATGATGGAGGAAAGAAAGGAACCTACTAATATACCACCCATGGTTCAATGATTCAATTGTAGGGAGAAATGGTGTTATGAATGTCAGGGCACTAATGTATGGGTCCCTGAGGGAAATCTGCGTGAGAAACAACCAAATCCAAAGGAGAAAGGGAAGGAATATTCCATCACTAATCTATAAATATAGCATGAAAATGAATTCATACACCGTAGATATACTAATCTCTCAATAATAGAAAATTATTTATTTTATTCTAGTTGTACACATTCCTTTATATCCTGCATGTTTTCATGAACTGTGAAATCAACGGCCAGATACCTTAAAGTATATATATCAATAGAAACACCTTGTGGTGTGATTATTTCCACCCAAGTGTTATACTATTCTCATATTAATGTATGTGGGAATAATCTTCCAAAGAATCTAATAATATTTCCCTTTAATAGAATTCTACGCTATATTACGCATGGATCGTCTCTTGTTATATATATCACACATCACCTATTAGTAAAAAAAATATCTTTTTATAATATAAACCATCCTATAATACTCTAAATATTAAAGAATCATAATGAATATCATTTAGAAAATCTCTCTATGGTGTGGGTGTTCATACCCCATGAAGAAGAAATCCTTGTGCATAATGGTTGAGTCAAAGGAAGGTAACAACCTGAAGGAAATTCACATTATTTTGGAATACACAAATGTATGTCTCAAAGTGTTACTCAGACGTCCCTAGATCATGAGGTAGAGTTATCAATATAACTTATTTTCAAATCCACTATTATATTGAAATTATCACAGAGGATGACCCCTATCACATAGGATGAGTTAAAGAAGCAGATCTAATCATATTTGGAAAAAGGGTTCATACGCCATCGTGCATCACCTTGGGGTGCGCCAATGATCTTTGTAAAGAAAAAGGATGGATCAATGATGTTTTGTATAGATTACTAGTAGATCAACATGATCACCATAAAGAAAAAGTATCCACTACCAAGGATTGATGACATGTTTAATCATCTACGAGGACCTTAATATTTCTAAAAGGTTGTTCATTATTTTGGATATCATCACCTGAAGGTAAAGAAGAAAGATATTAATAATACAACCTTATGTACATGTTATTGACACTATGATTTCATATTTAAGACCTTATAACATACTAATTCCTATTCAATATTTATATATTTGATGAATATAGTCTTTAGATACTACCTTGAATAATTTTTGGAATTATGTACTGGTGATATTTTCATTTACTCCAACATCAAGGAAGAACATGAATAATATCTAAGTATTGTATTGGAAACGTTATGGAAGGGGAAAATGTATGCAATGTTTATAAAGTGATAATTATGGATGTATCAAGTCACATTATTGGGGTATGTGATCATAAGTGAGGGAAGTTTTTTGGACCCTTCAAAGACATAGGAAATTGAGGAATGGCCCAGACCCACTAGATTTTAAGAAACACATATTTTTCTTAGCTTATTAGGGTAATATCGACATTTTTTTGAGAAAATTCACATGAATTTGTGGCATGTTAAAAAAGTTAACATGAAAAGGGGTAAAGTATATCTGGAAAAGATATTGTGATAAAATCTTTAAGGAGCTCAAGAAGAGGATAATAAGTGATATTATACTCACACTACTAAGAAGTGGAGAAGGTTTTGTGATATATAGTGATTCTTAAAAGAACGTATTTGGTTGTGTACTCATTTATAATGAAAATGCGATTGCCAATACCTCATCATAATTGAAGATCCTTGAGAAAAACTATCTTATATATGATATGGAGTTAACAAATGTGATCTTCTACTTGAGGATTTAGTGGCACTATCACTATGGTTAGAAGTGTGACATATTTTTCAATTATAAGAGTCTAAATTATATATTCGCATAGAATGATCTCAACATAAGTCAAACAAGATGGTTAGATTTCATTAAGGACTTCGATTTCATTATTCACTACCATTCAAGAAAGGTGAACAAGGTTGTTAATGATTTTATCAGAAAAGAACATGCTTATTTTTCCATGATGTGGATTGAAAAATACCCTATATTAATGGATATGAAAAGGATAGATTTATAAATCATAATGGTAAGGAATACATACTATGTTTCCCAAATTATTTCCCAATAATCTAGATAAGATAAGATCAAGGAGGCATAAAAGAATGATCTGGACCTTTAAAAGAAGGTGAATGAAGTGAAGGGAAGCATCATGTATTCCAAATCAATGAGGATGGTGTGATTTGGTTTGGAACTAGGACTTATGTGCCTTCATCACCTGATATAAAGAAGTATCTATTGCATAATTCATATAGTTCATCTTTCTTCATCCATCCAGAAGTACTAGTATGTATCATGATCTTTGAGAACAATTATAGTACGAAAACATGAAGAAGAACTACAAAAAAGTATATTAGTGGCGGTTTTTATAGGGGGTTTTTTCACAACCACATCTAAATTCATTTTAGATGGGGGTATGCACAACCCCTATAATTATTAAATTTAGAGGGGGTTAAAAACCCCATATAAATTTTCAAGCATTATTTTTTTATTATTTGGTTTGATTTTAGAGGTGGTTATGATAAAAATGTAGCTAATTTAATAATTATTAGTGTGATATATTCAGTTGGATTTTAGAGGAGCTATATATATATATAATATTCATTTGGATATATATATATATATAATTTATTTTTTAAAAGAAAATAGTGGTGGTTCACAATCCCCTCTAATTTAAGATATTAGAGGGGGTTTATGAACCACCGCTAATACCTTAGATTAGAGGGGTTGTTGAACCCCTTCTGATTTAGGAAATTCGATGGGGGGTTTTTAAACTCGTCTAATTGATGACGTTAGAGGCTTTTTAACCAACTATAAGTGATGACATTAGAGGGGGTATTGAACGCCCATTAATTGATGATATTTGGTGGGGGTAATGAACCACCACTAATCCTTTGATGAGAGTGGGTTTTAAAACCGGTATAAATTTTTATTTATTTTAAAAAATAAATCTCATATAAATTCAAATTTTATAACATATATATATGTGTGTGCGTGTGTCTGTGTGTGTGTGTGTGTGTCTATATATATATTACATAAACTCATTATATAAATGTTTTTAGATACATTATAAACATATATATATATATATATATATCATAAAAATGTTATATAAATGAATTTAAATACATTATAAATAGATATATATAAGGACTGTATATAAATACTTTAAATAAATACTTATACATATGAACAAAAAAATATATATATATAAATATCGGTATACATAACACAAATGTAATTGTAAGTATATTTATTCAAATTTATAAAATTTTATATGGTTTTATAAATACTATACATTTATATTATGATTTATATTATACATATATTATATTAAATCCATTTTTTATTTTATATTTTTATATAAATGCATTTATGTTATATTATGTATAGAAATATATATAATATAGAAAAAATTAAAATTAAAGTTAAATATATATATTATATAATTATATAATATATTTTATATTATAAATATTTAATTATATATAAATTTATATATATTATATAATTATTACATATATATATATATATATTAGTATACCATATTAAATATAAATTTATTTAGTAAATAAATAAATATATATCATTTAATTATATTACATATTTTCAATTATATGAATGTATTTAGTTTTGTATATATATATATATATGATATAATAGATATATATATAATCACTTACATAAATATTGAATATAAATGTATTTAATAAAATATATGTATAATATAAATCATAAATCATATAAATGTATAATATTTATAGAAGAAACATATAATTTTTATAGTTTAAAACATAAGTGTAATAATAATAATAACAAGAAATAATATTGTTGTTACACACACACATATAAAAATATATAAAATGATTATATATATCAATATATTTTAATTATATTATATCTATAAATATTATATAAATACATAAATGCACACAAACAAAAATATAAATGTATTTACAAATACATGTATAAATAATTATTTATATTTTTAAATATAATTATTTATATTTATATTATATATACAAAGATAATATATATATATATATATATATATATATTATACAAAAATATACTATTTATTATCTAATATTTATGTATAATATATATATATATATTATAAGCATTTATATACATCATATATTATACAAAAAAGTATTATATATATATGAAACACAAATATATATATATATATACATATATCATACACAAATAAATCATATATAAATATTTATATCTATTTAAATATTTATTCAAATAAAATATATTTGAATCACCTTGATAATATATATAAATACAATAAGGTGTAAATGATATAAAAAATCAGAATGACATAGTGGTAAAGTTGCTAGCTCTTTATCACAGTGATCATTAGTTCGAAACACAGCAGGGTTTTAATTTTACACAAATGGAGAATTATTGGATGTTGGGGAATGACACAACACATGAGAAAAAAATTAAGGGTAGTGATGCAGTCCAATGAACATGAGGTTAACAAGGGAGGGATGAAAGAATAGGAGAGTAGGGTTGGGGTGGTGCGGAACATAAGGGGGCATAGAAGGGGAGAGAGGGAGAGAGAGGGAATAAGAGCGGGTTGATGGGTTGGGGTTTGGAACAAAATTTAAAAATATTAGAGGTGCCAAAAACCTACAATAATATGAGATTCAAAATATAAAATTAGATGGGGGTTTAACCCCCTCTAATCTTACCAAGGCTAATTTTCAGATTACATTAATAGTGGTTCTTCAAAAAAGTCTCTAAAAATAGTATATGGGAACATTAGCAGTGGTTCCTATTAACTACCTATAATGTATTTAGAGGGGGTTATAACCCCTTCTAAACAAAAAAATAACCCCTCCAATTGGTTCATTTTTTTAGTGAAGGAGATTGCTGAGTATATATGAAGATTCTTGGTATGTCAGCAAGTTAAAAGTAGAGTGACAGAAGTTCAAGGGGTTGATGCAACCATTACCTATACCCATGTGGAAATGGGATAACATCACCAAATAATTTATCACTGGTCTCCCAAACACATCCAAAGAAAACAATGTGATATGAGTTTTGGTGGATCGACTGACCAAGACTGCCCAATTCATCACTATTTGGGATGCTTTTGTCACTTGAACAACTTGCCAAGATATATGTGAAGGAAGTGGTTAGGCTGCATGGGGTACCGCTTTTGATCATTTATGATCATGATTAAAGGTTGAAATATATATTATGGAGAATTATCTAACATTATTTTAGAACTAAACTAAATTTTTGTATGCTCTATCACCCCTAAAATGATGGGTAATATGATAGTACTATTCATTATCTTGAGGATATACTGAGAGCTTACTCAATTGAATTTAAAGTGGGTGGGATCAACATCTCCCATTTGGTTCGTTCTCAGAAAACAACATATTCCACTGAAGCATTCAAATGGCTCCATATGAAGCTCTATATGTGAAGCAATTTTGAAATATTGATTTTGGAATGAAGTTGGGAAAAAAGTTACTTAGACCAGATCTTGTGTAAGAATTTGTAGTGATGGTTCAATCCATCCAACAGAATAAAAAAGCTACCTAGAGTTAGTAGAATATCTATACTGACAACCGATGAAGGGACTTAGACTTTGATATTGTAGATAAAATTTTCCTCTGAATATCACTATAGAAGAGGATCATGTGGTTTGAAAAAAGTGGAAGCTTATCCGTAGGTTCATTGGCCACATTGATATCCTTGATCGCATAGGAGAAGTGTCCTATCAACTTGATCTTCCTCTATATATGGCACAAGTCAATGATTTATTCCACATATATATCCTAAAGATGTATATAATTGATCCCTCACATGTACTGAATTCGATGGTGGTACAAATGGAGAATGAACTCTCTTACGAGGAATGATTGGAAATGATATTGGATTGTATAGAAAATGTTCTATGAAATAAGAATACTCACCTTGTCAAAGTGTTATGGTGGAACCATAATTATGAAGAGGAAATTTGGGATATAGAGGGAAAAAATAAATAGAAGTATCCTAATCAATTTTCATCTCAGAATAATCAAATTTTGGGGATGTAATTTATCTAGGGAGAATAATGAAATGACCTTGTGTTTATTAGTAATATTTTTTCTTATATAAATGTGTGTTCTGTTATATTATATAACACTATGAAAATAAAAAAATATAGAGACCAAAAAAACATTATCTCATTAATAAACATCATTACAATAGTCAGTTACAAAACCAATGAAAAATAAACATTACAAATGGATAAAAATATAGAATCGAAAAGCTAAAATGGGAAAATATTGATCAACCAAATATGCAAGAATCATCATCCCCATGACCAACACTATATAAATGAAAAAATATTTGTAAACTATTAAACATATTAAAAAATTAGAATATATAACTATGAGAGGAATTGTAGTGAATATTGACTAAAGTAATTAAGTTTTATTTATAGGACGTAACGTGCCCGTTTAAATAGTAATGTGGCCATTGTGAATAGTAAACCGACTTTTGGGAATAATAATTAAACTGTTGGAAAAGTAAGTTAAACTAAAAATAATAAATTTTGATATAATTAATATTTATAAATAGTAATATAAATAAATATGAATATTCAAATTTCAAATAATAAATATCATGATTAAAAAACTCAAATAAAATATAGGCACATTTTTAAAAAACTATATTTTAATGTATTTCATAAAAATTGTGATTTTTATATTAAAAATTAAAATTAAACATGTTGGAAATTTATTTTTATAAAATTAATATCATTTTTGAGATCATCATGTCATAACCCCTCTATATGACCATGGAAAACCACCCTTCAATCACTTCAAAATTATTAAGTTCCACCCAAATAATTCATCTTAAATCCATTATAATCATATTGATGTAACAGGGTAAATATAATCCATTCATCAAGTAATTCTAGTGTCATAAAAAATAATCCATAACAAGGAAAGAGTATGTTTTTTTTTCAAACTCTTTTGTTGTTTTCTTTTTATTCCTTCTCTTTTCCCAATTGATTTAAAATTAAAATCTACATTATTCAATTAGTTAGAATTTTAACATTAAATTAATTATGTTAAAAGACTATAAAAATATTATATTTTTTATTTATTTATATTTTATACCTATTTTATTCATATTTGGACAACGTTCCCGTTAACGGTCAATTAACCACCAACGAGAATATTTCCAACTTATTTCACTAACTCCATACTTATGTATGGTTAAAATAAACTTTATATTATATATAAATGTATAAATATATGTATTTTAAGATTCTATAATTTATCATACTTATGTATAAATTTCCTTGAACAAAATAGTAAAATCGAAGAAAGACAGGGAATTTTTAAGGAAAACAAGATATAAAAAAGAATGAATTTCATAAAAAAATAAAAAATATAAACCAATGATTATAATTAAAAAATAGATATATTTTTTAAAATAATTAACTTGTGGTTCAATTTTTTTTAATAAACCTATGTTTATTATTTCGGAGATGAAAAATCAATAAAATAAAGAGGAAAATAAAGAAAGGTGTTTCTCGAACCCAACTCCCTTTCTTTGGGTTATCCCCATTTCTTATCAATTTCTATATGGATATTTCTATAATGTTTCTTAAATATAATTTCACTATTACTAAACTTTATTCTTGGGATATACATATTACCACCTTGATTTAAAATAATAATTCAATGATTATCTAAAAAGTATTTTCTTTCTAAAACACATCTTTTACTCATATTTAGTTATTTCTTATTCAATAAAGAATGGTTATGTTTATAAAAATTATGCCTTTCCTTATTCGTGTGTTAATAATAAGTTAATTTATGAAATATTAATGATTTTTTCCTTCTTAAACCCATTCCTTTCTATGATTTATTTCATGACTATGATTGTTATACATTCTATGTGGTATGCATGGTAATATAAATATTATGATGTGACCGGTGTGACCATAATTATATGTACCTCCACTGCATTGGGTAATGTGATGCATCTAATGAGATAATGTGTATCATGTGTGTATATTATTCTAACTTTGTTCAAAATGATGATTTTATAATTTATGCAGGAATGTTACACATGAACATGATACCAGATTTCTTCATAACTATGTGTGGTATTTGACCACTATATCATGATGTTTCATTTTATTCATTTCCACATTCCATGAGGTTATCCAATATTTCCCTCATGATTATGATGATGATACTATGCTTATGATATGATTATGATGATTATGATTACCCATGTTATATTAGTTCATGTCACTTATCCCCCATCTTATCAGGATTTTAGCTTATCGACTTTATTT
The DNA here is from genome assembly GCA_963277665.1 of Viscum album. Classification (NCBI taxonomy): domain Eukaryota; kingdom Viridiplantae; phylum Streptophyta; class Magnoliopsida; order Santalales; family Viscaceae; genus Viscum; species Viscum album. Next base: position 980,180,185 of record OY728123.1, read on the forward strand.
GATGTATATCCTCAGGTGACTATATATACTTAGGAGAACATGTAATTTTCAAAGGATAAAGAATAAATATTTTAAATAATTTTTTATGTTTTATTATGTAAAAGTGATGAATGATCCTGATTTTTCCAAGATACTAAACTTTTCAATCCTTGAATATATAATTATTATTTTTTTATCTTTAAACAGATGTAATAGTCATGTAAGAAAAAGTAGGGTTTCTATAGGGAATATAAATTATTAGAATATCATTTATGATATTTATAAATTTAGCATGTACTTAAATTTCTTACAACATGGAATTATTTTAAAATCTTAATTCTTGGAGTTTATTTTCAAATATTTTCAGAAATTATTTCTTTAAATGTTTTTCAAAGGGTGAGTTCACGATTTTTATATTATTTTTTTCTCATGTGACTTTAGTAAGAGATTTTAATTTCCATATTGATTTATATTGATAATAATTTTTCTATTTTTTAAATATCAATGTTATCGTGGATATTATTTTTTCTTATTGTATGGTACTTGATATATTATACAGTTTATTTAACTCTAGAAATCATTTTTTAAAATTTTTAATTGTTTTATCTTAAAACCATTGACATATATTTAATTTTTTCCCTTAAAATCATTGATATTGTTATTATTTTCTTAAAATATCTCTTGTACTGAATCTTATATTTCCTTATTAAATGAACTAGTTGTGGAGAAGCTTTATACATTGATGTTTAAAAAGATATATTTCTCAGTGGGTGTTTAGTGATTATTGGTCACAAATTCACTACTCTTGAAATTCATTTCTAGATCTATCCTCTCTCTCTCTATCTCTAAGATTTTCCTCCTTGATTTTGATGGAAGTAAAAGGAACACCTACGTTTTGAATGGTTTATTAAACCCAAGAAGATAGTTGTTCAAATTTGTGATTATTATTTCTACTCTTAAACTTTATTTAAAAATCAATCTATTTTCATCTTTTTCAATTCATTTATGAATCAACATCTTTTTATATTACTTTTTTTTCAAATAATATATTTTATCTTTTTAAATCTTGATAATCTTTCTTATCGTTTGATTTTAAAAAATTTAAATTCTTTTACAAAATATTATATGAATATTATTATAATTTGAGATTACTAGTATTTTAAACTTAAATGTCATATCTATAATATATATTATTCTATTTACTTATCTCTAACTTATGAAATATTTTTTTACAAGGATTATTATATAAACATGGGGTTTTAAGCTTATTATAATCATTAATAGGGAGATAGCATTTCATGTCTCTATTATCTTATCTTTTGTGCATGTATCTCTTTGATATGTGGCTTTTTAAATATTATCCTCTCCTTGATTACAATTTGACAATGAAAAAGTGGAAGAAAATTTATAATATATAACGAGACATTTTTTTCAAGTTTTGAAGTGGGATGAATCAAATATATTTATTCTTGAGTATATTGAATATATTTTTTAAAATATCATGAATTTTCTATATGAACTTAATTTTAATACATGATTCAATTTTGATTTATTATTGATATATATTTTTATATTAAGTGTTTTTATGCTATAAAATGTGGATATTTTGGTATTAATCTCTTATATCATTATGTTTTTATGTTCACAAAAACTCATATCTATATCTAATGGTTTCATTTAGGTGTTTCATAGTTATAAAAATTGAATATTGAGTCATGTTTTGAAGGACCAAGTGATAGAATTAAAATTATTTGGAGGATATTTATTAAAGGAATTTGAATTGGTAATTGAAGTATTGATGGATATTATAATTCCCCGGAAGAAAGATTCAGAGACTCAATGGAGGAGTAAAAATAATTTTTATAATCATGGTGAAGTTATCGAGGCCGCAAATAACACCAATTACTAGATGGAAGGGCACTAGATAATTGATTCCATAACCGAATTGGCCTCCTATAAAGCCACCAACGAGCCCTTAGCTAGAATAAGATGGTAGATGGAGGTTTTCCAAAAGTACTGATATTTAGGTGCCTAACCAGATTTTTGGTGGAATCGTATGGCTAGCCAGTGGTTCTGATCCATCATGTTAAGGTTCCTTATTTTAATGGACCCCTTAGGTATTAAATTGAAGCTGATGATGTTTAATGAATCAAAAGAATTCCAGAATGTTCCCAATACCTTTAGTGTCCATAAATAGAGGAAATTAGTGGCTTGGATCATTAAATATCATAAATGTGGATTGAAAATTGAATCAAAACAATCTAATATTGAATCAAAGTGGTCTTCCATAATATCTCTTTCAAAGATCAAATTTTATTCACGAAATATCAAAGGATATCATCTCTATTTCCTCTACTCTCAATTGTACCATCTATATGTAAATATTTGGTAATAGATTTGTAATTTATTTACACAAAAAAATATCTCTTTTTCTCATCAACTTCTATATTGGGGGATCACTGTTGAAAAATATAGGGGAAGGGATCTTTGGATAGAGAAGTAGTTTAAAAGGGTTATAATAACCATAAATGTGATGGAGAGGAGTTTATTTTCACATAAAATAAATGGAAATATAATATCTGTTTCATGATCTTTGTTAAAATTAATGGAGTAATAAGACAAAGCACTCAACCTAATGGGTGGATATGTAGGGGATCACACCAAGGTATTTCTAAACTCATTATCAAATCTATCTCTCCCTCTCCATCATTTATTTACATTCCACATTTTATACTCATATAGAATCTCATATCACATAATTTCTATATGTTATCCCAATTCAATTATGATTTTAAATAATTTAAAATTATCCTTTTTGAATAACATCGAAATTATAATGATATTTTTTATTCTCTTTAATTTATTATTTCATTATCAAGTTCTTCAAAATATCTAAAGTAATTATTGATTTAATTTACTAATTGATTTACTTTATCACTTTATGTTAACTTAATTTTATATATTTTTTACTTACTCATTATTTATATGTTATTTTTTTATGTAACACCCCATGCTTCCACAATATGATTCCTTTTTAAATAATTCAATAGCATGTGATGTACGCAACACCGAGTCCAAGCGTACCAAGACTTATCAAACTAGTTGTTTACAAAGCGTTTATGAATTGCATTAACCAAAATTTCACTTTTATATATCCCAGATAATTTTAACATTCATCTTTTTTGTTTCTTAAACATAAAATAATGATGAATTCAATTTTTCATCTAAAATAAGTATTTTTAAAAAAATGTAGTTTTTCCACCTTTAATGGAGAACCCTTTTTAAATACAATAATTGAAATTTTTATATATTAAATTTGATGAAATTAAATTATTATTTAGAATTGGGACATAAAAAATTAGTATGGAAAAATTTTAGTTAGTTTTCTGATAACTTTCATATTTTGATGAATAACCAAAATTCTAAATTTTAATTGAAAACAAAATTTTTTAATTGAAATAATTTATAGTGTTAAATTATACATTTATATTGTTTTAAAGTATAATTAGATTATATTTTTTATCATTTAATATAATTTAAGTTGTTGGAATTAATTCCACATTTAAATTGGACATAAGTACATGTCAATATTTAGATAGTTTTTATTTCTTTAAAACCCACTTTTTAGTTTTGACAACATGAATTAATTTTAAATTAATTACTGAAACTTATGTGTTTTGAATTTTCAAAAATTGATTCAATATTTGGAATTAGAAGTTCCAAATTTTTCAAATTGTTACCTTTTATTTTTGGACATTATGAATAGTAACTTCAGTAATTATTTTTATTTATTATGGTAAAAGGGTAAATCAGGTAAATAAGTGTAATTTTTTTATAATAATATATAACTACCCTAACACATATCCTAATACTATTTTATAACATAAACATATATATTTTAATAAATAAATTTAAATATAGGGTTATATAAATAATCTCTATGTCTATAAATACTCATTATAAATATAAAATATTTCCCATATCATGGTATTTTATTTTTTATTTTTTGACATTAAATAATTAAATTTATTTATGACACAATAATTATGCAGTATTTTCTTTATTAATGAAAGAATCAATTAAATGATATTATAAATATTAAAATGAATATAATTTGAAATTGTTGATGACATAAACGAATTTTATGAATGAAATTGACATATTAGATAGGAGTTAATGCCTTTGTTTCTATGTGATCAAGTTTTTGTGACTTTAATAAAAAATCAATTTCTAAATTGTGTCAAAATTGAAAGGAATAAGTTTTTAAAACAAATACTATTTCATTAAATGATATAAATCCCTAAAAATATAAGATCTAAAACAATGACATAGATAATGTTACAAATGTAATTAATAATCCAATTAATGGTTCTCTTGAAATTTTATAGTAAATTTAGTTACCATGTATTATAGAAATTCATGAAAACATGGTAAGAGTTTATATTTTTAACTAGGGTTAAAGCTAAAATATAATGTTAATTTTGTGACCTAAACTTGTCAAAAACTTATTTGTTGAGTTTTTTTAGACACAACATAATTGTATCTTTAAAATAAATTAGTTTGGGACAATTTGAAACCAAAAATAAATTTATAATAAATTAACATTTCAAGTTTTTCCGAAAGTGCCCCTCACCTCTCTTATAAAAGGGAACCTCCCTTTCTCTTTAATTAACATCTCTAAAGCACTTTTTCTCATCAATCCCCCACCAAAATATCCTCCCAACTTCCCTCCCTTCATTATATAGGCAAAACATTGGAAACAAATCCAACTTAAAGAGTCCTTTTGTGCATATCAAATGAAGACAACCGAAGAAGAGGTAATCCTTTAATCCCTTATTTCAAAGTTCACTTCTTCTTATACTTCCTCTTACTAAGTTGTTACCATAATAAAATAATAAATCCAGAATATAATATATTTTGAGATGTTTTTAAGATTATGGTATAACCATATTCCTCCTTTTACCCATCCTATAAAAAATCCACCATGCGGGCATATATACGGCTTCCATCTCCACGCCATGGTGTAACGTTTTTCATGTACAATTTATTTATATGGGTATAAAGATAAATATAATGGACTTAAATAATAAATATAACATGATATTATTTCTTTAAAATTAACATTCCATCCAATTCCATACCATTTAACCATTAAGGAAATGATATCGTTGCTCATGTGTACGTACGACTTACCGTCTCCACGACGTGATGAGACTCATCTTCCATGTTCACCAAACAGAAAAGATTATAAGAATAATTATAATTAATAAGTATGAAATATATGAAAGAATAATGCTACTTTGATGATATATACACACACACATATATTGGCTTCACTTACTTCCATTCTATACGATAAAAAATGGAAACAACGTTCATGTTTACGTACCTCCTACCATCTCCATGAATGGTGCATTCGATTTTATATATCTATATATTATATTTATTTATATTATGAATATATAAAATATATAAATAATATTATACATTCTTGAAGTAACTAGATCATTATCTAAGTAATATGAAAAAAATAACAAATCAAAACACATACGATAAAAAAAATGATATTACCCAAAATGTTTCATTAACATAGAATTGTTAATAAATTGGTCATATAAAGTCATAAAAGAATCATATATGATATCATAAATATTATTTTTATTCTGATATAATTTAATAAGTTGTCTAAAAACATTATGAAGGAGTTTTGGATATGTCTGGAGAGTATGAGACCTAATTTAAGGGTTAATTACTCAATCGAATTATTATCTGAGATTGTTTTTGTGTACGCATTTAATGGGATATATTTATCATCCATGTCAGTGTTTCATAAAAATGTTTTCAAAATGAATCTTTTATTGTTTTATGGAAAGTAATATTTAACTACATCATCATTTAAAATATTTAAAATATTTATTTTTCTAAATCTATTTAATTAATTTCAATGTTTTGAAAATGATTTTAAGGATTTATTTATATGGACATGATTGTTTTAAAATGTTAATTCCTTTAAAAACCTTTAAGGTGGTATGGGAATATTTGACTCAAAAATATCTTTTAAATTCAATACTTTATAAATTGTGAGAATTTTAAATGACTTCATGTAATGGTATATTTTTATCAAAGAGTTTTACTGATTATTTTCAACTATGTTAACATCCTTTATTAGATATTTTTCTTGATTGAGGTTGATTTATTATAAATACAATATTCTATAATATATTGAATGAGTTATGATATGTTTGATATTGGATGTGCTATTTTATACCAATCATGGTTCATAGTTAAAGTTTCGGAATTTCATATACTAGTTTTAATACAAATGTTTATGTTTTGTTTCACCCTTTTCATATGAAGAATTAATTGGACTGACTAAGTGATGGGAGGGGCCTGTTATAGGCCCTGAATGAATCAGTTGGTATCATGATAGAAACTAGTGTCTTCGCACAAGGCATAGATAGAATATTTGTGAATGGTCTTGGCATAAGGCCTCAACGTTGTAGTTATTATGTCTAGAATTATGCATTCCCTCATTATGAAATTAGTTATTACATGTGATTATTAGACTATTAGAATATCCATGTGCATGTTTATATGGTAATGTTTGATTTATTTTTTCTATATTATGTTCAAGATTATGTTTTAAAGGCCACTGTTTTTATTAAACATCTTTCCTTAAAAGTTTATAGCTTCCATTGTATTATTTACCCTTACTGAGCACCTGAGCTCACCCCTTTCTTATGTTTTATTTTCCAAAGATTCCAAGAATAGTATTATGATTGATATGTAGGGTTAAGAGAGGGGCATAATGACGCTCTAAAAGGATTATTTATACTTTGTTTTATGTTATAATGTTTGATGTATCATTCATGTATGTAATCTATTTTCCAAGACTGCTAAACTGATCGGCCTTTCAGGACTTGATCCCTTATAATCATGATAATGTATTAAAATAATGAACCAGCTCTGAGTAACTGAGTTTCAGACATTATAGTTGGTATTATAAGATTTTTAGAAACAACCTTGGATATAGATTAAGAAAACTATGATTAGGGATCATATCCCTAAGATATAATTTGAGGATAATTATAGAAGAACCCCCTAGAATTTTGGTAAATTAGGGATTAAGTGGATATTCCAAATAGTAAATCACTATCTAGATACTACATGTGAATGTGGTTCTAGAAAAAATGTACCTTGGGGTGAAAACACTTACAAGGTGTTCTAGGATTAACTCTGGGGAACCTGGCACATGACAATGGGCCTTATAGCACACCTGGTTTGACACTCTCGGGGGGATATGCTTATGATAATTCATATTTTATTTACAAACCATCATGAAGGATTTAAGAGTAAACATTCCCTCAATGGAACCATATTTATGATTATAAATTAGATATGCATAATTTTTCTTCAATATATGTTATGTTTTTTATTAGTTTGGAATTATGCATTATGATTCATAACAATATCTATTGTATGCCATTGTTTAGAAATGGAACCTAGTGGAAGAAATTGAAATCGTATCAATTCACATAATCCATGAAGGGATTTCCCTCCAATTCAAGATAATGATAGTGGGGTCGGTGACACAAATACTACTGTATATCTTATAATCGTACTCGGATAGCTGACTCAGTTAATGAATAATAACCTTATCCATATGAATCATCCTGATCCACAACACGAAGGATCAATGTTAGACTACTTCATGTGACAACAACCTCTAACATTCAATGGGACTACATGTCCTTTTGTAGTTGAGCAGTGGATAAGTTCCTTAGAGAAAATATTTCTTGCTTTGGGAAGTAACAGAGGTGAAAAGGTTTTCATGGTAGTTTATCATATCTCAGGAGATACATATCAATTTTGGTCATTAATTCAAAAAAAGAGGATGAATATGTTAGGAATATGGAATTTAGGGAGTTTAAATAACATTTTCTAGAGAAATAAATTGCTCATGAACAATGGGGTCATATAGAAAGGAAATTTATGAACATGAGGCAAAATGATGATGATAATTTTGAAAAGTATAGGGATAAATTCACAAGGTTAGAAAGGAATGATATAGACTACATACATATCCCAATAAGTAATATTTATTGATTCGTTGATGGGTTGAAACCTTTCCACTAATGGGAATTGGTCTCATAATTTTTCTCGTTGTAGGTAGATATAGTCACCAGTGCTATCAAGATAGAAAAAGAATTATATATGTCTTATTACATTAATGTAAAGAAATAAAATAATAGAATGATGGATCAAGAGAAAAATAAAGGGAAAAAGGGAAAGAATTATTTTCCTTTATGTGATAATTTTGGGAAGAAACAACTTGGTACTTGCCTAAAAGGAATAGGAGTTTGTTACAAATGTGGAGAAAAAGGTCACCAGGCTCATGATTGTAAGGGAAAGAAAGAATCTGTGAAATGTTATAATTGTAAATATATGGGACATTATGAAAACGATTGTCCAAAGTTTCATGGAAATATAGCTTAGAAAAAGAAAATGGATCAAGGTCAAGCTTATGTTATTAATACAGTCAATGTGGAATAATTAATGTATTTTTGTTTTTAGATTCAATAATTATATGATGGTTATAAAAATAATGTGATATATATAAGGATTTTATTGCAATAATTTTTTCATTAAGGGTTTAATAATATAAAGTTAATCATATATTTATTATGTGAAAATAAGAGAAACATTACTTTTTTGGTGAATATAATGTTACAATTGATTTTGGTAATTTAGAGACCTTTTAGACAGAGATTGGAAAAAATTATTTTGGATAAATATAATGATTAGAATGGATTAATTTAAACTTTGGATAGTGTTGTTTAAGGTTAAAATATTTTTAAGATTATTTTTGGAATGTTATAATATTGTAGTGTAAGAAAAAGGACAACCTGCAGGTTAGGCGATAACCCATCACGTTGGACAAAGCTATAGGTATCAACCCCACAAATGATGTGTGAAAAGGATTTATCACCTACCACTAGCCTATAGAAAGTATCTGGTTATTATAAAATTGTTTTCTTCATTTAAATGTTATATGTTCATATTTTGAACCTTATACGATTGAGATAAATAGAATATTTTGGAGTTTTATCTTTTGAAGAGAAAGATGAGTTTGTGGTAGGAATTAGTTAAAGGATGAAACTTTACATGTAAATTATATTTTCTTCCTTGTGTTCCTAGTCTATGAATTATATTAATTCTACAACACTATTGAAATGACCATAAAACTAAAAATGTTTTCCTAGTACTTTCTTTTGCGATTAATCAAATGATCCATTAGATCATCCCAGATTTATGGATTTCATATTATTAATTTCCAACTAATAATATTCTATATCACCAACTATCAAAACATGATGGTTAGTTTTCTCTTACATATACATATTTTCTTACATGTAACCCTATTATGTGTTTTTTCCGGTAACCTTTAAACTTCCCTTTCATTATTTTAAAATAGAGGCCTCATTAATCTATTTTTTGATTTGGGATTTCAGCTAAGATATTTTGAAATGTAAAACCCCTAGATTTCGATACTGTGTATAAATTTTTAGGATGTAATTTAAATAAATAGGGGACAATATAACACCCCAAGCATCCATGATATGCTTTCTTTTTAAATAATTCAATAGCGTGCGGTGTACGCAACATCAAGTCTATGTTTACCACGACCTATCAAACTAGCCATTTAAAAAGATTTTATGAATATTATTAAACACATTTTGAATTTTATATATCCTAAATAATTTTAACATTAATATTTTTTGTTTCATAGAAATAATATAAGGAAAAATTAAATTTTCCGGATAAAAGAAGTATTTTTCAAAAAATGGAATTTTTCCACATTTAATGTAGAACCTTTTTGAAATCCAATATTTTACATTTTTATATATTATATTTGATGAAATTATATCATTCTTAAGAAGTGCGACATAAATATTATGTTTGGAGAAGTATTTTTTACTATTATGATAACTTTCATATTTTGATGAATAGTGAAAATTACTAAATTTTAATTGAAAACAACTCTTTTTAATCAAAATAATTTATTATGTAAAATTATACATTAGAGTTGTTTTAATGTATAATTAGATTATATTTTTATCACTTAATATAATTTATTTCATTGTAAGTAATTTTACCTTTACATTGGACATAAAAACAAATCAATCTTTGGATAGTTTTTACTTCTTAAAAACCTGCCTTTTGGTTTTGACAATGGAAATTAATTTTATATTAATTAATGAAAATTATATGTTTTTAATTTGGAAAAATTGATTCAATATTTGGAATCACAAGCTCTAAATTTTGTAAATTGGTGCCTTTTATTTTTGGACGTTTTGAATAGTAACTTCAGTAATTATTTTAATTTACCATGGTTAAAGGGTAAATCAAGTAAACAAGTGTAAAAAATATAATAATAATATAAAACTACCCTAAAACGTGTCCTAATACTATTGTATGATATATATTCAACCATGAACATACTTAGTCCTAATGTTTTTCATTTAGATACCACTTAGGAGTGATAATGACCTGTTATAAGAATTAATTTAATGTAATGATAATTATATCTTAAACATATATATTTTACTAAAACAATTTTAATATAGGGTTATATAACTGATATCTATTTCTATAAATAGTCATTACAAATATAAAAATATTTCCTACATCATAGTATTTTATTTGTTATTTTTGGATATTAAATAATTAAAATTATTTATGACACAATAATGATGTTGTATTTTCCTTATTAATGAAGGAATAAAATAAATGACATTATATATATTAAAATAAATATAATTTGAATGTGTTAATAAAATCCACAAATTTTTTAGAAAAAGTTGACATATTAGGGGTGATTTAATGCCTTTTTTATATGTACTCATGTTTTTGTGAATTTAACAAAAATCAATTTCTAAATAGTGTCAAAATTGACATAAATAAGTTTTTAAAACAAATACTTTTTTAATAAATGATATAAAAATCCTAAAAAACTTATGATTTGGGAAACTTACTAATATAATGTTAAAATTTAATTAATGATCCAATTATCGTTATCTTGTAATTTTATAGTAAATATAGTAACCATATATTATGAAAATAAAAGAAGACATGGTAAGAGTTAATATTTTCAACTAAGGGTTAAAGCTAAAAGAGAAGGTTAATTTTGTAATTTAAACTTGTCTAAAACTTATTAGTTGTGCGTTTTTAGACCCAAAAGCATATTATATTTTAAATATATGAGTTGGGACAATTTTAAACTAAAAATCATTTTATAATAAATTAATATTTCAAGATTTTCCTAAAGTGCCTCTCAACCCTATTATAAAAGGGAACCTCACTTTCTCTTTAATTCAAATCTCCAAATCCATTTGGATCGGCCAAAACCTGCCCAAATCTCTTACCAACTTCCCTTCCTTAATCCGGGAGGCAACAATTTGGGAAAAAATCCATCTGAAGGGGTCCTTTTGTGCAAATCAAAATAAAACACCCGAAGAAGAGGTAATCATTTTATCCCTTCTTTCGAAGATCATTTCTTATTCTGCTTCATCTTACTAAGTTGTTAACATAATAAAATAATAAATCCAAAATATAATATATTCTGAGATTTTTTATGATTATTGGAAAACCATATTTCTCTTTTTACCCATCCTATAAAAAACAATACCACCATGCGTACGTGTGTGCGACTTACCGTCCCCACGCCATGGTGTAAATTGTTTTTCATGTACATTTTATTTATATGTGTATAAAGATGAATATAATGGAATTAAATAATAAATATATCATGATATTGTTTCATTAAAATTCATATTCCATCCAATTCCATACCATTTAACCATTAAGTAAACGATATCGTCGCTCATGCGTACGTACGACTTATCGTCTCTACAATACGATGAGAATCATCTTCATGTTCACCATCCAAGAATGATTATAAGAATAAATATTAATAATAGGTATTAAATATATGACATAATAATTCTAATAGTATTATATATATATAGACACAAACACACATTTAATTCACTTACTCCCATTCAATACGATTAGAAAACAGAAACAACATTCATGCTTACGTACGACCTACCATTTCCCTGAACGGTGTATTCAATTTTCTATATCTATGTATTATATATATTTATATAATGAATATATATAATATATAAATAATATTATATATTTTGGAAGTAATTAAATCATTAACTAAGTAATATGATCAAGAATAACAAGTCAAAACATGTACGATAAACAAAGCGATATTACCCCAAATGTTTCATTAACATTGAATTGTTAATAAATGGGTAATATAAAGTCATAAAAGAATCATATATGATATAATAAATATTATTATGATTCTGATATAAGTTAATAATATGTTGAAAAACATTATACAGGAGTTTCAGACACGTCAAAAGAGTATGAGACCTAAGGTAAGGGTTAATTCCTCAATCTCATTATTATCCGGGATTGTTTATGTGTACATATTTACTGGGAAATATTTATCATCCATGTCCATATTTCATAACAAATGTTTCCAAAAGGAACCTTTTATGGTTTTATTTATGGTAATATTTAACTATATCATCATTTTAAATGTTTTAAAGATTTATTTTTATAAATCTATTTAATTAATGTCGATGTTTTCAAAATGATTATAATGATTTATTTATATAGACATGATTATTTGAAAATATTAATTCCATTAAAAAGATTCAAAGTGATATTGGATAATTTTATTAAAAAATATCTTTAAATGAATTCCTTTATAAATTGTGAGACTTTTTTTATGATTTCATGAAAGGCATATTTCTCTCAAAAAGTTTTACTGATTATTATCAACTATATTAAAATACTTTATTGGATCTTATTATTGATTGAGGTTGATTTATTATAAATAAAAGCTTCCATATTGCATTGAATGAGTTATGATATGATTGAATGTGGATGTGCTATTTTAATACTATTTATTATTTATGATTAAAGTATTGTAATTTTGTATTCTAGTTTTAATACGAATGTTTATGACATGTTTCTCCCTTTTCATACAAGGAATGCACTGGACTTAGTAACTGATGGGAGGGGCCCGCTATAGCCCCTCAATGAATTGGTAGGTCTCATGATACAAAATAGTGTCTTGAAACAAGGACTTGAAATAATTTTTGTGAATAGTCTTGGCATAAGGCCTCGATGTGGTAGTTATTATGTTCGGCGTTATGCATTCCCTCTTTATGAAATTTTTATTACATGTGATTATTCGACTAGTAGAATATCCATTTTCATGTTTATATGGTTATTTTTGGTTTATTTTTACCATATTATGTTCAATACAATGTTTTAAAGGATTTTTTTATTATAAATATTTCCTTAAAAGCTTATAGATTATGCTGATGTATTTACCCTTACTGAGCATCTGAGCTCACCCCTTTATTATGTTTTATTTTCATAGGATTCAAAGAAGTGTATTATGATTGATATTCAAGGTTAATATAGGGGAATAATGGTGGTCTCAAGGGATTATTTATTTTGTGTTATATGTTAGAAAGTGTAAAACATCATTCATGTATGTAATCTATTTTACAAAAATGTTAAACTAATCAATCCTTTGGGACATGTTTTCTTGTAATCATTACAATGTATTAAAATAATGCACCAGCTCTGGGTAACTGAGGTCGTGGAATTACAATTGTTATAAGAAGAAGTTTAGAAACAAAAATGGAAAAGTATTTAGAAAACTTTGATTAGGGATCATAACCCTAAGAAATAATTTGAGGATAAGTATAGAAGAACCCCCTAAGAATTTAAGTAAAGTAGGGATTACATGGATATTACAAATAGTATATCCCTATATAGATACTACATGTGTAATTGGTTCTCGAACAAATGTCCATTAGGGTGAAATCTAAGACAAGGTGTCCTAGGCTTAACTCGGGGTAACCTGGTACTCGAAAACAGGCCTTACTACGCCCCTAATTTGACACTCTCAGGGGATATGCTTTGGATAATTCATATTTTCTTTACAAACCATTATGAAATATTTATGAGTAAATATCTCCTCAATGGAACTATATTTATGATTTTGGATTATATATGCACAATTTTTTCTTTCAATTTATTTTAAGTATTTTGCTAGTTTGGAATTATACATATACATAACCTAATCTAGTGTATGGAATTGTTTAGGAATGATACCTAATGTAATAAATGGAAATTTTACCAACACATGTAATCCATGTAGGGATTTATCTCATATGAAATATAATGATAGTGGAGTTGGTGAAACAACTGGTACAGAATAGATTATAACTGTATTGGGACAGCTGACTCAGGTTATGAATAATAACCTTTCCCGTATGAAGCATCCTGATCTATAATGAAGAGGATCAATGTTATACCACTTCATGAGACAACAACCTACAACATTAAATGGGACTAAAAATCCTTTTATTACTGAGCAATGGGTAAGTTCCTTTGAGAAAATATTTCTAGACTTGGGATATAACGAAATGGAAAAAGTTGTCATGGAAGTTTACCATCAATAAAGAGACGCATATCAATGGTGGTCATTAATTCACAACACAATGTAGAATGAATAAGTGGGAAATTTAGAATAGAGGGAGTTTAAAGATTTTTTTCTAGAGAAATAATTTCTTCGTGAATAGAGAGCTGATATGGAAAGACAATTTCTAAGCCTGAGGAAAAAAGAGGATGAGAATGTTGCAAAGTATGATTATAACTTCATAAGGTTATCTAGGAATGCTACAAACTACATACGTAACCCAATAAATAATATTTATTTATTATATGATGGTTTAAAACCTTTCCTCTAATGGATATTGGTCTTATAATCTTTCTCATCATACGAAGATATTGTCTCGTACGCTATCAAGATAGAAAAATAATTCTCTATGTCTCATGACATTAAAGTAAGGTAAGAGAATAAGAGAATGGTAGATAAAGAGATATATAAAGGGAAAAAGGGAAATAATGATTTTCCCTTATGTGATAATTGTGGGAAGAAACACCTCGGTACATGCCTAAAATGAATGGGATTTTTTTACAAATGTAGAGAAAAAGGTCACCAGGGTTGTAATTGTTAGGGAAAGAAATAATCCATGCAGTTTTATAATTTTAAAGATATGAGACATTATGCAAACAATTGTATAAAGAATCAAGGAAATATAGCTCAAAAAAAGAAAATCGATCAAGGTCAATCTTATGCTGTTACTATAGTCGAAGTGGAATAATTAATGTATTTATGTTTTTGGATTCAAGAATTATATTCTATTTAAAAGAAGAATGTGATATATATAAGTACTGTACTGCATTACATTTTGTTTTCATTAAGGTTTTAATATGATGAAGGTGATAATATATTCATTATGTGAAAATAAGAGAAACATTACGTTGTTTGAGGAATCTAATGTTACAATTGATTTTTTAAATTTAGATACCTATTAGAAAGTGATTGGACAAATGTATTTTGGATAACTCTAATGGTTGGAATAGATTAAGTTGAAATTTATAGAGTATCGTTTCAGGTTAAAACATTTCTTAAGATTAATTTGGGAATGTTATAATACTATAGTTTTAGAAAAAGGACAACCTATATGTGAGGAGATAACTCGTTACGTCAGAAAACGATATAAGAATCGAACCCACAACCGAAGTGAGACATCACTTTATCACCTTCCACTAGCCTACAGTAAGTCCCCAGATATTATAAAATTTTTTTCATCATTTTAATGGTATAAGTTTATATTTTGAACCTTATGGGATTGAGATAAATATAACATTTTTGATTTTTATCTTTTGAAGAGAAAGATGAGTTTGTGGTAGGAATTAGTTAAAGGATGAAACTATACATTTAAATTAAGTATTATTCCTTGTGTTTTTATTCTACAAATTAAATTAATTCTATAACACTAGGGAAAGGATCATAAAACAAAAAATGTTTTCCTAGTACTTTCTTTGGAGATGAATCAAATTGTCCATTAGATCACCACAAATTTAAGGATTTAATATTGTTAACTTCTTAAATAATAATATTCTGTATCACTCTCCATCAGAACATGATTGTTATTTTACTCTTACATATCCAATTTTTATTACATGGAACCCTAGTACGTGTTATTTACGATAACCTTTAAACTTCCCTTTCTTTATTTTAAAAAAGAGGCCTCATTAATCAATTTTTTGATGTGGGATTAGAAATAAGATATTTAATGTCAAACCCCTAGATTTCAATCCTGATTTTAAATTGAGAGGATTAATTTTTTGAGGATGGGATAATGTAACACCTTAAGCTTCCACAACACACTTCTTTTTTAAATAATTCAATAGCGTGCGATGTACGCAACACCATGTCCAAGCAAACCACAACCTATCAAACTAGCCGCTTAAAAAATGGTTATGAATATTATTAACCACATTTTGAATTTTATATATCCCAAATAATTTTATCATTCATATTTTCTGTTTCTTGGATATAATATAGGGACAAATTAAATTTTTTATATAAAAGAAGTTTTTTTTAAAAAAATACAGTTTTCCCACAATTAATGGAAAACCCTTTTTATATATAATATTTTACATTTTTATATATTAAATTTGAAAAAAATAAATTATTCTTTACAAGTGGTACATAAAAATATAATTTGGATAAATTTTTCATACTTTTCTGATAACTTTCATATTTTGATGAATAGTGAAAAATACTAAATTTTAATTGAGAACAAATTTTTCTAATTGAAATAATTTATAGCGTTAAATTATAAAGTTTAGTGGTTTTAAAGTATAATTATATTATATTTTTATTATTTAATGTAATTCAGGTCATTCTAAGAAATTTTACATTTAAATTGGACATAAACACATGTCAATATTTTGATAGTTTTTACTTCTTAAAAACTCGTCTTTTGGTTTTCAAAATGGGAATTAATTTTATATTAATTACCTTAACATCTATTATTTGAATTATTAAAAATGGATTCCATATTTTGAATCAAAATTTCCAAAAAAATTTAAATAGGTGCCTTTTATTTTTGGACATTATGAATAGTAACTTCAGTAATTATTTTATTTACCATGGTTAAAGGGTAAATCAGGTAAATAAGTGTAAAAAAATAATATTATAATAAAATAAAACTACCCTAACATGGGTCATAATCCTATTTTATGAGATATATTTTACAATGATCATCCTTACGCAGAACATTTGGTATTTGGGGACCACTTGGGTATGATAATGACATGTTATAAGAATTAATTTAATGTAATGATAATTATAATATAAACATATATATTTTTGTAAATAAGATTCAATATAGGGTTATATAATTGATAAATATGTCTATAAATGTTAATTATAAAGATAAAAAAATTACTATATCATTGTATTTTATTTTTTATTTTTAGAAATTAAATAATTAAATTTATAAATGACATAATAATGATGTAGTATTTTACTTATTAATGAAATAATCAAATAAATGATGTTATAAATATTAACATAAATATAATTATAATGTTTTGATTCCATAGAAAACTTTTATATATGACATTTAGATATTATAGATGAGTTAATTCTGTTGTTTTTAAGTAATCAAGTTGTTATGACTTTAACAAAAATCAATTTCTAAATAGTGTCAAAACTGACAAAAAAAGATTAAAAAAAATACTATTTTATTAAATGATATAAAAATCTATAAAAACTAATATTAGGCCAAAATACTTATATAATGATGAGAATTTCATTTAATATCCAATTAAGGTTCTATTTACATTTTATAGTAAACATAGTTACCATATATTATGAAAATTTAAGAAACCATAGAAAGAGTTAATATTTATAACTAAGGGTTAAAGCAAAAAGATAAGGTTAATTTTATGATATATACTTGTCGAAAACTTATTGGTTGAATTTTTTTAGACCCAAAACATCTTTTATTTGAAATAAATTATTTTGGGACCATTTGAATCCTAAATCATTTTATAATAAATTCATATTTTAAGCTTTTCCAAAAGTGCACCTCACCTCTCTTATAAAAGGGAACCTCCCTTTGTCACTAATTCACATCACCAAAGAACATTTTCTTATCCAAAAATAGTCCAAATATCCTCCAAAATTCCCTCCCTTAATTTTATAGGCAAAATTCTGAATGGAAAGCCAACTTATGGAGTCCTTTTGTGCAAATCAAAAGGAGACACCCAAAGAAGAGGTAATAATTTTATCCCTTCTTCCAAAGTTCATTTCTTCTTCTAATTCGTCTTACTAAGTTTTAACCATTATAAAAAAATAAATCTATCATATACTATATGATGATATGTTTTTAAGATTATGGGACAACCTTATTACTCTTTTACCCATCCTATAAAAGACAATACCACCATGCGTGACTATGTACGACTTACTGTCTCAATGTTGTGGTGTAAATTGTTTTTCATGTACACAATGTTTCTATGGGTATAATGATGAATATAATGGAATAAAATAATAAATTTAACATGATTTCATTTCTTTAAAATTCATATTCCATCCAATTACTTAACATTTAACCATTAATGAAATGATATCGTCGCTCCTGCATACATACAACCATCCCTCTCCATAATGGAATGAGACACATCTTCCTTGTTCACCAACCAAGAATGATTATAAGAATAAATATTACTAATAATTATGAAATATATGAAATAATAATTCCACTAAGATGATATATATATATATATATATATATTTAATTCACTTACCTCCTTTCAATACGATAAGAAAATGGAAACAACGTTCCTGCGTACGTACGGCCTACCGTCTCTTTAAACGGTGTGTTCCATTTTATATATCTATTTTCTATATGTATTATGAATATATATAATATATAAACAATATTATATATTTTTTAATTAATTTAATCATGATCTATGTAATATGATCAAGAATAAAAAGTCAAAACACATAAGATAAACAAAGTAATATTACCTGAAATGTTGCATTAACTTGTCATTGTTAATAAATGGGTGATATAAAGTCATAAAAGAATAATATATTATATAATAAATATTATTATGATTATTATATAAGTTAATAATATGATTAAAAACATTATTCATGTGTTTTTTACACATACAGAGAGTATGAGACCTAAGGTAAGGGTTAATTCCTCAATATCATTATTATCTGAGATTGTTTATATGTACATATTTAATAGGAAATATTTATCATCCATGTCTATGTTTCATAAAAATGTTTTCAAAAGGAATATTTTAAGGCTTTATGGAAGATAAAAATTAACTAGATCATCATTTTAAATGTTTTGAAGATTTATTTTTCTAAATCTATTTAATTAATGTCCTTGTTTTCAAAATGATTTTAAGGCTTTATTTAAATGTACATGGTTATTTTAAAATGTTAATTCCTTTAAAAATTTTAAAAGTGGTATGGGAAAATTTTATTAAAAAAACTATTTTAAATTTCATCTTTTATAAATTTTGAGACATTTAAATGATTTCATGAAAATAGATATTTCTCTCAAAGAGTTTAGCTGATTATTTTCAACTCTGTTGACATCTTTTATTGGATATTATTCTTGACTAGGGTTGATATATTATAAATAAAATATTACATATTTCATTGAATGAGTTATGATATGTTTGACTATGGATGTTTTATTTTTATACCATTCATGGTTTATAGTTAAAGTATTGGAATATCATATTTTAGATATAATATGAATGTTTATGTTATGTTTCACCCTTTTCATAGGAGGAATGCATTGGAATTAGTTAGTTAGGGGAAGGTCCCTCTATATCCCCTAGATGCATCAGCAGGTCTCATGAGACAAACTAGTATCTTGGCACAAGTCCTTGACAGAATATTTGTGAATGGTCTTGGCACAAGGCCTCGATGTTGTAGTTATTATGTCCAGAATTATGAATTACCTTGCAATGAAATTAGTTATTACATGTGATTATTAGACTAGTAGAATATAAATGTGCATATATATATGGTAATTTTTGAATTAGTTTTTCCATATCATGTTCATTTTATGTTTTGAAAGGCTTCTATTTTTATTATACTTCTTTCCATAAAATGTTATAGCTTCCACTAAATTATTTACCCTTACTGAGCATCTAGGATCACCCCTTTTTTATGTTTTATTTTCCCATGATGCCAAGAAGAGTATTATGATTGATATTCATGGTTATTCTAGGGGAATAATGGTTCTCTAAAAGTATTATTTATGCTATGTTTTATGTTATAAAGTATAATGTATCATTCATGTATGTAATATATTTTTTCAAGATGACTAAACTAATCAGTCCTTTGGTACTTGATTCCTTATAATCATGGAAATTTATTAAAATATTGCACTAGATATGGGTAACTAGGGTTAGGGCATTAAATTTTTCTTGATTTCCATCATACTCTTTGATTTAATTTTTAAAATGGAAATTCCCCCCCATCTTACCATTCTAATCCAACTAGAATGTAAACTATAAATATCATTAAAACATATCAAAACCATGACCAAGATACTAATTTTATGATTTTTTATATTGACCTATAAGAATCCCTGAAAAATGATGTTTACCAAGACTGATTGGGTACTTAATTAACTAAAACTTATAGGATCCTAAATAATTATCCATTGGTTATAGTGGTAGGTGATCTTGATAAAGTTTCCTAAATTTATTTTCCATTTGAGCCTCATTGATAAATATTGTGGAACATCAACATTACCTATTAAAACCTTAACTAAATAACATTTATGATTCTATTTGCGATGAAAACTGGGTGATTTCTTTGTGAAATGTGTTGAACCAGTTTGGATGAAATAAAGTATGTGAGTAAGTAGAATAACCTAAATTATTTCAATCTATTTGAACTAAGTGGGTTTTTTAGAAAAAAAAGTGGACGATTTAGGAACTATTATTAGAAATATGCTATATTTATTAAACAAGGGAATAATTAAGAATATTGTATTGATTATGATGCTTTGTATGAGTTTCTAGACATAAAGCCGTTAAAATTATATTATCGTATGGAACACATTTAAATTAAAATCATTATTAAATTTATGTCAAGATTATAATTTTAAATGGTTTCATTCTTAAATAATTGTATATTGGACAATCCCTTAAATGTTAAAATCATTTTATTTTGGTTTGAATCATTATCTTAGATCTTCAAATGATAATATCAACACAATAATTTACAAATTTTTTTAAAAAATAAAAATATGATGGTAGAAATTTTATCAAAATGATTTCAAAATATATTTTTAAGGCTCAAATTTATATTCGTGATATTATTTTTGGTTGTCCAAAAAATATTTGTGTGATAATTTTTCTTCCATAAAGTAAAAATCAGCTTAAAAAGTTTTTTATAGGGGAGTTTAAATTCTTTCTTATTTTTTAGATATTGAAAAATAAAAAATATATATATTTTGAAAAAAATAATGTACATTTAATATATTTTAAATAGTATTAGTTTAGATGGTTATAAGGGTTGTGATATTCATATGAATAATAACTACGAACTTGTATTTTTTGAAATTAGTAAACTCATGAAACAATTAATTTATAGAGGTAAGACCAAAATATTTTTACACCTCATGGTTAATTTACCTTACACTATGTTTGGCATTGGTATATGTACTGTAATTTAGCCAAACCCTATGGAATCTTAATGGATTCTAGTTATGTGAATTTTTAAATTCCTTAAGAAAAATTTATATTTTGGATTATTTTACTCTAAATTACATTCACCAGTTTTGTTCTGTTATTCTAATACTAATTACAGAGGTTTAAAGTAGGATTTATAGAGAACCTATGAAATATTTTACTTTTTAGGAATGTTTCTGGTTTCATGGTGTAGTAAAAAAACTATAAATTTATTACATTTTATACTTCTAAATATGAATATATAGATACTTAGTACTTTTTTTATAGAATCTCTAAATGAAACACACTTAAATGAATTTTAGTTTTTAATTATAAAATTTCTCTAAAATGCATGAAACCATAATTACCATAAATATTTATCAGATTCTTGGATAATATTCTAGGACTACGAATATTGATATAATATATGATAACTTGAGAAATCATTATTTAATAGATGATTTTACACTAGATTTCATTGATATTCAATTTCATATATTTAATAGTTTTTACTAAACCTTTGAATCATGATAAAACTAGTTTTATAAAACATGAAATTGTGATGATTAATAATCCAAAAATTATTTTATTGACTGATTGATTATTTGTTTTATTTTATTTTATTTTTTTATAAATCATTTTTTTACTTTACTTTATTATTTTATTATTTCTCTATTTAATATCATTTCAATGGATTCATGATTATACATGGATTTTAGAAATATAGGTGTATATTTTATTATATTTATTTAATTTACATCAATATTTATATTATTTTGGTTATATTAATTTACTTTGTTTTTTATTCTATACAGGGAAAAAATTTATAATGATATTATAATGGTAAATATAATAAGAAACATTTTTCAAAAATTTTAACCTATCCTCCTCATTTTCATATCATTGAGTCATATCATTCCTCTTTCTTTATGAACCATAAAATCCACCATGTATTAGATTGGATTTTAAGTCCAATGTGATGGAAAAATTAATGTCTTTCTGATCTACAATCATTTCGAGGAAGGAAATGTAAAGAATTTCAAGGGTAGTTTATAAACTTCATTAGGGATATAGAATAAAAAAATAAAAGAATGAATGATTATAGAGGATAAAATCCATGATATGAAATCACTATTTGGAAAATAGGCTATGTGCATGAGCTATGATTGTTTCCGTATAATGACAGATTATAGTTGTTTCTTTTATCCATGTTTAGATTCTTCATGAACCATATTACCACAACACTAAGGTTATTTCCATGAGAATATTATGACCATAGCGGTAGTCTATATCCTTGGGTAATGTATATGGATGAATGATACTTAATTTTAATAAAATAAATTTGAATATATATGTATACATATATGCCTATAAATGAAAATATTTTAGGAAAAAAATTACAAACAAAAAAATAAGTCATCATAATACACAATAAAGTAATTTTTAATCATTATAAATTAGAAATATAGTCTATATAAACTTTAAATAAAATATTTTACCATCATAACCCTCTCTAGCACCACAACCACCCTCCCTAACTACAACATCACCCACCAAATCATCAATTCCATCATCATCAACACCAACACTACCACTATCTATGAAAAATCCACCATCATTATTATTGTATGAATAATTATCATAA
Organism: Viscum album; assembly: GCA_963277665.1. NCBI lineage: Eukaryota > Viridiplantae > Streptophyta > Magnoliopsida > Santalales > Viscaceae > Viscum > Viscum album. Next base: position 980,203,493 of record OY728123.1, read on the forward strand.
TCAATATCTAAATCAACAACTAGAGAAAATAATTAGGAATCCTTAAAAATCAAATGAATCATTATCAAACAAGCATCAACTGCTGATTCACTATCAATAAATAGATAAGAAAAAATAACATGTGTTGCCTTTATGATTTGTTCAATTATAATTATTTAGTTTCACTAAGAATGTTATTACACTAATTATTTTATTCAATAGTAGTATGCGATTACTCTACTGTGACTATTGATTAACCGATTCTAAAAAAACACCACTGGAAGTCCAATATCAAGATCCTACATTATTATTTCAAGGTTGAAAATGTACCCTATCTCAATGCTTCTCTCATAACACAAAGTTTAAATAATCCTTTGGATAAAATATTTATAGTCCTCTTTCTATTAGTTCTTTTAGTTAGTTTTTTTTCTAAAATATATTGAATTAATTCGAATTATTTAAAAAATTAAAGAATACAAATTAATCAAATTAAGAATAATATAAATATGATTATAATTTTTTATTAGGTCTCGCTATTTACTTTTCTTCTATCATTAGAAAAAAACTATCTAAATCAAGGAACACATGATTCAATACTCAATGAATATTTCTATAATAATTTTATAAAACAATTATTGATGTCACCATTGATTAAAAAAATTATACAACTCAATAATGATAAAAATAATTTTTGACCAAATTAAATTGATCCAAACAATCTGAAACAAGCCAAAATATAACATGGTTGAAGATAAAAAAACTAAAATAATTTAAAAAAAATTATTAAATTAAAAATCAAAAAATTAATGGAATTAATAAAAGGTACCAATTTAAAAAAAACTATATTGAACTAAATCAAACAGTTCAAAATAAATCCCAACCTTCCAAAATAATTCAATTTAGTTTGGTTTAGTAAGATTCATTTCATTTTAACTTATTTCTTCTCTATTAAATTAGGTTAAATTTAATTGAGTTGATTTACCTTTCATTTCATTAGGTTTGTGTAGTGAACCCGACCATAGTATCCTCGAGTCAGTGCCTTAATTTATTATATTGTCATAGATACATGATTCAAATACCAATGGACTAAAAACATTAGAAATTTTGTAAACCAGATACATACATGATACCCATTTTACATTATGAATAGAAAATTAATCATAATTCATAAAAAATTAAAATTCTTAGAATCTTTGAAAACTCATTCTAATAATTTATATTCATATCATGGGGAAAGAAACATAATAAGATTAAGATAAAATACTTAGTAAGGGTTAAGTATAGTGGAGGTTATCATAAATAGATAAATAATAATCATCATAGAACAGTGAATGATCGAAATACATTCTAATTAATCAACAACTTGAGCATAATATGGAAGGAATAAAATATGATCAATTATTCCATATAAATAATCACATGAGCTTGAAACTTGAGCATCGATATTCTAACTAATCAAATAATCACATAGAATAACAATAATGATGGAATGAATTATGATGTATATTTGGAATATCAATATCTATCATTAATATAGTTACTATCAAGATCTATCCCCAAGATAGTTTACATATGTGGGTAGAAACCCAATTGATTTAGACAACTGATTCATCTCATGAGACTACTGTTACATTGAGGGGATTATATTTATCAGTCCCCTATTAATGTACTGCATATCCAAAAAATTCCTCATATAATGAACAATGAATTTAAATCATAAAACATATGTCTGATAAAATATACATATTGAGTAAACGGTATATATTTATCAATATTTCTCCAATAAGTCATATAACATTAACAGTAAACATCATATGTAAAAATGGTATATAGTTTTGGAAATAATAAGATCCATTATCTAAGAATATGGATATTGATAATATATATAATTTCCAATGGAAAATGATTAAAAGAAAGTGATTGTTTGAATAAAATGTTAACAATGACAAAAGAAATTGAGGTTGTACAATAAATTTTACCTCCTTCTAATGTTCAAGTCAAATCTCATTCGATGTGATAATTCAAAGTGAAACTTAATGTAAACACTCTGGCCTTAGTATCCCAGATCTGGTGCCTTATATTATTACATTGATACTAAGTACAAGTGATCACATCACAAAGGACCAAAATGTTTAATATATTTGGAAAAATAGATACTAACATATGTATGAAATTCTAACTTTAAATGGAAAACAACATAGTAAATCCATTGGAAACACTCATATTCACGTTGATTATCCCTTCACATCAATCATAATATCCATCTTGTCATGCTAAGGAAAAATAAATCATAATAAAGGTATGAGATTAGATTCTCATTAAGTGTAACCATATAGTTGATGTTATCATAAATAAACATAAATAATAAGGAAAGGATAAAAACATGGAGAATAAATCCATCATTTATGGCCATTTCGATGAGTTATAGTGTTTAATTTCATTATTTTGGGAGTATTTGTTTTAGGGTTTTATGGTCGGTTCCCTTTTATATAAATATGAGATTTCAAGTCAAATTGGAATAAATTCAACAAATGTAAAATTATTTAGTATAAATCAACATGAATAAGTTTAAATTATTCCATATATAATTTGGTTATATATTATATTGATGATTAATTAGATTAAATGTTGATGAAAATGTTATAATTTATTTTGGCCTTTTTTCCGAACATCATAAAATTGAGCCATTTAATTTAATAATAATATTTTATAAAGGTTTTAGAACATGATATAACTTATAATATTTATATTGAAATATTATTTAACCATAATAATGGTTTTATGACCATCCTTAAAATTAGTAATGTAAAATGAAAACTCATCATCTATGAAGGTGGTGGATTGAATCATCACGAATGATGTTTTCATTTCTTAAATAAAAGGGGAGAATAAGGGATTTGATGATACAAAATCCATTTCAACAATAACAATCTAGTGTGTATATGATACTTGATTTACCAATCCACTTTGGATATGGTAGGTGAGTATAGGACAAGAAGTTATATGAAATAAAAAGATAAATAAGGAGGATTTTTCCACTTGAATATCACCTCTATGGGAACCTCCTTAAGACACTTGGTTTTGGTCTTGTGGTAAGACCAGTAGATCTTGGACATGAGGAAAAGGACTAGGAAGATAATTGGGAATTTTATAAGAAATATCTAAAGCTTATAAGGTTTTATAAGAAGAGGTGGTGAGGGGTGGTATTTATAGTGGGAGGAGAGGGGTGTTTTTGATTATTTTATTCATTTGTTTATTATTTTGGATACAGATTATCAATAGTATTGATTATTGTTACTACATATAGTAACTATTACATGTGATTTCTAACTAATGGGTTATTACATCATTCAAGACATTAAAATTCATTTATTTGGATTATAATGTTAAATACCGTAAATTACTGTATTTAACTACTCATAAAAAATCAACTATTTTAAAAAAATCCCTCAGATTCACCCATAAAATTTTTTGACATGTAGATTGGAAAAAATAATTGTTGCCTAAAAACATTATATTTTAATTGTAATGAAATATATTATTAATTCATGTATATATTTTAAGAAAATAATTTTCATTTTAAAAAATTCAATTAATTTAAAAATTATAAATAAAAATTTACTTTTGACAAAAAATTCCAAAACCTGATTTATTATTTTAAAAAAGTATTTAATTATTTCTTGATATAAATATATCATATTTTCATTTATGAGATACAAAAATTTTATTTATACTTTAATAGGTGAGGTTATTATTCAAATGTCTATATTACTATTCCCAATATTCATATTACTATTCCAATGGCCTAGTTAATATTTAATAGTATATCACCGATCATTTAAGATCAATGTTATGTGAAAAGTAAACTATTGAATAAATTAAATTTATCCAAGAATATACATACCTTAAAATATTGGGATGTTACATTCTCCCATCCTTAAATTAGTCAAATCCTCAAATTTTTATCATATGATTGGTAATCATCGAGTTTTCATTTTTTAATACCGCTATGGAAATACCACATCATTAACAGGGTTAATATAACCTCATCATAAATGGAGGGAAGTAATAATGTGATGGACCCCAAAAAACTAGGTTTCACTATAAGATGTTTTTTGGGAATTGAAAATATGGGACTGAAAATGGAATATAACTATCAAGTTTTTTTGGGAGTGATAAAGAATTTGGTCATTAGAATGTCTACCATCATAAAACCGTAAATTTGTGATTGGTTAAAAAAACCATTGATTTCTTAGTAATAAAAGTTAATGGATAACATTTTTGTTTCACAATAATCTACATAGAGTTAGAGGATTCTTTTAAAATATAGATAGAAACATGAGAAAATAAACTTAAATGATTTATTTCCATGACAAAAGCATAATATTATCATTTTTTTGTCCTTTGATCTATCTACACTCCATTTCATAAAAGAAAATATTTATATTTTAGATGAATATTTATGTTTGCAGCACTTTTATCAAACGATCCATAAGTAATTCCTTTATAAATTAAATATTTACAAAAGGAAAAATGGTTAGAAAAAGTTATCTGATAAGCTAAATCAAACTTTAAAAAATGTTAAACGTATTACATTCTATAAGTAGTTACCGTAAGACTCATTCAAAATACATTTTTCCAAATTCAGAGTTGAAAAATTTAGAAGGTTACTAAATTTACCAAATCAAGTTAACATAATATTTACAAAAATAATTTATCTTTTATTGTCGCATACCAAATATAGGAAAACCATAATCTTCATTAAACATTTATGAAACATGCATTCTACTAAGAGTAAAATATATTTTTGTTGAAAATATTCTTTAAATCCAAACATCTAATAATTATAGGATAATATAAACCATAAAATCACTAACCACCTTCATGGTAACCAATACTATACCATTAACTTATATTTATTATTATATCATTATCAAACCCATATTTAGGGTTATCTTCCCCCAGTCATGTGTTTCAAAAAAGGTCACCTTATAACAAAATCACTTCTTTGGATTACTAATGTTATTCATAACAAGATTCTAGTTCATTAAAGAAGAAGAACTACTATACAATCCCTATATATCTCATGATTATTATAACTATAATATCATTTATAAAACACTTTAGAAGCATAATAATTGAATAAAAAAACAGATACTTTAATTACTCTACTACGACTATAGTAACAAAATAAACTTGACCTTAATCCATTTACTTCACCTGAGCTATATACCCTTGATGGTTGGGATATTCATTTATATAGTGCCCCATATCCATAAATTTTATGAATTAAATAAATTCTTTATTTCTTTTTCATGAAGTTACCACACTGTTTCCTTCCACAATTATCACATATGGGAAAATCCTTATTTAATTTCTTCCCTTTATCCATCATTTTCTCTGCCATTCTCTTCTTCTGTTTCTTCCTTTCGAAGTCATAAAACATTGAGAATTATTTCTATATTTGATATCATAGGAAACTATATCCTCATATGATGAAAAGTTTTGGGAGGCTAGTACCCTTAGAAGGATTGGTTTATTCCAATCAAAGAAACAATCAATCTTACTCTTTGGAATACATACATAGTATGTAGTATATCTGGATAACATTGTAATGTTAGCTTAATACTTTGTGACATTTTCTTCATTATTTTTTATTAGAATCAGAAATTTTATCACTATATATTGTTGTTGTTATCTTGGAAAATATTTTTCCAAGAAAAGTTCCTCAAAACCCTTCCTTTCCATGTTTTCAATTTCCACATCCTCTTTAGTGTTTTTAACCAATGACCACCTTTGATCCACATCACCATAGATATGACTAAATTATATGATTACCTTATCCCTATCATTACTTCTCAAAGTTATAAATATATTCTCTAAATAACTTATCCATTGATCCTCTAAAAACGGGTTTATAGTCCCATTTAATAATGGATGTTGTTGTCACATGAAGTTGTTTCACAATGATACACAGCATTGTGGAGCAGGGTACTACATGTGAGTAAGTTTATTTCTCATAACCAGAGTCAATTTTCCCAGTATAGTTATAATTTTTTCATCCACAGCTGTAGTTTTAACTCCAAATAATTATCTTTCATAGAAGGTAAATACCTATATTGATTGTGTACATTGAAATGGTTTCCATTATTTATACTAGGATCCATTTCTAAACAATTTCATACACTTGATTAAATAATAACATTATGAAACATAATTTATAATATAAAATTAGTGAAACAATTATCATAAATTGAAAATTTAATAATACCTAATATATAGATCATAAGTTTGGTTACATTGGGAAAATTCTCAAAGTATGTTATGGGGTTATATTTTCATAATCTATATTATGATAAATTTATTTTCCAAAGTTTCTATTAAACTTAATCTGATACCACCTATAAATACCCCAACCACAGGAACTCAGGTTCTGTTTTTTACTTTATTACATTGGTACTAAGTACTAATAATCACATTATAAAGGTATGAATAGATTAATATATTTGGGAAACTAGATATAAACATAAGTATTACATTAAAACTTAAAATGAAAAAATAGTAAATCTATTTGAAACACCCATATTCTCATATATTATCCCTGCATGTCAATCATAATATTCATCTTAGTATATTGGGGAATAATAAAACATAATAAGGGGTGATATCAGATTATTAGTAAGGTTAATAATACATCAGAAGCTATAATAAATAAATATAAACAATTAGTCAAGGTGAAACACATTCCATTAAAACATAATCCAGAGTATAATATGCTCAGAATAAAATCTGATCAAATAATACCATATAAATAATCACATAATAATGAAACATAACCATGGATGTTATACTAGTTTAATAAGCACATGTATTTTCAATAACTAATCGCATAATGAGGTAATTCATAATTCAAGAGGTCTAAAACATTCCATCATGGACTTGACCAAAAAGTATACATAAATGGGTAAGCCCTCAACCAAAACCAAGTCTAGTTTATCTCATTAGACCTACTCATGCCTTGAGGTGATATAACGGGCCTCACCCATCACTTAATAAGTCCAATCCATTACTCATATGAAAGGGTAGAAAAATATTCAACATAAGAATTCATATTGAAACTAGTATATTAAATAAATTTCCCCAAAAATTTAATAATTATAAACCATCAAGTGTAATACGATGAATGGTATAAAAATAGCATATCCATAGTCAAACTGATAAAAAAATCAATAAAATATGGTAGATGGTATGATAAGTTAATAACCTCATTTAATAATAATATTCAACCAAGGGTGTTTATATTGATGATAATAATCTAATAAAATAATTGATAAATTCTTGAGGGAAATGCCACATTAATTTGAAATCATTAATTTAAAACATTTTACAATTGTAAAAGAACAATATTTTCTTTGAAAATAAACTTATATTTCTTTAAAGTATTCTTCAAGAAATTAAGGATTCATGAAAGTGGTAAAATACACTCATTATATACATATTTAAAAAACATTCCTTTTAAAATTTTATAAAGAAATATTTAAAAAGTATTTATAAAATAAACTATTAGCATTAACCAAATAGATTGATTATCAAATATAAATACACATAAAAGACTATAAATAAAATATAATATATTCAAAATTCATTTCACAGAAAATGATAGAATGAAATAATCAATGGATTATAAGTTTAACCCAAAAATGAAAATTGGGTTAAGGATTACCTTACCACTTTGTAATTAGTCAAATCACATGCCCCATAAAATTAATGATCATAAAATGAAAACCGAAATTCCATGAAGATAAATAGATTTAGGATATGATATATTAACGCTCAATATGTACAATACACACAAGTAATTAAGTTTGAATATAGAATATATCTCACAGAAGAGAAAGTGATACAAGAAACCCTTACATTCTGTCTGAAAACATTCCAAACTTGTACTTAATGTACTGGATAACCAAATTATATTCATTAATTACTTAATTCAAAACATATTCAATATAAATTTTATTATTTTCATTTAATTCCATTTTGATGATTTATAATGTTTAATTTTATTGTTCTAGGAGTGTTCATTTCATGGTTTTATGGCCAGTTCTCTAGAGTATAAATATGAGAGTTTTTGTAAAATGTGAATTATCCTAAGAATATACCCAAAATGTGTCTAACCAATGGTGTAGTAAGGCCTGTTTTTATTCACTATGTGATAATTAAGTCAAACCCAATGCATCTTTTTAGAGTTATTACATGTATTTACATATTCTCTAGAACCATGTCTACTTATTGTATCCAGACATAGATGTATTACAAGGAAAATAACATAATAACTTCCTTACCAAATCCTTATAACATTATTTTATTCTTATCTTCAAAGCCTATCATAGGGTTATGTTCCCTAATATTTTTTTTCCAAAATCTAGTTCCATAGGGTTCTAATAAAATTCCACTTAGTCCTACTTTGATGATCATGACCCTAGTAACCTAGACTTAATGTCTTACTTTATTTCATTGGAATATATAAATAGTTAAAATACTAAAGGACTTATCGGTTTATCCATTTTTTAGAAATGAATAAATATAAGATACCCATTTTAATTTGTTAATATAAAATAAAATATAATAAATAACAAAATAAAATGAGTCACATCCTCAAAAAGTCATTCCAAGAATTCTATTTCACATCCTTGGTAAATGATAAAAAATGAGTGTGGGATCAATACTCAGTAAGGGTTAAGTATAAATAAATCTATCATTAATCAATATGAATAATAAACTTAGAAAGGTATAAAACTCTACACACATTCCATTTAAATAACTTGACTATAATAATAAGATAAGGAATAATCAATATAAAATGGTAAATAACTGAACACACATTCTATTTCAATAAATTGACTTTCATGATAAGATAAGAAATAATCAATATGGAATGGTAAATGATTGAACACACATTACATTTAATCAATAACATGACTATTATAACTGGATAAGTAATAATCAATATGGAAAGGTGAATAAATGAAAACACATTCTATTTAATCAAAATACTTAGAATCAAATACATCTAGATATAATATCATTATGGAATTTTTTTTGATAAAAAAAAGTAAATTCAAAATGAAGGAAATTCCTAATTATTAGACCTCATGATCATATTCATTATGATACCTATATAATCACTATCTTTCCTCAGGATAGTTTACAACTGATGGGTATGTATACACCATCAACCCATTTAACCAATGTTATCTAATAGATTCATATCATGACACTAAAAATGCATCAAGGGGCTATCTATAAGTGGTCCTCACTCATGTATTCATGTCCAAATAATTTTTCTTATATAGAATAATCTATTTAATTAATGAACAATATATATTATCATTAAATATATCTATTGAGTAAAGAATATAGATTTACAAATATTTTTCCATATAAACAAATAATTTACAATGTTGAACACTGTATGTAGAAATGATATACATTTTAATAAATAAACATTTATATAATAAATAATATTTATATTTTGGGGAAATTTAAAGTCCAAGGATCATAGGTAATTTCATATTTCAAGGGAAGGTTGATGACTACAAAAAATAAATCAATAAAGTGAATATTAATACTTTACTTGGTCAAAATTATCATAAATCATCCCTAGAACGAATAATCATAGTATCAATCCAAATATATCCATGTAGAAATAAGAATAATAAGTTTTTAACTGATTAATAGAAATACCATTAAATTATCCTTAAAAACATTCATGAGGAAAATATTCTTTTCATTTTGAAAATAATGTTTCAAAAATTAATGTTCAAAAAATTGAATGTAATTGTTTTTAAAAATAATCTTTAAAACATATCAAGGAATCCTTAAATAAATTTGTGGTCATGTAGTAGGGAATTCCTTTCATGATGAGAACATCAAAACAAATATTTCTTTCACATTTTTGGTAAAATAAAATAAAGCCTTATTTTAAAAATGACATGAAGATTCCATTCATTTTTTTTAAATAAAAATTTGTAAAAATTTATTTTCTAAATAACTTCTATGAGGTTAAAAACATTTTTTGAAAACATTTTTAAAAAATATGGTTTTAGAATAAAACAAATTTCAAAGTAAATAGATAAATAAATTTTAACTTTCTTAAAAACATTTTATCAATTATTTGTGTAAAAAATAATGGGAAAATGGTACTATTAATTCAAAACTTCATGTATAACCATAGGAATAAAAAATTAAGGGGTATTATTCTTTAATTACAAAATAGTTTTCCTCGATGGAAATTCAAATGTAAATAATATTGATTAAAATGATATTTTGAAATAAACCCTTGCAAAGATAATAAAATTAAAGTGAGAATTAATAAATGAAAAGATTATGTGTATCAAATATTGATCCACATAAAACAGGTAGAACTAAAACATAATATATTCAAAAATTTATTACAATCATAATCTCTGAATATCAACTATAATGAAGATGTAATATGACCCAATAAAAATGAACTCAGTAATGAAATTCAATACCACTTGTTAATTTATGAGTAACATCCCCATGGATGAAATAATTCAGATTGAAATTTAAAATACCATGAATTTTTATTAAATAATTATATTAAATTTAAAATGTGGAGTACATACACCATATTAAATAAATTATGTACAAAACATTTTAACATTCCACAAAGAAGGGAAATTGAGACGAAGTCCATTACCTCATGCTTCCTATTTGTTGAAGGTGATTTAACTTATTTTATAGTGGTATAAATTTTTTTTAACTTATAAAATTATCATATTAATATATATAATATCATATTTTATCCTCTTGTAATATTTTACTTCCATTTGGTTAATATTAATCAATTATTTTCATTGTTTTGGTTGTTAATTGCCTTGTTTTTTCAAGCATTTTTTATAGTGATTGTTTTGGATCTTGTACATAGGATATAATTTGTTCATCTCTAGAATAATAAAAATTTTATATATATATTATTTACTCAGTAGAAATATTATTTTTACCACTCTTAAAATTTTTATATGAGAAATTAATCATATCACTCTGTGGCGACGGTAGGCCGTACGTATACACGAGCGACAATATAATTCCCTTAAAAAGTGATAGGGTAAGGATTTGGGTGATATATTAATGTTGAATAATAAATATAATATTATATATATCATATATATTCAGTAATTTAATCCTTATTACATTTTATTTAAAATGTATTTGAAAAAAAATCACATCACTTCGTGAGGTGGTAGTCCGCCGTACACATGAGCAACATTATCGTATTTCAAAAGGAATGGAGAATAAAAAGGCATATGTGATATTAATATTAAATAATTATAATACTATGATAAAAATAATATTAATGTGGTAAATCCATATTTATATCCATCTTTTAAAGGTGTTTATGGCAAAGGAAATACATCAGTTTATGAGGCGGAAGTCTGTCATACACATGATTGATGATTTTAAATCCCATTTGAATGAAGTGGAGATGAATAAGTATTATAAAATAAACAGAATTAAATATCATTATATATTATATAATAGTGTTAATATTTTTTACGTGTTAATAAAAAATTTATTTTGGATGAATATGAAAGAAAAAGAAGGTGATTTGTTAAGATATTTACATTCTATAAGAGAAACCTCCATTGGATGTCTTCTCAAGGACCTAAGGGATGATCTTTTGGGAGGAAATATTACTCTAGAATATGAATAATGATTTTTTGGAGATAATAAATTAGGTTATGATCAAGAAAATGTCTTAGGAGGTGTGAATAAATGAGGGGATGTAGTTCCGTTTTATAAGCGGGGAAAATGGGTCCTTTATAGAAATATCCTTAAAAATGACTTTATATAAAAAATATGGAAGGATAAGGTGGAAATAGGTCCATAAAATAATATTTTTACAAGTCTTTAGGTCATTTGTATTCCTTATCTTCATAGTTTAACCCCAATAAACTCATTTTTACCTTAACTACGATGAATAATTTTTACAATTTTTACAATTCATTATGGTCAAAAATTATTTTTAACTTATTAGATAATAAAATTATTTCTTATTAAAAATATAGAATCCATTTTTTGAAATTTAATTCACACCATTGAAAAATTTTAATTTAAAATTAATCTCACAGATGCGATGATTAAACTAGTTTTCAATGAGAAAATGTTTAATCGTTTAAAAGGGTTTTATTTAAAAATTCAATATGAAAATGATTTTAATGACATATATTTGTTAACATTTATTATAATTGAACTAATTTTACTTTAAAATAAATTTAAAATATAATTTTAACTTCACAAATTATTCAAACAAAAGTGCAGTTTTCAATTAAAATTAAGCATTTCTCACTACTCATCAAAAAAATAGACATTTTAAAAAATGTACAAAAAATTAACCCCTAAGATAATTTTTGACATTATGATTTTAAAAATGAATTTAATTTTTTCAATTTATTTTAATAGTGGTAAATATTTATTTTCAATTATTCCTGAAAAGCGTGGCTAAACCATCTTTTAGAAAAAATAGATTTTTTATAAAACATATTTTTATTTTAAATGATTATTGTTTTATTTATAATCTATATATAAACATAATTTTTATAATTTAGTTAGTACCATTCACATATACAATTTTAATTCCTAGTTTTTAATGGTATAATATAGTATGGTTCATTTATACTCATTGTCGCGTCTTCTGAAGGCTATCGAAGAGATTAAATTTATAGAAATATATTTTGTGGGTTGTTTAAGATTGGTGTTTCATGTAAAATAAGATGTTGAATATGATGTTATTATTTTATATTTTCATTGTCTTATAATGTGGGTATAATTTCCTTGTAGGGGAGGGTGTTCGGAGGATGATGTATGTTTTTAGTTCATGCATCTATTTCACTGTTTTCCATGTTTTGATATTAGGTTGCTATTTTTTAATTTTCTCTCACATAAATGTTTGATGTATAAAAAAGCCATGATAAATTTTTATTATATTCCAACTAATTTATTTTACCTTGATTATTTGGAGAAATTTGTGTTCATATGATGTCCAAGAAATAGTTTTTAGACCATGGGTATTGGGAATGCCCTTTGAGAAAGTTGTGGGCTGGTTATGAAATTCATCTGAGGGATACCCCGAATCAATTCATTATAGGTTTGAAGTATATGTAACCCTTAAGTTTAACATAAATTTTTATTTTATAACAATTATATTATATTTTTGGGGATGTATCATAAAAGTTATGAGATAATATTGGAGGTTAAAACATTCTTTATTGTTGATGTTATTAAGGATATTTTTTCGGATGTTCATCATTTCATTGGGAACATATGTTTTATCACATTGATAACCATGGGATTGAAAATGGATTTGGATATTAAGTTATTAACATTATTTTGGAAGAAGTTTAATATTTTAGAAGCCTTATATGGTTAAGGAAAATGTAAATATTTTTTCATAATATGGGAATGAATTTGAGGAATACTTTTTGAATTATATTTTGGAATCAAATATGATTTAAATGAGGCTTTATTATGATTTAGGTTATTTTTGGAAATGATTATAATATCTTGGAGATTATATTATTAAGGAAAATACATTTTTGATATGAGAATTTTGGAGTGATTTATGTCATTTATAGATAAATATTATATTTATCTTGGAAGAATGTATGATTGAATCATTATAATATATCCGAATAAATCATAGTATGAATATTTTGAATAATTTTATGAATAGTTTTTTATAGAATGATTTAGTTTAAACATTGAGTAATACTGTTGAATTTTATACATCAATGTATTATTTCATTTTATGAAAGTTTATTCATTTTGGGAATAATATTACCTTATGATAACCATTTTGGGTTTAGTTAATCACTAAAGACAATAGGAATATATTTTCATAATTTTGTGGGTTAAGTTATCTATTATAAGGATATTTGAGTTTTTCAGGAATGAAAAATTAATAATTAATACTCATTAATTGAATGAAATGATTATATTGTGGTGGAAATTGATTAATGGATGAAATTAAACACGACATGTAAGTATATGTACTTATGTTATTTTTCTAAATGAAGAAGGATTTCCTCAGCTATAGGAAGATGATATTGAAATAATAATTCGTATCACATTACCTTCATTTATAATGCATAAATGGACATTTTTGTAACACCCCTGAATGATAAAGGGTTAAATGACTAAATGATATGACTCTTGTTAATAAGGTGAACCTTGTTTTTTGGGAGAATACATGATTAGAACACCACAGTTAAGCATGCTTGGCCTAGTGTAGTGTTTTGGATGGGTGACCTTTTGGGATGTTTTCTAGGGTGTGTGTGAGTGAGGGAAAAGTACACTGAAAATGACATATGTTGACCTATGGGGATAGTCATGAATCAGATGACCTGCGCAAGCATGTGGGTGGGCCCCAGGGTGGGGACCACGTGTATGCGGGGCAATTGGTGGTACCTAGTAGGCCAAGACCCGATGAACATGTTATGGTGGGGTGTCTATGCTTTCACTGGGAACTAGTTGTTACATTTTGTATTAGAGGTGGTACCCATCCTTAAGTGCGGTTCACTGCCTGGGTTGAGGTGTAGAACCTAAAATGAGGATGTTGTGCTCAGGGGGGGGGGTGATTGTAACACCCTAGAATGATGGTTAAAATGACTAAATGATATGACTCATCTCATCAAGGTACACATTCCTTTTTGGAACCCTACCTGACCAGAACTTCAAAGTTAAGCATGCTTGACATAGAGTAGTGATTAGGATGGGTGACCCTGTATGATGTTTCCTAGGGTGTGTGTGAGTGAGGACCAAGCACATGGTAAAAGACATGTTTTAACCAATGGGGATAATTATTAGTCATATGACCCGTGCAGGCATGTGGGTGGGCCATAGTGTGGGGACCATTTGTCTATGAGGAAACTGGTGGTTCCTAGAGGGCCAGGACCTGACGAAAATGTTAAGTTGGGGTGTTTGTGCTTTCACTGAGAACTAGTTGTTACATTTTTCATACCTCATTGATTTATGGTTTTGTGGTCATTTAATTTTTAATGATCATTGAATTTCTTGTTACTAATGTTCTCTATTACTCTCTATTATTACTTGGACATTATGTTTTTCCTCCATGGATAAATTTTCACTTTCATATAATTTTTTCTTATTTATAAACAAATTTATGTGTTATTCTAGATGACCTTCTTATTTCCCTTTTACAATTTTAAAAATAATGTTTTATTAACTCTTTTAATGATGTGGGTTCTACACAAATGTGTTTAAATTATTAAACCCTTTATTACTAAGATCAAGTTAAAATTTTTAAAACTAAATTTATTAATGAGTGGGAGAATATAACACCCTGAGATTTTAAAATAATTTTATAATGGTTAACAGCATATCTGACACACAATACTGAGCATAAATGAACCTAGAAAAAATATTATTTAAACATGACCATTATAAAAAATCCAATGAATTGGTGGGTAGGAATATAAATAACCAAATTATTAAATATATATAAGATCCAAATATAAAAAAAATTAATTTATTAATGCTTTGGAAATAAACATTCAATTTTTAGTAAAACCAATTTATGTTTCAAAATATGCTTTCTTCAAGAATTATTTTTATTTCTTTTTGTGATAAATATTATATTTAATTTCAAACAAATTTAGAAAATTTATTTTATAAATTTGATATCATTTTTGAAATCATTATAGAAAAATAAAATTATATTAAAATTTTGGTATATTTCTAAAAATAATAATATTCTAATGAATAGTGAAAAACCATTTTTGTAGGTTTTTTGTAAAATTGTCATTTATTTTCATTAAAAAATACTATTATAATTTAAATTTAATATTCAAGTAACATATGAATTATTTAATTATACATAATATAATTAATTTCATTTTAATTAGAATTATACTTTATTTTGGTATAATTTCATTTTTGGGATTAAAAATTCATTTATCTAAAAAACTATTTCTTCATTACATTTTAGACAATTATATTAAAATTAATTTATATAAATTATAAGAATTGAGTTTTTTAAAAACCAATTGATTTATAAATTCACATTTTTTCTAACATACATTTATATTTTTTAGAAGATTAATATTTAGAGAATAGTAAAAAATAATGTGTTTCTGAAATACGATATCTTTTATGATATGATAAATACATAAATATGATAAATTTTTTATTAAAATAATGGATTTAATGCTTTATTATAATAAAAATATTATAATATATTAATTACATAAATATAAGTTAGAATTTATTTGATTATAAATATGAAAATCATTTTTAGTGAAAACATAGTACTAGCGTGACACCAAAAAAGTGAAATTTGGTGTCATAATGATAAAAATTGAAATTGAAAAAACATTTTCATTAATGTTTTAATAAATATTAAATATAAATTAATATTTGTATTTATATTTTTTAAAATTTGGGTTTATACAACAATAATTTTATGAAAATGTATGTGCTATGCATGAGCAAATCTAGAAAAGTCAATATAACAAATTTAATAAGATTTCAGGGCCTATATGTAAGAAAATATACATATTTAAGGAATAGAAATATTTAAATTAAACCTAATTAATTTATATTTGTGATCATAATTTATTTAAAATTATTTTAGAAGAAAAAATTACCCTAAATTCTTATGTAACGCTGACTTGATCCCTGTGAAAGTAGTAGAAAAATAAAATAAATGATTTTAAAAAACTCTAAAAGTAATGTTTTTTGTTTGAGTTACAGTGTTCCAAGAATTTTATAATTAAATATATCAAATTGGTATTGTTTTAAAGGATTATATATGGATTAATTTTCTTTCATGTTTTTTTCAAAGTCAACTTAAATGAAGATCATCAAAAATGACATTAATGCCATTTTATATTAACTAATACAGTATCAAACTATTTAAAAATCGTTAAAATATTGAAAGAGTAATGTTACTTTTAAAAAAGGGAATTAATTTTAACATTTTCCATTTATAATCCTATTTTAACCTTATAAGTCAAATTATTACCCTTTTCTATTGAAAAATTCATTATCACAGTGAAGATTAAAATTGGTTAACCAAGAGGTTAAACAAAAAATAATGTTTAAAATAATATTTAAAACTATTTAAATTTAATTGGATTATTAAATTAAGAATAAATCATAATTATACTATTATAAAGGTCATTTTGGAACCATTTTACATGATTTAGACACAAATTATATTATAGTATTTCATGTATTTTCAAAAATGGAATTAATGTTATTTTATAATAAATAATATTTTTTACATGATTTAAAATTCATAAAAATTTTATATTAGGACAAGTGAATGGGAAATGATTTAAAATATCAACCAAGATCCATTATTTAGCACTTTCATGTATATAGTAACTTTCTTGTCTCCGAATGAGAAAAAACATTGATATCATGATAATTGTCAAAAGGGTTAATGATGGGTTAAAAAAATATATAAGGGTAAAAAATATCACCTAAACTTGTTACAATTTTACTCTTTGACATTAGTTCTACCCATAATCATCGTATATTATAAATATTTCTATTTATATCCACTTTTTCATGGAGAATAAATTATATTTACTTAATACTTTATGTAATTAGAAGTGTGAATCTCCCCCTCTTATTAAATGTCACATACTCTCTTATTTTATGCACAGTAAAAGAACCATTTTGGGTCATACAAGATGTCACGACCCATCCTCGGGGCCCGTGTCGTGACTACCGCAAGCCCGCCTCCCATAGGCCAGGGGCTGGCAACTAGCACCAAGGCATAAATCCCGATAAATAGGGAAGGAATTATCTTTGTAAAGTAAACAAACATCACAGAGTAAGCAAGCGGAAAGAGTAAACACTAGGTAAAAACTGTAAGAAGCTGTGCTGAAAGTAAAAGGGGCCGGAAATACAAGCCCTACTGTAAAGTACAACTAAAAGGGGAAAACAACAACTGAAAAGAAATGCCGCAGCGTCGAGCCGTCCTCTGGAAGTCCCACCTGAAGGGTGGGTACAGATAGCCTCCACAGCTCCTCGGTCCAGCCGTCCGCTCCGAGTATGTCCCGCTCAGTGGTCCACCTCCAGGTACCGTCCTGCTCCGCACGCCTCCACCACGATCAGCGCTGTCCGTCGTCTGCAACCAACACAACGAAGTGCGGGCATAGCCCGTGTAGGGGTGAGTATAAGCTACTCATTAGGGACCCCGAGACCCCGAAGGTCTCCCGAAATCAACAAAGGATAAACCACAAGGAAAGATACAATCATGAAGTAACATCCGAATCTGCTTAGGTATATGCCCATACATATACCTAAGTCATCAATTCTCGCTCGGCTCCAACGCCCGAGCTCAAGCACAACCCAGTCCACACAGGAAAGCAAAACGTATACCCACACAGGATAGCTCAACACAATCCACAAAGGAGAGTAAAATAGTAAATCCACATAGGATAGCTCAACACAATCCACAAAGGAGAGTAACACAGGATTCAACTCACACTGAATACTTCTACAAAAGGTGAAAGGGATGATCAGATATAGATACTGAATCATCTAACCTGGGACCCACATAGGATACAAGACCAGCCATATTCATTGTTTCATTTAAGCTGGGACCCACATAGGATACAAGACCAGTTGTCTTCATTGATTCATCTATATTGGGACCCACTTAGGATACAAGACCAGTATTGAATCATCTAAGCTGGGACCCACATAGGATACAAGACCAGCACAACTAGGACCCACATAGGATACAAGACCAACTGTCTTCATTGATTCAACTATACTGGGACCCACATAGGATACAAGACTAGTATTGAATCATCTAAGCTGGGACCCACATAGGATACAAGACCAGCACAGCTTGGACCCACATAGGATACAAGACCAGCTATTTTCATTGATTCATCTATACTGGGACCCACATAGGATACAAGACTAGTATTGAATCATCTATGCTGGGACCCACATAGGATACAAGACCAGCACAGCTAGGACCCACATTGGATACTAGACCAGCACAACTAGGACCCACATAGGAAACAAGACCAGCTGTCAGATCCACAAGGATCGATAGGTACTAATCCCCGCAAAGGCCCACACAGGATCGGACCCACATAGGATCTGTAGCACTGATCCCCATAGGATCACTGAGTGCTGTAATCGTCACCGTCGAATCCACTGTGGATCTCTGTACAGTCGTCGTCATCACAGTAGCAGTCGCAGCCAGCACTAGGGTTCCCGCACACAGCAAGCTCGTTCGGGAGGGTCCGCTCCACGAGCCGAGAGGCTGATACACCAACTGTCCCATAGTCCGAAGTTTATGTATCCAAAAGTTCCGTATCGTCAACAGGAACTCAACGCAACAGACGGAGCGTCAATCGAATGCCCGGTCTGAGAGTTATTGGCTTTTTCGTCCCAGGGGCCAGGTTGGGTTTTAAGGAAAAACCAACCCGAACATACTCCACCTATGTTCAAAACTCGGGAGGAGTGAGCCAAAAGATCTGTCTCAGTAAGAGGAACTCAACAAAGCTGACGGCACGTCAATCGGACGTCCGTAGCTCAAGATATGAGTGTTTCCATTCCGAGGGCCCGGTTAGTTTCGTGTACGAACCAACCTGGCTGAACACAAACTATTCCGAAACCTTTAGTGCGATATACCGAAACGACTGTCTCAATCCAAGGATCGCATCGCCACTGACGGAGCATCGTTTGGAGGTCCGTAGCCCGAGTTATGGGCATTTGAACCCAAACAGTTCGGTATCGGGGGTTTCTGGCCCTGGCCGACCCAGCCCGCGACCCCCCCGACTGGCCTGAACCGGGTCGACCCGCCCCGGACAGGGTCGACCCGTCCCGGAACGTCCCGGCCCGGTCCGGCGCGGCCCGGTACGGCTCGGCTCGGCCCAGCCTGGCAGACCGGCCAGGCGCCGGTCCGGCTGGGGGCAGCGCGCCCAGCACGCTGCCAGCTCGGCTTCGGCCGAGATGATTGAAAAAAAGAGGGGGGCGCCTTCCCCCCCTTGTGTAACCCCCCCCCTCATTATGGGGGGCCGTGAGATGGCCGGGGGAATTTAATTCCCCCGGATTTCTCCTTTCCGGCCGGCCCGAACTGGCCAGCCGGCTCCCTCTCAATGGGACCGGCAGCGGCCGGTTCCCTTCCGGCACCGACACCGGCAGCCAGGCTGGCCGCCGGTCACCTTGCTCCACCGCTGCCCAGAACCGGCCGCGGCCCTTGTTGTCTGACGCGGTGCGACGGCACCGCGCCTTTCCGCCGTGGCCTCGCTCTGGCGGCGGTGCCTTCAATTTCCTTCAATGCGGTGCGACGACATTGCATTCTTGAATTTATTTCCACGACGTGGCGTGACGGTGCCGCGCAATACTTTCCGTGCGATTACCGCGTGGTGCGACGACACCACGCCATCCCGTTGCATTCACAGAGAAACAATCATGAACAAGGGAGGGGTTTAGGCCGTGTTTGTGCGGTCCGGCCCCCTCTCATTAAACGATAACATTTAGTCGATTAACCACAAAGTTCGACATGCCAGAATCAAGAATGGAAAATAATTTAATAGATTAACAAATAAACCCCTACCTCGGTTCTGGAACGGAGTTCGTCAATGACCCGCGGAAGACGAGCGTCGCGGTGGTCGGCGTCGCGGGGAAAGAACGTCGACGTCGCGAAGCGAGGATTCGAAGTTATTTGACGGCAATTTCATCGCGGAAAACCGTCGTGGAAGAGACGACGCAGAAGAAGAACGTCGTGTCGCAGATACGGCGTCACGGAAGGACCGTGTTCTTCGGTGGATAAGTTCTTCGTTGAAGGACGGTGTTCTTCGCGTTCTTTGTTGAGGTTGAAGAAGATGAAGAATGCTTCTCAAATTCTCTCAAGGTGACAAAACATTAACCAAAAATAAAATAAGACTCTTTCTTATTTTATTAACACAACAACACAATTGAATTTCAAGAGTTCTAAATTCAATAACAACACACAACTGACCTCATTAAATCATTACATTTAAGTCATAGGTTATAACTTAAGTTAACATAATTAAAGTGGGAGTTGAGGGGGGTTTTAGAGGATATAAAGAGGTGTGGTTCGTGTGGGCCCCACCACCCTCAAAACCACCCAAGGGAGGTTGGGTGGATACCCAACTTCCATCAAGAGCTAACACTTAGAGTAAAATAATAAAAATTGTAGTGTAATTATAAAATAAACTTCCACAATTTTTATTATCAACACTCGTGTACTAGTGGAATCGACCGTCCACGTAGAACCCGCTCCTGTCGATCCTCGATCTCCACCGGGACCTCCAAAAAAGTCATCCCATCATCAAAGTCAAGCTCCCCATGGTCAATGATGTGCGTCGGGTCGTGCACGTATCTCCTCAGCTGAGATACGTGGAAGACGTAGTGCACCCGGTGCAACTAAGGTGGTAGAGCCAGGCGATAAGACACTTCGCCAATCCTGCTGAGGACCTGGAAGGGTCCGATGAAGCGTGGAGATAACTTGCTACCTCGGCCAAATCTCCATAATCCACGTCGAGGTGAGACACGCAAGAAGACGTGGTCGCCATCCTCGAACTCTAGTGGCCTCCGCCTCCTGTCAGCGTATGACTTCTGCTGGCTCTGAGCTGTCTTCATTCACTCCTGGATGACCCGGACCTTCTCTATCATGGCCTGGACCACCTCTGGTCCCACAAGAGCTTCTATGATTTCTTCTTTTCTGAAAATAGAAATCCGGTCTCATCCCTTGGATGAACCACGTTCTTTGCCTAATACAGTCAATCCCGACATGGATGATACTAATCCATACCAAGGATGACGTCGTAAGGCCTCGACGCTACTACCAAGAGATCCAACCGTTACTCTTGCCTCCAAGGGTTGAGTCATACTGTCGGAATCAGTGTGTGGTAACTGGGTCTCCTCCAGTAGATGTCTCACAAGTAAGGGTCAAGTCAACAGTCAAAACTGGAACCTCTTAGTAACAACACAAAAGAGGATAGGAATGAAAACATCACAAAGGAATGCGTCTTTTTTTATTGCAACTCATAATACAAAGATGCTACACAATAGCAACAAGGAACAAGAAGTACAAAAGACGTATCCACTAGTTCCGCTCCTATCCATTTGCTCCCAGAGCTTCATGATCGAAGGCCTCAGCTACCTGAAGCTGAGCCCTCGCATGTCCACCAACTCCCTGCGGTCGGGGTGGACCTCCTGGTGGTGGTGGTGGAAACACCTCGAAGTGTCTCCCACCATCGGATACTCGGACAGCTCCTCTGCCTCATCCGCCTGCACCCTGCGGACCTTCGTGGCCAAACCTCTGTCTGGGAGGTCCCTCTACCACCTGCTGCTCATCTGTAAGACGAGTCGGGCAGTCTCAAGCCATGTGACCTCGCCCGCTGCATGCGTAGTAATGCTTGCCCCTCATGTAGCTGGCTCTCCTTCGGGTTCCCCGCACAACCAAATCTTCATACTGAGACTGCCCATCTGATGGTCTGGCCCGTTTGGACCTTTGTGTCACCTGTCTACTGCCAACTGCAGAAGACCCTGCTACGGGCCATCCTACGGAGGGCCGTGTCACTGGAGCCTGCTCGGCGAGAAAAATATCTACTAGAAGGGCTCTCTCCAATACCTCTACCTGCGTCGGAATATTGAGGGAGATCATCGAAGCCATGATCTCATGCCTCAATCCCTGCTCGAAGGTCCGGGCCCGGAAGAACGGGTCTCGTACCATATCTGTGGAGTAGCGTGAGAGATCAGTAAATCTCGCCGAGTACTAGGCCACTGTCATGCTGCCCTACCGTAGCTGAAGAAGCTCCTGAATACGCACCGCACGGAGGGTGGCTGGGACGAACTCGGAGCGGAATATGCTCTCAAAGTCCGTCCAGAGAAGAGATGTCTCATCGTGCACCTGGAGCATCAAGCTCCACCATCGGCCGACTGCTGCGTGCAGTAGGCTCGCTGCGAGGATCACCATGTGGTCTGCTGGTGTCCTCACTAGACTGAAAACTCATACGACTGCCTCCATCCAGTCCTCAGATGCCTTGGGGTCCGTCTCCCTGCAGAACCTGGGCGGTCGCAGACCCTAAAACTCGTGCAGCGCGCCAAGGCGACGTGCATCGTCAGTGGCTGGGGATGGTAGCATCGGTGGCTCGGTGGGTAAAGGTACCGCCGGTGCCTCTGCTGACAAGGAGCCCTGCACTGAGGCCTCGTCGCTCGGTGGGCTGTCATCACGCTCCACTCTCGAAACCCTAGCTGTCTGCCATCGTGGGGCCATCCTGAAATGAAACATGTGTGCCACGGTCAGATCTGTATACCTAGTGAGATGACACAAGTAATCACGAATAAAACTTGAAACACACACTCAATCAATGTTTTCTTGCATTATGTTGGAAATCAGAAGTCAGGGTCCAGGTGTACGGATACGTCGGCCGCCGCACCAACACTGGACTCCCTGGACTGATAACCACACCCAATATGCTAAACACTATTGCTTCACATAGAAGAAAGATCAGAGTCTGCGGTAGAACCGAACTCCTCTGATACCAATTTGTCACGACCCGTCCTCGGGGCCCGTGCCGTGACTACCCCAAGCCCGCCTCCCATAGGCCAGGGGCTGGCGACTAGCACCAAGGCGTAAATCCCGATAAACAGGAAAGGCATTGCCTTTGTAAAGTAAACAACCATCACAGAGTAAGCAAGTGGAAAGAGTAAACACTATGTAAAAATTGTAACAAGCTGTGCTGAAAGTAAAAGGGGCCGGAAATACAAGCCCAACTGTAAAGTACAACTGAAAGGGGAAAACAACAAATGAAAAGAAAATCCGCAGCGTCGAGCCGTCCTCCGGAAGTCCCACCAGAAGGGTGGGTACAGATAGCCTCCACAGCTCCTCGGTCTAGTCGTCCGCTCCGAGTATGTCCCGCTCAGTGGTCCACCTCCAAGTACCGTCCTGCTCCGCACGCCTCCACCACAATTAGCGATGTCCGTCGTCTGCAACCAACACAACGAAGTGCGAGCATAGACCGTGCAGGGGTGAGTATAATCTACTCAGTAGGGACCCCAAGACCCTGAAGGTCTTCCAAAATCCACAAAGGATAAACCATAAGGAAAGATACAATCATGAAGTAACATCCGACTCTGCTTAGGTGTATGCCCATACAAGACCAGCTGTCTTCATTGATTCATCTATACTGGGACCCACTTAGGATACAAGACCAGTATTGAATCATCTAAGATGGGACCCACATAGGATAAAAGACCAGCACAGCTAGGACCCACATAGGATACAAGACTAGCTGTCTTCATTGATTCAACTATACTGGGACCCACATAGGATACAAGACCAGCACAGCTAGGACCCACATAGGATACAAGACCAGCTGTCTTCATTGATTCATCTATACTGGGACCCACATATGATACAAGACCAGTATTGAATCATCTAAGCTGGGACCCACATAGGATACAAGACCAGCACAGCTAAGACCCACATAGGATACAAGACCAGCACAGCTAGGACCCACATAGGATACAAGACCAGCTGTCAGATCCAGAAGGATCAATAGGTGCTAATCCCCGCAAAGGCCCACACAGGATCAGACCCACATAGGATCTGTAGCACTGATCCCCGTAGGATCGCTGAGTGCTGTAATCGTCACCGTTGAATCCAATGAGGATCTCTGTACAGTCGTCGTCGTCACAGTAGCAGTCGCAGCCAACACTAGGGTTCCCGCACACAGCAAACTTGTTCGGGAGGGTTTGCTCCACGAGCCGAGAGGCTGATACATCAACTGTCCCATAGTCTGAAATTGATGTATCCAAAAGTTCTGTATCGTCAACAGGAACTCAACGCAATAGACGGCGCGTCAATCGAATGCCCGGTCTGAGAGTTATTGGATTTTTCGTCCTAGGGGCCCGGTTGGTTTTTAAGGAAAAACCAACCCGACCGTACTCCACCTACATTCAAAACTCGGGCAGAGTGAGCCAAGAGATCCGTCTCACTAAGAGGAACTCAACAAAGCTGACGGCACGTCAATCGGACGTCCGTAGCTCAAGATATGAGCGTTTCCGTTCCGAGGGCCCGGTTGGTTTCGTGTACGAACCAACCCGGATGAACTCAAAGTATTCCGAAACCTTCAGTGCGATATACCGAAATGACCGCCTCGATCCAAGGATCGCATCGCTGTAGACGCCGTATCGTTTAGAGGTCCGTATCCCGAGTTATCGGTATTTTAACCCAAACAGTTCGGTATCGGGGGTTTCGGGCCCGGGCCGACCCGGCCCGAGGCCCCCCCGGCTGGCCCGAACCGGGTCGACCCGCCCCGGAAAGGGTCGACCCGGCCTGGCACGGCCCGGCCCGGCCCTGCTCGGCGTGGCCCAGCCCGGCGCGGCGCGGCCCGGCGTGGCTGGGCTCGGCCCGGCGCGGCTGGGCTTGGCCCGGCCTGGCAGACCGTCCAGGCGCCGATCCGGCTGGGGGCAGCACGCCCAGCATGCTGCCAGCTCGGCTTCGGCCTAGCTGATTGAAAAAAAGAGGGGGGCGCCTGCCCCCCCTTGTGTAACCCCCCCCCCCCTCATTATGGGGAGCTGTGAGCTGGCCGGGGGAATTTAATTCCTCCATATTTCTCCTTTTCGGCCGGCCCGACCTGGCCGGCCGGCTCCCTCTCAACGGGACCGGCGGTGGCTGGTCCCCTTCCGGCACCGACACCAGCGGCCCGGCTGGCCGCCGGTCACCTTGCTCCGCCGCGGCCTGGAACCGGCCGCGGCGCCTTCGATTTCCTTCAAAGCGGCGCGACGGCGTCGCGTTCTTGAATTTCTTTCCACGACGCGGCACGACGGTGCCGAAAAATACTTGCCGTGCGATTCCCGCGTGGTGCGACGGCACCACACCATCCCGTTTCATTCACAATGAAACAATCATGAACAAGGGAGGGGGTTATGCCGTGTTTGTGCGGTCCGGCCCCCTCTCGTTAAACGATAACATTTAGTCGATTAACCATGAAGTTCGACATGCCAGAATCAAGAACGGAAAATAATTTAATAGATTAACAAATAAACCCGTACCTCAGTTCTGGAATGGAGTTCGTCAACGACCCGTAGAAGACGAGCATCGCGGAGGTCGGCGTCGCGGGGAAAGAACGTCGACGTCGCGAAGCGAGGATTCAAAGTTCTTTGACGGCGATTTCGTCGCGGAAAACCGTCGCGGAAGAGACGATGCGAAAGAAGAACGTCGTGTCGCGGATACGACGTCGCGGAAGGACCGTGTTCTTCGGCGGATAAGTTCTTCATTGAAGAACGGTGTTATTCGCATTCTTCGTCGAGGTTGAAGAAGATGAAGAATGCTTCTCAAATTCTGTCAAGGTGACAAAACTCTAACCAACAATAAAATAAGACTCTTTCTTATTTTATTAACACAACAAAACAATTGAATTTCAAGAGTTTGAAATTCAATAACCACACACAACTCACCTCATTAACTCATTACATTTAAGTCATAGGTTATAACTTAAGTTAACATAATTAAAGTGGGAGTTGAGGGGGGTTTTAGAGGATATGAAGAGGTGGGGTTCGTGTGGGCCCTACCACCCTTATAACCTCCCAAGGGAGGTTGGGTGGTTACCCAACATCCAACAAGAGCTAACACTTAGAGTAAAATAATAAAAATTGTAGTGTAATTATAAAATAAACTTCCACAATTTTTATTATCAACACTCGTGTAAACGCAACTTCAGAACAGGAGTTCCTAAGCAATTACCGGCGCTGTGGTTCCATCGGTGCCCTCAGAATTCGATTCCGGGCACCATTTCAAAAGTTAGAAAAACCCGCTCGTTCGTTCACTGAACGTACCCGAGCCAAACTTCAGAAATTGATTCGGAGCACACCCGGCCTTGGAATCAGGTGCCGTCAGAAACCGCGCTCTTGTAAAATTCCAAAGAAAATTAAGAAAAAAAATTCCCTTGAATTTTACGGGTCTTTACACAAGACCTAACCAAAAATCTTACTACATACCTCCATAAATTATAGTGGTTTTATTCTAGGTATAATACCAATATTAGATGGCCTAAGGTTTAATGAAAAGTAGGTTATCATAAGAAGAGGTATAAATTTCAACCAAATTTTTTAGTTTTATATATTCTTATACCTCCTTAAAATCATATTCAAACACGATGGAGTAATGAAACCATTATATTCCGTATAATTATATTTTTATGCTAATTTCAAAGATTATATCTATATTCTCTTCTATCAAATGGGAAACAAAACTGTAGTTGATGTGTGCAATAGACTACCGCGTCACCAACAAAAGTAATTTATTTTCCATCAATTCCTCTCATGGATTTTTATAATGAAATATTTAATATATAAATATATATGATATTAATGAAATTTTTATATTTCATTAAAATTTAAATATCATCTATTTTATAATTTTTTTTCTTTCATTAAAAATGGGTAATGTCGTTCATGCGTACGTATGGATTAACACCACCACAAAGCAATGTGCCTTTTTTCATCACTACATCACATAGATTGTATAAATAATTGTATTTAAAGAAATAAAATTTTATTTATAATATAATGATGATTATATAAAGATAAAATAATACTTATATTATTTACATCTTAATTGTTAAAATATTTAAACATTACTCATGCACAAATACAACAAACTGTCTTCATGATTAAAACGTAGTTTATTTTTCATAAAAATATTTTATGGTTGGTTTTGAATGTATAATCGATATATAAAAATTATAATTATGTCATTATTATTTTTATGTAGATAAAATAAGGATCTATTTTACCATAGTCAACCTACCGAAGTCATTTTCAACTTATGAGAAAAACATCATCAAAACATCAGACATTAATATACTTGAATAAGTATAACATTGTAATAAATAAATAGAAGGAAAAATAAACTTGAAAATGGTTCTTAATATAGTAAGAATTTAACATAATTTTATTATTCATAATGATAAGTAATATATGCGATGACTCAGATTTTATGTGAGAGACATTTTACATTAAAAAGACCATTTTAAATATTTTCTAGATATATTTTATAAATGTTTTTATTCCACTTTTATATATTTAATATTTTTTTATAAATTTTTTTATATGAAGATAAATGTATTATAAAGAAAAATTTATTTCTATTATTATTTAAAATGTTTTAAAAAAGGTATATTTTTATGTAATGTTTGGATAAAAAAGAAAAATGAATGTTTTATTTTTAAATATACGTCATCAACAGATTTTCCTAGCACCTTAACCATTATTTAATTTTTTACTTCCTTTATTGGATATACTATTTTAATTAAATAAATATCATATTTCCCTTTGTTCTAGGTATTTTGGTTTTGAAAATTGGTTTTCAAAAATGAATGGGTATTTTAATATCCAAGAGTGTTTTTAATATGGGTTTAAAAGATATTTTTAGGGGTTTTATAATCAAAATGTAAATGCATAATTTTTTTATTCATGATATGATACTTGAGCATTATATATGATGAATGGGTGAGCCCAATACATTTTTATGACTAGTGAGACCCATTTTATCTCTCCAATGCATTGGATAATGTTATTTGTCTTCAAAGGAAATAAGGATGGAGTTAACCAGTTTTTTTATCCAACGGATTTAACAAGACTCTAGTTATTTGTGACTAGATTTTAAAACAATTTATAAATATGATTCTTTAAGTTTCCTATAAGAGTTTCTATTTAATTTATATGGTATTTAATGATTTATATTTGAGGAAAAAGTGTATATTTTTCTTGTGGATATTATTTATTTCATATTCCCAAAGAATATTGTAATAAAGGAAAACATGTTTTGGGTTTTGATGATTCTCACTAGAATAAGTGATTTATTATTTTTATGTCAATTATTTATCTTTTTTGTAATCATCCAAAATTTGTAAAAAAAATTCACAAGGTTTAATAATTTTATGAACAAATAATAAGTTATATTAAAAGTCATGAATATTTTCCCTGAAAAGATAAAATTTTTATCTCTAAATGTATTATATTTTCGAAACAATTGATACTGAGAAGAAGTATACACTTTTTATTATATTATTTTTTATGTAAGAGTTATGAATCATTTCTATAAAAATTTATACCTAAAAAAGTCTTAAAAATTAAATAAAGTGATTTATTGACTTTAAAATCATGATTATGTAATATTTAAGGTTGGGTAATTATATTTAAATCATTAATATATTGTTCCTTGGGATTAGGAGCATTGATATGTTGAGATACTTGTTGTTACTCTATATTGGGATTATTAAGATGTTGAGAAAACTATTGTTCCATAGGATTGAAAGCATCAACATATACAGAATCCATTATCTAATTTTTTTTATAAAGTTAATTTATATTATGTAAAAGAAGAAGTGAAAAGATAATAACATGAGGTAACCAAAAGTATATTTCAAAAAAATTATACATGATTATTGAACTCTCTTTATTTATTTAAATATTAAATGGATTTGACCCCTCAATCGAGTATCAAAATCCCATCATTATGGTCTTATATGATATATAAGACCCCATCAACATTGGTAAAATCATGAAATGATTGAGATATCACAATTAAAGTTTCATCCTCAGTTGAATTGAAATATGAACCATCAGCGGTTTTGATCAATAATTTAATTGTAGATCACTTTAGGTTTGTTGGATATAGAACATAAAATATTTGTACTTCCTATGATACCATTATAAATGGTTTGTCTTTTCACCATGCTTCACTGAAATCTACATTCATGAACCCCAATTTATCAATTTTAACTATAATTATATTATCAACCCACTAGTATAGTTAAATTGAAACTTGTAATATAGTATAATCCAAATCCCATATTTTTTTTGATGATTCCAAAGTATCAAATATTCCCATAAAATGGATTTCTATCCCCATTACCTGATATGTACATTGATTCATCCACAAATGTAACTCTACAATTTTTCTTGGTATTGCGTTCATCATGTAACATTGTATAGAACATATTACCATTAATTACATTACCATTATAATATAATACATGTGTACTTGTTCCTATATCCATCCATCAAATTCATTCTAAAATTGAATTCATATAAACAGTTGGATCCTTAAAAATATAGTATTGAAACCATCCTATAAACTATCGATTATGTGTACTTGATATCTATAATTTAGTCCTTGGTGTATTTAAATGCTTATGAATTACTTTATGGGTTTCCATATATGATGTAACATATAAATTGTTGTGTAAAATGTAATGCTGATCCTACTTACACTCGGTAATAGTAGTTGTGACAAAATCGTTTTTGGGATTTCCTTCACCCACAATTCACTCAATGTGATGAGATTTTGGTAGAAAAATTATTTTCCAATTGGACAAGTAGTTGTAATATAATTAAAATTCTTCATTAATAATATATCACTCCAGAATAAAACCTTCTGGTCAATTTTGATTTTGAACACACCTTTTCAAAAACAACATATAACATTCAATGGGATACATAAATCTTTATTTTATAGGGCCAAATATCCAAATCTCTCTAAATAAGGGAACCATAAATTTATCTATCATAATAGGGAATGACAAGATGTAACATCCCGACCCAACTTACCATTCAACCCGATAGCTGGACCGGTCGCCACAAGGCCTCAAGCGCATCTCCCCAAATGCTAGAGGTTGCCGACTAGTTGCGAGAGCCTAGGTGAGTCCGTGGGGAGACTATGCCCTCATTACCAAACCATCACAGTAGAATTACAAACATACAATAGCGGAAGATGTTAACCAGTAGAAAACACATAGACAGTAGAAATAGATAAAAAATTGAAGGATCTTATATATAGAATGTTACAAGTCAATACAATATAGTACAAGTATACCAAATTCCAAAAAGAAACCAAAATATATCCCCTGTCGCATCACAATCCTCAGCTTGGTGTCGTGCACTCCTACTCCGAGCAGCAAGTCATGTACTTGTACTAGGGAGTTTTCCCTTATCATTACCTGAAATCATATAATCTTATTGGGCCCAAAAAAATGAACCAAAACGGGTGTGAGACTAAATCCCAGTAGGCAACCACCAAAGATCTATGCTAATCTGTCAGTGAATATATAAAGAAGGCAATGTAATATGGAAAGCAGTAAACAAGGAAACTAGCAAGACTGACCCAAGCTTGTGCTTTTTCTTGGCGTCACATCAAGTATCCATTCCATTCATTAATAAATTCATTCATCTGTTAAAACCATTCCGTGAGCCCATTCTTGGAATAATCAATTTGGAAACCAGGCATCTCTTAGAGAGAAAATCCACCAGGACACTACAAGCCCATTCTGGCGAACTTCCTAGGTACCCAGCCTCGCTCTAGGTGCGATATAGTCCGTTATCTGAGCCCGTCCCCATGATCCTAGATATAAGATCTGGGTATCACCCATGACATATCATGCCTCATTGAGTCCATCCATGGCATTTCACTCTGGATCCATGATTCACTTGGAATTTCAGTAACAAGTCTCGTATGAGTCTGTCTATGGTAACTCACATTGGTTCCATGGTTCACCCATGACATTATTTCACATTTTAAGCAGTGCAAAAAATCATTTAACTCACGTGGGATGGAAATTCAAGAATTAACATACAAGGGTCAAGGGGAAAAACTCCATCCCATACGCGAAACCATTTCAGTTACAATTTCATCTTATTGAAATTCCATTCATATTCAATTCCCATTTTTAACAACCCACAAGGGAAAGAAAAGGCATGCCTCATAGGCATCCTGGGTCAAAATCCTTAAAAGCTCCATTAAAGGAAACTCACCCAAGGGGTGGTTCCTGTCCAAGGTGTACAACCTAACTCAAGCACATACCATCCTATTCAGATTACCTACAACATTCTAGGAAATAACAGGGTTAAATTCCAGGTTCAAGCGACACCCCAAAAGTGGGCGTGTAGCACATCGGCATACATAAACATCTTGAAAAACAACGAAAAGCCCGAGACCACCTACCTTAGGCTTGTACTAGATAGCTCATCTAGTATCAGGCTCCGATTTATCCTAATTTGGATGAAATTTGCAGGACAAATGAAGAACAAGACATTAGGGCATATGAGCCTTAATCCAATCTACGTTCGTTATAACCAGAAGAATCGAGAAGGATTAAAAAGTAATTGAGGACTTACCATTGTAGATCTTACAAGATGAACGGCGTTTGAATTAGAGTTTGGACAAAGAAACAGGATCGAAATCCTCCGTAGCCTCTTTGAGAGATCTCAAAGGCACCTACACCTTGTTGTCCGGTTGAAGAAGAGGGTTAGGTTAGGTTTTTTATAAAATTCAATTAATTTAATTAAAAATTAATTAAATATAAAAATAAAGTAGGTCACACGGTTTACCCGCATGGCCTGGAAAAATCGTGCGGAGACTATGAAGACCTTAATAGAAGGCAAGGGGAGACCACACAGCCTCCCCGCACGGTTTCCTCAAACCGTGCACAGACCGTGATCCTACCTCTGCCAAGCCTACCCCATGGTGCACGGTTTAACCAGGCCATTCTCAGGCCATGTGCAAACCATGTACGAGGCCATTTCTAGCCTAAAACATGGTTTCGGGCTCTGAACAAGCCCTAGACACCTCCACAACTCCCTCGGTCAAGTTAGGCATCCACATTAGGCCTCAATATAACTATTAAACCAAAAATAATAAAGGATCCGTACCTCATATGAAAACCTGGGTTCTTACAATCTTCCCCCCTTATAGCAATTCGTCCCCAAATTTCACTCTGAAGGGTGGTCAAGATTTGTCTGCGAACAGCTCTCGCCACTGAGCATGTACATCTTGTAACACCCCAAGATTTCATAGTGTGTTATTTCTTC
This sequence comes from Viscum album, assembly GCA_963277665.1. NCBI lineage: Eukaryota > Viridiplantae > Streptophyta > Magnoliopsida > Santalales > Viscaceae > Viscum > Viscum album. The sequence continues at coordinate 980,236,394 of OY728123.1, forward strand.
AAAATAATACAATAACTTGCACTACACGCAACACCGAGCTCAAGCACACCATGACTTACCAAACAAGCCGTTCAAAGGGGGTTATGAATAGTGTTAACTAAATTTTAAAATTTATATAATCCTTATAATTTTAGAATCCATATTTTGAGTTTCTTAGACATAATGTAAGAACAAATTCATTTTCAGTATTACACTTTTATCATCTTTTAATAGTGAAACCTTTTTAAATAAAATATTTTAAACTTTTTGACTAAATGGGGACATCAAAAAATTTAAAATGAAACATTCCAAGCTTCCACGGTATACTTCCTTTTAATAATACAGTAGCGTGTGTTGTACGCAACTTCGAGTTCTAACACACCACAACCAATCAAACTAGTTGTTATGAATAGTAATACCTACCTTTTAAAATTTTAGAAATTTTATCTCTCAAAATGGACTTCATTTTTGGATTCGGAGTATCGAATTTAGCCTAAGGTGAAAGTTTGGTACTTTTCGGATAACTTTCATATTTTGATGAATAGTGAAAATTAGTAAATTTTAATTAAAAACAACTTTTTCAATCAAAATAATTAATAGTGATAAATTATGAATTTGAGTAGTTTTAAATTATATTTAGAATATATTTTTACCATTTAATATAATTTTGGTCATTGGACATAATTTTACAACTAAACCGAACATAAACAAGTGTCCATCTTTTGATAGTTATTATTTTTTAAAAACACGTTTTTTGTTTTGACAGCGGGAATTAATTTTAAATTAATTTCTGCCACTTCTGTGTTTTGAATTTAGAAAAAAGGATTCCATATTTGGAATCAGGATGTCCAAATTGTGCAAATAGGTAACTTTTATTTTTAGACATTTTGAATAATTACTGCGGTAAATATTTTATTTACCATGGTTAAGGGTAAATCCGGTAAATAAGGGTTAAGAAAATAATATTATAATAATACTAAATTACCCTGAAATGTGTCCTAGCCTTATTGGTTGATACATGTTCGACCATAGACATCATTGGGTCGATTTTGGGACCCCATGGAGCCACTTGTAGTTGAGAGGGACACTTTATTTTAATTAAGTTAAAATGAATACAAAAATGACAAAAGCATATATCTTTTAGAAAAACCATTTTTAGATAGGGTTATATATATTGGATTTTAGATTATAAATATTCATTAGAAATATAAAGAGATTTCCTATATAATGATATTTTATTTATAATTTTTAGACATTAAATAATTTAATTTATTTAGGACACAATGATGATGAATTAATTACTTTAATAGTGAAAAATTAAAATAATTGATATTATAAATACCCAAATAAATATAATATGAACCTTTTAATGAATTAAACTAATTTTATAGTATAATATGATATATTAGTATTGATTTAATTGATTTTGTTCTAAGTAATCAATCTGTTATGAGTTTCACAAAAATCAACTATTGAATAGTGTCAAAATTGACATAAAAGAGTTCTTAAAACAAGTATTATATTATTAATTGATATTAAATTCATAAAAAATCTAAGGTTAGGCCAAGAGACTTATATAATGATAGTTTCATCATTAATGGACCACTTGGGGGTCGCTTGGATGTATATAGTAAGTTTATTAACCATATTATATAAAAATACAAAGAGACACTGTAAAAGTGAAACTAATTAACTTAGAGTTAATACTTAAAGATAAGGTTAATATAAGTACCCAAACCTATCTAAATTCTATTGGTTAAGTTGTTTTCGACCCATACCCACCTTAACCCTTGAATAATCAACTTTGGAGCCATTTTAAACTGAATATGAATTTATTATAAACTAATATCTCTAGATTTTCCAAAGGTACCCCACCCCTCTTATAAAAGGGAACTACTACTTCTCATTTCATCACAACTTAAAAGCCTTTTGGTTCGGCCAAACTCTGCCCAAATACTCTCCCAACTTCCCTCACTACAACCTAGAGCCATTAGTTTGATCGGAAAGCCAAACTAAGGAGCCCTTTTGATCAAATCAAAATGAAGAACCCGAAGAAGAGGTAATGATTTCACCACCCTTTTCCAAGTTGCTTTCTTCTTCCACTTCTTCTTCCATTTTTTTTACCATTATAAAATAATAACTCCAATATCATATATATACTTTGATGTTATTATAAATATGGTACAACCATATTCAGTATTCTATCCACCCTTTGAATAACATGTCACCATACGTGCGTACGTACGGCTTACCGTCTCCACGTCCTGGTGTAATTGTTATTCAATATAATATTATTTAGATCGGTATAATAATGATGTGTAACTCATGTAAATAATAAATATAACATGTTAATGATTCTGTATATATGATATACCATCCATTTATATATTATTTTAATATCAAAAGAATGATATTGTTGCTCGTGCGTACGTACGGACTACCGTCTCCACGAACGCGATGAGATTCATTCTCCATCGTATCCATTCAAGTATAATTATAATTTGATGATTTAAAAATGATGTTTAAGGACTTTATATCATTCTGTATATGAATAATATACAACCTATCCATTACAAACATGGCTTATGTAACAAAACATATAAAAGAAAACAAGTAAGTTAACACCCGAAACAACGATAATACTAAGATATTATTATCAAATCAATATTAAAAGATCATATATGATATCATATTAATGTATATGATTCTTGTATAATTTAATAACAATTATTTCACCATTATATAGAAGTTTAACCTACCCCAACCAAGGAAAAGTACAAGGTAAGGGGTTTTCATCTCACTCCTTATTTCCGTGAGATTCATTCCATATTTCCACTATCACCTTTTGTGTGGTGTATGTACTGCCCATAATTATATTTTTTGTGTAATACACTCTAATTTATGTGTATTTACATATTCATTGTATGGTACCTTTTTCATGGGTTGTATGTTTCATAAGTTACCAAATTGGTAAGGGTTATTTCACAATCTCTTCATTATCCGAGGTTGTTTATATGTAATAATCTACTGGGATATCTTTATCATCCACATCCATGTTTTCTTAAAAATGTATTTCAAAACATTTTTATTATTTACCAGAATATGGGTTAAAGTAATTTATACCCTTGTTTGACTTTTTATAAGAGGAATCTTTCTGTCGTTTTCAAAACAAGGTCCTTTTTAACCTTTTCGACAGAATTAAGGTAAGAATGTTTTTTTAACTTATACGGCGGGTGCGGTTATTTTTCCCCGTTATAAAATCTTCAAAGATTTCCTTACAAGCTTATAAGAATATTTTCAGAGAAAATGTTTTATTTTATATGGCTCTTAAATGATTTCAAAAATAGAAAGAGATATTTCTCTAAAAAGTGTTTTGATTTCATCTATGTCAACATCCTTTGATGGATTTTACGCTTATTTGAAGTTGATTTATTATGATACAAAACTTCTATATTGTATTAAAGGTTTTGTGATATGTTTGGCTATGGATTTTCTATTTTTATACCATTCATAGTTTATGGTGAAATTATTGACATTTCGTATGCTAGTTTTAATACGAATGTTTATGTTATGTTTAAACCTTTTCATATGGGAATGCATTGGACTTAATATGTGACGGGTGGAGCCCGCTATAGCTCCTCGATGCATCGGTAGGTCTCATGAGACAAACTATTTTCTTGGAACAAGGCCTTGGAAAAATCTTATTTGTAGTCTTGGCACGAGGCCTTGGCTATGTGGTTATGATAGTCGGGCATTATGAATTCCAACATTATGAAAGTGGTTATTGATATTGCATGTGATTATTCGATTAGTAGAATATCCATGTGAACAAGTAAATGGAATTATTTCATTTTAATTTTTCCATACTATATTGAAGTTCAAGTTTAAAAGGCTTTTGTTTTAGAAATGCATTTCCTTAAATGTTTATGCTTATTTTGAATGTTCCTCTATATTGTTATCCTTACTCGGCATTTGAGCTCACCCCTTTTCTATGTTTTATTTTTCCCAGGATGTGAAGAAGTAAGTTATGAATGACCTGCAGGGATATTATGAGGGGATAATAGTGTGGACTGTGGAGACATTATGTTGTTGTAGTAGTATTTCATTTTATGATGTAATGTAAAACTTATGAATATATCTAGTGTTTCCAAGGCTACTAAACCAATCGGTATTTCGAGATTTGATCTTTCTTGTGATCATGCCAATGTTATGTAATAAAGCACCGACTCTGGGTAACTAGGGTTGGGGCATTACAGTTGGTATCAGAGGAAGTTTAGTACAAACCTTGGAAGCTAGATTTAGATAAACTCTAAATAGAGCACGTAGACCTAAGATGAACTTTGAGGATTAGTATAGAATAACTTCCTAGAATTTTGGTATTGTAGAGATTTTGTGAGTTTTCCGAGAAATACATCCCTGTCTAGATACGAGTAGGTAGAGGTGGCTCTGGCACAGATGTACCTAGGGGTAAAACCTAAAAACACCGCTTTAAGCTAGACTCGAACAGGAACTGGTGCACGACGACGGGCCTTGCTGCACTCTTGGTTACGACACTCCCGGGGGATATGCTTAGGATAATTCTTATTTTCTTTACAAACAATTATGAAGGGTTTATGAGTATATACATCCTCAAAGGAGACATTTTTATGATTATGGATTATATCCATAAACTATTTAATTTATGTTATGTATTTTACAAGTTTGGGATTAGGTATTGTTATTCATAAACTAATCTAGTGTATTCCATTTTTTAGAAATGGCGCCCATTAGAAGGAATGAGAACTCCAGTAATGCACATGATCCAAAGAGAATGAAGGATCATATCTTTCATGGTCTTAAGCTAGAATTTATAAGAGAAATAGTCTCCCATGTATTATCATCATATGAAGAAATAATATCATGTGTTGATAAGATAAGTAAAGAGTTTACTTAGTCCTATGGCTTTGAAGGGAAGCAAGAGAAGAAAAGGATGGAAGAGAGAACTATGGATAAAGAAAAGAGGGAAAAGAAGAATTTTCTCATATGTGATAACTGTGGAAAGAAACACCCTGGAACTTGCCTGAAAGGAATGGGGGTTTGTTATAAGTGTGGAGGAAAAGGGCACAAAGTGCGTGACTGCAAGGGTAAGAAAATGGTTTCAAATGTACAATGCTTTATTTGCAAAGATTTTGGACACTACGCGAACCTATGTCTCAGTCATCAGACTATGCCGCAAATGATGCTATTGGATAATAATCAAGTTATGATACCACCACAGATAAAGAGGAATGATTAGAGTGCTTGTGTTGATTATGTCATTTGAGTGTTGTATCAACAATATACTTGTTATAATAATTATGGAGTATATAAGGATTGTACTGCAATAATATTTCATTAAGGACTTGATATTGTGTGGAACAAAGAAAAGTGACTCAATAGCAGGATAAATTTTTGAAAAATATATGGTTGAGAGAATGATAAACGATAATATAGTTCTGATACCGAGGTAGTGATTTTGGAATAATACATGATTGATTTGGATAAATTATATTGGATATTCTTGACTACCTTGAAACTGATTAATGATTTGTATATTCCATCATTGTTGGGGTTTAAAACATTTTTGGATTGAAGGAGTATATCTATTGTTCTTTAAGGAATGAGGGATCATGAATGTAATCAATAAGGTTTTATGGCAATTCAGGATGTTGCAGTGTTTTAAAAGAATACATGATGATTGTGTTCACATGTTATTACGCGGAAAAAAGGATCTTTATTGTGTTTACCTTCCTTATAAATTTTAGACTAAATTATTTTGTATAGTTCTAGTTTGGATTATTTTGGATTGCCATAAAAGGACAACCTGGAGGTTGGGCGGCAACCCGTCGCGTCTGGCAAGGCCGCAAGACTTGAACCCAAAACTGAAGGGCGACAAGGGTGTATCACCTACCACTGACCCACGTGATGTCCGAGATTAAATAATGTAGTTTATTTAAAAGATCTGGTAGATGAATTATAAATTCGTTTTTTAACCCTATACGAATAGGATAAATAGAATATATTTTTTTACGTTCTATTATCTTTTAGAGTGAAAGATAATTTTGTGGTAGAAATTTATTAATGGATAAAACTCTAATTATAAAGTAATTATATCTCCTTATGATCTTAGCCAATCTCATAAATAAATTCCTCAACATTAAGAAAAGGAACTTAGAACAAAAAGGTTGTCCTAGATGGTACCTTAAATCATCACTAATTTATGGATTTGGGATTGTTTGCCTTTTCATAGACATGTTCTCTACCACTCTCCATCAGATAATTGATGGTTATATTTCTCTTCCATATCCATATTTTCCTACATGTAACCCTAGTATGTGTTATTTTCGGTAATCTTCATATTTTTCACTCTTAATTTTAAATAGAGACCTCATTAATTCATTTTTCGATGTGGGATTTCAACTATGATATTTTGAAACGTCAAAAATGTGTTATCCTAATACCCTATGTTTTGTTGAACCGATGTTATTTCAAATCATCATATATTGATGAATTTTAGGACCTCAATTTTATACTTTTTTGTGATTGATTACCTTAATCACTACCTATAAATATTTACGTTTCCCTCCAATTATATGTCTCTAATTTCCACCAATGTTCTCCTAATAGAGATCCTAATTTGGTGGTCACCCTTTCATTTCTCTTTTCCTCATATTAAGACTAAATTTTAGTAACCTAATTTCCGATGTGAGTTTTACCACAAAGATATTTTTTATTTTCAACCTTTTATTTTCGAAGAACAATTTCAAATTGCGAGGACGCAATTTATTGAAGGAGGGGAGAATGTAACACCCCATGATTTCATAGTGTGTTATTTCTTCAAAATAATACAATAACATACACTACACGCAACACCGAGGTCAAGCACACCATGACTTACCAAACAAGCCGTTCAAAAGGGGTTATGAATATTGTTAACTAAATTTTAAACTTTATATAATACTTATAATTTTAGAATCCATATTATATGTTTCTTAGACATAATGTAAGAACAAATTCATTTTCAGTATTGCACTTTTATCAACTTTTAATAGTGAAACCTTTTTAAATACAATATTTGAAACTTTTTGACTAAATGGGGACATCAAAAATTTAAAATGAAACATCCCAAGCTTCCACAGTACGCTTTCCTTTGAATAATACAGTAGCGTGTGTTGTACGCAACTTCGAGTTCTAACACACCACAACCAATCAAACTAGCTGTTATGAATAGTAATACCTACCTTTTAAAATTTTAGAAATTTTATCTCTCAAAATGGACTTCATTTTTGGATTCAGAGTATCGAATTCAGCCTAAGGTGAAATTTTGGTACTTTTCGGATAACTTTCATATTTTGATGAATAGTGAAAATTACTAAATTTAAATTAAAAACAACTTTTTAAATCAAAATAATTAATAGTGATAAATTATGATTTTGATTGGTTTTAAAGTAAATTTAGAATATAGTTTTACCATTTAATATAATGTTGGTCATTTGACATAATTTTACAATTAAACCGAACATAAACAAGTGTCAATCTTTTGATAGTTATTATCTTTTTAAAACACGTTTTTTGTTTTGACAGCGGGAATTAATTTTAAATTAATTTCTGCCACTTCTGTGTTTTGAATTTAGAAAAATGGATTCCATATTTGGAATCAGGATTTCCAAATTGTGTAAATACATAACTTTTATTTTTAGACATTTTGAATAATTACTGCGGTAAATATTTTATTTACCATGGTTAAGGGTAAATCTGGTAAATAAGGGTTAAACAATAATATTATAATAATACTAAATTACACGAAAACGTGTCCTAGCCTTATTGGTTGATACATGTTCGACCATAGGCATCTTTGGGTCGATTTTGGGACCCCATGGAGCCACTTGTAGGTGATAGGGACACTTTAGTTTAATTAAGTTAAAATGAATACAAAAATCCCACAAGCATATATCTTTTAGAAAAACAATTTTTATATAGGGTTATATATGTTGGATTTTAGATTATAAATATTCATTAGAAATATAAAACTATTTCCTACATAATGATATTTTATTTATAATTTTTAGACATTAAATAAGTTAATTTATTTATGACACAATGATGATGAATTAATTACTTTAATAGTGAAAAATTAAAATAATTGATATTATAAATACCCAAATAAATATAATATGAAACTTTTAATGAATTAAACTAATTTTATAGGATAATATGATATATTAGTATTGATTTAATTGACTTTTTTTGAAGTAATCAATCTGTTATGAGTTTCACAAAAATCAACTATTGAATAGTGTCAATATTGACATAAAAGAGTTCTTAAAACAAGTATTATATTATTAATTGATATTAAATTCCTAAAAATCTAATGTTAGGAAAAAAGACTTATATAATTATAGTTTCATCATTAATGGACCACTTGGGGGTCTCTTGGATGTATATAGTTTGTTTATTAACCATATTATATAAAAATACAAAGAGACATTGTAAAAGTGAAACTAATTAACTTAGAGTTAATACTTAAAGATAAGGTTAATATAAGTACCCAAACCTGTCTAAATTCTATTGGTTAAGTTGTTTTCAACCCATCCCCACCTTAACCTTTGAATAATTAACTTTGGAGCCATTGGAAACCGAATATGAATTTATTATAAACTAATATCTCTAGCTTTTCCAAAGGTGCCCCTCACCCCTCTTATAAAAGGGAACTCCTACTCATTTATTCACACCTTAAAAGCCTTTTGGTTCGGCCAAACTCTGCCCAAATACTCTCCCAACTTCCGTCACTACAACCTAGAGCCCTTATTTTGATCAGAAATCCAAACTAAGGAGCCCTTTTGATCAAATCAAAATGAAGAACCCGTAGAAGAGGTAATGATTTCACCACCCTTTTCCAAGTTCCTTTCTTCTTCCACATCTTCTTCCATTGTTTTTACCATTCTAAAATAATAACTCCAGTATCATATATATACTATTATGTTATTATAAATATGGTACAACCATATTCAGTATTCTATCCACCGTTTGAATAACATGTCACCATACGTGCGTACGTACGGCTTACCGTCTCCACGTCGTGGTGTAATTGTTATTCAATATAATATTATTTGGATGGGTAAAATAAAGATGTGTAACTCATGTAAATAATAAATATAACATGTAAATGATTATGTATATATGATATACCATCCATTTATATATTATTTTAATATCAAAAAAATGATATTGTCACTCGTGCATACGTACGGACTACCGTCTCCACGAACGCGATGAGATTCATTCTCCATCGTATCCATTCAAGTATAATTATCATTTGATGATTTAAAAATGATTTTTAGGGACTTGATATCATTCTGGATATGAATATTATACAACCTATCCATTACAAACATGGCTTACGTAACAAAACATATAAAAGAAAACAAGTAAGTTAACACCCGAAACAACGATAATACTAAGATATTATTATCAAATCAATATTAAAAGATCATATATGATACCATATTAATGTATATGATTCTTGTATAATTTAATAACAATTATTTCACCATTATACAGGAGGTTAACCTACCCCAACCAAGGAAAAGTACAAGGTAAGGGGTTTTCATCTCACTCCTTATTTCCGTGAGATTCATGCCATATTGCCACCATCACCTTTTGTGTGGTGTATGTACTGCCCATAATTATATTCTTTGTGTAATACACTCTAATTTATGTGTATTTACATATTCATTGTATGATACCTCTTTCATGGGTTGTATGTTTCATAAGTTACCAAATTGGTAAGGGTTATTTCACAATCTCTTCATTATCTGAGGTTGTTTATATGTAATAATCTACTGGGATCTCTTTATCATCCACATCAATGTTTTCTTAAAAATGTATTTCAAAACATTTTTATTATTTACAAGAATATGGGTTAAATTCATTTATACCATTTTTTGACTTTTTATAAGAGGAATCTTTCCGTCGTTTTCAAAACAAGGTCCTTTTTAACCTTTTCGACAGAATTAAGGTAAGAATGTTTTTTTAACTTATACGGCGGGTGCGGTTATTTTCCGCCGTTATAAAATCTTCAAAGCTTTCCTTACAAGATTATAAGAATATTTTCAAAGAAAATGTTTTTTTATATGGCTCTTAAATGATTTAAAAAATAGAAAGAGATATTTCTCTAAAAATTGTTTTGATTTCATCTATGTCAACATCCTTTGATGGATTTTACGCTTATTTGAAGTTGATTTATTATGATAAAAAAATTCTATATTGTATTGAAGGTTTTGTGATATTTTTGACTGTGGATGTGCTATTTTTATACCATTCATAGTTTATGGTGAAATTATTGACATTTCGTATGCTAGTTTTAATACGAATGTTTATGTTATGTTTAAACCTTTTCATATGGGAATACATTGGACATAATATGTGAAGGGTGAAGCCTGCTATAGCGCCTCGATGCATCGGTAGGTCTCATGAGAGAAACTAGTGTCTTGGAACGAGGCCTTGGAAAAATCTTATTTGTAGTCTTGGCACGAGGCCTTGGATATGTGGTTATGGTAGTCTGGCATTATGCATTCCAACATTATGAAAGTGGTTATTGATATTACATGTGATTATTCGATTAGTAGAATATCCATGTGAACAAGTAAATGACATTATTTCATTTTACTTTTACCATACTATGTCGAAGTTCAAGTTTAAAAGGCTTTTGTTTTAGTAATGCATTTCCTTAAATGTTTATGCTTATTTTGAATGTTCCGCTATATTGTTATCCTTACTGGGCATTTGAGCTCACCCCTTTTCTATGTTTTATTTTTCCCAGGATGTGAAGAAGTAAGTTATGAATGACCTACAGGGATATTATGAGGGGATAATTGTGTGGACCGTGGAGACATTATGTTGTTGTAGTAGTATTTCATTTTATTATGTAATGTAAAACTTATGAATATATCTAGTGTTTCCAAGGCTACTAAACCAATCGGTCTTTCGAGATTTGATCTTTCTTGTGATCATGCCAATGTTATGTAATAAAGCACCGACTCTGGATAACTAGGGTTGGGGCATTACAGTTGGTATCAGAGGAAGTTTAGTACAAACCATGGAAGCTAGATTTAGATAAACTCTAAATAGAGCACGTAGACCTAAGATGAACTTTGAGGATTAGTATAGAATAACTTCCTAGAATTTTGGTATTGTAGAGATTTTGTGAGTTTTCCGAGCAATACATCCCTGTCTAGATACGAGTAGGTAGAGGTGGCTCTGGCATAGATGTACCTAGGGGTAAAACCTGAAAACACCGCTTTAAGCTAGACTCGAACAGGAACTAGTGCACGACAACGAGCCTTGCTGCACTCTTGGTTACGACACTCCCGGGGGATATGCTTAGGATAATTCTCATTTTCTTTACAACCCATTATGAAGGGTTTATGAGTATATACATCCTCAAAAGATACATTTTTATGATTATGGATTATATCCATAAACTATTTAATTTATGTTATGTATTTTACAAGTTTGGGATTAGGTATTGTTATTCATAAACTAGTCTAGTGTATTCCATTGTTTAGAAATGGTGCCCATTAGAAGGAATGAGAACTCCAGTAATGCACATGATCCAAAGAGAAGGAAGGATCATATCTTTCATGGTCTTAAGCTAGAATTTATAAGAGAAATAGTCTCCCATGTATTATCATCATATGAAGAAATAATATCATGTGTTGATAAGATAAGTAAAGAGTTTACTGAGTCCTATGGCTTTGAAGGGAAGCAAGAGAAGAAAAGGATGGAAGAGAGAACTATGGATAAAGGAAAGAGGGAAAAGAAGAATTTTCTCATATGTGATAACTGTGGAAAGAAACACCCTGGAACTTGCCTGAAAGGAATGGGAGTTTGTTATAAGTGTGGAGGAAAAGGGCACAAAGTGCGTGACTGCAAGGGTAAGAAAATGGTTTCAAATGTACAATGCTTTATTTGCAAAGATTTTGGACACTACGCGAACCTATGTCTCAGTCATCAGACTATTCCGCAAATGATGCTATTGGATAATAATCAAGTTATGATACCACCACAGATAAAGAGGAATGATTAGAGTGCTTGTGTTGATTATGTCATTTGAGTGTTGTATCAACAATATACTTGTTATAATAATTATGGAGTATATAAGGATTGTACTGCAATACTATTTCATTAAGGACTTGAGATTGTGTGGAACAAAGAAAAGTGACTCAATAGCAGGATAAATTTTTGGAAAATATATGGTTGAGAGAATGATAAACGATAATATAGTTCTGATACCGAGGTAGTGATTTTGGAATAATACATGATTGATTTGGATAAATTATATTGGATATTCTTGACTACCTTGAAACTGATTAATGATTTGTATATTCCATCATTGTTGGGGTTTAAAACATTTTTGGATTGAAGGAGTATATCTATTGTTCTTTAAGGAATGAGGGATCATGAATGTAATCAATAAGGTTTTATGGCAATTCAGGATGTTGCAGTGTTTTAAAAGAATACGTGATGAATGTGTTCACATGTTATTACGCGGAAAAAAGGATCTTTATTGTGTTTACATTCCTTATAAATTTTGGACTAAAGTATTTTGGATAGTTCTAGTTTGGATTATTTTGGATTGCTATAAAAGGACAACCTGGAGGTTGGGCGGCAACCCGTCGCGTCCGGCAAGGCCGCAAGACTTGAACCCACAACCGAAGGGCGACAAGGGTGTATCACCTACCACTGACCCACGTGATGTCTGAGATTAAATAATGTAGTTTATTTAAAAGATCTGGTAGATGAATTATAAATTCGTTTTTTAACCCTATACGAATAGGATAAATAGAATATATTTTTTTATGTTCTATTATCTTTTAGAGTGAAAGATAATTTTGTGGTAGAAATTTATTAATGGATAAAACTCTAATTATAAAGTAATTATATCTCCTTATGATCTTAGCCAATCTCATAAATAAATTCCTCAACATTAAGAAAAGGAACTTAGAACAAAAATGTTGTCCTAGATGGTACCTTAAATCATCACTAATTTATGGCTTTGGGATTGTTGGCCTTTTCATAGACATGTTTTCTACCACTCTCCATCAGATAATTGATGGTTATATTTATCTTCCATATCCATATTTTCCTACATAGAACCCTAGTATGTGTTATTTTCGGTAATCTTCATATTTTTCACTCTTAATTTTAAATAGAGACCTCATTAATTCATTTTTCGATGTGGGATTTCAACTATGATATTTTGAAATGTCAAAAATGTGTTATCCCAAAACCCTATGTTTTGTTGAACCGATGGTATTTCAAATCATCATATATTGATGAATTTCAGGACCTTAATTTTATACTTTTTTGTGATTGATTACCTTAATCACTACCTATAAATATTTACGTTTCTCTCCAATTATATGTCTCTAATTTCCACCAATGTTCTCCTAATAGAGATCATAATTTGGTGGTGACCCTTTCATTTCTCTTTTCCTCATATTAAGACTAAAATTTAGTAACCTAATTTCCGATGTGAGTTTTATCACAAAGATATTTTTTATTTTCAACCTTTTATTTTCGAAGAACAATTTCAAATTGCGAGGACGCAATTTATTGAAGGAGGGGAGAATGTAACACCCCAAGATTTCATAGTGTGTTATTTCTTCAAAATAATACAATAACATACACTACACGCAACACCGAGGTCAAGCACACCATGACTTACCAGACAAGCCGTTCAAAAGGGGTTATGAATATTGTTAACTAAATTTTAAACTTTATATAATACTTATAATTTTAGAATCCATATTATGAGTTTCTTAGACATAATGTAAGAACAAATTCATTTTCAGTATTGCACTTTTATCAACTTTTAATAGTGAAACCTTTTTAAATACAATATTTGAAACTTTTTGACTAAATGGGGACATAAAAAATTTAAAATGAAACATTCCAAGCTTCCACGGTACGCTTTCCTTTGAATAATACAGTAGCATGTGTTGTACGCAACTTCGAGTTCTAACACACAACCAATCAAACTAGCTGTTATGAATAGTAATAACTACCTCTTAAAATTTTAGAAATTTTATCTCTCAAAATGGACTTCATTTTTGGATTCAGAGTATCGAATTTATCCTAAGGTGAAATTTTGGTACTTTTCGGATAACTTTCATATTTTGATGAATAGTGAAAATTAATAAATTTTAATTAAAAACAACTTTTTTAATCAAAATAATTAATAGTGATAAATTATGAATTTGAGTGGTTTTAAATTATATTTAGAATATAGTTTTACCATTTAATATAATGTTGGTCATTTGACATAATTTTACAATTAAACCGAACATAAACAAGTGTCAATCTTTTGATAGTTATTATCTTTTTAAAACACATTTTTTGTTTTGACAGCGGGAATTAATTTTAAATTAATTTCTGCCACTTCTGTGTTTTGAATTTAAAAAAATGGATTCCATATTTGGAATCAGGATGTGCAAATTGTGTAAATACATAACTTTTATTTTTAGACATTTTGAATAATTACTGCGGTAAATATTTTATTTACCATGGTTAAGGGTAAATCTGGTAAATAAGGGTTAAAAAATAATATTATAATAATACTAAATTACACGAAAACGTGTCCTAGCCTTATTGGTTGATAAATGTTCGACCATAGGCATCTTTGGGTCGATTTTGGGACCCCATGGAGCCACTTGTAGGTGACAGGGACACTTTAGTTTAATTAAGTAAAAATGAATACAAAAATCACACAAGCATATATCTTTTAGAAAAACAATTATTATATAGGGTTATATATGTTGGATTTTAGATTATAAATATTCATTAGAAAGAAAAAACTATTTCCTACATAATGATATTTTATTTATAATTTTTAGACATTAAATAATTTAATTTATTTATGACACAATGATGATGAATTAATTACTTTAATAGTGAAAAATTAAAATAATTGATATTATAAATACCCAAATAAATATAATATGAAACTTTTAATGAATTAAACTAATTTTATAGGATAATATAATATATTAGTATTTATTTAATTGACTTTTTTTGAAGTAATCAATCTGTTATGAGTTTCAAAAAAATCAACTATTGAATAGTGTCAATATTGACATAAAAGAGTTCTTAAAACAAGTATTATATTATTAATTGATATTAAATTCCTAAAAATCTAATGTTAGGCAAAAAGACTTATATAATTATAGTTTAATAATTAATGGACCACTTGGGGGTCTCTTGGATGTATATAGTATGTTTATTAACCATATTATATAAAAATACAAAGAGACATTGTAAAAGTGAAACTAATTAACTTAGAGTTAATACTTAAAGATAAGGTTAATATAAGTACCCAAACCTGTCTAAATTCTATTGGTTAAGTTTTTTTCAACCCATACCCACCATAACCTTTGAATAATTAACTTTGGAGCCATTGGAAATCGAATATGAATTTATTATAAACTAATATCTCTAGCTTTTCCAAAGGTGCCCCTCACCCCTCTTATAAAAGGGCACTCCTATTCATTTCTTCACACCTTCAGAGCCTTTTGTTTCGGCCAAAATCTGACCAAATACTCTCCCAACTTCCGTCACTACAACCTAGAGCCCTTAGTTTGATCAAAAAGCCAAACTAAGGAGCCCTTTTGATCAAATCAAAATGAAGAACCCGCAGAAGAGGTAATGATTTCACCACCCTTTTCCAAGTTCCATTCTTCTTCCACTTCTTCTTCCATTGTTTTTACCATTCTAAAATAATAACTCCAGTATCATATATATACTATTATGTTATTATAAATATGGTACAACCATATTCAGTATTCTATCCACCCTTTGAATAACATGTCACCATACGTGCGTACGTACGGCTTACCGTCTCCACGTCGTGGTGTAATTGTTATTCAATATAATATTATTTGGATGGGTAAAATAAAGATGTGTAACTCATGTAAATAATAAATATAACATGTAAATGATTCTGTATATATGATATACCATCCATTTATATATTATTTTAATATCAAAAGAATGATATTGTCACTCGTGCGTACGTACGGACTACCGTCTCCACGAACGCGATGAGATTCATTCTCCATCGTATCCATTCAAGTATAATTATCATTTGATGATTTAAAAATGATTTTTAGGGACTTGATATCATTCTGGATATGAATAATATACAACCTATCCATTACAAACATGGCTTACGTAACAAAACATATAAAAGAAAACAAGTAAGTTAACACCCGAAACAACGATAATAATAAGATATTATTATCAAATCAATATTAAAAGATCATATATAATATCATATTAATGTATATGATTCTTGTATAATTTAATAAAAATTATTTCACCATTATACAGGAGGTTAACCTACCCCAACCAAGGAAAAGTACAAGGTAAGGGGTTTTCATCTCACTCCTTATTTCCGTGAGATTCATTCCATATTGCCACCATCACCTTTTGTGTGGTGTATGTACTGCCCATAATTATATTCTTTGTGTAATACACTCTAATTTATGTTTATTTACATATTCATTGTATGATACCTCTTTCATGGGTTGTATTTTTCATAACTTACCAAATTGGTAAGGGTTATTTCACAATCTCTTCATTATCCGAGGTTGTTTATATGTAATAATCTACTGGGATCTCTTTATCATCCACATCCATGTTTTCTTAAAAATGTATTTCAAAACATTTTTATTATTTACAAGAATATGGGTTAAATTCATTTATACCCTTTTTTGACTTTTTATAAGAGGAATATTTCCGTCGTTTTCAAAACAATGTCCTTTTTAACCTTTTCGACAGAATTAAGGTAAGAATGTTTTTTTAACTTATACGGTGGGTGCGGTTATTTTCCGCCGTTATAAAATCTTCAAAGCTTTCCTTACAAGATTATAAGAATATTTTCAAAGAAAATGTTTTTTTATATGGATCTTAAACGATTTCAAAAATAGAAAGAGATATTTCTCTAAAAATTGTTTTGATTTCATCTATGTCAACATCCTTTGATGGATTTTACGCTTATTTGAAGTTGATTTATTATGATAAAAAACTTCTATATTGTATTGAAGGTTTTGTGATATGTTTGACTGTGGATGTGCTATTTTTATACCATTCATAGTTTATGGTGAAATTATTGACATTTCGTATGCTAGTTTTAATACGAATGTTTATGTTATGTTTAAACCTTTTCATATGGGAATGCATTGGACTTAATATGTGAAGGGTGGAGCCTGCTATAGTGCCTCGATGCATCGGTAGGTCTCATGAGACAAACTAGTGTCTTGGAACGAGGCCTTGGAAAAATCTTATTTGTAGTCTTGGCACGAGGCCTTGGATATGTGGTTGTGGTAGTCTGGCATTATGCATTCCAACATTATGAAAGTGGTTATTGATATTGCATGTGATTATTCGATTAGTAGAATATCCATGTGAACAAGTAAATGACATTATTTCATTTTACTTTTACCATACTATGTTGAAGTTCAAGTTTAAAAGGCTTTTGTTTTAGTAATGCATTTCCTTAAATGTTTATGCTTATTTTGAATGTTCCGCTATATTGTTATCATTACTGGGCATTTGAGCTCACCCCTTTTCTATGTTTTATTTTTCCCAGGATGTGAAGAAGTAAGTTATGAATGACCTGCAGGGATATTATGAGGGGATAATAGTGTGGACCGTGGATACATTATGTTGTTGTAGTAGTATTTCATTTTATGATGTAATGTAAAACTTATGAATATATCTAGTGTTTCCAAGGCTACTAAACCAATCGGTCTTTCGAGATTTGATCTTTCTTGTGATCATGCCAATGTTATGTAATAATGCACCATCTCTGGGTAACTAGGGTCGGGGCGTTACACATCTGCCTCCCGCTCCCAAGTCTCATCCTGTAAACGGCCGTGCTACCATAGCACTCCTACTAGAGGAAATGACTGGCCTCAGAGAACGTTCGTGCTCCTATCAAGGATACGTATTGGATGCTCCTCAAAGGATGCATCTACCTGAAGCTCAACCTTCTCAGGCTGGAAGGTATGAGATGAGTCTGAATAGTATCACCGTAACTGAGAAACATGGAACACGTCATGCATGGTTCGGTACCTCTGAGGTAACTGAAATCAGAGCTCTTACCTTCTCTGGGTCTACATACACTCCTGTCTTAGAGATAACATGGCCCAATAAGTGAATATGATCCATCCAAAAGTGGAAATTTGTATGCTTTTCATATAGCTGATGCTCTCTTAGTTTATTCAGGATGATCTCAAGATGGTTGGCATGGTTGTTTCGATTTCGAGAATACACCAAAATATCATCCACGAAAACCACAACAAACGAGTCCAAGTAAGGACGAAACATACGATTCATCAAATCCATGAAAACCACTGGCACGTTCGTGAGACCGAATGGCCTAAACAGATACTCATATAAACCATAACTGTTATGAAAAGTTGTACGAGGTATGTCTACAGGTCGAACACGCACCTGGTGTTACCCTGGCCTCAAATCAATTTTTGAGAACACCCTAGCTCCTCAAATCTAGTCAAACAGGTCATCTCTCCGCGACAAGGGATATAGGTTTTTAAACGTCAGTTGGTTCATCTTATGATAGTCCACACATAGGCTAAGAATCCCATCCACCTTTTTTGAAAAAGGACTGGAGAACCACAGGGAGATGTACTCGGTTGAATAAACCCCTTTTCCTCCAAATCTTCGAGCTGTTACTTGAGCTCTTGAAACTCCATCGTAGCCATCCTGTAAGGAGGAATGGATACTAGTGAATCTTCTGGAACTAGCTCAATGGAGAATTACACCTCTCTCTCAAGAAGTAAACCTCAAAGTCGTCAGGAAAAACATCCTTGAAATGATCAACTACTAGAGGAAGGACCATCTGACTGACTTCCTGATCATCCAGAAACAAACTAGTGATCTGGGCTATCATCCCATTCAGCCCATGATGCTCTGGTCCAGCTCGGATTTCTAGGAGATCACACTCACCCTTAAGAGTATACATTTCACCCTTTGGTGATGTGAAAATCACCCTCCGACGGAAACAATCAACATAGGTTCGGTAAGCTACTGTCCAGTCCATACCGAGAATGGCATCAAAACCTATCATTTTGAGAACATAAAGATCCCAGACAAAGTAACGCCCTCCATCCTCATGGGGGCACCCTATGCACATACGTACAAACTCTTCTCTAACTCCTGGTGGTGTGTCCAGCGTCAAGACGCCATTAGAGGAAAACACAACTAGCCGAAGGCTTTTCACTATAGGCGTAGATATAAAACTGTGTGATGCACCTGTATCAAAGATGGAAAATGAAATAACAGATGCTACTAAGATCATACCTCTCAAAATAAATGGTCCTGCTCCTTGATCCTCGAAAGTAGGCTACACTGAATACATCTGGCCTAAAACACAACCCTATGATATAACCTCACTACCCCGAACTAGCCCACTCTGATGTCTCAATGTACCCTATGACTGGCTACCTCTGCCACGACCACTAACTTGGACTGATCAGCCAGTCGAACCCCAACTCCTTGTCTGATGATAAGCTGCCGACCCTACTCCTATATTTGGAGTCGGTGCGGACCCTCTATCGCTAGCTGCTGGTAAAAACATTCTGCAAAAACATTGAAGATAACCCATCTTTCCAGATGATCATCACTCGACTGGGTCCCTCGGACACTACGACTTTGTGTGTCCCATCCTACCACACTGGTAGCACCTCAGATTGCTAACCGAAGATAGGTTCTGACTACTAGAGTCACCATGTGGAAGCTCCAAACAACGCTTCCTACTAACAGTCGCTGCAGTACCTGATCTCGATGTCGAACTCCTCTGGCTCGCTCCTCCAGCCTCTCTCAGGTTACTTTCTATGATTAGCGCCTGGTTCACAATTTTAGAAACGGTAGTCAACCAGAAGATATTTACCTGAGATTGGATGTCATTTCTTAGACCATCCTCAAAACGGCTAGCCCTCGATAGTTCATCACCCATCAGGATAGGTGTAAAGCACTGAAGCTCAGAAAAATGGGCCGAGTATCCCATCACTGGTAACACACCCTATTCTATACGCAAAAAATTCTGGGCTCGATCAACCCTCAACGTCTTGGGAAAAAATATATCATAGAAGGCCATATTAAACTTTATCCAAGCCATCTCCTGATGATGATCCGACTGGGTGATCACGTCCCATCACCTCTTGGCGGAATCACACAACATGTACATAGCGATCATGACCCTCCTCTCCGGAGGCGTCCTTAAATTCTCAATGATAGCTAGTATTGCATCTAACTAGGACATTGTAGCCTGTGGTCCACCATCCCCTGAAAACGTAGGCGGATGCTGCTGCTGAAACTCACATGTCAACTTTTCCATAGTCGGGGCAGGTCGTGGTGCTCCCTGAACGGTATGAATAAAAGGCAACAAGATCTCATGGAACTATGCCTCAGCACCTGTGTCTGGTATAACCGCTGGTTCCACAGTTGGAACAACTAGAGTTTCCTCTAGTAGCCCATGGCCTACCATCTACGAAATGTGTTCATCACTGCTCTCCCGATGTACGACTGCAGGTCGCCATGGTGGCATGACTCTGCAATGCCAAACACATGCCTCAGTTCAAGATTTCTAATGAGATTCAAAACTCATGAGCACAAGAACTAGGATAGAATAGGTCAAGACCTTCATAAAAACCATGTCAACCAACAGCCTGCTTCTAAATCCTGGAATGCATAAGGACTAGTCACCAAAAACCACTAGAGTCACTACCTATTTCCCACTCAGAATCCGGGTCTAGGTCAGGCTCTATTTTCAACATTCATTCTTTTAACATACATTTGTTCAAAAGCTTTAACCAGTGGTCCACCAAGTTCTGATCCCTGAGGGCCCATAACACCTCATGAATCAAAATTCGATGCACTTATAACCGTGAAATTCAATTTCATTTAGCATCTACATCTCATTGGTGCATAATTTCCCAATACATAAGGGCCCATACACCTTATGAATTGAAATATGACGTCAATCTTCATTCATTGCACCCAATATAACACAAAAGTAGGCACACCTATCAATAAACTATCAACACAGCATGCAATAGCTATCACAACACCTATCGCAACAACCTGCAATATCTATTGCATCCTAGATAGCATGGCATAATGCATGACATGTGATTTCTAACATGGTTCCTATATGATGCATGAGATGGAAAACCCTCATCTCATCGGGTTGAAACGAAATATAACCCACAATAATATCAATAGTATCAGTAAAAACCATGTGTGTCACCCAACGGTGAAATCAGAACAGATATAATAATTAAAACTGGAAACACAATTCCATACGTGGAAACTTGGAATTTCCCTGTACGCAGGTTTGCAACTCCCAGGAACAGTTTATTACCAAAGTCCCTTCCCGTCCAACTCTTATCTATAGTTTCCAAATAGTAACTAAAATCAAAAAAGGAAATCCCTCTAATACCGCTTTGTAATGTCCCGAACTGACTTACCATTCAACCCTGTAGCCGAACTGGTCGCCTCATGGCCTCAAGCACATCTCCCCAAATGCCAGAGGCTACTGACTAGTAGTGAAGGCCTAGGTGAGTCTGTGGGGATACTATGGCCTCATTACCAAAGAATCACAGCGGAATTATAAACATACAATAATGAAATAAGGTAACCAGTAGACAACACATAGACATCAGAAATAGATAAAAAGTAGAAGGATCTGATATATATAATGGTTCAATTCAATACAATATAGTACAAGTATACAAAATACCAAAAAAAACCAAAATATATCCCATGTCGCATCACAAGCCTCAGCTTGGTCTCGTGCACTCCTACTCCGAGTAGCAAGTCAAGTACCTGTACTAGGGTGTTTTCCCTTCTCATTACCTGAAATTATATAATATTCTTGGGTCCAAAAACATGACCCAAACAAGATGTGAGACTAAATCCCAGTAGGCAACCACCAAAGATCTTTTCTAATCTGTTAGTGAATATATAAAGAAGGAAGTGTAATGTGGAAAGCAGTAAACAAGGAAACTAGAAAGACTGACCCAAGCATGTGCTTTGGCTTGGCATCACTTTGAGTATCCATTACATTCATTAATCACTTCATTCATGTGTTCAAAACATTCCGTGAACCCGTTCCTAGAATAATCAATTTAGAAACCAGGCATTAATTAGGGAGAAAATCCACCAACACCCTACAAGCCTGTTCCGGCGAACCTCCTAGGTACCCAACCTCACTCTAGGTGTGGTATAGTCCGTTATCTGAGCCCATCCTCGAGATCCTATAAATATGATCTGGGTATCGCCCATGAAATATCATGCCCTGTTGATTCCGTCCATGTTATCTCACTCTGGATCCATGATTTACTAGGAATTTCAGTAAGAAGTCTCCTATGAGTCCATCTATGGTAACTAACATTGGTTCCATGGTTCACCCATGTCTTTGTTTCACATTTTAAGCAGTTCAAAAAGAATTTAACTAATATGGGATAACATTTCAAGAATTAAAATACAAGGGTCAAGGGGAAAAACTCCATCCCATACCCGAAACCATTTCAATAACAATTTCATCTTATTGCAATTCCATTCATATTCAATTCCCATTTTTAACAACCCACAAGGGAAAGAAAAGGCATGCCTCATATGAATCCTAGGTCAAAATCCTTAAAAGATCCATTCAAGGAAACACACCCAATGGGTGGTTCCTGTCCAAGGTGTACAACCTAACTCAATCACATACCATCCTATTTAGATTACCTACAACATGCTAGGTAATAACAAGGTTTAATTCCTGGTTCAAGTGACACCCCAAAAGTGGGCGTGCTGCACTCTAACATATATAAACAGATTGAAAAATAGAGAAAATCATGAGACCACCTACCTTATCCTCATACTAGATAGCTCATCCAGTATCAGGCTTTGATTTGTCCTAATTTGGAAGAAATTTGAAGAACATACGAAGAAAGAGAAATTAGGGCATATGAGCCTTAATCCAATCTGTGTTCTTTATAACCAAAAAAATCAAGAAGGATTAAAAAGGAATTGAGGACTTACCGTTGCAGATCTAATAAGACGAATGACTTTTGAAACGGATATCGGACGAAGAAGTAGGATCAAAATCCTATGTATCCTCTTTGATAGCTATGTAAAGCACCTCTCCTTTCAATCTGGTTGAAGAAGAGGGTTAGCTTAGGTTTGTATAAAATTTAATTAATTTAATTTAAAATTAATTAAATATCAAAATACAGTAGGTCGCACGGTTTACCCGAATAGCCTGGACAAACCATGCGGAGACTGTGCGGACCTTACTGGAAGGCAAGGGGTAATCGCATGGCTACCCCACACGATTTCCTCAAACCGTGTGTAGGTCGTTCTACTACCTCTTCTAAGCCTGAACTAAGGCGCACAGTTTAACTAGGCCGTGCGCAGGCTATGTGCAAATAATGTGCCAGGCCATTTCCCTCCTAAAACTTGATTCCAGGCTCCAAACAAGCCCTAGACACCTCCGTTACTCCCTCGGTCATGTTAGGCATCCACATTAGGCCTCAAGAGAACAATTAAACTGAAAAGAAAAAAGGATCCATACCTCGTACGAAAACCCGGGTTCTATCACAAGAAAAAAAGTTAAATCAACAAAGGTAGATACATTGTTCTATATTTTTTAGATCAATTCATGAATTTTCTAACCTCAAATACATTAGTAATTGTTTCTCTTGTTTTTAATAGGGTAACCCACATACTTTTATTCAGTACAATTGAATTTATTGTATTTTAAAATCTAGACATTGATTTAAAGAAGTATTTTGAGTGTCAAACAAGAATATTCTATAAAATTAAATGACCATTTTGATGTTCCAATAGTGAATATTATTGTTCAAAATTATTCTCAAGATGCCATAAAAGGAATATTTGGTAGTTATTTCTATATGATATAATTTAAAAAATAATTTTTATTAATAAATATTAGTAAAAATAATTATATTAAATTACATATTATCTCTCATGATCTAGAAGAGAGGTGAACACAAATGTATAAAAACATTTCAGGTGACATTTATTTATATTTTTGTTTCTTTAAATTTTATCCTATTAATATATAATAATTAATTTTCTATAATAATAATAACATAACTAATTTACCCTTGACAATCAAATTTCAAAAGGATAAAATTTATATAAAATAATATTGATTCCACAAAACCAAGATTTTTATAATACATGATCATCTCCCAATATAATGAAAGTGGAAAATGGAAAATAATTTTTATACAATAAAGCTCGCTTCAAAATCTAATTTTAAAACATACATATAAGTCATACATCTATTATCACTACATTTATTCAAATTCCATCATCTCACAATCTTTTAATTCTTTCAATTAGGGATGTTTTAATCAAATTTACATTAAAAATATATTTTTTTAACATAATACTACAGATTAATATATTTAGAAAAAAATAAATATTAATTACCCTTATCCATGATCATGCATTGTTATTTATTTGATCTACAATTTATGTTCTTATTATTCACTGAAGTAGAATAATATTGCTATATCTGGAAGGTTACCTCCTAAAAATATTATATCATTTTCCATTCTTTCAAATAATTGACATGTACTCATTGAAATCAATAATAATCAGTGTGTGTCTATTACGAAAATCTTGAATCTTTATAAGACCTCCCTATATGATTAAAGATTCATCGTTTCTTGAAAATAATAAAATTAGTAATATATATATATATCAAATATTTATTTTAATACAATTTATTCACATAAAATAATGAGGGTGATATGAAGTTCCTTAACCTTATCTGTCTGAATTAGATGTAGTGAAAGTATCTATCTTAGGTCCCATATAGAGTTATGGGAAACACAATGATGAATTTTCATATTTAAAACAACATCAATGAACTTGATCAAAGTAAAATATAAATTCACTATTAAGTTTATATAAGATATACATATTTTCATATAAGAAGAACATATAATAGGTATGAAAATTTAATATATAGTAAAAAATTCAAGAAAAAATATAAGAGAAAAACAAGATTTGGCATAAGGATTTTTTATTAGTCAGTTAAAATGATCTTATATCGACTCTTCACACCATAAAAATGAGGAGTATGAATATCCAAAAGACCCAAATTTTCCTTGGAGTAACAAATCAATACAAAACTACCTTTTATAAAGGCTATATATAATAATCATATTTTTATGTAGGAGTATTCCAAACCTCTAACCCATCCTTTTAGAGTGGAGTTAACCTTTCCTTTTAGTAGGATAGAGGCAAAACCATGATCTTTTTTTTATTCAGGAAAAACATGGACAAAATTTACCTTTTAATAAAATTATAACCGCTGTGTGAGTTGGTGTTACAATAGTGAAGTAAAATTTCAATAATACATTTTACTCACTATAATTTCAGAGCTACTCTTAAACATTACATTAGATTCCCAATGTACTCACATATCCCTCCATAAGTGTTGAAATATCATATACAGTGATCTTCTTCATAGAATTTTTGACATCTTGTGTCATCTATAGTGATGTTATTATAAATATTGTGTTTTTATGAACTTCACATAAATCATAAGATATTGAATTGAACTCATTTGTAAATTTTTTTATCATAACTTGCAATGCCTGTATCATTTCTTTTCTGAATTAATCACCTTTATGGTGTGAAATCATCATATGTGTACTCATCCATGTACATGTATCATGCATTTATATATCTCGTTCTACATTTCATACAATACATATTCCTTATGAATATATCTCGAATAGAATATACGTGATTCCATTAATTTACAAATCAAAATCAATACCCATTTTTTCAACAAATTTATATAGAAAAATGTAAAATTGTTTAATCATATATATTTTTCATACAAAAAAATACAAGACACAATAAAATAAAATATATATTTTACCTTATTAATTCATTTACATATGTAACTAAATACACGTAATATGATAATAACATAACAAGATAATAAAATACAATATTGTAATACCAAAATTAAATAAATAAATTAAACCAATCAAATAGAGGGTTTTTTAATTATTAAACCACTATAAACAAGGGGATGTCCCACTCAACATTGTCCCCTTTTATGATAATTATAAAAACCCAAAAAACTCTTACCTTTTTGTAAATATTTAATAAATTAAGACTGATAGGGTATTGATCATGGTAGAAAACAAATAAACAGATGATAATGAAAATAAGTTTCACATAATGATTAACACATTAATAATTTAATATGAAAACATTATCACCCATATTTTCAACTAATTTATACAATAATAATTAAAATGGTTTAAAAATATATATTTATTATGAGAAAAAATAATGATAGACTGAAAAATTAAAATATTTAACCATATTAATTCATTAATATATAAAACAAAATACATTTAATATAATTGTAATAAAAAATAATAATAATTCTCAACAATATAATACCCAAAATAAACTGAACGAAGAGAGGGTTTTGAAATTATTAAAAAATATAAATAAGGAACAACACCACTCAACATACTCCACAATTTTGATAATTATAAAATCAAAAAAAATCTACTCTTTTTATAAAGATCATAAAATGTAAGACCTATAGAGTATAAATCATGAAATAAATAAATGAAATAGAGCATCAAACAAATAAGTAGAAGGGTCATTAAAATTATAACAAGTTAAATAATCCACCTATATAAAACTAACAAGCCTGAGGGAATCATTAATTCCCAAATGTGTGTAGAGTTTAGAATTTATATTTCTTCCTACAATAACTAACCATAATATCATAGTAAAGTGAATGTGTAGGGTCAATCCCATATATAATAGGGATTCCTGGTTACAATACTAAGTCTACTTGTTATATCTTTATATTATCATCAATAAATTGTAAAAATAATGTAAACAAACTAAGTTAAATTAGATTACAGAATTAATGAGTGGAGGAATTAAATGATAATATGGAAAGAAGATAGTAAAATTTATAACCAAGGATGGTTTTTTATTTTTTAAAAATTATTCAACTCCACTCATGAGATATATCTAATCAATAGTTGTGAGACTTCTTGGGAGAAATTATTTCTACTTTCAAGGCATAGACTAAAACTACCTCACCCCATCAATTCCTTTAGTTGAGGGAATTAATGAATATTTGGGATATTTCTATAATGATTTATATATATATTTTTAACATCTTATTTGTGAATAATTTTATATTTCAGGTGAAATAAATGTACTGATCATCATAAGAAATTTTGATCAATATTTATTTTTTATTCAAACATTTCTATTTTGACCATTAATATTTTTCACATTATGATAACTAAATGGTAATTATTAATCTAGATATTTTTATATGAATGGGGTGAAATTGGTTTCTCGAAAAGGATAATGTTTTAGTTATACAACATTCAAGCCCCAATATATTCATGTTTTAGCTAATGATTAGAAATGATACTATAAAGTCTAATGAAATGAGTCTTTTAAATAAAGGAATGTTAAGGTTCTAGATAAATAGTTTTTATGAATTTCCATTTTTGGAGCGATAAAGTTAAAATATGCATAATGTTTAGAGATATGAATTCATCAAGATCCAGATAAATGAATGTTGAACTAATGTTGATCTCTAAAGCTATAATCAAACAAAGGCTTCTCAAAAAATGACTTCATAACGCTAAACAAATGAAGTATTCTATGAAGGTTACCAGATAGAGAGGTAAAAAGTTAAATTGTAAATAAATGAATGAATTTTATTAGAAAAATTTATGTTTTGAATATTTCTATATTGAGTTCCAAAGTATATGTGATTTCAAAGTACAACAAATTTTGAATTATGTGGATGGAATATTAAGGTGATTAGATAAAGATGAGGAGTTGTACCAGATAGAGAGATATTTTACTATAAGATGTAATTTTATCAAAGTTCAATTAGAAATGAGTTTTAGGGAATGATTGATAGAGGATTATAGAATAGGTAAATCTAATGTCATCAGTTAAATGATTTTATAAATTTTTACCAATTTGAGTTTTGAATACAAATATTTGAATAATATATTATTAGAAACAAGACAAAGAATAAAGATATTCCAACTCATCAAATAGATCATGTAAAATGAACTAATTTGAATTCCATATAAAATATGAAACATATGAAGAGAATTGGATGGAGAAAGCTATAGTGTAGTGGACCAAGTCGATTGGATAATTTAGATCAGATAGTTGAAAGTGAGAAAGAAAAATACTGGACATAGGATTTATTTTGATGGAAACTGATAAACATTCACTATATTGTGTTCTGATAAACTTGAAATAATATTTTTAATGATCCTTACTATGATGAAAATCAATTTTTCATTTTACATTCATTAATCTAGAAAAGATCTAAGGAATTTTGAAGAAAAACATTGACATCGAGTTATCAGGAACGTCAAGAAATATGTAGAAGGTTTGAAGGTTGTAAAATGAAATTGAGATTATTTGTGAAATTGAAAATTCAAATTTTGATAGACCACACATTTACCTAGGTTTTCAAGGATGTATACTTATATAAATGGATGCATGTTGTATTGTGTATTGTTGGTAATATTATCGAGGAATAATAAGTTCTGAAGAAACATTACTAGAGATTACTATCATCTATAGAAAAGAAGTATTGAAGTTATTGCTTTCCCAACCAATAATTATCATACATGAAGTAAAGGATATTGATAGAGGTACCAGAAAAAAGTGCACTCAACCTTGGTACTGAATATATACATATTAGATAGAGTTGCACCAGATATAGATGTACCATAAACAGTGTATCGAACTAAGACACACAAATTTAAGGCATAGTAGTTAGAGTATTACTATACAAATATAAAAACATACAAGATCAAGTCCTATCAGATAGAGGGAAACCAGATAGTGTATTTGTAGAACGATTTTTGTGAGCAGTTTTGCAATGTTTTTTATCTTATTTTGGCTCAAGAGTATAATAAAAAATTTTAATTGGTGGGAAAAAGTATAATTTTCAGTTGGGTGATAGAAGGATCCTGATAAGAGTTGGCAGATTTTTATTCTCTTTATGACATAGTGAATTTACATATACTGATAGGATTTAACAAGGTAATGGCGTAGTCCCCACATCATGGGTGAACCTTATAAATATTTTGTGCATTATTATACTCTCTTATCTTTTCATACAAGTAAAATACAGATATAAAGTTAAGATTATAAAAGATCTAACATATCACAATGGTACATTTATAGAGGAAAGTTATCATAAAAGATCAAAAATAATTCAACCCCCATCTCAGTGGTCTTCACACTAACAGAAAAATCAGTAATCTAACAAAACCTTGTTTCATTACATTATATCTCAAAATTAAAAGGTGGAAGTAAGTTATCTCTCACTTCCCACTTCTCTATACCACATTAGGGTTCATCCCCTAATTTCCTTGACTCTTTCTAAGTGACTAGGGGATATGGTTTTTTTTAAATCATAATATTATACAGATTAATAAGATACATCCACAAGAAAAGAAGAATGTTATGAAAATTTAGTACACAACCCATTAAATATATTCAGACAACTTCTTTAGGTATAGAATCTAAGGATCGATATCTCATGATTGAAATAAACACCATAAGAGAGTAAATATTGTAATGCCCTAACTCTAGTTACCCAGAGTTAGTGCATTATTACATGACATTGGCATGATATAAGAAATCATGTCCTGAAATACTGATCAGTTTAGTAGCCTTGGATGTACTAAATACATTCATAAGTTTTACAATGAAACATGAAAGAAAAACCTCAAAAACATTTTGTACCCTTTTTAACACACTTATATCCTTAGACTATCCCTACAGGTCAAGCATAAAATTCTTCTTCACATGTTGGGAAAAATAAAACAGAGAAAGGGGTGAGCTTAGATGCTAAGTAAGGATAACAAGAAAGGGGAAACTTTCATAAATAAGCATAACCATTTAAGGAAATGTATAAGACTAAAACAAAAACCTTTTAAACTTAAAATTCAGCATAATATGGAAGATATAAAATCAAATAATTCCATTTACTTATTCACATGGATATTCTACTAGACAAATAATAAAATGCAATATCAATAGCCACTTTCATAATGATGGAATGCATAATGCCAGATTTTATAACCACTTAGTCAAGGCCTTGTGCCAAGACTACAAATAAGATTTTTTCAAGGCCTTGTGAAAAGACACTAGTTTGTCTCAGGAGAACAACTGATTCATCGAGGAGCTACAAGAGGCTCCACCCATCACTTACTAAGTCCAATGCATTCCTTATATGAAAAGGTTTAAAAATAACATAAACATTTGTTTTGAAACTTGCATACGAAATGTCAATACTTTATTAATAAACCATGAATGGTGAAAAATAACACATCCATTGTCAAACATATCACAAATCCTAAAATACAATAAGGAATTTTTGTATCATATTAAATTAACATCAAACAAACCTAAAATCCATCAAAGGATGTTGACATATAGATGAAATCATAACTTTTTTTTGAGAAATATATCTTTTTATTTTGAAATAATTTAAAATTTATATAATTATAAATGTAAAAATTTATTTTGAGAATATTCTTATAATATTGTATGGGAATATTTGACGATGATATAATGGTGGAAAATAACCACAACTACTGTATAAGTTAAAAAAAGACATTCTTATCTTAATTTTGTCAAAAAGGTCTTAATGTACCTAGTTTGGAAAACGACGGAAAGATTCTTATAAAAACATATATGGTCAAATAAGGGTATAAATGACATTAAAACATAGTACAATAAATTGTAAAAGTGTTTTGAATTAAATTTTTAAGAAAACACAGATGTGGATGATAAATAGGTCATAATAGATACGTACTAATAACCTCAGATAAGTAAAGAAATTATAGATTTAACCCTTACATTGAACTTTTCCATTTTAAATAGTATGTTAACCTCTTTTATAATTGTTAAAACATAGTTATTAAAATCTACAAGAACTATATACATAAATATGATATCATATATGATTCTCTAATATTGCTTTGACAATAATATTTCAGTAGTATCGTTGTTTTGGGTGTTAACTGATCCATTTTCTTATATATGATCGGTTACATAAGCCAAGTTTTTTATGGATAAGATGTATTTTATTCCTATCCAGAATTATATTAAGTTCTTAAACATTATTTTTAATCATAAAATGAAAATTA
Source organism: Viscum album (assembly GCA_963277665.1). Lineage (NCBI taxonomy): Eukaryota > Viridiplantae > Streptophyta > Magnoliopsida > Santalales > Viscaceae > Viscum > Viscum album. The sequence continues at coordinate 980,267,695 of OY728123.1, forward strand.
TTCTTCAATGATTACAATGGGGAGTGAATCTCATCGCGTTCGGGGAGATAATAATATGTATGTATGCACAAGTGACAATATCATTATATTAATGGTGAAATATTATGTAATTGGAGGGTATATCATATATAAAGAATCATTAACATGTTATATTTACTATTTAAATTAGTTATACTCATTATTATACTCATCCTAATAATGATTTGTTTGAATAACAAACTACACCATGACGTGGAGACGGTAAGCTGTATGTACACACGTATGATGACATTGTCTTTCATATGATGGATAGGATAATGAATATGTTTGTACCATTTTTATAATAAAATCATAGTATATAGAAGATACTGGAGTTATTATTTTATAATGGAAAAAACAAAGAAAGAGGAAGTGAAAGAAGAAAGGAACTTGAAAGAGGTGGTGAAATATTTTCCTCTTCTTTGAGTTCTTACTTTTGATTTGATCAAAAGGGATCCTTAGGATGGATTAATGACCAAAGGAAGACCACTAGGCTGAAGGGAGTAAAGTTGTGAGGATATTTGGGCAGGTTTGGGCCTAGCCAAATGGCTATGGAGGTGGGAAATTAAGAGAAGGGGAAGTACCATTTCATAAGAGAGGCGAGGGTCACTTTAGGAAAAACATGAAATATTATTTTATATTAAAATAATTTTCAGTTTCTAATGACTCCAAAATGATTTATTTAAAGTCTAAGGTGGTTATTGGTCTAAAAACTCTCAACCAATAGGTTCTAGATAGTTTTAGGTCACCATATAAACCTTATATTTTAGAGTTAACTCTTAGTTAAATAGTTTGACATTTCCCTTGTTTCTTTATATTTTTATATTATATGGTTAATAAACATTATATAAACTTTCAAGAGAACCCAAAATGGTTAATTATTAATTTATATGACCATATATAAGTCATTTGGACGAATCTTATATTTTTAAGAATATTATATCAATTAATAATATAGTATTAGTTTTAAAAACTCAATTATGTCAATTTTGACACTATTTAGTATTTGATTTTTTTGAAAGCCATGAATTTTTTTTAATTAGAATAAAATTTATTTAACCAACCCTAACATGTCATGTTAACCTAGAAAATTAGTTTAATTCATCAGAAGTCTCAATTTAAATTTATTTGGATATTTATAATATCAATTACTTTAAGATTTCATTAATAAGTTAATTAATGCATCATCATTGTGTCATAAATAAATTAAACTATTTAATATCTAAAAATTATTAATAAAATACCATTATGTAGGAAATATTTTTATATTTCTATTGAAAATTTATATTCGAATTTATATTGTGTGTAACCCTATATTAAAAATGGTTTAGTTATTAAACTTTGAAATAAACTCTTTTAACTTTTCTTTAAATAAAATAATAATAAATGTCTTAATCTAATCCAAGTGGACGCAAGTGGGTAATATTTTATTCCTAAGGTTGTTTTTGGTCGAATTAGACTTATCCAATAGAATTAGGATACATGTTAGGGTAATTATAATATCATTTTTACACTTAATTACCCTATTTACTTTTAATCGTGGTAAATAAATGTAAAAAGTTAATATTCACCAAAAATTATTTTCATATTATTGAACCAAATTTTACTTATTGATGTAAACCATGTGTCTCAGATTTTTGAAATTCATGTCACATAAGTTGTAAAATTTAGTTTTATGAAAATTTTCAAATGCTTCTTGAAGGTGGGTAAAAGACGGTAAAAAGTTCAATAAATTTTTTATAAATATAACCTTATTATAAAATGACTCTAATGAATTAAATTGAACATATATAGGTATTATGTATCTGTTTTGAACTAAAATAAATTTATATAAAATTAAAAATTATTAAAATAAAAATTCGGTTTTAACCAATAACGTAGTATTTTTCACTATTCATAAAAAATTGAATGGTTTCAGAAAAAAAAAAAAATTCACCCTAAGATAATTTTGATATTATGAATCCAAAAATGAAGCCTATTTTCAAAATTAAAATTTATCAATTTTCAAAAAGTGGGTATTACTATTCATAACGGCTAGTTTGATTGGTCGTGGTGTGTTAAATCTCCATGTTGTGTTCAACTCAAGCTACTTCATTATTCTAAGGGAAACATACCGTGGAAGCTTGGGGTGTCACATTCTCCCCTACTTAAAATAATTTCACCCTAGAAATTTCTAGAATATCACTAAATAAAAGGATTTGGGTGGTTCTTCATCATAAGTTCCTTGGGGTCCCACATTGCTTCTCCCATCTCATGGTTTCTCCATAGAACTTTTACTTAACGAGTCATTCAGTTTCTCAACAGTTGTTCACTGGTATCCAGAATCTTGATGGGCTCTTCACAATAAGATAGATTAGGTTCCAGTTCTATTTATTCATAGGTGAGTACATGCATTGGGTTAGGCTTGTATTTTTTCAATAGTGATAATTGGAACATATCAAGAACTTTGGAGAGACTTGGTGACATTGCCAAACGATAAGCTACAACCCCAATTTGTTCTAGAATTTTGAAAGGTCTGATGTACATAGGACTTAATTTACCCTTATTACTAAAACGTATAACTCCCTTCCATGGAGATACCTTCAATAAAACATGATATCCTACATGAAATTCCAAATCCTTCTTTCAGTTATCATCATAGCTCCTCTACCTACTTTGAAATTCTTTAATGTGGGTTTGGATAACCTTCACATTTGCCATCATTTCCTCAACAAGCTCTGGGCCTATGATTTTTGTTTCACCATCATCATCCCAATAAGTTGGTGTAAGAGATCTCTTTCTATATAACGCTTCATATGATACCATATGAATACTTGAATGGAAGATATTTTTATATAAAAATTATACTAGAGGTAAATATTGATCCCACATACCTTGAAATTCAAGTGAGAATGATCTCAAATTGTCTTCTAATGTTTGAATAGTCCATTATGATTGTCCATCAGTTTCAGGGTTGTAGGCAGTGCTCAAACAAAGTTCAGTATCTAGGGATTTTTGAAGTCTTTTCCATAATCTTGATGTAAAACGAATATCACGATCAGAAATAATCGATAGGGGTACTCTATGAAGTCTTACAACTTCATTAATATATAGTCTTTCCAAACTTTCAAGTTGTAAATCTTCTCTTATATAAAGAAAATGTGCTGACTTGGTAAGACGATCAACAATGACCCATATTTCATCATTCCTTCTAGGAGTATTTGGTAGCACCATGACAAAGTCCATGGTAATATTATCCCATTTCCACTAAGGCACGGGAATAGGTTTCATGACTCCTCTAGGATGTTGTCTTCTAGATTTCACTTATTGGAAAACCATACATATTGATACAAAATCAGTAATATCCCTTTTCATGTTGTCCCACAAAAAATGTTCCTTAAAATCTCTATACATCTTAGTGCTACCAGGGTGTATAGTGAAATTGGAGCCATGAGCATCATCTAACAATTCCCTTTTAAGATCAGGTATATCGGGAACACAACTTCTCTTCCCAAATTTCAAAATGCCATCTTCACATACGAAGTCAATCAGTCACCCATTGTTTACAACTTTAATTTTCTTTTGAAATTCCACATCATCAGTCTGAGAACTTTTTATCCTTTTTAGTAAAGATGGTTTGGCAACCATTTTAAAAAGCATTGACGTTTCTCCTTACATGGTTATTTTTATATACATCTTTAATATATCCATGTATATATGATCCTTTTCAACTCTCATCTTGTTCAAGACTCCATGATCCTTTCTGCTCAAAGCATCTAGCACCTTATTTTCCTTCCCTAGGTGGTAGCATATAGTAAAATCATAATCCTTGAGTAGTATGAGACATATCCTTTTCCTTACTTTTAGTTATTTTTTGTGAGGAAATATAATAAAAACTATTTTGATCAATATAAATAACACATTTTTCAACCGAGAGATAGTGTCTCCATATTTTTAGAGCAAAGATTAAAACTACTAACTCAAGATCATGAGTGGGATAGGTTTGTTTATGAATTTTTAGTTTTCGTGATGCATAGGCAACAACTCTATCATTCTTCATAAGGACACAACCAATTTCTTTCTTTGAAGCATCACTATAAATAACAAAACCATCATTCCCCGACGGTATATTCAAGATAGGGGAATTAAATAAACTTCTCTTCAGTTCCTCAAAACATTCTTCACACTATTTTGTCTAAACAAATTTAACCCCTTTACGTGTGATCTTTGTCAATGGGTTAGCCAACTGGGCAAAATTCTAGACAAAACGTCGATAATAACCAGCTAAACCAATAAAACTATGTACCTCAGTTATACTTGTCAGTGCTGGCCATTCTTGGATTGCCTTGGTCTTTGAAGGATCAATAGATATTCCATCCTTAGAGTCAATATGACCATGAAAAGAAATCTCCTAAATCCAGAATTCACACTTTCTAAACTTCCCATATAAATCATTTCTTCTAAGAGTTTTTAGAATAATGCACAAGTGATTTTCATTATATTTGTATCTTTTGGAGTATTAAAAGGTATCATCAATAAATACCACTAAAAATTCATCAAGATATTCCTTGAAAACTATTTTCATTAAATCCATGAAAAAAGTGTGCATTAGTCAGCCCAAAAGGCATTACTATAAACTCGTAATGCCCATACCTGGTTCGAAATGCGGTTTTTGGAGTGTCTTCCTTCTTCACAAAAAACTGATGATATCCAGATCGAATGTCAATATTTGAAAAATTTTGAGCTCCATGAAGTTGATCGAATAAATCATCAATGTGAGGTAGGGGATACTTGTTCTTTATTGTTATATCATTTATCTCACTGTAGTCATTCCACATCTTCATATATCCATATTTCTTCTTAACAAAAAGAATAGGGGCTCCCCATGGAGAAACACTAGGGAGAATAAATCCCTTATTACTCAATTCCTCTAGTTCTTTATTTAGTTACAATAATTCCACAGTGGCCATTCTATAAGGGGTCTTCGATATGGGCCTTGAACCAGGAATTAAATCAATGTAAAACTCAATTTCTCATTCTGGAGGATGTCCAGGTAAATCCTTTGGAAACATATCAACATATTCTAGCACAATAGGTGCATCCTATATTCAAAAATTCGTTTACTCACCCATAGTTATTTCATTCTCTTCTTCCCCAATAATTGAATTTAGTAGAGCTACTGGGGGTTGATCTAGATATGAATCAGGTGGTGACATTTCTGCTCAAATGATAAGGTTCTCCTAATCATCATCGAAAATTGTAACCTCCTTCTTACAATAAATTTTCCCATCACGGTCCAAAATCCAATCCATTCCAAGGATTATATCAAATTCAATCATGGGTATGACGATTAGATCATTAGATAAAGAACATTTATATGACCTAATGGGAACTAATTGACAAAACTTTGTTGCAATGATACTTCCCTTAGGAGTTTTGACTGACAACCCCCTTGTTAAATAAAATTGGAAATATCTAATTTTATAAGCAAAATGATATGATATGAAATAATGTGAAGATCCAGAAAAAAATAAAGCATTGGCTAAACTCTAAGAAACTATTAAATTACATACCACAACGTCTTTTAGAGCTTCAACCACAACAGTAGTGATCGAATAAGCTTGGCCTTGCTCCCTTTCCCTTTTTTGAGGTATGTTCCCCTAGCGCTTTGGACATTCATTTGCATAATTACCCTTTTCTCTATAATTGTAGCATTCAACATTGGTAGCCTTTTTCTTCCCCTTGAAATCACGAGCTTGGTGGCCTTTTTCACCACACTTGTAATAGATTCCCTTTCCCTTCAGGCAAGTATCAGGGTGTTTCTTCCAACATTTACCATAGGATAGATATTCAAATTTTCCCTTCTTCCCCTTATTTCCATTTCTTGAGTGTTCAAAATATCTCTTTTTCTCTTTCTTTTCTTTAATGTTTTAAGACTTAAAGAATTTCTTTTCTGTCTTGATAGCACATGAGACTATATCTTCGTATTATGAGAAGGATTGTGCGACTATTACTCGATGGAGGAATGATTTTAATCCATGAAAGAATCAATCAACCTTAATACTTGGGTTATGTATACAATTTGATGTATGCCTTTCTATCGTTGTAAAGTTAGCCTCATACTTTGCAACATTATCATCCACCTTTTCCCTCAGACTCAGAAATTGTCTTTCCATATTTGATCGATGGTCATGAGGAAATTATTTTTCTATGAAAATCACATTAAAATCCATCCATTCCATGTTTGATACTTCTTCCTATTACTTTGTGTTTTGGATTAATGACCACTATTGATCTGCATCTCTCGTGAGGTGATAAACTTCCATGACATATTTTTCCCTTTTTCTACTCCCCAAAGAATGAAAACTTTTATTTAAGGAACTTATCTATTGCTCAGATACTAATGGATTTGTACTACCATTAAACGTTGCTGGTTGCTTCCTCATGAAGTGGTCAAACATTGATACTTCATGTTGTAGATCAGGGTGCTCCATTCGAGTAACGTTATTATTCCTAACCTGGGTGAGTTGTCCTAGTATGGTGATAAGCTGACTAGCACCAGTTGCACAACCATCTCAACTATAATTATCTTGAGTATGAGGGTAATCCCTACATGTATTACATGCATTAATACGGTTTCCATTCCTTCCACTAAGCACCATTTCTAAAAAATGGCATATAGTAGATTAGTTTATAAATCTCAATATATAATTCTAAACTTGTAAAAAACAAAACATAAATTGAAAAGTTTATGGATATAATCCATAATCATAAAAATGTTTTCTTTGAGGAAGTATATACTCATAAACCCTTCATAATGGTTTGTAAATAAAATGAGAATTATCCTAAGCATATCCCCGTGAGTGTCGTAACGAAGAGTGCAACCAAGCCCGTTGTCGTGCACTAGTTCCCATTGGAGTCTAGATGAAAGTGGTGTTTTCGGGTTTTACCTCTAGGTACATCTAGGCCAGAGCTGCCTCTACCTTCTCGTATCTAGACATGGATTTATTTCTTGGAAAACTCTCAAAATCACCACAATACCAAAATTATAAGATTATCTTCTATACTAATCCTCAATTTTTATCATAGGGTAATGTTCTCTAATCAGAGTTTCTAAATCTAGCTTCTATGGTTTATACAAGACAACCTCTGATACCAACTATAATGCCCCAATCCCAGTTACCCAGAGTCGGTGCATTATTATATAACATTGGCATGATACAAGGAATCATGTCCCGAAATACTGATCTGTTTAGTAGGCTTGGAATTACTAGACACATTCATAAGTTTTACATTACATCATGAAATAAAAACATCAACAAAATTTTGTCCCCTATTGAACTAACTTTTATCCTTAGACTATCCCTATAGGTCAACCATAAAATACTTCTTCACATCATGGGAAAAATAAAACATAGAATGGGGTGAGCTCAGATTCTCTGTAAGGATAACAATATAACAGAAACTTTCATAAGCAAATATAAACATTTAAGGAAATGAATTAGACTAAAAAAAATCCTTTAAAACATAAACATCAGCATAATATGGAAAATATAAAATCAATAAATTTCATTTACTAATTCACATGGATATTATACTAGTCAAAAGCCACATGAAATATCAATAGCCACTTTCGTAATGATAGAATGCATAATTCCAGACTTCATAACCACATAGTCACGACCTTGTGCCAAGACTACAAATAATATTTTTTCAAGGATTTGCGCAAATACACTAGTTTTTCTCATGATACCTACCGATGCCTCGATGAGCTGTAGCAGGTTCCAGCCGTCACTTACTAAGTCCAATTCATTCCCCATATGAAAAGTTTTAACCATAACATAAAAATTCTTATTAAAAATAACATAAAAAATTTCAATACTTTATCCCTAAACGATGAATGGTGTAAAAACAAAATCTATAGTCAAACTTATCACAAATCATTCAATGAAATGTGGATGTTTTGTATCATAATAAATCAACTTCAAACAAGCTTAAAATCTATCAAAGGATGTTGAAATAGATGAAATCTATACGTTTTTAAAGAAATATATCTTTCTATTTTAAAATAATTTAAAAGTTATATATTAATATAAGAAAACATTTATTTTGAAAATATTCTTATAAGATTATATTGGAATCTTTGATTATGATATAATGGTGGAAAATAGCCACACCCACCGTATAGGTTAAAAAAAGACATTGTTACCTTAATTTTGTCGAAAAGGTCATATAGTACCTTGTTTGGAAAACAAAGGAAATATTCCTTTCAAAACATATATGTAAAATAAGGGTAAAAATGACGTTAACCCATAGTACATTAAATGTTATTTTTTTTGAATAACATTTTCAAGAAAACATGGATGTGGATGATAAAAAGGTCACAGTAGATACTTACATATTAACAACCTCAGATAAGTAAAGAGATTGTAGAATTAACCCTTACCTTGAACTTTTCCTTAGTTGATGGTATGTTAACCTCCAATATTTTAGTTAAAACATAGTTATTAAATTATAAAAGAACTATATACATAAATATTATATCATATATGATCCTCTAATATTGGTTTGTTAATAATATTTCAGTAGTATCATCGTTTCAGGTGTTAACTGATTCATTTTCCTTTATATGATCAGTTAAGTAAGCCATGTCAGTCATTTAAAGGATTTATTTTATTCATATAAAGAATGATATTAAGTTCTTAAACAATATTTTTAATCATAAAATGAAAATTATACTTGCATGATTATGATGGGGAATGAATCTCATCGCATTTGTGGAGACGGTAATCCGTACGTATGCACGAGCGACAATATCATTATATTGATGGTGAAATCATATATAATTGGATGGAATATCATATATAAAGAATAATTAATATTTCATATTTACTATTGACATAATTTATACTCATTATTATACCCGTCCAAATAATGATGTGTTTGAATAACAAACTACACTACGACGTGGAGACGGTAAGCCATACGTACACACGTATGGTGACTTTTTCATTCACATGATGGATAGAATAATTAATATGGTTTTACCATTTTTATAATAACATCATATTATATATAATATACTGGATTTATTAATTTATAATGGAAACAACAAAGAAAGAGGAAGTGTAAGATGAAAGGAACTTGAAAGAGGTGATGAAATATTTACCTCTTCTTCGGGTTCTTCCTTTTGATTTGATCAAAAGGTCTCCTTAGGTTGAATTTTTGACCAAAATAATGCATCTAGTATGAAGAGAGAAAATTTGGGAGGATATTTGGGTATGGGTTGGCTGAGCCAAATGGATTTGGATGGGTGAAATTAAGAGAAGGTGAAGTACCCTTTTATAAGAGAGGTGAGGGTCACTTTAAGAATAGTTTGAAATATTATTTTATAATAAAAAAATTTCAGTTTATAATGGCTCAAAAATTATTAATTTCGAGGAAAATGTGGGGATTTGTCGAACAAATCTCACCAAATAGCGTTTAGACAGGTTTAGGTCTCCATATTAACTTAAATTTTAGATTTAACTCTTAGTTAAATAGTTTGACATTTACCTTATCTCTTGGTATTTTTATATTATATGGTTAATAAACATACAATAAACTACCAAGAGAACCAAAGTGATTCATTATTAATATATATAACCTTATATAAGTCTTTTGGATGAAGCTTAGATTTTTAGGAATATCATATCAATTAATAGTAGAGTATTTGTTTTGAAAACATAATTATGTCAATTTTGACACTATTTATTATTTTATTTTTATGAATGACATTAAAACTTTATCAAATCGAATAAAATTTATTTATCCAACACTAATATGTCATATTAACCTATAAAATTAGTGTAATTTATTATAAGTCTCAGTTTACGTTTATTGGGATATTTATATATCAATTATTTTAATATTTCAATAATAAGCTAATTACTACATTATCATTGTGTCATAAATAAATTAAATTATTAAATGTATAAAAATTATAAATAAAATACCATTATTTAGGAAATATTTTTATCTTTCTAATTAATATTTATAGTCGAATTTATATTGTGTGTAACCCTATATTAAGAATTGTTTAGTTATTAAACATTGAATTCAACTCTTTTAACTCTTCTTTGAATAAAATAATAATAAATATCTTAATCTAATACAACTGTACCAAATGGGGTCATATTTTATTCTTAAGGTTGTTTATGGTTGAATTATACTTATCCAATAGATTTAGGACATGTGTTAGGGCGATTATAATATCATTTTTACCCTTAATTAACTTATTTACTTTTAACCGTGGAAAATAAAAGTCGAAACATACTATTAAAAAAAATATATTTTCATCTTATTGAACCAAATTTTACTTACTGATGTCAACCATGTCTCTTGGATTTTAGAAATTCAATTCATAGAAGCATTAATATTATGTTTCATGAAAATTTTCAAATTCTCCTAAAATGTGGGTAAAAGACGAAAAAAATTCGATTCAATTTTTATATATCTAAACTTATTATAAAATGAATCCAATGAATTAAATCGAACTTATATAAGTATTAGGTATCTAATTTTACATAAAATAAATTTAAATTAACTAAATAATTATTTAAATAAAAAGTTGGTTTTAACCAATAACATAGTGCTTTTCACTATTCATCAAAAATTGAATGTTTATGGGAAAATATAAAAAAATCACCATAAACTAATTTTGATATTCTGAATCCAAAATTGAAGTCCATTTTGAAAATTAAAATTTATAAAATTTTAAAAAGTGGGAATTAATATTCATAATATCAATTTTGATTGGTCATGGTGTGTTAAATCTAAAATTTGTGTACAACGCAAGCTACTACATTATTCAAAGAGAAATATACCATGGAAGTTTGGGGTGTTACAAATATAATTACTATCAAAGAAAAAAGTTATTAAAAAAATATGAAATAATGACCTAAATTGTGATTAAAAAAAATTCCTATGTTTCGTTCTTCTTTAATGAAAACCAAAAATAAAACAAATTATTAATATATATAGATTTAAATTCTTGATATGTGTCTTGATATGTGATTCATCTCATAGATGATGAGAATTATTTTTCTTCCCCCGGTCAGTCCTTTTTTTCAGTCATACCTCTTCTATTTATTATCTTCCTCATTTTCATGGTAAAAAATGTCTTTAAGGTCTTGAAATCCTATGTGAGATTTCCCATGTAAATATACCATAAAATTTATAAAAGATAAGAGTTCACATTTTAAAATTTTCATTATTCATATTTATTTTTTTGTATAAAACATCACCATGCCATATCCTATTATCATTTTTTAAAACCCCTCTATGAGCCTCTTCCTCCCTAGGTATACCTACAATATAAGATTATGTACTGTAGTGGCAAATTTCAATGAACTGTGATTTGTAATATGAGGATAAAATACCCCTTAAAATATCACACATGATTTTCTGGATTCTATAATATTAAGATGTGGATTCACTTCGTTTCCTTCCCCACAACACAAGGATAAAATGTAGTTAAATCACTATAGAACATAAATCTAGAAACTGATACTCCATTCCACTAATAATTTGTGATACTCCAAGATAAAATTATGACCCTATGAAACAACCTTCTTCACTTTTTATGTTAACATATTCTTATTCTTTAATGTTTAGTGAAACACTAAACCACACCACCCAAGATCCACAAAAACACAGATGATGCATCCAAATGTAGAATATTATGACGCAATAATACTAACTACAGTCAAAACCAATTCCTTATAGGTTTTATAACTCCTAATATGGGAAGGTTTTGCGGTGAAGAAAAAAGACCATGACTTGTAGACTTTGTACCTTATCCATAAACATGATCCCTTAACATTGGTCGGAAAGGTGTAGTGAAATAAACCCTTATCATATAATACTCCCCAGTATCCTTGATTCAAGATCGTGATCTGGGTCCCAATTTGTTCTCTTAGAATTACTGTATTAGATTGATATTGTGTTCTAGTGTTCATGTTAGTCCACAATACAATGCATTTGGCTATGGTGTAGGCTTTTGTAGAGCACAGTCATGTGGGAGGATGATGAATGGGATGAATCCATCTCACACCCAATACACACATTTTCATTTCAGTGTAAATTAACTACACTCTCCTAATACCACATCAGTTTTACATTCAATGATGTATGAATTAATTACCTAGGGTGAGAGTAAACTGGCTCATTGCCTTACCATGGTGACACCCCATACACCAACCCTTTTTCAGTGTTTGATATTCCCTAAAACCTACACTCTCATATCGGGTGATAAGAACACATTCATTACATATAAGATTCTACACCAAGTGAGATAACCTAATATAAACTTGCCTTTTATTTTATATGATTTCCATAAGTTAAACATTAAATATCAAAATAAAATGACTATCCCAAAAACCAAAGGTTTAGTGTCTTTTAGGACTAGCTACATAAGAAAATTATTTTACCATACCTTTTATAATTTTTCCATAATTAAACCACCATAAAACCTATTCTAGACTCCTCATATATTATAACAATCTATACATCCCATAAAATAGAAACACAAGAAAGGGTTGATCTAAATTTTTCATTAAGGGAAGCATTTTCAACATACAATCATAGGTTTAAGCATAAGAATATGATAAAACATGTTCATTAGAGAAATATATTATTTAAAAGAAAGGAACAATAATAATTATTTATAATTCTTCATATAAGTAAATGATATAAAAAATAAAAAATCTTGTAACATTACATAGGAATATGAGATAATAAACATCATCCATTAAGTATAGTCATAGGCATATGATATAGAAAAATAGAATAGAACTAAAATATAACATAACAAGGATTATGGCACAAACACGAGAACATTAAATCATAATATTTTGAAAAAAATCCAATAATTTAAAAACAATGTATTGTGAAAAAATACAACCATGTACACACATTATGTTTTGAACAAATACAAGCATGTACACTCATTAATGTATCAACAAATCCAAGCATGTCTACCCTTTATGTCATGAATGATATAAGCCTGTAGATGATTCATTATATCATGATATAACCTTGTACACACTTTTTAGGAAGATATATGACCCCTTACATCAATATACATACATATTGTTTCTATAATATATCCATCATTCATCATATCATCGAATCCCATAGAAAGAAAAACGATTTCAAAACATTTTAAAATAGTATCACATAACCTGATATCAAAAGTAGATATGATTATACCAAAAATTAAATAACCAAAAATAATATTTCATAATGTAATTTAGAAATTGATTCATAAAATATAATATCATAGGAGTTATATATTTTGGATTTAAAGAGGAAAAATTTAAGATAAACATAAAAGAATCTTTAGAAAACATTTATTAACATTATTGTAAAATGAAAATGTTATTAGTCCATGTTAAAAATATTATTTTCATGAAATTTAAATAAATAATTTTTCACCAATTATTTGAGATGAAATTTCAATAATAGATCCTTTAAAATTAAAAAATTTCATCTAGAGTAAATTTTTGGTGGATGATAAAATCTATAATTATGAAAGAAAATCATTTTCAATATTTTAATAATACCATTATTAAAACTCACATCGTAATGAGAGTGATAACTATTTCATTTATAAAGAGGTAAACCAGAAATTTTAAGATATCCAAGAAAAAAACATATTTTGATTTCATATTAATAAAGGATATCATTGTCAAGAAAAGTGAATATGGATATAGGAGATAATGATATCATTTGTATAGGATGTCAATTATTATCAACATTATCAAATTTTATAAATAAATAAATCCAAAAAATAATATATAATTTATTTGAAAAAATTAATTTCCCTAGAAAATAAAATTAAAGGTAACATAATATCATCATAGGATATAATTAAACAACCTTGTAAAACCATAGTTGAAGAGGAATCAATATGACTCAAGAAAATAGGTTGAGTCATGAACCCCAAAAAATATTTGTATCTGTTGAATCAAAAGGCGATAAAAAATATACATTGAGATGGGTTACTAAATGTATTTATTTTAAATAATTTATTATAATAACATCACTAGGGTAGTACACAGACCTCACTATCTAAAATAAGTGGTGACTATGAAAAATACATCAAGGAAATAAATGTGATATGATAAACCCATACCGATAATATCAAATTCTATGAAAGTGATTTAATATATCGTAGATTAAAAATAAACATATTAATCAAAAAATTTATAACCTTATTCATATCTATTACAATTTCTTCACATTAATTATAATCATTTTTTATATTTTTGTTTGTTAGTTAATGTCTATTTTCATTATTGATAGTTAATAAATATGATAGTTTCACTTATTTTTTTAATGGATTTATAATAACCTATTAATTTAATTCAATTATATCATTACTATATTAGTAAATAATTTTAAATAATTTTTTTTCAATTTTTTATTAATAAATATGTCGAGTAAATGGGAATTATGGGCCTAGTGAATGAGAAAATAATCCCTAGAAAGATTATTTAGGGAAATTTATTAAAATCAATGGATTAATTTATAATGATATATAATTTTGTTGTTATTCTTTCAGAACCATATTCATAAAATATATTAATACTTAATATCACAAATATTAATCAAATAGTTTTTAGAACCATTTATGTTTGGAGGTGGTGAAAAATTGAACACATCGCTCCATGGAGGCGGTGGACTTCACAAACACATAAATGATAATTTCATTTTTCATAGAATGAAAGGAAAAAAATTATTTGTCATTTCAGAATATTAATAATTTTATAAATATAATATTGATACATTAAATATCCCCTTTTAACTCTCCATAAAAGTTGATTATTAAAAATAGAATATGTCACTTTGTGGAGGCGGTAGTCCACACATACCCACGAATGAAGCTATCATTTTTCAAAGAGAGAGATAGATAATGATTGTTCCAATAGTATAATTACAAAATTTTATACTAATTATTATCATTTTATTATTTAAGGATGGTATAATATAATTTTAGTTATAATAATAATTCTTAAAGAAATAAAAATTAGAAGGAGTGATTTGGGAATTTTTTCCATACTCCTTTGAATAACCACTCTTGAAAAAGGATAAATAATTTGAGGGTGGGGGAATTGGAGGAGAATAGAACCACTATTATGTGACTAGGAGTGTTGGTGAGGTATTTGGGTAGAATTTTGATGAAATAAGGGGTATGAGGTGTGAGAATAATTATTGCAGTAATGATCTCCTTTTATAAGTGAGATGAGTGAAATTTTTTGTAATAAGAGGTCAACTAGTCAAGGGAAGTTGATCCAAAAGATAATAATAATGGAGAGGTCATGATTAAAGAGATATAAGAATATCATCCACACATATACAGACATTTTTCTAACATTTTTTCAGATATTCTAACCTTTAATCGACTTTTACTATAATTTACTTTTACCATAATAACTTATTTTTTAACCTTCATAAATTATTTTTATGTCTTAATATAAAATTCCACTTATTATATAATTATGATATTATGATTATAAATTTGACAAAAAATCATATGATATATTCTATAAAAGTGATAAAAATATTATTCTAAAATAATATGCATTTAATGCATAAAATAACTTTTTAGAAATATAATATAAATTCAAAAATGAAAAATATTGGTTTTTAAATTAAAAACAGTATTTTAAATGTATAATTTTATTTATTAACTACATAATTTTTTATGAAAAATGTTTTCATAAATGTATAAGTTATTTATACATCCTAATGATTTCATAAAATCCATGATATTTGTTAAATTGATATTTTATTACTTTTCATCTAAAAATAAATATTTCTAGAAAAATCCCAAAAAATAATCTTAAGATACTGTTGTTATTTTGAATCCAAAAAAGTTACCTTTTCAAAATTAAAATTGTAAAATTTAGGAATTTAATTTTTAAATGGAAAATTAAAATATAATGAAAACTATTTTTATAATACGATGATTTTTTTTAAATATTAAATATTTTTGTTATTATTTTTTATCAATTAACAATTTCTTTTATTCTAATACATTTTTTACATTTTGAAAAATAAAATTATATTCATTATTTAAATTATTTTTCTTTAATTAATTTATATAAAAATTACTCAACATTTTTGGAAGAACAATATTTCAAAATATCCCTTTTATCGTTATCTTGATAATTAACTTTAATCTTGATAACTTATTTTATATGCCTAAATATGAAATTACCCTTTTTACATAATTTAAACATGCTCGTTTAAATGTTCATAATCATTTTATATTATTTAAATTTTGAAAATTCTTAAAAATAATAATAATTTTAGCTCTCATGATTCATGAAAATAATTTTAGGGAAAAGATATATTTTAAGCATGAATGGAATTTTTGACTAGCCTAATAATAACTATTCGATAGAGGTTAACTTATTTTATTGTTTATATTATCAATAAAATTCATTAAAATCATTATTTTAATATAATATAATAATTCATAGTGCAAAAAAAGATAATTTCTTGTAAAATATATTATCGTGTATATTGTGATTTTAATAATTACATCTCTAAACTAATTAAAATTTATCAATCTATTAGTACTAAAAATAAAATATTTATTCCTTTAAAAGTAAAAAAATAAAAAATTTAAAAAATTCATGTGGTATATAAATAACTTATTACATTAGTAATTACATATTTATATCATAAAAAATTATACTTACTTAACCCCTCAATATCTCTTCATAATACATATAGATAAGATAAACTGTGGTGGAAGTCGTGGGTGGAAATTAAACTAGCATAGATCTTGTGGAAATTTCAATGATATATAACATCTTTAGGAAATAATTTCTCTCAATCTGTAATTATTATAGTTTGGATTGGGAATGATCTTGAGAAAACCCTAGTTATGCCACCATCA
The DNA here is from genome assembly GCA_963277665.1 of Viscum album. NCBI lineage: Eukaryota > Viridiplantae > Streptophyta > Magnoliopsida > Santalales > Viscaceae > Viscum > Viscum album. The sequence goes on from OY728123.1 coordinate 980,284,643, forward strand.
TTCCATTCTTGTACAACTTATTCATATAATGAAGACTCATACTACTTGATACCGTATAATCACTTTTCAACACAATTTTCTTAGTTTGGTAAATTTTATTTATACCTTCTAATTAAATAGATATTTTATAATGAACAAATTTAATATTTTTATTTTAAATTATAGTATCTTAATTTTAGTTTGGTGTTGTTTGTGGAATAAGATTTTCAAAATAGTATTTATTTAAAGGGTAATTATTATTAATATCTTAAGGTGTTAAATTATCCCTTCTTAAATAAATATCATCATTGAAATTTTAATTATCACCTCCTCATATAAACAGATAATAATACGTATATGATAGACATGACTCAAGATATAATTTTTAAAGAGATATCAATCTCAAAAACCTATAAAACATATCTTTTTCTATATAATAAGTTATCTTTAATATTATGTTTTTCTCGATTATTTTGAACTAGATATCCCAATTGATTGGGTATCATGATTCATATAACAGAATTAGATATACTACTGAGTTCATAGTCATCCTTTCACTGATATATGATCATAGTTTTATTGGAAATATAAAATATGATACACCTAGTTTTTGTAATTAATATCGAGTTTATGCTAAGATATACAATCAATATTCAATATTACATGATATATTTCTATATAACATTTACACAAAGAAAATTCTCACAAACATAAAAAATTTATAACAAGATGTTTTATTTACAAATAAAACAATCTATGTGGTGATTTAATGATCTTAGAAGACTTTCTATCTATACTAGGGTTCATAGAATCAAAACCCAATAAGGAATTCAAAAATAAATAGTTGACGTAATTTGTGCCTTAATTAACACAATACACTTTAGTGATTATCCTAGTGTAAGACCATCCGTTTTTACCTTAGTCTAAGAGGTCATTGATGTTGATCTTCATTATTAATGGGACATCAGGGATTATCTTGTATAATTCTTAATTTCCCCCATTTACGATATTGAACTGTAAGTTATTCTTTATGATGAAATTTATTTCCCTCCATAAAACTATTCATTTTTTTAAAAAAATTGAATGTTGGATGATGTCTTTTATTAAAATAAAACAAATTTCAGTTCTTTTGATCTATTTACCTAGGTTCTTATTCACACATTCTTAACACATAAAAAGTTGATTTTTTTATTCCAGAGTCTTTATCACTTGAACTTCCGTAAAACTACACCCTTCTATTATTTTCTGTGTTTGGAAATTTGACTAAGTTTAATTTGTTAATAAAAATTCCTGATATTTGGTTAAGAATTACGAAAATCTTTCTATCTCCAGCTCTTATCCCAATTGGTTTTCTATTCTTACAATCACTATATTTTCATTGATACACATTGATATATAATATCCTTCTAGTTATATCCATTACTTAAATAAATGGAAGTTTATGATTGAGAAAACATAAATTAAACATATATGCAATTAAATATAAAATAAAAAACTCATAAATAATATATATATCCTAAATTAAGAATATTTAGGATTTAATCTTGGTGATCTATAGAAATTTTTCTATTAAGTTCTCTAAATATATCATAACAAATTTCTTGAATGTTTTATAATGGTTTGTAAAGAGATTGTGAATCAAAAAATTATATCTCTTCAGAGTGTCAAACCATGTGTGTAGTTAAGTCTCTTTTTTTGTGCACCTGGTGTATGTCGAGTTAATACTCAATGATTGTTTTGAGGGATGTTACCCACAAGTGAGCTATTCTAGATACAAAAACCATCTATTTGTATAAATATAGAGATTCTATTACTAGAAAGACACACAATATCTTCTTTTCCAAATCATCATGATTTTATTCTACACTTAAACCCATCCCTTGGGTTTGTTTTACTAAATTTCTCACTTCCAAATTCCAAAAAATAACTACATTAATCCACAAAAAAACTAAACCTTACTATGATACCTATTGTTTCACCCTGAAACCTACACTCTCAAATCAATTTATAAAAACACGTACCTTAAACATAATATTTATACGAAGTGAGGTGACCAAAGATAAATATATCCTTTTTATGTAATTTTCATAAGTTAAATATTACATATCATAATAAACATAAAATCCCAAGAAATGATGTTTTAGTCTCTTTTAGGACTAATAGTATAAAAAACCTATTTAACAATACTTGTGAACATTTATCAATAATAAAACAACACTAAACCATCATTTAGGATCCTAATAGATTATACTAGTCTTTATAACATGGGGAATTGAAACAAATGAAAGGGGTGAGATCAAATGCTCAGTAAGGAAAAACTTTTATCATATAATGAAGGTTTATATTATAATAATATGAGAAAACATAATCATGAGAGGAATATATTATTAAAATAACATAGTAAAATAATATTTTTCTATAAGTCATGATAAAAGCACATTTAATCTCAAATAAACAGACATGTACCATGGAATAATAATACGAGATAATAAACACATGCTATGGAGTATAATCATAGGAATTGACATAGAAATACGGAATGTCACTGAACCATTAAATAATAAGGAATTATGTCACAAAAATAACCATAAAAAATCATCATATTGTAAAAAATATAATAATTTATAAAATATAAGTTGTGAACAAATCCAATCATTCCCACCCTTGTAGTTATAGACAAATAAAATCATATCAACCCATTATGTTTTCAATAAATTTAATCATTTCCACGCTTCATTATCTCATAGTGTAACCTTAAAAAATGAATTATAGGGAGATATAGGACCCAAACCATCAACATAAAACATATGTGTTCCATAATATATCAATCAAGCAATATTTCACCAAAACCCATGGAAGGAAAATGGGTTTGATATAATTTATGAATGGTATCACATAACATGATATCAAATGTTGATTGATTAACACCCAAAAAATAAATCACCCAAAAATTTTATTTAATAAAGACTTTAAGAAGGAGCTTCACAACAAGAAACCCCTGAGGAGTTATTTTTTTTATTAAAGTATGAAAATGGATGTGGAATGTAAAATATTCTGTATAAAATAGTTAATTACATTATCACAAAAAAGAATTTTTTATGAATCATTTTTGGAAAATATCATTTTTGAGAAATTAAAATAAATATTTTTCCAGACATTATTTGAGATGGAACTTCAATAATGGATCATTTAAAATACATAAGGATCATCTAGAGTAAATTATGAGGGGAAGATAAAATGTACAATCAGGAAAGGAAAAACAGTTACAAATTTTTTGAAATACCTTTATTGAAATTCCAATAAAAATATGGTGATAAATATTTCAGTTGAAAAGAGGCGAAGAAAAATTTTAAGAACAATAGAAATAAATAATATTTATATTTCAAATTAATAATGGAAAAAATTGGTTGTAATAGTGAATATGGATATAGAAGATAAAAATATCATTTATAGAGGATGAGAATTATTCTAGAAATCCTAAAATTTTATGAATAATGAAATCCATAAAAGAATTTATAAATTAATTGAAAAATTAATTTCATTATAAAATAAAGATAAAATGTAATATGATATCATCATAGGAGATAATAAAACAATATTGTAAAACCACAGTCAAGGATGAATCGTTATGACTCAAGGAAAAAAGGTGAGTTAGGAAAAACCCTTACAACATTGGTATATTTTGAATCAAAATATCATTAACGATAGATCTTGAGATTGACTTTTAAATCCATTTATATAAAATAAATATGATAGAAACATACTTAGGGTATTATATAAACCAATAAATATAAAACAAGTGGTGAATATGACATATGTATCAAATATTAAAAAGTGAGACGAGAAACCCTTACCTTAACTCTCATGTTCTATGAAGGTGATTTAATCTCTTATATCATACAAATAATCATATTAATCGCCTATTTTATAAATATATTCATATATATTAAAATATTTACTCTCTAATTATAATTATTCATTATATATCAATTATCTAGTTAATTTTAATTTTAATTATTGGGTGGTAGAAATTCTGGTCGTTTCTCATATGTTTTATAATGGGCTCATCAAACCCCATTATTTGATACAAATTTAATAATTACCAGATTATAAAAGATATTTAAATATTTTTTTTCAATTATTTATTCATGCATGTGTGCATTTTAGGGAAACAATGAGCATGATTCTTTATAATGGAATCCATGACGAGCTTGTTTTATGTTATTTTCTGATATAAATTGATTACTTTATATTGATTATTAATTTTTGTATTATAATCCTATAATGGTATTCATAAAATATTTTAGTCTTTATTATCACATACATCTATAGAATATTTTTGATAACCATTCATATAGGTCAGTAATGAAAAATGAATCACGTCACTCTATTGAAGCAGTAGTCTTCTCGAACATACAAACATCGATTTCATTTTTTTGTAGAATGGAAAGAAATTAGAAATTGATATATCTTTAAATAATATTAATAATTTTATAAATATCATATTAATTAATTAACACACCATTTTAACCATTTGTATAAGGAAATTATTAAAAAATATCATGTTGTTTTGTGGAGGTTGTAGTATACACATATGCATGAATGACATTCTCATTTTTCAAAGGAAGGGGGAAGGATGAAAATTATTTTCACTAATTATAACAAAATTAAGTATAATAATGATATTAATGTTATTATTTTATGATGGTATAATATAATTTTAGTTTAAGGAAGAATATTTAATTAAATATAAATGAGAAGGACATATTTGATAATTTTTACCATAATCCTTGGAATAAATCCTTTTAAAATTGTATTAAAGCATTGAGGGGTGGTCCTTTTAGGTGACTAGAACATATAAGAAGTTTATTAGAGTGTTTATTAGGAATTTGGGTATAATGTTTATGGAGTAAGTGGCTTGTGGTATGAGAAATAGTGGTGTGGTTAAAGGACCCTTTTATAAGTGAGAGAAGTGATATTTTTTTAACAACTATTGAAGGAATGTGGCTCCAAAAGTGGAAAATATTAGAGAGGGGAAGATTTAGGGTTAGTAAAACACTATTAAAAACATTTGGAGACATTTCTCAATTTTTTTTAGATATTTACCTCTTAAATAAACTTTTACTATAATTTATATTTACCATAGTAACTCATTTTTCAACCATGGAAACTTATTTTTATGTATATAAATAAAATTTCCCAAATTAGATAATTATGAAATTATGGTTATAAAAATGAAATAATTTCATAATATTAAATTTCTAAAATTTATAAAAATTAAATCTAAAATAATAATTTTTTATTGATTAAAAATTTTTATAGTAAAATATAACCTTGCACTCTAAAATTTCAAATATTGGTTTGTAAATTAAAATTTTAATTTTAAATACATAATTTTAATTATTCAACACATAGTTTATTATAAAAAAATTAATTTTTGAAACCAAAAGTTTTTTATTGTTTTTTATTGTATTTTTTAGAAATATGTATTAAGTAATGGTTATTTATTGAATGGAGTTATAGTTCTTTGTAGTGGATAATATTCATGATGCATTTTATTGAGTTGTTTATATTTTTCTTGGAATGTAGATAGTTTTGAATAATAGTTATATGACACTCTTTAATGATTTATATGGATTTAGTATGAATCCATATAATTGTGATTTTTAGGAATAAAATTTGAAATATGTGTAGACATGTATACTTGGTGTTACACGTGAAGAGTAATACACATGATTTTAATTATTGTGTGAAGTATATATACTAATATATAAAGTTTTGTATCATTGATGTTTTGATGATGTGGGTGGTTCCAGGAAGATTTTAAGTAGAATAGAATATTAGTTATAAAAATGTTTTAAATATGTGATGTTGTTAAAGGAAACATTTCCTAGTGTTTTCAATTTTTTTAGGCAAACAATTATATATTTAGTTATGATGATCAATAGAGATAATTTTTGTTGTTTGAAAGTGATTTAATATTAATTTAATGGTATTATAAAAATTATATAACACAACCCAAGAGGATATTTCATAGTGCTGACCATGACAATACTAATTTCACAAAAAAATTAGGGATGTTCATGCCACATTATATGGCTATTTTGTAACATGAATATCTTTCATCAATTTTCACCTTATAATATTATTTAACTATTGAAGGATCATATTTAATAAATCATTGGAAATATTAATGATTTGTGATTTTGTCTATATATAGGAAGTGGCGCCATAGAGTACCTCTACACCATAAGTAGTCAAGTGAATGATCTCAATGCTAAAAGGGAATTTTCTACACCATAATTTTGGACAAGTCACTATTTTTGGAACGAAATCATTGAAGATTTACAATCCATATCTTAGGGGTAAAAAAAATTAGTAAGTATGAGGCATTCAATGGATTTATAAGATTGAATATCTCTATGTTGTGGTGGTTTTTTTATGTCGTAATTTCATGTGATAGTTGAAGTTAACTGCTAGAAATTTTTTTTCTACATCAGGAAGAATAACACCAATCCATGAATTTTTTTTCTAATAAGTTTGATTAATTATTCTGACATGAATTTATCTACAGTTTTTACAAGATATTATGATTCTTGAAATCTGAAATTTTTTATTTCAATGGAGAAGAACAAATTGATGACGATTTAAAGGATGTAAATATAGCAAGAACATTCGAATTTTATTATAGTTTGATTTTAAAATTTCAAAATAAAATTATTATTTATATTTATGGAGACCTAAAATTTATAATTGATATGTAAATAATATTGGAAATAGAAAGGATATAAAAAACTAAGAGGATAGGGATCTGTGTGTTTAAGAGTTGAGAATAAGAACAGTGTGTTCTTGGAGAAGAAAAATGGAGTACCAATAATTGAGAATTAATTACATATCTAATTGAGTTGGATAGAGTTGTTTCCAGATTTTTATATATTGAAGATAAATATTTTAAGAGGTTGATTTATATATTCATATTTTAAGATCATATGTGAATGTTTATGTACTAGTTATTGAATAATAGGTTTGACAAAGGGGAGTATTGTACATAACATTGATTATCTAGAGAAAGATAAATTTAGATGTAAAATTATTCTTTATCAACCATTTTTTGTAATTGAAATTATACTAAAGATCAATGTAAATATATTTTGAAGATTATAGATACAACTCTCATAAAAAATAGTTGTTTACATCTTGATAAAAAATGGGAATAAGCATTTTGAATTCACTTGAATATTAATATTTGTAATCCTGATTAACAAATTAGAGAAAAAATCTTAGAGTAACCTTCATGTACTTAAACTATGATGAGACCTACAAATCTATAAATTCACACCTTCATTCAAGAAATGAATATAGAAGAAGAAATGAGAGTGACCCTTGGAAAGCATTGTGTTTTACCTAAACTTGTAGCTATCCTAAAAGTGGTTAGGTGAAGAGAGGATGATGTAGTAATCCTTGTTATGGAGTACCCTTAACAATATATTGTATCCAGAAAAACAATTATTTTTAATGGATTTTGTTCACCAATATAATTTTATGTGTATTCTCCTTATAGTATCCTATTATAGGTGAACCACATAAAAATGTTATGTGTCATGCATTTATATTTCTATATTTCTGTGGTTGTATGGAAAAATTAATCATAGGTTGAATAAAATTTCTTCCAATGATGGAAAAAGATCTGTACGAAATAATAAAAGAGATAAAGTTAAAATAATTTCAATTCGGTTATCACCCGGATTCACCCACTCATAGGGTGTTCTGAAACCATTCATTATTAAATTATTAATTCATGTTTATATCATAATGATATCATAAAAGTCACAGTATTTGTAAAATTGGTATTTGATACCATTCAAGTAAAAATCAATATTTTCATAAAAATAACAAAAATTATCCCTAAGATAATATTATATTTATAAATCAAAAAATTAAGATCCTTTCATCAACTTCAAATTCTAAAATTATGGAAATTATAATTTAAATATAATCATAAAAGATAATGGAAATAGTTTTTATATATTGAGAGGGTATGGAAACCTCTATCGGGACCCATATGAGGATCAGAGCACCAATAACAGTCACCAAAAGAAGAGCTAATCGGATTGGAAGAATGAGAGGGTATGACAACTGCCATCGGGACCAGGAACCATTCAACTTTGTACGGGGAAATGCTAGCAGATCAGCAATGCAGGTGGGGAGCTAAAGGCAACCAATGATGCAGAAGCTGGGGAGGGTCAGTTCTAGCGGGCTGGGCCTACGGGTCATATATTGGGCATGGTATGCCTCTGGGCCTTCAGGTCTTGTATTAAAAGTCATGTCGGGCCCTGTTCCTTGGGCCTACGAGTCATGTACGGGTTCCCCTTCAACCCTTACAATAGGGATTATCTACAATATAATAAAAGAGAAGGCCTTCGGGCCATTCAGGATAATATTAACATGATGATTAGAAATATGAAAATCATTTTATCTTATTCATTTTATAATTAAAAGTGATAATGTATGTGCCCATAATGCATAATTATTTTAATAAAAATATATATTCTAATTATAAAAAAATTAATTACTATCCTATTAATAACTATTATATGGATGTTAATTATTTTGTTTTATATATTACTGATGTATTTCATTAAAACCATTATTTAACAATAATATAATAAAATTCATAATGAATAAAAAGAAATTCTTAGAAAAATATATTTTCAATTAGAAATGATTTTATTAATTATTTTTCTACCCTAATTGTTTTTTATCAATGAATTAGTATTAAAAATGAACTTTCTATAATTATAGATGTTTAAATGAGAAATTTATAAAATACATGTGAAATATAAATATCTTATTACATTAGTGATTGTATATTTAAAACATCCAAGCATCTACTTACATAACCCCTTAAGATCATTGTGGAACATCTAAGGTTAAAATAATATCAGGTGGAAGTCATGGGTGGAGGTACAACTAGCCTAAATTTCATGAAAATTCCAAGGAGAATTAACTTCTCCTGAAAGGAATTTCTTTGAAACCATAAATCTTAGAGATCATATAGGTCTTGTTCATTGAAAAACCCTAGCAATGCCTCCTCTTTTCCAAGCCCAGATAGGTGAGCCTTGTAAAAAAATACTCATATTTCTTGATTCTATAACTTCTCCTTTAAATATAGTTTTCATAGTTTCTTTACTTTCATTTATACCCTCTAATTAAATAACAATATTATAATGAATAAATGTAATTATTTTATTTTTTAGAATCAAATTTTTATTTTAGTTTGATGTTTCTTATGGAACAGACTATTAAAAATAGTATTTCTTGAAAAAGGAAATTAATATGAAAATTTTGAGGCATTACAGTGCTATAACACACTAAATATTTATCATTATTTTCTCAGCACGACCCCACAGAAGAAATTTACCTTTCTCCACTTGATGCCTCTCTATTAGTTATCAAATGAGGTTGAGCTCAGTTTCTCCATGGTGGCTGGGATCCGACAGTGTGTTATATATAGTTGTTGGATTAATTTTTCTCATCTCTTTGATATAAATAATCTTATAATGTTTTCTAAATTCATTAATCCTTTTCCTCTGTTCATAAAAAAATCACAAAAATATCTTTAAAAAAATTTAAACATCTTTTTCTTGCATAAAAAATTTAAACAAATGAATAGGAAGTAATGAAACTTAATACAATATAATTACTATTGAAATTATTTTCTAAAATTAGAGTCATTAAACTACTACAAAACTTAATATTTTCTAATCCACAGGAAAAATATCAACTTCCAATCACAAAGGATTCAAACTCTTATAAGGTAAAATTTCTAATTTATCATGATCCAAAATATAAATTTATAAATAAATATTTCAAAAGCACAAAAACTCTCTCAATTCACTAGTTATTCCAATCATGCCTCATATATTACTGTAAATTCAATAATTGTTCCCCATTTCACTCACATCATTAAACCATTATTTAATATCTATTGAATTAATGATTTATCTAACTATAATTATAATGAACTCATAAATCAAAATTACATGACATGTAGGTATTCCCAATATCAATTATGTGCACTCTATCTATAGGCTTTCGAGTAATTTACAAATCGACATTGAAATTAATCCACAAAAATCATAAGTATTTTCCATTTTCGTTCATATGTATTTCATGCCCTAGCTCTCGGCCTCGGAGCGGCGACTTCTCCCCCCAGCCTCAAATGCCTAGGGTTTTCCTTCCAATCCGCCTCCTTCTCTCCTACGGCTTGTTCTGGCCTCGACAATGGATTCTTGTCCCAGCTCGACATCGATGGGTTGAAGATCTGTGTGGTCCGGTTTTGTTCTTGGCTTGGCGGCAGCTTCACTCGGCTTCGGGACCTCGTTCGCGATGGCTTAGACATTCCGGGCCTCGGGACCTTTGCTCAACGTCGGTGTGCATCAGCTTCAAGTAGTTCAGCTTCAGGATCTCGGACTGGTGAAGTCTTTGCCTTCGGGATCGTTTCGTGGTCGGCATGATCACTTCAGTGAGCTTTCCACCGGCATTTCAAGCTTCTGTCCCGGCTACGGCGGGCTCAGCGTCGGCTTCGGTGTGCTCAGCGGTGGCTTTGGCATGCCTTACGGATCCGAGATCTCTTCTCAGCTTTGTCCCGTTTTGAGGTTAGATCTGGCATGCGCCTGTGGGCTCAGGGTTGGCTGTAGTGGATCGGAGGGTGGAGGGATTTCAATTTGGTGTTGCTATTTTTTGGTCCCCGTTTTGATTTGGTGAAGTTTGGATCTCGTTTGTTTGGCCGTGGATTTGGTGGTATTTTGGTGGTGCAGATGGTGGTTGGCTGTGAATATATCGGTAACATGCTGGTTGATTATTATTGGAGGTGAAATGGATGGACCGTTAGTGCACCCAAACATTCTACAAGGTTTTGCTTCAGATGAGGATAGAGCTGGTTGTCTTCAACGTGCATGACTTTTCGGATTTGGATGTTTGAGAGGGTATGGTGTTTTCATCAGTACCAGGCCCATGCATTATTTCATGGGACAACTTGCTGAGAAATCAGGCTTTGGTGGAAGAATGCCTTAATGTGTTTGATGCTGGGTGAATAACTTATTCTTAGTTTTGTTCTGGGTTGCAGCCCTCTTTATTTTCGATTTTTGTTAATGTTTGATGTCCTTGAAGCCCTGGTTTCCCCCTTTACCCTTAAAAGGGGGCTTATCCAAAATCAATAAAAAATTTCGGCCCTCGGGCCATTCAGTCATTATGTGAGGCTATAGTTAGGTGGAAAATGATATAAAAACTAAATTTGGAGGAATGAAAAGGATGGTAAAGTTATTTAAGTATAGTGAATGATATTCAAGATAATTCCCAATGAAAGGTGATTCCTCCATCAATATCCATCCAAAAGGTGAAATCTCCATTTCCTTCTCTATTTTTCATAGGTTCAAAAAATGAATTAGAATATAATGAAATTTTTTGGTTCATCTTTCCAAAATCGTTTTTTGATAAATATTTTAATTACTCTATTTATTAACATTAATTTAAAAAAAATTGGAAACAAAAAATCATAATAAAATATGGTTTTTGAGATGTTATTACAAAGTGATCAAGAGATGCTTAACCCACAATTAAATAAATAAAATATCACCTAATGGTACCATATAACACAGAAATCCATATTTAAAGTTCGAATGAATAATCCTATAATTATACTAAATAAAAATGGTAGGAAATAAAAATAGGCTCTTAATTTTCATTCCTATATAGATATTCCATTACTTCAAAGGGTTTCACAAAATATCAAATGTATGGTGGGTCGCAAGATCAAACAAAGAAAAATTATAAATTAATACATGAGATCAATTATCTTAAGGAAATTTAATATAATCATGATACAATAAGAAAAAAAAAGTTTTAGTATTTATGCACTCCCAAAGTTCTCTCATGAAATAAAGTATATAAAAGAATATTTCAAATAAGATTAGAACCCTCTTGAGAATCGGAAACAAAATATGTTAGAAAATCAATTCAGGTACTAAACACTAATGATTGGTATTCTAAATAAAATGTTCAATGAATAAAATTCATGAAAATAAATAATATTAGTAATAAATTTTAAAAAAACTCAAAATTGGAATAAGAACATGAATTTTAAAAGTGTTCACATATATCACTAATAGTTATGATCATGTTAAATCTATAATTTTCCAAAAATCCATAATATATCTCTTAAGTTATTATGTATACTAGTATAGTTAAAGTGGAAAAAACATAAGGTAGGGGTTACTAGGATCCCCATACTTAAACTAATCATTATCCTCACTTTTTAACTAAGGTAATGGGGTATATATAATTTAAGAATTTATGTACAATATAAGAATGGATTAAAAGAATAGATGAAACCGAAATTTTCTCATTTTTAAAGAAAATTCATGTCCTTGGTAATTGGAATTAGTAGATTATATTGATGTTCCTTGAAATTTTTCTTTCTTTCGTGCTTTCCATCAGAGATACTAATTCCATGGGCTTAACAAAACAAAATCACTTCAAAATTGAAAATAACATTGAAGTAAATTTAAAATAGAATAATGGGTACATCATTAACCACTAATAAAAAACCTAAAATAAAAATTCAAACTATTTCTTATGAAGGTAGTAAAAACTCAGGTTTTATATAGGACACATATTTTTAAAGGGTTTTAAGATAGAAATTACCTCGATTCCATATCAGTAGAGTTCCAAATAAAGATACCTAGTCCAAATTGAATAATAAATTGTTTTTTCTCAACATTTGGTATAATTTTATTCCTTTTCTTAAATTTCCCCAACATTACACCTTGTTATGGTGAAATCTATGTTTTGGATAGCCTTAAACAATGGAAAATTAATTCAAATACTAATCAAATTTTATAGGTCTTCACTTATACCAATTATTACAACTTTTTCACTTCATATTCTGTGATTATTCTTTGAATTTCAACAAAATACTATATTTATGTTTAAGAGGTATATATTTATCAATAACTCTATAAATATATTTAAACTTCATTTCTTATAACACTTATTTTTTTCACCTCTTCAAATTCGAAGCTATCATTTTTATATTCAGTAGTTATTTATTCCTTATTATTAAAATTTGGAGTTCATAATTTGTCAACATGTTCAACAAATTCTAATGAATCTTAAATAGATTTATCCTTCTTCACATTTCTTGTAAAATATTGAAGATTGTTCTTCAAAAAATTCCTAAAAGGTTAAATCATCATTCATTCTCTTATACCTTAGATTTATTTTTAATTTATTTTAATTCTTTGATGGGTATTTAAATTTTAGCACTAGTGAATTATTTTTTAGGTATTGAGTCTCTTCATAAAATAATTTATTAAAATCACTGAGCATAATTTTCTCCATAATATTTCCATGTTTCACATGTTCTATATTAGTATTGTCTTCGACATCAGACTATATATTTTTCTCCTCCACCATCTCATAAATGATATCCATCATGGACACATTCTTTTATTATTTCAAGAGAAGGAGTGATGGTTGTTCTTATTACTCTTCAATAGTAATTAGAGGCTCATATTTATCCTCAAATGAATCTAAAAGTGAAACAAATTCATCTTATTTTCTTAATTGTTTAACATTATCATACCTTTTATTATTATTAATCACTTCTTTCATTTATGAATAAAAATGATTCATTTAAAGAGGATCCAAAATATTACAAATCAAAGATATCCTTTTTTCAATCTCATCTTGTTATATGAGAATCATAGGATTTATTTCTAGTTTCAAAATATGTTATTTGATCATCTTGTCAGCATTCACAATGTACTCTAAAAGTACCTCCATCAAATGTCTGCCTGAATTTTACTTTTTAGGATTTAGAAATTTAAGCTATCCTTGGTGATACTACTCATCTCATTGTTCTTAAGGATATTTCTAATAGCTTGAAGCTTCTTTTCATGAGTAGTATTTGGTTTCACACCATTTATCATATTGGATTTTTTTGTATCCATTTGAATATAAATACCTTTATCCAGTTCATTACAATGTCCTCCAGTTAAAATTCTATACTAACTATAATGTCGAGTTTTTTTGATATCCAATAAAATTCAGTGGTGTAAATAAGTATTGATTTATTTGTTAAACTATCCTAAAGAGATTACCATGACCACCAAGACTATAAAATATAAAAATATAAAAATCTAAATTTAAAACCAAGAAATAGAAATGTGATGAGAAACTACAAGACTTAAGAAATTAGTTTTTTGTTCATTACTAGTTTCTAGTATTACCTAGAAAAACCAAAAAATATATTACATGACCATAATGTGTTTTTAATTCCCCATGGAAATCCTTTTTATAATTTGTCTTTTTTTCATAAAACCAATAAGCCTAAAATCATAGTAAAGTGAAGGTGTGGGGTCAATAGCATGAGTAATTGGAAATCATAGTTATGATCTTCAATCTAATTATTAGATATTCAAAAACTCATCAATATAATATAAAACTAAACTATTGTAACTAATTTAAATGAGATTATGGAACATATAAGTTAAATAATTAAATGTTAATTATGAAATAAGAGATGAGAATTTTTATCCAAGAATAGTTTTTGTTTATTTAAAATTATTCAACACTACTCATGAGAAAGATCAAACAAATAATCCTGAGAATTTTAAGGGTAATTGGTTATAATGGATCGAAAAATCTAAATAACCCAATTCCCATAGATTCTTTTGGTCAACGTAATCTAATGAAATCTAGATACATCAAGTTCTTTCTTAAAATAAAAAGGTAAAGTTAAGTAAACTATTAATCCCCACTACCCACTATCACATTGGGGTTCATCACCAAATTTTCCCCAATCTCACCTTGTGACTAGGGGATATAGTTTTGTTTAAATTTCAATTGAAAATTGATTATTAAGAGAAATACATGTTTGATGAATAATTTTATGAATATTTGGTACTCATAAACTTCAATGAATTCCACCCTCATATATGAGTCTATCCATTCATTATTTATTGTTCAAAAATCACAAGTGAAATAAATTCCATAGCAGATGTACTAGAATTAATAACTAAGAAAAATTCATTGAACAAATATCCTAACTATAAAAATGGCACGTAGCAAAGATGAAAGGCTTAACTGAATTGTGATTAAAAACCAATGTATGAGTTCAATACATGGAAAATGAAAATAAAATAATAATTATAATTATAATCTACAAGGATCTTGGTTGTTGAGGTTGATCTTTATCCCCGATTCATCCCATAGCCAATGATTGTTCCTTTTCATCCATTCATCGATTCTTTCCTTTAATCCTTCTCTTAATATTTATTTCTTATCACTTTTAAATGGGTAAACATAACTTCAGGGTTCTAAATTAATATGTTAACCTTTTCATGAGAAATATCCCATAAAATTACTAAAATATAGGAATTCCAATTTTAAAACATTATTGAACCATATTTCTTTGCAGCATATAAAAGGACACTGCATCATAACCCCTAATTATTTTTGTGAACACCAGTGTAAGCCTCTACCTCCTTTAGTACCCCTATGAAAAAAGATTATGGGACAAAACTCATAAAATCTTTCAACTACAATCTATAAAATGAGGATAAAATAGTCTATGAAAAATATCACATCATTTTCTTCCGTCCATAATATTCATCCACAACTTGACTTTTTTTCTCCCTCACAATATTAAGATGAATTTTATACAATTAATTACAATTAAAACATCATGAAACTAAAACTCTAATGAATATCCTACTTTTTATACTCCATGGTTTAATAATTACCCTAGGAAACAACCTCCTTCACTCTATAGGTTGAAACCTTCTTCTTATTTCATATATTGTTCACCACTATAACACTTCACACAAGATCCATGGATGAAACAATTTTTACTCTGTAGGTATTAGATGAATATGAAATGATACTAGATCCATAAAAAACTAATTCCCTAAATATTTGAGAACTCTTCAAATTATCAAGTGTTACAGTGAAAAAAATAATAAAGGATATATAAAATTATCACCCCATGCATGAAAAAACTCCCACAACATAGGTTTGTTATATATAGTGAAAGACACCCTTCTCATGTAATAAACACCCACATATATACATATAGTCCAATATATTGAGATAATACATCGTTTTTTCTCTTTGATTCAATGTCTTGGATCAAGATATGCCTTATCGGGGCTACCCTATACTATTGCTCTATCGTTCTCCCACTATGCTACCTAATGGATGGATTTTCACTTGATCAACTTGATGCCACCATATTGGATGAAACCTGTAGTCGGCTCAGATTCCTCTTTGGGGATGGTCTCTAATGGTGTGATGACTATAGGGGTTGAATTAATTTTTTTAACATTATTGAAAAAAGTGTCTTGCAATGTTCACTAAATTCAAGAACCTTCTTCCTATTTTCTTACAAAAAACACCAAAACTTCTTTAATCTCTCTTAATTATTTTAAACCATAAGGAAATTTAAATAGAAAAAATAAATAAGAATGTAACATTAAAAAATAGAATTATCATTACAAATATATGAATAAATTATAATCATAAAATATAAAAAAGTTGAATAAAAAACAAACATTCATTAATAGTGTGGGATCTATCGTAAAAACCATGAATTAATAATTATAAATAGTAAACATTAAAAGTCTTGCTTAAAATTAAAATTAACCCCCTAATCTATTAATTCTCATGAGGGATAGTTACTGTTAAAAAAAATCAAAAGTAAAAACATAAGATATAGTCCCCCCCAATATAAAATATTTCTATTCTTTGAAATCATGTATGATAGTTTCATATCCGAATTTTTTGAACTCATCCAATATAAAACATTTAATTCAAGGATACAAAATAAATCATAAAAATTAAATGAATTGAAAATAAATAAATTATCCCACATCATGTACATAATAGATTGATACTTAATAAAAGTACATAACCTAAATAAACTAACATGAGTACAGTATATTAAAACATATCAATAGATGATACAATTAAATTATATATACTGGAAAACTTGTAACACTCCACATAGGTATGTAGACTATCTTAGGTACAAACATATGTGTAAAAGATCCTTTTATGAACTAAATAATTTTTTAATATTGAAACATTTTAATTCACATAATATGTTATAGCATGAGAATCATTTAAAATAGGTGACAGTCATACATAGTTATTATCATTTTTCCATGGAAACCACACATATAATATTTTGTATATGAATAGAAAATAGTTTTCATCGAACCATTAAATTTCTCAAAATGAATGAAATAACTAGGGTTTACCTTTGGAATGATTTTCTAAGATATTGGATTTATCAAACTATCTATTTCTTCTATAATTTTATCCAAGTCATTTTTTATCTTTCTAGTATCCTTTTGAATATCTTCAAGATCATAACAAAACTTATACTTAGTGTTGAAAGAAGTATTATTTAAATTTATTTCTCTTTCATTCTTTGAGAATCATCATTTATTAAACTTTTGAATTTCTATATATCTACTTAAAAATTATTGGAGGAAATATTTTTAATGTTTTCAATCTTCCCCATTAACTTCCCATTTTCAAATTTATGATTTTTATGATTGGAAATAATTTTAGCTATATGTTATAGAATCGAATTACACATATTTTGTAAATATTATTTATTATTAGTAAAAAGACCAAAAAGATCATTAATATAAAAAGATGAAGTTCATTGTGAGGAAGATGAAGATGTTAATTCAATTAATTTATCTATAAAACACACATTTCAAAAGTGTTTCTCTACCTAAAATGATGAACTAGCCTACTAAAAAACTAATGTAAACATTGACTTATAATTTCAAAAATGTATTATTATTTTTTTATTTCATGGAAAATTCAATCAACATTTTCTACGATGTGTATATTCAAATTCCACATATTATATTGTTTCAACACAATTAAATAATTACCATGTGAAATTCTTCCTAAACATTTTTCTCTGATTATCCAATAAAATATCTTTTCCCTAATACTTTTTCGCTGTAGAGAAAATAGTTTGATAACAAATAGATATAATAATATATATATATATATATATATATATTAATTTACACTAATAGAGATCTAATGGATATCATTTAATTCTAATTGTTTATTCTAATAAAAACTGATGACAATGACATGAGTTGTTTGGTCCCATGTAATGTGGTGACAAAGACATGAGTTATTTTTCAATTTTAAAAAAATTAAAAGAAAATGGTAAGATTGAAATATAAATATAGAATGTTTTGTCTATAAGATATAAAAAATTGAGTTTAAAAATTATATAGAGGGTATAGATACAAAATTAGTAATATAAAATTAAATCATAGTCATAAAATATAAACATGGAAAGGAAAAAGTATTTTTGTGTTGTTTCGATAAAAAAATCATACATCTACCTTTCGCACCCTCAACTTGAGGAGTATAAATATACACTAGACCTAATTGTTTTTAGAGAAAAAAAATCAATAAAACATTATCATTTATAATGGGTCAAAAAAGATCCAAAAAAGTTTTATAGGATGAGAATCCAATTACCCTACCTTTTTATATGGAGATAAAACCAACCTTACATTTTACTAGGAGAGAAGCACAACTTATGATATTGATTTCTTCCAGGTAATCATAAATAAAACATACTTATATTGGGTTGGTTTTTTTTGTGAGTTTGTGTTACAACTAGATTAATAGCTTACATTATAATACCATTTTATGTAAAATAAATAATAAAATAATAAAACTAGAGTATATTGAATATGAGGAGCTGGTGATGAACATGAAAGTATCAACTTATTGATGATATCCTTGAACAATGTATCTTTCTTGGACATGAGTAAAGTAATATTATTTCACAAAAGGAAAAAATTATTCATGAATTTCATTGGTCTCCATTTGATGATACCTATATTATTTAAAAACATTTTCCCAACAACTCTTTCTTTATAATAGTCTTCATGATCATTCCATTTTTTAGGATCAATAATCAATTCATGCGATTTCAATTAATTTTATCAATGATATAAAATAACAATAGTTATAAATATATAACATAGGAAATGTATTTGTTACCCATTGTTTGAATATAATATATTAACTAATTAACATATTCAAAAACTTCTCATTAATCTGACGTTCTCATCTTAAATTAGTTTTGTGTTAGATTCTCATACTACATTCAACTCAACATAATGACATGAATTATATTTATAGTATATTTGATTCTCAATATTGTATCACAAGTTTACTCTAAACCAAATTAACCACTTAATGTAGTCTCACACTTTATTCGTTAAAACTACATTCTTTTTATTACATAGTTTACCTGAACTTATGATATTCATTTTTTTTAAAAAAAGTTTCATCTTTCCCCTTGAGAATTTATTCACCTTATAATTGATCTGGCATGCCATTTTAAGTGTATTGCAGGTAAAATATTTTTTTAACATATTCACAAAATAAAAATATTTATTTAGAAATATGTGATTAGAATATAAGCAACACACATGAAGTATATCACTATTTTTGACATCCACCTCTACATGAATTGAAATCATATACTCATTCTTATAACACCATTACATAAATTTTGTGTGATCAATATTATATAAATAATAAAACAATTTAAAAAAACCATGTATTGAATTATTAGATACTCAAATGTATTTGTTAAATAGTAATAGTGTAACATCCCATCCCTCCTTATTTGATTGAGAAGGTAGGAGGATATTACTTGGCCTTAGGTGACATCTCCACGACTCTAAAGGCTGGAAATAAATTTCAATGGATATAATACATTTGAGGGATGATTTTTTATTTGAAAATATAACAATCAAACCAAGAATACTATAACCAAAATCGATATATGATGCATGATAACAATGTAGTACAACTTAATTAAATACTAAACTGGTAATAATACCAAACAAAATACTATGAACCGTATCTGAGTACAAAGTGGAAGACATAACCAATAAAGCTCAAATACTCCAAAAATAAACTCCATAGGTTCAAACATGATCCAATATCCATATTTTCAATCTATTCCCCTAAATTACCAAGATTCATCACTAAATAAATGAGTTATATTTACTATACCTATGTCTCGATAAATGATATCTGTAAACACACTAATGTTCCTAAGAAGGGGTTGAGTAATAAAATTAGTAGGTTTTCCCTAAATGAATTCCCTACTAAAACCACTATTATAAAACAATTTAACACATTTATAAAAATATATATATAAAATAATATAAAATAGTTTATATCAAATCCAAACCAACTAAAAAACCAAAACATTTTTCTAAAATAAAACAGTTTTCTAAACCACTTCTGTTTCCATATAAAGAAACCAAAAAAGTTATCTAACCATTTCTCGAATTCATTTATCAAAACCCATTCCATTTCACATCACACAACCATACCCACACACACTCACACTCTCTCTCTCAAGTTGGTGTTTCTTTTTATGATATTGCTTCACATCCATACTCTATCCTTCTGATGGAGGTACTTCATGACAATAATACATATCATTCAACCCACACATTAACATTTAATCCAATAACCATTCAAAAACAATATTTTCTAAATAATTTTAATAAAACTATCCTTTTATTGAAAATAATTTTCCATGCATCGAAACTAAATAACTATTTTAAAATCAGGCTACCCTTTAACTTTCCAACAAAACACCAAATTTTCATTAATCTATAAATCATCGCAAAAGTGAGTTTACATAAAGCATTGAAATTTTATTGGAAAATAAATTTCAAGAAAAAAATCAATTTCAAATCGATCCTTCAAGATATATTAAGAGGAGTTGAGAGTGAATCCACCTACCTTTCAATCTATGTAAAAAATGAAGAATGTTAGAAATTATTCAACAAATCATAGTTGAGACTCCAAAAATGTTACTTAGATTTTGTTATATAACCTCAAAATAGACAAATATCATCATGATTAGCATTACACACCATGTACCTACTCCCAATGGATTATATACATGAATCCCATATAGGGAAGAAGAAGAATCCTTGGAAAAATAACAAATAATAGGAACTTACCAAGGAATCTGGGCTTCAATGCATCAATATTTCCAAAAAGATCATTCTTGGAAGAAGAGGAACAATTTACACAACATTTGGGAAAAGAGTGATTTGAGTTAGGGTCATATTAAGTGGAAAAAAAATCATTTTGGGGAAAAACATGTTTTATCCAAAATTTTAGGATCTAACTTGTTTTTGTGCATGTTTAGGGTACATGGTTAGGAAAACCATGTGCATACCATGCACATGCCTTATGTTTTAAATTCATAGTTTTTCATTGGTGGTCATATGGTTTATCTAAATGGTACACCTAACCATTCACATACCTAGAGCCCTTTACCTCACTTTTCATGGTATTTGGTAGAAGTTGTATGGTTTTTACTAATCATTCTCAAACCATGAACCTCTAAAAGGCGCTAAAAACATTAAAAATGTCCTCCAAACCCTCCTGAACATCACTCAAAGACTTTACATACTTAAAATAAAAAATGAATGGATAATCAATTGAAAATAGGGGTGGTATATTCTCCCCAACATTATCCTTTCCTTCATCTAAAAGTAGAAAACCACCAATATCTTGATAGAGTTATGGTCATTGCTTGGCCATTTCCTTTTCTCATTCCCATGTTTCTTCTGGAATTAGAGAAGTTTTCCACTAAACTTGCACTAGAAAAATGATTTCCCCACAAAATAATTTTTATTTCCTATCCACAATTTATGTTGACATATAAACCAACGAAAAATCTAGATCTAAGTCAATGTGATCCCATAAAATGACATGGTTTTAATCAGGATGATTCTTTTTCAACTCAGATACATGAAAGACATTGTGCACCGAACTGAACCTGGTAGGAAATGATGACAGATATGATAAATCACAAACCCATTAAATTATCTCAAAATGGTCAATGCGTCAAGGATATAACTTTACATGCTTCTCAAAATGATGGTGCCAAATTCGTGGATATATTCTCAAGAACACATGATCACTCACCTTGAATGAAAATAGTTATTGATGGTGATACAAATAAAATTTCTAACAAATCTTATTTGTTTCCATCCTCTTTATGATCAACTGAAAATTCCCCATTATATATTGGACAAGGCTTGGTCCAACCATTTAAATATCACCTATTTTGACCCAATAAAGGGTAGAACAATAAAGACACCCATATAATGATTCAAAAGGAGCCATATTTATTGAGGACTCATAACAATTATTATATTATAACTCCACTAATGGTATATTCCCCCTCCCCCCCATGAGCCCCAAAAATCAACTACACAATCCATAATCGTGTCTTCCAACACTTTTATAATCCTTTTAGATTTTCTATCCATATGAGGGTGAAATTTCAAACCCATGGTCAACTGAGCCCCAATGGATTTTTGTAAGTATTTCTTGAATGGAGATAGAGAATTCAGATGTCATTATGATACTATTGAAAATGGTTTTCCAGGTATCTTTACCACTTCTCATATATAGATTTTAGACAATTCCTCTAAAATATAATATTCATGAATTGAGATGAAAAGGAGTAACTTTGTGAGATGATAAACTATCACACATATGGTATTGTGTTTTTGAACCATCCTTGGGATACCTATCACAAAATCCATGGATATCTTATCCTATTTCCAAATATGAATATGTATAGACTATAGTATACCTGATGCTTGCTTAACCTGCTAACATGTGAGGCATTACATCACAAAATCAACCACTTTTTATTTCATGTCAGACTACAAAAATTATGTTTTCAACACCTTATACTTCTTTTCTATTTTTGGACGAACAACCCTTCTCAAATAATAGTAATAATTAATAATTCATTCCTGAAAAACCATTGGAACAATCATATTATCTTGAAACCACAAAACTAAACTACCATCTAGCTTCTATCCCTTAATAGTATCCACAAAATTGAGTTTTTACCTCATAGAAACACATTATGAATTGGATTTCTATGTCACATTAATAATCTCCACCAAATTAGGAAAAAAAGAAACTAGAAAGAAAACTACTGCACTACCTATGTCTTCACAATCCAAGTGCATGTAATCTATCACTGACATTAATTTTTTCTGATAAGAAGACTCCATTTCAAACTAACAATATGAATTTCTTCTTAATGCATCTACCACTGAATTTACTTTACCCGATGTATACATCAAGTCAAAGTTACAACTTTAGAGATACTCCATCCAAATTCTTTGTCTAAGATTAAAATCTCTTTATGAGAAAATATTCATTAAGATCTTATTATCAGTAAACACCATTAATTTATTACCAAACAGGTAATGATGAAAATTATTAAAAGCAAAAACTATAATAGTAAAATCCAAATCATGTGTTGGGCAGTTCTTCTCATACAATTGTAATTGTTTGGAGACATAAGAAACAACATTATCTCCCTAAAATAGAACACATCCCAACCCAGATAGTAATAAATTATAATACCCCATATAACCTTATCCTAATTTGATAAATATCAAGATTTTTGTGGATATAAGGTAAACATTAAGTTCTTAAAAATATTTTTGACATTCCTAATTCCATTATAAAAGAATAAATTTCCTTGTCAAATTGGTCATAGGTGAATCTAGTCATGAAATGTCAGAAAAATGAATCTATAATAACCATTTAAATCATGGAAACTATTTATCTCAAAGACATTATTTACCGGTTTCCAAGATATAACATCTTCTATCATTTATAGACCCATAGAAATAACATTTTCAGATAAAACGTGGACAAGGAGATGTACCTCTTGTATCCAAAAAATACAAATTTAAAATTTTAAATACATATGATAATCCTGTACAATTCAAAAAATTTCCCCTGAGGTTTCTCATGCTCAGACACAGTCCTTGAATACCCCAATATTTCATCAAACCTCTTCCAAACAATAATCAACAAACCTTTTAAATACCTAATTCATCAATTCCATAAATTTTAATAGATCATTTATAAGAGCAAAAGGCATAAACACATAATCATAATTGCAATATCTGCTTATGAAAGCTATATTTATAATATCCTCCTTTTGAACCTAAAATTAGTGATATCTGGATCGCAAGTCAATTTTAGAGAACCATTGGGCTGCCCTCAATTGACTGAGTAGATCATCAATTATCTGAATTGGATACTGATTCTTTATTGTAGCAGAGTTACGATTATGATAAGCCACACATAATATAATAATTTCATCTTATTTTTTCTCAAACAAGAGCAGTGATTCCCATATAAAAAGATAGGATGAATATACCCTTTTCATTCATACTCTTCCTACTATAATTTTAATACTATTAATTATTTTTGTTCCATATAATAACATGGAAGGGAAATATGACTGGTTTTTGGTAATAGATTAATCATAATCTCCACTTCTCTTGTGGGTGGAAAACTAGAGAAATATTTGAGTAAAGCATCATGAAACTGATAAAAAACTATTGTAAACCCACTATTCCAAATCTAATTCATTGATTACAGGGTCAAAGATACCAACTGGTATGATATAGTTCTAAATCTAGATTCCAAAATTCTTGTTACACCTTCCTTTAACTTACTTTCTCCTCTAAAGGGATATTGGAAGCCATCATCATTCGTAAAACAAACTATTCATGTATAACAATCGATATGAGTTTAATATATATGAACATAACATGTCATCACAACATTTAAACCCATAAGATCAATATCATGGGAATAAATAAAATATGGGATGCACTGGTATCAAAAAAAGCATAGATATGTATAGAATTCAAAAAAATCATACCTATCACCATTGATGGTCTAGATAGATTATCCCAAATTACTTGCTAAACTCTATATAACTACTTAATCACTACACACTATTCCTTATTTCTTAGTTGAGATTTTTCTTATTCATGGGTGATGGTATTCCTAGAATCCCTCTGGATAGATTAGATATTTTGATGAGAGGTATTCTACTGCCCTCATCCTGTTGAAGCATACAACATCTGTGAAACATGATATGTGTTCTGAACAACTGACCTCTGAGAAATGTGATAATATCACTAAGAATCCCCATCTGTTTGAAATTGTTGAATGCTCTACATTGTTCCATTCAATATTACTTAATGTGATCCAAAGAACCTCATTGAAAACAATCTGTATTTTTCTAAGGATTAAGAGGGAGATTCAATAATCCTGCCATCTGATTCTACATCATCCCACTACCATGTAAATTGGTGTCCCCCTTCCACTTGTTGTCAATATTATAGTTCCCACCATTTCCTATAGGTATAAAAATTCTCCCTCCAACTATAGCTCCTTATATGTCCCTTCTATCCACTATTTCTCTGTTGAACATCTCCTTATAATCCTTTATACAAAGTATGAAAATCGTTGAGAAAATATCAGGCCTCAACCCCAATTCAAATATGTGTGATTCCAAATATCACACTTACATCAAATTTGGGTGAAAATTAGACTAAATTAATAAATTTATTTGTGTACTCTATCATTGTGAGCCTCTCAGAATTCAAGATACAAAACCATGCCATTATATAAATCTTGAACATGTGAGGATAAAATTTTTTATTTAATAATGATTCAAAATTTTATTATATAATTCCTTGATCCTATTTTCCATGCACCACGAAATCTCACCACCAACATGCAAGATCCCCCAACATGCACATCACCAACTTGACTTTCAGTATTGCTGGTGTTCCAAGGAAACAAAGATTTGATTCGTCCTATTCATCCATACCTATGATTTATGTGGTTCCAAATCACTCTGAAAGATAGGTGGATTATACATTTAGAAAATAATATGATGATCCACATTCATTACTTCATACCTTCTCTTTCCTTTATCCAAAACCTTAAAAGAATGAACTATACTTTGAAACAACTATTGATTTACCTATGTATCATGTGCAACCACTTTCTATGTAGCTTCTTCCAATTGGATTCTATGATTCATATTGGGTGTAATTTTCAATAAACACAACAAAAATAATAAGTATCACTCTCTATAAATTTAAGGATATCAAATTTAAATTTACCACATAAAATTAATCACTACAATGAATTAGAAAATTTTAAAAATTTCCACTTTCAACCCATTTTTTAAAATTACACCATGATTTTTAAAATCAAAACATTTTCAAAGTACCACTACCATGCTTTTTCAAAACCTCACATTTAAAAAAACATCAAAATTTTAAAGAAATTAATACTTTTTCACCAAATCATAATCCATTAATCAAAATTAAATATAAACTCCTTGTGGGAATTCCTTTCTAAAATGAATTTCATGCTCGTATCATTATCTAAACCCAGGAAAATGACATAAAAACAATTATAACTATCTCAAAACAATTATGCACCCAACACCCTAGTAACTTTAACTTCAACATAAATAGGTTAACTAGGCTTTTTATGCTCAACATTTCATGTTCCAACAATCGTACTCTTAACTAATATCCCAACAAAATGACTAATGAAGAATGATTTTGTAAATCCAAGACTGATAGAAAATGTAATTCATACCAAAATTAAATATGGACCATCCAGGAATGATATCATTTATCCCCAAAAGATATTTACACCGACCAAGACTGATACAACTTTTAAAATCCCACACCTCTTCATTGGCTTGATAAGGATGAGAGATATTACTTTTCCTTAGGAAATTTCCCTAATAAAATAAAAGTTAGAAATAAATTACAAGGGCTTCAATACAATAGGGGGTTTCCATTTGAAAATATGACAAACAAAACAATAATACCATAACCAAAAACACTATAAAATTTATGATATAAATTTAATACAACACAATGTAATACCAAACTGACATGAATAACCAAAACAATACTAAGAACCATATCAGAGCATAAGGAAAAAGGTACAACCAACAAAGCTCAAAGACTCTAAACATAAACTCTATTGCTCTAAAAATTCTCCAAGATAATACTCCATAAGAAATTCCATAAATAATCAAGATGTACCACAAGATAGTTGAGATAATTTTCCTTTACATGTGTCCCAATAAATAATATCTTCAAACTCACCAAAGTACCCAAGCAGGGGGTGTGTAATAAACTCAGTAATTTTTTCCCAAATGGATTCCCTACTAACAACACTAGGATATAAAATTTATTTCACACAAATTACATTGGAATAACCCATTGTATTTCACACAGAAACATAGACACACAATCAATCATGGAGTTACCATTTATGGTGGAACTTTCTGTCTATACTCTATCCCTTTGATGGTGGTGCTTCATGGCCATTATACATCACATTAAACTCACTCTTAATCATTTAATAAAATAACCATTACAAAAAAATATTTTCCAAATAATTTCAATAAAACATTACAAATTTTTTGAAAAAACATTTCAATGCATTAAAACCATAAAACCAATTTAAAATTTTTAATTTAAAATTAGGTATCCACTTTCACTTTCTATAAAACACCCAATTTTTAAATTTCTATAAAATTTCCCCAAAGAGGGTTTCCATCAAGAATTTCACAAAAATTTCACAACACATTTAAAGAAAAAAATAAATTGTAAGTAAATACTTCAAATTATAATAAGGGTATTGAAGAGTGATTCCACCTAACACACAATCTATGTAGAAAATAGAGAATGATAAAATCTTTAATAAAACCAGGTTGAAACTAAAAAAACTGACTTAGATTATGTTCCCCAACATCAACATAGAAAAATATTATAATGAATAGAATAAAAAAACATTAATATATCCCAAAAATATTATATCCACTATTATAATATATGGAATAAAAATAATCTAAGGAAAAACAAACAAGAATGGGAGGTTACCAAGGAATTCGGGCTTTAATGCACCAAGATTTACCAATATATCACTTATAAATCATGAGGAATGGTCCCCACATCCTTTTGTAAGAGTGGAATTATAGTTAGGGTAGTATTAAGGAAACATTTAAATATTTAGGGGGAAACATTTTAGATCCAACATTTTTCGATCTAACTTTTTACCATGCAAGGTTAGTGTGCATGGTTAGTCAAACTATGCATTTACAATACACAATTTGTCAGTCAAAAATGCATGGTTTATACTTGGTGGACATATGGTTTGGACAATCTTTGTGCCTAACATTCCATCTACCAAGATCAAACTAACTCACTTTTAATGATTTTATGTAATAGTTTCACGATTTCTACTAACCATGCTAAAATAGTGTACCTCCAGAAAATCCCTAAAAACATTACAATGGTCCTCCAAACCCACTAGAATTTCACACAAACACTTTAAATACTTAGAAATCATAAATAAATGGTTACTAGCTCGAAATAGGAGGTGCTTAAAAAATTAAGATCAAATTAATCATTATGTTTCAACCTTGTCTTAGTACATGTCGTAGACTCTGTTCAGTTGAAACATAATGTAAATATTTAATGTGAGGGTGTCTTATGCATATGAAAGAATGCTAGATTCTATCATGGGTGTAATATTAAGATAACTTATTTCTAGATTATATTTCCTGAAGCATAATCTATAGTCATATTTTTTACAAAATTCTTTATTTTTAATTTTTTTTGTAGTATAAAATATTAAATTAAACTCATATATAAGAATATTTATCAAAAATAATAAGTCTTATATAATTTCTTATACACATTCATGAAAATCATTCGGTTCATTCATCATGTCCATACTTATCAATAAACATACCTCATGCATTCATTTATATATATCCACACACTATTGATGTTATTAATTTCTTATAGAAATATTTATTTATTTATATATCTTATCTATGATATACATCATTCCATGTATTTATATGAAAACATTAAGACCCATGCATCAAATAATTTTATATAAAAATATTAAAAAAATATAAGAATATATAATTTTCACACATAAAAAATATAATATAGAATAACACAAGAAACATATTAAACTATATTAATTCATGAATATATAAAACTAAATAAACACAATATAATTGAAACATAATAAGAAAATAAAACCGGACAATATAATTCCAAAATTAAACAAGAAAAATAGAGGGTTTTGAAATTATAAAAACAATATCAATAAGGGGATGATCCACTCAAAACCATACAGACTAGGTGGTGGGATATTAATATTATGACTACTCTATATAGTAATAAAGTATTTTGAAATGAAAATGATATTCCAAAAAGATAAATTCTCTGTATATAAGATGGTTGATATGGATATGATAGTTTAATGAATAGATAATAAGTCCCATATAAAATGGATCATGGATATGAGTAATTAGTAGGGATAGGAGGATGAGTACTACCACCCTAAATGATAATTGATGGAAAAGGATAAGGATAAGGATAAGGATTAGTCATCATCGAGTACTAAAAAAAGTTACTGGAATTTCTGATGGATGAAACCATGGTAAATGAAGTGATAAATAAAGATTCAAAATTGTAAAATTATGGGTATTAAAATTCATAAAAAATATTCTAACATTCCCACCTATAATATATATCACCCTTTGGATTCTTTAAAAAATCAAGTTATAACCTCGTTGAAGCGCCCTATCATAATATAGAAGTTAAAATAAATTTTTGATATGTAACATTTATATAGAAATTGACTATATACATACATATTCATACTAAAACATGATGAATACTTCAAACACATAAAAAAGGTCATCATATAAGAAATACTATACTCATAGTTGTTTCCATTAGAGTCATCCCAAAATCTTATATGCAGTGCTTATTCTTCTGAATTATTTTTCTACAGAACACTTTTTAAAAAACCCTAATGACATAAAAATTCCAATTAGTAATGTGAGAGAATTTAAAATATTATAAAATATTTATAAATCTATTTTACGAAATAAATAAATGAAAATTTTCAAAAAATAATTAATGAAAGGATTTATCAAGTTTATGATAACAATTTAATTATAATTTAGTATTTGGTTAAAAATTTTATAACTTATCTCACCTTTCTTTTTATTTTAATATTAAATATGTTTTGAATAAAAAAACCATTTTTATAATAAACATAGAAAAAATAAAAATGTTATATCTATAAAATATTTTAAAAAAACTCATACCATGTGGAAATGATATAAATTAAATAATTAAAATTGGGTTAACAAAATATATTCTCCATTAAAAATATCAATATCATCAATTTATTCATTAAAAATATTTCTTATAATAACATCATTTATAAAAAAAATTGAATTTTTTTTAATTATATAAAAACTTCTCTATCTTATGATGTAGGAATTATTGGATTCATAGTTTGAAGATGATTCTTTATATCATCCACCTTAAATACAAAACTATATTTATACTTTCCTTGTTATGTCATTGAATCAAACTCCCTATATTTAATTATTTTGACTTAACTATATGCATATTAATCCAATATTATTATTATCCTAACAACCCTATAATATGTTTTTTTGTTGAGGATTGTTTGATGCATTCTTATAAGAATCCATTATTTCACTAAATTTGACATTATCATGCTATGTTTCTATTTTTAAAAAACTATATTTAATGAATTTAAATCCAATGATAACCATTGATTTACAATCATGTTCCACATTATTTAGAACAAATGAAAATTCCTTAATCTCATAAGATACATCATCCATCGATAAACTTTGATCCTAAAATATGTCAATATATAATATTAAATTAGTACTTTTTAGTAGAATAATATATGAAAATAAATATATTAAATTCGATTTTAACTAACTTTCACACTCTTTATTATGCATTTTCTCCCTCCTCTTAATAGATAAATAGTAATTTTTTTTAAATTTATATATATTATCTATATATAATGAAATATTAAGAAGTAGGACGATATGAAAACAATTTTAAAGCTAAAGAATCTATTTTTAAATTTACTTATTTGATTTAATCATCTACCACACTACAATTTACAAATACAATACGATCAGTCATTTACCAATCTTACTTGCTCAATGTATATATTAAATATTATAAAATTTTGACCCTTATTAAGGGTAGTAATGGAAATATATTATTAATAGGATCAGATTTCTCATATTCTGTTATAATTGGGTAATTAGATCTCATTGTTTACTTTCTTATGTATATTATACATAAATTTATTCATTGTAGTTTATAATAGACATTCATAATGGATCCTTAAATATGATTCTTATTCATATCATAATATTTAATTATAGAAATAATTTTTTCAATATGATACATCTATTGAAATTTAATTAGACCATCAAAAATAACTTTAGTGGAAAGATAGAGAATTATATGTAACATAAATGTGAAAAATGATGGAGGATTTGTTTCTACATCATAAAGAATGACCTGTGTATATTTTAGAACCATATTATATTTACTTCTACTCATCCTTTTAACATATAGTTATTGGTAAATGGGATACCGATGAATCAGAATGGAACATGTATAATGGATATGGGAATAAAATCATGCAATAAGATAAAATTGTGATTGAATTTAAGAGATTTTAGTTTGATATATCACGCATTCACCTATTTCTATATTTTACATAAATGGCCATCTAGAACCCTTAAATTTTCCAATACATGAGAGAATATTTTTAATTTTTTTCAGAAAAATATAACGGGTAACATTCCAATAATATTTACCAGTTTTCTTAAAATGAATTATAAGTATTTTTTCCCAATATATTAAGTCACTATGTGAGAAAAAAATCAACTTTTATTTTTTCATTACATTTAAAAGAATTTCAATTAACATTGTACACATTTTTTTTCTTAATATACAAAGCATCTAAGTGCTGAACTAAAATGTTTAATGACAAATCCAAAAAATAAAATAAAATACTTTTCTTTCTCTAATTATTATTGAAATTTAAAGTAATAGTTCTCCACTTTCTAGAATTTGGTTTATACTTTTTGTGAAAAAAATTCATACCATCATGTTATTTAAGTATATCATCCATAAATATATATTGAGTTACTTATCTTTCATTATAACATTATCAAAATTTCTTTAATTTTTTCCATATGGGTAACCCTTCAGTTAAAATCATCAAATCCCTATAAAGGTTAAAGTTATCCCAAATTTTTTATCTTCTTAATCATGAATTTTTATATAAATAGTGAAAGGAAAGTTTCCTTTATTATTCCAACTATACATCATTAAATGATAATGGAGACCATTTATTTTCTCAAAAAGTGACACATACGTCATGAATTACTCCCTTTTATATACATCATATAATTTCACATTGATAGTACATAACACCTGAATAGTTTTTAATGATCTATTGTCACTCAATCAATGTAACGAAACAACTAGAAGCCTCATATCCCAAGACCTAACATGGATAAAAATAAAAACATCTAAATAAAAATTAACAATACTCATATACCTTTTATCAATGATTTTCATCGTTATCTTCATAGTTATAAAAATGTTTTGATGATGATACCTAAGGGATAGCTAAAAGACTGCATCCTCTACGGTGTATCCTTGAGTTAGTACTGCATCACCCATTATATAGGCCAAAATATCCTCTACACAGGGTATTATATTACCTATAATGTAAGGATTTACGAAGAAAACAAGGAGCATTGAATGCAATGAAAGATACCAAGGAAGTTATCCAAATTTTCTCCAAACTTTCTCAATGGAGTTTCCTTCCTATATAGTTATCAATATGTTCCCTTGTATTAAATAACACATTCATAACATACAAGTTAATTCTTCGAAAAACCATGATTACATAACATGAATTCAATTATTTTCCCAAGAGTTTCATCTTATGAAATGTTTTTAATAATGATAGAAATTAGTCATGATATTTTAACATGAAAGAATTAAAACTCTACCAACATAAATAATTTTCACATTACAAACAATGTAATATGATTTTCCATGTCATAAAATATTACTAAAATATGATACATGCATGATATATCATATCATGTCTTACAAAATTCATAAATCTTATCTTATGATTGGATAATATGTATCATATAAAAACAAGAATTTTGATAATATATTCTCTTTTCTCCCACTTTCACTGAATCCATATTGAATTTGTTCCACTTCACCTTATATTGTATCATATATAATAAATCACAATACTATACCGAAAACCCATTTTTAATAATTAATTTGTTTTATAAATCTATAATAAATTCAAGCATCTATCAGGTCAAATGAAATACCATGTGAATGACCATTTAAAAACACTTTAGGATAAACAATAAATCACTTTTATATAAGTTTTTTTTTAAAACTCAATCCCCATTTAGTTAATCATAAAGGGTACCACAATGGACATTAAAGCATTAACAAAACATATAAATTATAAAATCCACAAATGTAAGAAAAGAGAAGCCTCTAGCTAATAATTAGAGATACTCAAGAAACAAATGGATATGTATGGATATCCCTCAAATAATTGTATCACTATACATATGTCCACCAGTTGCATCATATTTAAATATGAATTTTTAGATGATACCTCTCTCTAAGACATAGAGGAAACCAAAATATATGGTGTATGTTATTCCTATATAGCTACTCAAACATTCTATATAATCTAATCATAAAATGACTAGGTTGATAGGTAAATCACATGTTATTTTCATTTATGGATCAACACATCACATAACCCTCACACTAATAGGATAGCACATCACATGTATTATCTTAGTTGGGTCATAAAATTTCTCAGTATATCTAATTTAAGGGACTAGATTCCATATTTTTTATAAGAGAAGAAAAATAATATATTGGTTAAGCTCTAACCCATGACATGATCAACAAAATACCCATCCACTCATAATTAGCTAAGCCTCAAGGATTTTATTTTAAAGGTAGTTATGTATATGCTTGGTTTCTTTCTAACAATAAGTTTTAAAGAAATATTAATATGAACCATGAACCCTCCCATACAAGATTCATACTAACACTAACCATCACATTTCTTAACAACCTGTAATACCCCATGACGAACATAAATTAAGGATAACACAAAGTCATACATTGTGAGGTAAATTATCATTTCAATTCATGATATATATATATATATATGTGTGTGTCTGAATAATGTAAAATAATAATAAGGTTTATATTTCATTTTTTATAACATGAAACATTTTATATTCTTAAAATATATTAAAAATTCTAAAAGAATAATACACAAACATTTATCTTGTTAAACATTTAACAAACCAAGATCTTGTAACCCATAGCTGAAAGTTAATTAATTACATTGGTATAGAATATAAAAAATTCACATCACAGAAGGTCTTATAGTGGATTATTCTTAAGAGACAAGATATATACATGATTCTCAAGGGCATTTGAAAACATGAAACAAAAATTAAAATTTTATAGAGAAATTTATAATTCATTCAATTTTACACAAATAATTCATATTTATCTTAATGGGCCACTTGGTAAAGGAAAATAAAATAAAACGGGTGTTCTTAGATGCTCAGTATGGGTTAAATTACTTTAGAATCTATCATAAATTACATAAGTAAGATTAATATGTTAGCAATAATTAATAATAACGTTTTCTATAACCAAAATAATGGGAATAGAATATATCCATGGATACAAAAAACTGAATAAATAATAACATCAAAAAAAATATCTACTTTCATTTTTATTTAATTCATAATGTTATATATCTTACTCTTATCATCAAGGCGACATGGCAAGACATCATAACTAAATTGTTATGTTATACACCAAGTATATGGGCTAGTTTGTCTCTGGAGAAACATTAATTTATTGAGGGTATATATAATTTCATCCCCAACACAAAAATAAATAATAAAAGTTCATTTATTATATTAAATTAATGAATAAAAAATACAATATATAATTCTCATTCCTTCTTAATTAATAAACATATGTATTTTAAAACTGTCACACAAAATGCTAATATTTTACTCAGTCAATGAATCGAATAAAATGATAATAAGACCACAAGAGAAATAAGGTGGATTTCATTATTAGATAATGTCACCAATGAAATATAATAAACATCAAATTATATTTAAATAAATTAAAAATACTTTTTTAAATACATTATGAAGTTTCCTTGAAAACAAGAAGAAATATACTTTTCTTTTAGTAACATTAAAAAATTAAACATTTAGAGAATAATGGGAATTGAATTTTCTTTGAAAAATATTCGTAACATGGGAAGGTATCCTAAAAAAATAATTCTCGTGTTTTTGGTAAAAATTAATCATAAAAAACATTAAAAACATTCTTTTCCATCTTTGTATTGAAAGTAAAAAATGAGACTTGTGGGAACAAATTTGAGAGATTCCATCAAAAAATTGTTAAATAAAGTTCAACTAAATATAAAAAAATTAATTATTAAATTAAATTGATAGAATAATTTTTTAATGAATTATAATGATATTAGTTTAGAGGAAAAATATTCCAGAATGGAAAGTAAAATAATGTTGATTTCAACTGCAAATATCCTTTTGATTTAAACATGAAACCAAAAGGAGTGTAATGGTAATTGGAAACATAAAATCAATAAATAAAAATAGTATAATTAAATATATGGTGTTATATAGAGAAATGATATATGATTTCTCTAAATAATATTTTAAAACTAAATAATCTGAGGTTTCAAGTGAGATCATAAAAACAACACCAACCTTAGATTTTTTCTCAGTCAAATAATCTCTTACTTAACTGTAAAATAAATTTTTATTTTTTAGTATTTAAAATATAAAAATATTTTTGTTAATTATACTTCATAACATCAATTTAAAATTAATTATTTAACATATATAAATTTTTAATCATTAAAAATTACTATTTGGGTTTTAATTTTTTAGTTTCCCTTCCACGATTTGATTTTTTAGTTCGGGTCCATAATTTCATTAATTAATTCATCATCTAAATAATTTTATTTTTACTTTAATAAATTTTTTTCATATAATTTATGTTTCCCAAGTTCATTTCATGGAACTTATGGTTATGGATCCTGTAAAATTCTTGAAAATACCATTTTTTGGTGATTATTAAATTTATAAAGGGATTGAATTTATTGGTAAATATCCTCATACCACACCTTGATTATGAAAACATATTAAATTAATCATTATTAAAAAAAATACCATTAATTAATTTTTATTAATCATTCATTATAAATAAATTATTACTATATCTATGTTTTTGGTAAAATATATCAAAACAAGAACAACTTATAATGATTGAATGAGTATGAACATGTAATTATATAGTAATAAGATTAATTTTACAAAATATTAATGGTTTATTTTTAAAAAAAAATCTAAATCAAATTTAATAATATGTATATATATATGATAAATGAAATATAATGGTAAGAAGTTAATATATACAAAGTGTCTCAATATGCTCGTTTTAGGAAGCTAGATTTTATGATGACAATTTATAATTAATATTATTAATAGAATAGAAAAATTACCTTTAAATAAACTTAATATTGTAAGGAATATAATATTTATTCATTAAATATATTTTTACAATCATCCAAGTAAAGAGGTGATGACATATGAAATATGTCGTTCATGGAGGCGGTAGTCTACATATAACCTGAGGGAATTTTTCATTTTTCATTGGATGAGAGAAATGAAAATAATAATAATTTGATTAACATAAAAAAATTATATATACTAATTATATTTCTATCATTATATTTTTATGGTTATAATATATTTGGATAAGGATAAAGAAGAAAGAAACATGAAAGAACTCAGTAAAGATACTTACCTCTTTCATTGGTATCCTAAATTAGGTCACACCTTAATACCTTGTAGATTTGTATTTTTAGGAAGAAAAAACTTATATAACCAATAAAAGAGTTTTGGAGAGAGGTCTACTTAGATTTTAGTCAATATAAGAAGCTCCAAGTGTAAGGATATGTGGGTTATTGAAGATGTCCTTTTATAAGTGAGGGGTGATATACTTTTTAATACATTTTTTTCAAATTATATAATAAATTTCATACTCAAAAATTGGAAAAAATTAATCCCAATTTAAAATATATAGTCATATGTGTTGATAATCCACTCATTTAATCAAATTGGGATATTTTTTTATATTTGGGGATTTATCCCTTAGTTTAACTCGTTTTAAACCCTTTTAACATTTACCTTGGTGGTAAATATTTACCGTGGTGACTTATTTTCATAAATAAAAATGAAATTGAACTAATTTACTATTTTGAATATTCTAATTCTAAATAATAAAATATTTTTTGAAATATTAAAGCTCTATAGGTGGTAAAAATAATTTTAATAAAAGTACCCATAATACTATGAAATGTTTTTTTTTTGAAAAAAATGATTTTTTTTAGAATCAAAATAAATTTACACTGAAATAATATAAAGATTTAATTTTTTTATGGTTAAAAATGCATGTCGTATGACTTTAAAGGTAATAAATAATTAAATTGATCATTTAGAATAATTCATTAATAGAAATAGACTATAATTTCATTTTTATTAGAATAAAATATAACTCAAGTTACAAAAATTCATGTTTATATTTCTAAATTCAACATATGAATTTTAAATTAATTATTTTACTATTTAAACACTTTTTTTATATAAAAATATTTCATATATATTTAAATCATATTTATATCACGATGTTGGGAAAAAATCCCTCAAGGTTTCATCTTGGTATCTTTTTGGTATGATTGTGTTTGTTGACAAATCCAAATGACCGCAGATGTCTACGATTAGTGTTTAGTGAAATATGTTTTTAAGGTGGTGTAGTTTCCCAGTATTTTTCAAATTTGTGGGTCTCAAAATCAGGAGTTTGGATTTTGGTAAAGGAATATTTCCAGATAGATGTGAACAATATGCGGACAGTGAAGCATAGTTCTCAGATCTCGTAGGGTGGTATGCGAAATGAAAAAGGAATTCAGAAAAGTAATATTTCCACATTGCAGTGCTATGTGGACCATGAAGCATGGTATGGAAACTGCTTATGGGGACTGTTTTGTAGACAAATGATGGTTCCTGATAAGTAAAACGTTATGTAAAAGGCTTGTGGTATGTGGGATGGCTTTTCATTGTCAAAAATGAGATGGTGATTTGGGCCAGTGTGAAGGAAGAGTGGCGGTACACAGACTGCGTTGGGAAGAATGATTCGTGGGAGGAGCAGTTTGTGGTGAAGGCTGTACCGCATCCATGATTCTATAAATCATGGATTAGAATATTTTTAAGATATATTTTCCTATATAAATGAAACCAAATCCCATAATTAAGAGGAGATAAAACTTCATAAGAAAACATATTTTCTTATAGAATTCAGTGATTTCTCAAAGTGGTTTGTGAAGGAGAATTCCATGAAAGGTGATGTAGTTTGTGAGGAGGATTAAGTTAAGGGTTATTTGGTTCATGGTAATTATTAGAAAAAGGTAATTTTTTGGGCACTGTATCCTACAAAAGTAAGAGGGGTCTGTAGAGAAGAAGTAGTCTGTGAAAGAAGGAATTCTGAAAAAGCAGAAGTGGTATTTAGGGACGGTACGCAAAAGCAGTACATGAAAGTGGTATGCGTAGGTGATACATACTATTATAAGCGAAGTTAGTTCATAAAATAGGTTGTATATGAAGCATATTCACTTTACAGTTCTTATAAGAAGTAGGTGGTTCATGATGGTATTTAAACATCTCATAAAAGTAATTTCTTATAACTAACAATACATGAAAAAGTGAATTTATTCTACATATGAAAAAGGGACATCAATAGATAATACATTTTTAATTGAGGATGTTTTATTTCATGAAAATTAAGTGACCTACATGTTCATAAATAGTGAGTGGATCCCTTCCAAGAGAAGTGGTCAAAAGAAGAGGAAGATGGTAATCATTTCCCCAAGAAGTGAGATAGAGAAAGATACATATGGAGTGGCCCTTCAAAATGTAGTGAATAGACCCAAAATCTTGTAAGGGAAGTGGTCCTGGGAATATAAGTTATCTTGACCAAACCTTGTAATTGGTAGTGAGATTTAGTGTATTTATTACAGTGACAGATCATCATTGTATCCTCTTTGGACGTAGCCTAGTGAGGGTGAACCAAGTAAAATTGTGGTGTCTAGTGAGTGATTTCATTTCTATTTATTTATTACTATGGGAGAAAGAGAGAAGTTGGTTTTTTTAATGAAGAAACATGATCTGAAGGTCTAATAGTTTTAATCTTGCATACCATGAATCACCCACCCTCTCTGGTTATTTGACCTATTAGACTTAACACATGATTATTTCATAAAATTTAGAGTATTTGTACATACTTTATTTGTCATTGTTCACTTAAAAATCAACTTTTAATACTAATACTAAGAAATCACTCTAATATAATTTTATTTTTCACTTTGAATCAAAAAATGAAGTTAATTTTGTCAAATTCACATTCTATAATTTTTGTTTTTTAGATAAGATGAGATAAAAAATGAAAAACAAACACTTTATTAAGAATGAAATCTAGTTTTTTTCAAAAGAAAAAATATATCCTTGTTTTAACCTTAATAAAATTATTTTTTGAATTAACATAATAATAAAAACGAATATGAATTTACATAATTTACATGAATTTATATTTATAACAAATTTAATTATTAAAAAATTATTTTAACAATCTAAAATAAAAATATATGTTAAAGAAATTCACTTTACCTTTAAAAAAATCCCTTAAGAGATAAAGAAAATAAAATAATATTAAATGTATTATGAGTATCTAATCGATTATATAACATAATATTATATGTGATATAAACATGTTTAATGTTAATATTAACATTCATAATCATGAATATTAATAAACTATAAAAATTGAAATCCTGTTTAAAATATAGGGGTTGTCCCATTCTACTCATGAAGAAATTGTGTCCTAAAAATCATATCTAAAGCATGAAGAGTAAGAGGCACTTTATGTTTAGAAAAAAGTCACCAAATTTTTTTAAAATAAATTTCAATGTGTTTTTAAAAACCCTTATAATCAAAAGAAACAAAAATAATGGAACCCTGAAAATAAATAAAGGCAACGAAAAGAAATGTGGAGGGGAATGTAATATATATATATATATGGAAATATATAAATTTTATGCTTTTTGAATGATTTTTAAGTAAACCCACATAAAAAAAGAAAACTATCTCTCAGGGAATTGAAAATGAGATAAATAACTCTTATGAATTATTATAATGATATGTCAATCCTCGGAAAAGTTATAGAAATTATAATGTAATAAAATCATAAGGTAGAGTAAGTCAATACCATCAAAATGTATCTAAATAATATGGTTCATGAATCAACGAAGGGAGATTGATTCAATGAATACTCTTCAAAAAAATTTGGTTTGTGAACTATAAATCTCTAAGAGAGGAAAATAGACCATTAATTAATCCCAAATGATTGAATAATAACACTAATTTCATTTGATGGTATTTTATTTGAGTAATAGATGAGAAGATATGAAAGAGAATAATAATATTTAAAAATAATGGAGATATGAAAAATATATACTAAATATCAATAAAATTTTTTTCTAAATCAATAATAGTTAAATTATAATAAATATATTCTTTAAACGAAATTTTTAGTTTTATAAGCCTTGTGAATGAGTTTAAAAAGGCATAACATGATAGTTGGTTTAGTTTTTTTTATAAGGCTCGAAATATTTATCATTCGTTTTCTCATATTTGAGTAATTCTTTTAATATTAATATAGAGGGTATAATAAAATATATACATACATTATTTTTTATATTCTATAAACCTAAGTTCATCCTTTGATTTTGTTTTTTTGATTAATGTCCACCACTAATTCACATTATAATCATGAAAATGAAATCCAAATATTAATATTGCATATTATATTTGAAAAAATCAATTCCTAATGGATCATTAAATTCAATAGCGGTTTTTTTCTTCATTTTTTGAATAATTTTATGGAAAATTATTCCTTCTATTTCTATTCATTTCCTAATAAATCGTGACTGTGAGTAAAGAAAACATGTATAGAAATTCTATTGTAATTTAACCGTCGAATCCTTCATTATAAACAATACCACTAGTTCAATGTAGTTTATTTTATATTATACCAATTAAATAATAATTTCTTAATCATTAATATAAATTATACCCAGAATAAGGATTATATTAAACTAAACCATAGGTATAAAAAAAATTTAAAACCTCGGAATATTTTTGCATCTTAATTGAGAACATCTGATATATTATCATTATAGTTGGATTACCACTAGGTGTCTTGATTTAAGACATATTCTTATAAGTGTTAGGTGATGAATAAATATTCTCAGAAAACATTAAATGTATTAAAGAGTGTGTAGAACCGTAATCAACATAATAATTATCTCACATTGATTCTGTGATCAAATTTCATATAATTACATCATTGAGGGATTCGTCTTTAGTTATAGTAATCAGATATGCTCAAAATTTCTCCCTATGTATTTTAAAAGATAAATTACATTAAATTTTTGGGTAATTAGTAATTATAGTTACCTATATCATAATATTGGATTCATTTGATATTTATAACCTTTATTTTTCCCTTAAAATGATGATCTTGATGACTTATATCTACACACATGAAACATACACTCATTCTCTTTATACGAAAACAATGGTCCCTAAATCCATAATTTTTACATGTTGGAAATTCAAAAATTCCATTTTTCTCATTTTCTATAATTATATTTACATAGAGCTCAATTATCCTCTTCTTCTCATTCATTATATTTAAAATATTGGACTTGGAGAATTCATACTAAACCTTGATAGAACTCTATACAATATATTCCTAAATTGAAAATGTTTTAGAGAGTGTCACCCTTTAATGTCTTGACTTTATCACATTAAATAATTAATAAATATTAATTTATAAATTATATACATAGTTTACAAAATGTCTTACTAACCATGTAAAGTTACCAACTTAGTTAGAAATTGTTTCCTCTTACCTTTGTCTCAAATTTAAAAATCTACCCTCTAAATTAACTCATTTCTCAAAATGAAAGTATTTTCAAGGAATATCGCCTTAAAAGTATATCATTCCATATAATATATCTTCTCCAGATCCTTAGTATTCATAATTAATTACCACCATTGGTCATAATCTCCATTCAGATTATATATTGCTATGATAACCTTCTCATTTTCCATATTTCTCAAACTGAGAAATATCTTTTCTAAGGATAAAAACCATTTCTCTGATACTAATGGATTAGTGGGTTATTTGAATGATGTTGGTTTTTGTCACAAGATGTAGTCCAAAATTGTTGTACCATGTTGTGGATTGATAATTTCATTTATATAGCCAAGGTTATTAGTCATAGATTTCTTCAATATATTTAAAATTTACTCAACTCTAACTCAATAATTATTGAATCACATTAAAGGTAAATTCCTATATATTTTATTTGTGTGGAAATAGTCTATATATCTTCTTATAGGTTCCACTTATAAATAGTGGAATACACCTAATTATCTCATAAAATTATTAATATTTTATCATAGTAAACAATCCCCCCATATAACTAATAAATTCATAAAAATATTCATTAATACCCTAGGGGTAATAATAATTCTTGTGTCATCAGACTATGATATTCTAAATCTAGTTCCCAAGGTTTCTCTTAAACTTACTGTGATAACAACTGTAACAACACTGAATCTAGTAATATGTATCGTGTGGTAACTTTTTTACATTGGTGGAGAATAAAAAAGTTTTCATCCTACATGATCCAATAGTTCAATTGTATTAAGTGACTAGATATATATAATTCTCACATTACAATTGAAAACATGAAATACAACTTAAAATTCCACTGAGATCATTATTATTCCCTTTAGTATACTGATGAAATCATTTATAGTTCTCATAATGGTTTTTTAGGAAAAGGGAAAAAAATGAAATGGGTGAGATCAGATACTTAGTAAGGGGAATTATAAGACAAAAGCTATCATAAAATACATAATCCATGATTAGTATGACATGGATAAATAATACCCCAATATTCCACAATAGAATCATGGTCATTGATTATATCCATGGATACTATAAGAAAATTAATAATCACATGAACAAAAAATAAATATTTTCTTATTTTCATTACAATAAAATACATAATTCAATACATCTTACTTTACCATCAAGTCTACATGCCAAGACAACATACAAAAAGAGTTATGGAATAGTTGAATTACTTGGTCTAGTTTGTCTCATGATGCATATTAAGGCATCGAAGAACTATATAATTATAGGCCCAAATCATCACTGAATATGTATAATTCATTCCTCATATGAAGGGAATGAATAAATAATACAATACATAATCTACTTGCCTGAATAATCAATAAACATCCATATTAGAAAGCTAACATACAAAAATTCAATATTTTCCCAAATTAGAAAATGGAATAACATGATCATAAGAAATTTATAGAAATAATTTGTATGGTATCTTTTGAAAATTTCCAAAATTTATGATATTTAACTTTAATTTTTTTTAAAAATATACGAGAAACACTTTTATGAAGGTATTTGGATGTTTATTTATAAAAAAAAGAAATATTTTTTTCTTTTAGTATATTTTAAAAATAAAAAATTCAAAGAATAATAGAAGTAAAATTTTCTTCAAAAAATGATGGTATAATTTAATATAAATTTAATAACTAATAATTTTCTTGAATGTGAAGAAATAATATTATACAAAAGACATTAAAACAATATTTTCCAAATTTGTAGTGAAATTAAAAAATGCGACTTGTGTAGAAAAACATAAAAAAAATCCTTTAATTTTTATTTAAAAATTTAAAATAAATAGAAAATACCCTATACTAATAATTTAATTGTAGATAATAAAATTCATGATATAATAAAAAAAATATGGACATGGAGGAAAACATTTATTGACTTATAATGAAAATAATGTCGCTTTCACTTAGAGATATCCTTTTGATTGAATCATGAACCAAACAAGAGTATAATGTTAAGAAGAAACATAATAATCAAAAATAAACCTATTATATTATAATGGATTGGTTTGTAAATAGAAATAAAATATTATTTACTCAAATAATATTTTCAACATAAACAATCCTGAATTTTAAGAGAGATTGTAAAAATAACGCATGTATTGGACTTATCCATGTTAGTCAGGCTACACTATTCCTATTTAATAAATTTAGGTTTATTATTAATTTTAGAAAAACATTATTCATATTTATTTTACTTAATATCATCATCTTATAATTCCTTATTACCCATATATTAGTTGTTTATTATTAAAAAATATCATCTGTGTGTTAACTATTTTGTTTCCCACACATGATCTGGTTTGGTTGTTTTGATCCTTGAGTTTTATTCATAGATTCAACATCTATAGAATGTTCATGATACATAAATTCATGTGTTATATATATATATATATATTAGTATAGTAATCACAACACACATGGTCTCCAAATAAACTCAAGCTACTATATCCCAATCTACGATATGTCTTATATTAAAGCAGAAAGAAAACATATAGTATGAAACATGTTGTAGGGTTCTCGTGAATGG
Organism: Viscum album; assembly: GCA_963277665.1. NCBI lineage: Eukaryota > Viridiplantae > Streptophyta > Magnoliopsida > Santalales > Viscaceae > Viscum > Viscum album. Next base: position 980,329,294 of record OY728123.1, read on the forward strand.
AGTGAGAAATAAATATCAGTATGGTATCACTATGTTTCCCTAGTATAAATCATTACATGATTGTATACATGTGGAAAATAAATATTATGAAATGGTATCTTGGATGTAATGTGCTAGCTAGGCCACCATGAATCTCAGCCTTACAAGTTACCATGTTCTCACTAGGTCACCAAGACACCCAATAATACCTACTCTAGTTCCATGATGGGATCCAATCATCACATCATGTCATTTTCAGTATAGTCCAGCCCATACTAGAAGATTCATGGTATAGAATTGTTCAATTGTTGAATGAGAGATAAAGGTATAGAGTAGGGTCATATTTCTAACATCTATATTCACTTTCACACTCAAGGTGGCCCCACATTAAATGTTTGACCATTACCATCTTACTCATGTTAGAGATAATCCATCAAATCCCATATCACATCAAGACCCTATATCACTCATGGAATTCCCATCATCCAATCATATATCAGAAAAATCCCAGAATCTATCTCACTCATGGGATTTCATCCACTGAGACCATCAGAAGACGTCGTGGATACCATATCACACATGAAATTAAGACCACTACCATCTCATTCATTTTAGGGACCAACCATCTAATCTCATAGAAAAATATTCCAAATGGTCTAAATCTTCACCATCTCACTCATTCTTAGTTGAGACTTCATGAACACTACGATCCAATCTCACTCATGAAAATCCATTTAGTGTTATATCACTCATAGTGAGGCCATGTATCAAGACCCATCCCCACACCAAATTCCATCACCTATCAAAATGAAAATAACACACAAGAAGAAATGCACAAATCTTATATCCAAAAAACACACTAGATTTTTATAGGGTACTAGTAACTTGGAACATGCCCATCATCATAAACTTGTCACATATCACCCATCAGGGTATCCATTGGGTCCCTTAAATAGGCCATAGTATCCAATATTTGATATCATCTCTCATTTATCACCCAGTGGTGTCCTCATGCCCATAGGCTCATTCTAACCCTAGATTCATTCGATGATGTCTAACTAATTGAACCCCACAAGACTACTAGTCATGTTACTTAATGATCATCCTAATACATCTCATTTTATACCCCTTGAAAACTGAATTCCAACTCCAGATCAATTCCCATGAACCACACCCAAGTCCCGTCTCATAATTCCTAAGGAGGTCTCTCAACCAACCACCTAGTGGAAAAAACTCTCTATCACTTACATCATATATTATAGGGGTCTTCTAGATCACATCAATTAAATAACATTACCCCAGTAGCCTATATATGGTGGTTTCTATATTTGCATGGAATAAGACACAAGGAATTAAATCTCTAAATACCTAATAGTTTAACAGTTGTGGTAAACTAGACACATAATTGAAATTTAAATTACAATAGAAAAAATTAAATACACATGGTGTTTTCTTTTATAACTCCATTATTCCAAATAATTTATCCATACATATCAATCACAAAACACTTCATGTTTTTTGGGAGAAATAAAACATAAGAAGAGAATGCGCTTAGATGCTTAGTAAGGGTAATCATACTAAAAAATGATATCATAAGTAAATAATCATAACTAATAAGTAAATTTAAATAACTAAAACAACTTGTATTAAATAAATAAACTAATTATAATATGTCATAAATAAATAATGATCAATAAATCTATATAAACAATCACATTTTATTTAAAATTATTCATGGATATTCTAACTAATAAAATAATCACATGGAAACTACTAACTAATATCATAACTAGGAAATTCATAAATTTAGAAATATAAAACAAACTACCATGACATTTCAAAAGATAGTTTAAATTTATTGGTAGAATATTACCTAATTTGGCCAATTGATTTGTTTCATGAGACTCGTTGATAAATTAAGGTGATATCTATGACTAGGCCCCACCCATCACATACTCAGCACAATGCATTCCTCACATAACATGGGTGAAACATAGTCAAAATAAAAATTCCTATTAAACAACTATCATATTAAATGTAATTACTTGTCCAAATCAAATAAATATAATCAACAACCATCCAGAGGAAAATAGTGAATCATAATAAAATTGTAAATCCCATGTCAAATCGTTCATAAACCATCCAAAGAAATAATACATATAGTATCAGTACAATATAACCCTAGTGCTGCATATATACATTAGGTATTTTTGTAATTTATGAATATAAATTCCATGAAAATTCCCTTTAAAATACTATTTAAGAAATAACCTTTTCACTTTGAAAATCACTTTTAAAATTAAAATTCCACAAATCAATTTGATTATAATTTTATTTAAAAATATAATTTTAAAATTATAAAATAATATTTAAAACATTGATTTTTCCTAATGGAAGTAAATTCTATTCATGATGTACATGTTAAAACAAAGATCCCTTTCACATTTTCTGTAAAAGCCAAACATGCCTTGTTTTGAAAATGACATTAATATGCATTTCAAGAAATTTTGTAAAAAGTAAAAATAGGTAAAAAATTATTTAATAAATAATTTTTAAAAGTTAAAATACATTTTTTAAAACATTTTTAGAAAACAATTATTTTGTTGAAAGGGGATTTTAATCGAAAGAGAAATAAAGTTAGATTTAAAACATTTCAATAATTATAGGTAAAAATAGTAAAATTATGGAAATATTACCTGAAAAGTGATTGAATAAATAGATTAGAATGAAATATATTTATTTTTATACATATATATCAAATAATTCCTAAAAGGGCGACATAAATAGAAACAATCCTAAATAATGATGAGACTGTGAAATAAACCCTTACCACTTTGGTGACTTTTGAATCTTATGCATCATGAAATGAATAACACAAAATGAAACATAAAATTAAAAAATGATAAATTTATTAATTATATAATATATCAAAATCGGTAGTATATACCCCACAGGATGAAATAAGTGGTGTATATGGCGTATGCCTCACAAAAGTAAAAGTTAAATGAGAAACCCTTACTTTAGGTTTGACTTCCTTCATATGTGTCTGAACATACAATATAATAAATATAGGTTTATTATAATTTTAGCACCATAATAATATATCTCATAGCATATATTATTTAATTATAGTCTTTTATTGCCCATTTATTAACAATTATTTGTTAAAATCACTATTTTGGGTGAAAATTGTTTCATTTCTCATGTATTTTTTAGTTTAGTAATTTTGGTAATTTTAAATTGAGCATGGTTAAATAATATCCAAAATTATATCCATGATATAAATAATTTACTTATTAAATATATATTTCGTTATAATAATCTATTAAAATTATAGATATAAAATAGGTTATATCATTCATAGTGATGGTAGGTCGTATGTATGCATGAACACAGTTTCTATTTTTCTCAATGGGTGGAACGAAATAAAAATAAATATTAACTAATATTTATACAATAATAATTATTTCATATATATAATTTATATTAATTAAATACATCCTAATTACCATACATGTAAAAATAAATTGAAAAAAAAATTCATGTTGCTGCGTAGGGGGGTGGTTTACACATGCCCATGAGGGACATTATTACATTCCAATAGATTGGTAAGTAAAAACATTAGATGATATATGATATTTATAGAAGTAATTTTAGACAATAAATATAAAATATATTCATTAACTTTAACCTTTATACCTTTTGTGTAAATAATAATAATAAAATGAATCACATCGCTTCATGAAGCGGTAGTCCGTCGTTCACACGAGCGACGATATCATATCCCGCACGGATGGAAATGTAAAAAAGATATATTTGATATAATAATTAAATAAGTATAAATATTATATAAATATCATATAAATATTTGAAACTCGTCATTATCTCCATCCTTAAATGGTCTTGATGGAATGTGAGTGATATCTATTCATGATGTGGTAGTCCGCAGTACACATAATCGACGATTTAGTTTCCGATTTTATAGAAGTGGAGATAAATATGGGTTATTAAATTAACATAATAACTTATCATTATATATAATATAATTTTGTTATTATATTACCATAGTTTAAAAAATTAATTAGTTTTATGAATAAATAAAACAAATACGCATGTTTAAGAATTTTACATCTTCTTCGAAGAGCCTCTTAGGGTTTATAACTAAAGCCTACATAGGAGGGATTACTAGTAAAACAATGGTATCTCAAATGAGGGTTGTGAATTATGTAAAGGAATTATTCAGGGATTTTATGAACAAAATGGTTTTGAAATTGAGAAGTGGGGAGGAGAGGGGTGGCTTTCTATATGTGGGGGAGAGGACAGATAAGGAAAGTTTGAAAATATAGATTAATAACATTGTTTTTATGATGAAAAAACCTAAAAATAGGTAATTATAAAAACAATTAGGTGATAAGGTTTTAATAAGTCTATAAAATGGGTTTTGAAAAAGTTTTAGGTAATTATTAACCCTTATCATCTTAGTTTAACCCGTAATAAACCCATTTTTACCTTATCTGTGATAATTTGTTTTTACTATTTTCACTTTTCATAATAGTATAAAATTAAGTTTATATCATTATATAATATAAATTATAATTATTATAAATTTTTAATACCTTCTTTAAAACTCAATTAACATAAGTGTAAGAATTCAACTTAAAATAAAACTACTGATGCGATGAAAGAGTGGTTTTTCTAAGATAAAATTCTCATTAGTATAGAATGTTTAAATATCAAAATTCAAAATGATTTTTTTTTTCAAATTAACTAAGTTAAATATAATATAAGTGAATTAATATTAATTTAAAAAATTTAAAATTTAATTTACCCTTTTAAATAATTTGAATCAATAAGCAATTTAAAAAAAATAAATATTTTTTACTATTCATCGAAAAAATAACCTTTTCAGAAAATACTAATAAATTCACCCAAAGATAGTTTTTTACATGTAGATTAAAAAAATAATTTTTATTTTTTCAAAATAATTTTCTTTAAATTGGAATGATTTAATTTTAAATTATGTGCACAAAGAACGACTGTACCGTACTTTAGAAAAATATAGTTTTTCAAAAAACATTTTTTTCCATTAAAATGGTTCTTATTTTATTCCTAAAAAATATATAACCATTGAATTTATTTTATAAATTTTGAAAGAATATAATTTTCATAATTTATTTTTTGATATTCAGACCCATCAATTTAATGACATGGTTATAATGGTAAAAATAAAATAATAATATTTTAATAGAGTATCATGTTTCATTCAAACTTGGTGTTCTGTGTATTGTAAGATATAAAAGATATTGAATATATTTAAGAATAAATATATCATAATTTATTTAGGTGATGTATTATCCTCTAATCTTGGTGTTTCATCCAATATAAACTATCAAATATGATTTTCATCTTTTTGAATACCGGGATGTTACATTCTACCCCATTTAATAAATTATTCCCTTGAATTTAATCTTGATTTCTTAAATTAAAGATTTTGACACTAAAAAAATAACTTTTTGGAGACCCATATCCTAAAAAGGGTTAATAAAACATCATCTTCATTAGATAGTAAGGGAAGTAAAAAGTTCATCAAGAATAACACAAACTAAGATTCTATGTTAAAGGTAATTGGTTCGAAATAATGACATGGACATGGAAGAAAATAATAAATAATTATAGAGAGTGATATATATAATTGATCAAAATAATTTGAGTGACTAATGGAATGGTAAGGACCAGAAAATCATAAATCTTCGATGATTTAAAAGGCAATTTGATTTATCAAATATGAAGTTAATAAGATAGAATTTTTCTTTAAAGACCGTTATACTAAAGTTGATGAATTATTTTAATATATTGATAGATAAAACTAGAAAATGTACTTACTTAATATATTTTTAAGTATAATTTCATCCTGTATTTGTACATAATTTTATAGTCTAAGAAATAAATATCCTAAATGAATTGTTTTATGCCTGAATCACTAAAATTAACTATTAACTGTCCATAAGATCCATAAAAGTGTAACAATATATTCTTCCAACCTTTACTAAAACAATAATGGTTAAAAATTTAGCAAATATAATACATTAATCTCTAATTATTATATACTAACTCCAAAAATTCTACTGAATCCATTCAATAATAGGTTAACCTTAATACTCATCTAAAATATTTATGACCAATTTCAAATTCCAAAACATTATAAAGTAACTAAATCAAAATTATATTCAAATGTGTGAATATAATTATCATCATATAGCCTTAATGAAAACATGAAATAAACACAAGAAAATATAACATAAACCTTAAAATCACTAACCAATTTCAATGTCACAAATATTATTCAATAACCACATATTTATCATTATTATCTCTACATAGAGTATATATTAATGATTTTCTTTCCTCATACATATGTTTTCCAAGAAGTTCAACTTGCTACTAAATCACTTTTCTTGGTGATTGGAACCATTCAATATATCCTCCAAAATATTTAAAGGAAAAGTATTATAGTACAATGTCTATATATTTCATAATTATTATAAATAAAATATCATAGAAAATTATACTTTTATAACATAATTCATGAATCAACACAAAATCACTTTAATCATTCCACATAATATATAGTAATAACATAAGAATGACCTTGATCCCTTAGCTTCTTATAAGGTATATTCCCTTAATTCCTCAAAAATTAATTATGTAGTTATTTATATCATTATTGTTGAATAATTGTACATTAGAAACTTTTTTCATTCCCTTCCAATCAGGAGAATGGTGTCCTTTCTCTACAAATTAAAAGAAAACTCACACTCCCTTCAAGAAAATACAAGGATGTTTCTTTCTATAATTATCATATGGGGAAAATCCAAATTTTCCAAATTCCCATTATTATTATTTTTCTCTATCGCTCTATTATTCTATTTGATTCCTTCAAATCCATTAGGCAATTATAATTATTTTTAGATATTCATACAACATGATAGTATATACTTGTATTATGAGAATGTTTGGGAGACTGTTCCCATTGAATAATTTTTTTAATCACATTAGTTAAATGATCAATATTTCTCTTTGTATTACATAATTATTCCATATAATGCCTTGTTATCCTTTTATTGATTCCTTCATATTAAAAACAATTTCCATCTACCTTGCCTCCTATATTAAGAATTTATCTCTCCATATCCACTCATTGATCATGAGGGAAATACTCTTCCATAAAGAGTACCTACAATCCTTTCATTCCAGGTTTCCTATTTCCACTTCATCCATAGTGTTTTGAATTAGTGACCATTATAGATCCATTTATCTAGAGAGATGATAATCTAACATGGAAACATTCACCCTCTAATTGCTTCTCGAAGTAAGAAATATATTCTATAAGGAACTTTTCAAATTCTCTTTTACAAATGGATTTGTAGTCACATTGAGTGAAGGTGGTTGGTGATGCATGAAGCAGCCTAACATTGTTACACCACATGGTAGATTAGTAGGACTATCCATAAAAGAAAGGTTATTTCTCATAACCTAAGTTAGCTACCCCAATATGGTTAATATTTCTTCTCTTCAAGCTCTAGCTTCATTATCATTTCCAAGATGACTCTCCCTATATTGGGTATATGCATTGATGTAGTTCACATTCCTTTCACTATGTTCCGTCTCTAAAAAATATAATTCAATATATTATATCATAAAATTATGAAAAATAATTTATTATATCAATACTAGTGAAATACATTACATTAAATGAATATTTATGAATAGTTAATCTCATAACCCAAAGCATGGTTTCTTTTGGAATGTTTTTATATAATATTTTTTTTCAAATCCAATATAATTGTTTCGAAATGAAGTTGAAATTAAAAAAAATAATATCCCAATGGAGTGTCAAACTAGTTTTATAGTAACTCATGTTATCATTTATCAGGTAAAGGTTAAGTCAAAATCAACACACCATTTTGGGAGTTATTGCCCCTAGGTACATCTTTTCCAAAAACATGTGAACTCATTCTTTCTAGACATAGATGTATTGATAGAAAAATCATATAATTTCTAAATTACCAAAACATTAGGATGTTTTACTATACTTAAACTTATCTTCAAAGTATGTCATATGGTTGTATTACAAAATCTTTTTTTAGTTTAGATCTCAATGTTTCTATTAAACTTTCTTCTATTCTCTCTATAATGACCATGATCCAAGTAGCTCAAAGATGGTGGTTACTTTAATAAATTATCATAATATTCAAGGGATATCATTATAAAGAAACAAATATTTATTATTTATAATATAGATACATACTTTAAATTCACATTAAAATTAAAAACATAAAATACATAATGTTTTTAATGCTATTATTATTTAAGTTTATACCTTCATATCAATCAAAATAAGTATCCTAGAATCCTAAGTAAAATTAAAAATAAGTAAGGGGTGAGATTAGATGCTTATTAATAATAATAATATAGAGAAATATATAATTAATAAATAATAATAGACAATATTAAAAGATAAATAACTGAAACACATTCCATATAATCAATAAAAAAAATCATATTATGGATGAAATAAATGATTATCAAATAAAGCCATGTAAATATTCATAAAATATTGAATATTATCCATGGATATTCAAACAAACTGAATAATTATATATACATCAATAAATGGTCTCATAATTAAGGAATGTATAATATCAGGAATCTGAAACATACTATCAAGACCTTTCACAAGACCGTTTAAATATGTGGGTAGAAACCCATCTAATTTGGTAAACTTATTTGTCTAATGAGACTTGTCGATGCATCAAGGGTATATATATAACTCGTACTAACCCATTACATACTTAGTTTAATGAATAAATTATATGAAACGGACGAAATATAATCAATATAAACATTCTTATTGAAAAATTAACATATGAAATGATAATACTTACCCCAATAAAATAAATATAATCATTAATCATCCATACTAAAATGGTGAATGTAAATATAATTATACATCCCAATAAAAATATATCATAAACCATCTACAAAAAATAACAAGGATGGTATCAACATAATTTAAACCATGTGTAACATAAGTAGAATAATGGTTTTTTTCATTGATGACTAGAAATTACAGGAAAAGATCCTTTAAATATTCTTGAGGAAAATAACCTTGGCATTTTGAAAATCAATTTTTAAAAATGATAGATCACAATAATTTTTTAAAATAATTTTATTTTAAAATAATCTTTTAAAATGATATAATAATATTTTACTCATTTATTTTCACTGATAAAGGGAAATTATGTTCATGTTGTAGAGGATAAAATAATGATTCATTTCATATTTTTGGTAATATCCAAACAAGACTTATTTTAAAAATAACATGAATATTACTTCAAAAATATTCATTAAAAATAAAAATTGGTAAAAATTTATTTAATAAATAATTTTGAAAAGGATAGACACATTTCTTCATATGTTTTTGAAATACATGGATTTTGAAGATAAAGGATTTTTGACTAAAGAGAGAAAAAGTAAGATTTTATTAAAAACATTATAAATAATTTTTACCTAAAGAAGTGGAAAATTTTACTATTACATGCAAATTTTAATGAATAACCAGAAACGAATAAAATAAATTGTTTTTAAAATATAAATTTTCAAAAATTTCCCAAAGGGATACTTAAAAAACAACCATGAATAATGATGAGAGTTTGAAATAAACCCTTACCACATTGGTAACTTTTGAATCATAATCCCAATGAAATAAATAAAATCTATGAAAATTTAAATACAATGAATAGAAATATATTCATGATATAATATATCTAAAGGGGTTTTATACACCCCACACAAATGAATTAGTGTTGAATATAAAATATATCTCATAAAAGTAAAAGTGAGAAGAGAAACCCTTAGCATAGGATAGACCTAATTAATATGTCTTTGAGCCTAATATATATAAAATATTGGTTTATTATAAGTGTTTTAATTAAGAATATTCATATATCTCTAGAAATATGTTATTTCCTTATAGTAATTTATGACCAATTCATTAATAATTTTTGATAAAATCACTGTTTCTGGTGACGATTGTTTCATTTTTTATGTAGGTTTTAGGTTATTAATATTATTAATTTTAGTTTCATCATGTTTAAATAATTTTAAGAATTTTAAAAATTATATAAATTTCATATATATTCATTATATATGTATTTTGATTAATCTGTAAAAGTTATAGATAGAATATGGATTTCATCGTTTATTGACACAATATGTAATACGTACACATGAACGTTGTTTCCATTTTTCTTGATGGATATAATGAGAGGATAATAAATATTAATTAATAATTAAATAGTTAATTTTATTTAATATAAATTATTTATATTAATCAATTACATATTTATTACCATCCATGTACAAAATGAAAAATATTTCACATTGCTACGTGGAGGCGGTATTCGACAAGTGTGCACGAGTGGCATTATTATTTTCCAATGGATTGGAAGGTAAGTATTTATATGATATATTATATTTAAATAATTATTTTTATATCATAAATATCACATAAATTCATTAACTTCAACCTTACAAACTTTCATGTAAAGCATAAGTGAAAAATGAATCACATCGCTTCGCAATGCGGTAGTCTACCATACACATGTGAAACATTATCACATCCCCCACGGAATGGAAAATAAGAAGATATATGTTATATAATAATTCAAAAATTATTATAATTTCATGAATATAATATAATTATGTTAAATCCATCATCATCTACAACCTTAAAAGGTGGTGATAGAAAACAAATTAAATAGGTCCATGAGGTGGTAGTTCACCGTACACAAAATCAACAGTTCCATTTCCCATTTGATATAAGTGGAGATAGATCTAGGTTATTACATTAAAATAATAAAATCATTTTATATATGATATAGTTGTGTTATTATATTATCATATAAGAATGTAGTTTGTAGGAGGTGAAAGAATAAATAAAAAAAATACGCATATTTAATAATTTTACCTCTTCTTCGAAGAGACTCTTTAGGTTTATTCAAAAAGCCTCTAGGGACATTATTAATAATAAACATATGGCCTTGAGGATGTGGGGTGTGAAGTGATGAAATTATTTTGTATGTTTTTGTCAAAACCAAAGGTTTTTTATAGTTTTAAGTGTGGAGGGGAGTGGGTTACTTTTTATAAGTGAGGGAGAGGACACACAATGACTTTTTTAAAAGATAAAGTGATAACCAAGTTTTTATCATAAAAAAACCTAAAAAATGGGACATTATAGAACCTTATATGTTTTAAGGTATAAATATTTCTATAAAATGGGTGTTAGATTAGTTTTAGCTCATTTTAACCCTTATATTCTTATTTTAATCCCCAATAATCCTATTTTTATCTTATCTTTGATAATTATTTTTTATCATTTTCACTATTCATTAAGTTAGAAAATTAATTTCCATATATTAGAAAATTAAAATTATTTTTATTAAAAATACGGAGTCCATTTTTCTAAATTTAATTTATATAATTAGAATAATGTGATTTAAAATTAAACCATCAATGCGACCGAAGAGCGATTTTCCAAAGTGAAAATTCTCATATATATAGAATTTTTAATATCATAATTCAAAATTAAAATGATTAAAATAACCTAAGTTAGTAAAATTGTAAAATAATTTAACTAATAATAATTTTAAAATAATTTAATATATAATTTAACTTTGTAAAAAATTTAAATGAAACGGTTGTTTTTAATAAAAATTAGTATTTTTCTCTATTCATTGAAAAATTAATCATTTTAAATATTTTGAAAAACTCACCCCAAGATAATTTTAACAAGAATTTTTATAAAATTAGTTTTATTTTATAACATAAATTTTCTAAAAGTGGTAAATTTTAATTTTAAATTATATGTACAAATCATAAATAGACATCCTTTTATAAATGTATAGTTTTTTAGAAAAACATTATTTATCTGTCAAACAATTCTTGTTTTATTTATAATAATTATTTAAGAATGAATTTATTTTCTACACATGATAACAATATAATTTTCATAACATAGTTGTTTCAATTCATACTTTCTATCATAACATGAAGGTAATGGTTATGTTTAAACAATAATATTTTTATATAGTAACGTGATTCTTTTAAACCCATTGTTGAATGCATTGAAAAATATTTAATATATTGACTTTTTAAAAATATATATATCATAAATTCTATTGGTGTTTCATTATCTTGTAAGATTGAGTTTTTCTTCCATATAATCCATCAAATAAGATGTACCGATATAAAAACCTCAGGAATTAACACATCACTCATCAACCTCAACTCCAATATGAAAAGGGTGTACACTGTCACCCATGAGATTTATGACCATCTAATTGGTCAATCCTAGGAATACTCCTACAATTCTTACCCAAATTTCCCTATGTAACAACCTTTATTATTCTCGCAACTCTTCCTACTCCCCATGAACTACCTAAGTTCTCTTATAATCATAACTGGCATCATCACCCCTTGGGGAAACTATTTCCTAGAGATTCCAAACACTCCATATGCATAAGCACACTTATGCCAAGAATAGGAAACCACCACATCATATCTTCTACCCATGTAATTATTTATCCCTATTTCTCTACCTGGTACCTGAAATGAATTTAGAAAGGAATACTCATTCATAAAAAACTGTTTAATTCTTTTTGATGGTTCCAGTTACCCCCATTAAAGAGTTGTCATCCTCACAGAGCTCCATTGAGCCTCATCTGAGCCCAAGCCTTCCTATCCAAGATCGTACCGCCACATATGCTCCTAACACATTAAATAGACCACAAATAAATAATTATAAACAATTAAAATTAATAATTTAATTATGTAAAAGTGGCATGATAAATTGAAAATTCACCAATGATCACCGTGACATTAAAACATTAACCAACATTCTATTAAATTTCTATGATATATCCTAAAAATATTAGGTAAAAAATACATAACCACTAGAACCCTCCAAACTATTAAATTTTTTCAATTTCATTAAAGAACTTAAATAAATTAGGTAAAAAGTTTACCTTTGTTGAAATGGTGAAAGACATCGAGATTTTCCCTTCCTAGGACCTACCCAATACAAGTTGATCAAAAACCCCATAATCCTCACTTGAATCCACCATGATCTAATGGAATATGAAAAAAAAATAACTAGACGAAATCACACTAAAATAGTCCTCATAAATGATTAAATTAACTAAGGAATATGATATGAGAAACACACTTGAAACAACTAATAGAATGCACCCAAAACTACCTCATTCTAGGGAACATAGAGCTGAAAGGGGAGAAGGTGGTCTGACCAAAACAACTTCATCCCATCACTCCAAGCCCCATAACCACCCCCCCCCAATTATGACAATAAAAATAAGGAATCACTCTTATCTTAAAACAAACCTATACCTCATTTGTGATGTGAATAGGATATATCATTTTGTGAAAATAAACTTTGTCATACATTGTCATGGTGTGGCTAGGCATCACAGTGTGACCACTTCTAAAAAATAAATCCTTAATGAGGGAATTTATCCATTTCTGACTAAAAATATTACTATTAGTTCCCTTCACAGTGTGAAGAATAGTATAAACTGTTGGGTGATCCTAGCTATCCTCCTTGATGGCATCACCATCCTAGGTCAAAATGTAAATTGCAGAAGGCTATTGAAATTCAATGACTGGACACCCAAAATTTTCTCAAATTCTTTCCTAAGAACCTAAACAACTCCCCAAGATTTATTTCTCATCTAATAACATCTTAATGATAAGATCATATGCTCATAATCAAAATTTGATTCCCAATTCATGATTTAAACTGCTATATTGGATGGAAAATCAAAATTACATTAAAAATTAAAATAATAAATATATGGATCATTATAAAATCCCCAATATAGGGATTCACATCATAAAAAAGAATTCACTAGTTATATATACACATCCAATACCCACCACAATCATCAATTCACCGTAAAGCTATTGTGATTTGCTTTAGAATTCCAAACATTTTTTATATCATAACTCCAAACACTAAATACAGTAATCACCAATGTTCATACCACCTAATTGCTAAAAATGAAAATATTGAAACTCTTCTCACCACACCTATCTATATAAAAAAATTTAGGTGTCTTTGATGAATTCATCTTGAGGATTATGGTAGTCCCCACAATAATATTATTCCCATAATGATTTATTCTATATCATGATGCTCCCCACCATAGGAATATCCAGTAAAACTCTTTTTCAATGATCTAATGACACAATCTATGAATTTTCCACCTAAATACATTAGATTCTATACAAAAATACTAGCTTGACCTCCTTTGGATAATTTTATTGTAAAGGTTCCACCACATATACTGACGAGGAATCTCACTGCTAGATGATAATGTATTAACTTCCGAAGGCATCATGAGATCACCTAAACACCAGTAAAAAAATCAATAAAAGACTCCCAATGTAACTAAATGGTTTTATTACCTACCATAAACATCATGTATCATGATCTAACCCCAAAAACTAGTTAACCTCCGAATTGACTTACTCTTGGATCACACTAACACTACCTCAAGCCTGATTCCAATGCACATACTCTACCCACTACCACAATTGAACTATGTTTATTGTATTGAAAAAAGAACCAAATTTCATAATATATTCCTACACATTGTTATACATATTTCACCTAAACCAATGACCATCTAGTCTTACTACCTCTATGAACCTTTCAATGTGAGGGTTATATGGGAATGGTTGATGCAATGCTCATCACTAAAGGAGAATCATTCTCACCAGCCATTAAAACCATAAATTAATACCCATAACCCACAATCTATCCATTATTACATGTAATGTCAAGATGTAATTATCCTAAATATAACTATGTTATATCATAAAACACCCATTATACTCAAACCCATCCTATTAGGAATAATATCATCTAATATCCAACGGTGAAATCCCCACAATACGTCTTCCCTTATATTGTTCCTCAAGAACATATCCTAGATGAGCCCCATCACTAGAAAGCCCAAAAAACCCCTATCATGGAGAAAAACCATAGAAAATCATGATATTGAGAGTATCCACAATGCACCACTATTGCAACACTGTTTAGTTCATTCACAATCAAAACCATTCACAGTGGACCCGCACACTATTTGTTCACTGATCCACAACTCAAACTAGAACAGTGTGTAGCCTATGTAAACCTTACCCTACACATCGGGACATTACATTAAAAGCCACACCAACACTCCCTACCCTCCCCAAAGGTAGAGTCATACACCAAAAACACTCTCAATGTTCCTCACCTATGATCTTACACACTGTCTCTAGAACCAAAATGATAGACACTCCCATACCACCCAACCACACACCCTAACTCATGCTCCCATGAGTCACA
The DNA here is from genome assembly GCA_963277665.1 of Viscum album. NCBI lineage: Eukaryota > Viridiplantae > Streptophyta > Magnoliopsida > Santalales > Viscaceae > Viscum > Viscum album. The sequence goes on from OY728123.1 coordinate 980,344,739, forward strand.
CCTCATCGAATCCAGGTGTACACACCTAACCTAATGACTATTCCCTAGTTCATGTTAAGATCATCCTACAACCCAAGTATTCTCACTCATTCCACGGATAACCACAAAATCATCAACCTAATGGGTGTTGTTCTAAAAATATATGAATATAACCAATTCTATCAAAACACATTCAAATTAAGATTCATAACATTTGGACCATGAATCTCATTGTTATCACCCTAGGAACTTAGCATCGATACCAAGATCACCTCTCATTATCTACATCATATCCCAAGGAATATCACTCAATCATTTCTCCTCAACCTCTCAAAGTATCCAAATCCATAGGAAAATCCATGAGCATCCTTAAATTATAGATCATGCATAGAAATATTCATCTAAAACAACCTAGGATCCATTATCAATGCATAAATTACCTAAATCAACATACTAAGGGTCCCTATACATCACTTTTAAAAGGAAACCATATAACCATTACAAGAGAACATCCTGCATTAGGGTTCACATGACCTACCATCTAAAAAATACCATAGATTAATTGAGTAGAATACCTTCTACAAACAATATGGTGAAACAATATATAAGTTGTTCTTGAAACATTAAACAATTAATCCCCGAACAAAAACAGTTGTCACACAAAATATGACATATCTCAAGTGTTTCCTACGTACCAAATATGATTCATGAACATAAGTCTCTTGATAAGGGGTTAATATCCAAAACCATAAATAAAAAATACAAAAACACATTATATTTCATAAAATGTCATCCTTAATAGTGAAAGAAAAAACAAAAATCCCACACCTCTACAAACTAGGAATCCCCACTAAAAATGGGATTATGACTTACTAGTATGAGCTCCATCAAAATATTCAGAACATTCCTAGACAACATGTCTATATCTCCCCATATAATAAGATAGAAAATATATACCACTTTGTGATACCCATACTAGATCTCCCATCTGTGATAGAGTTCCACATGTCATGAGGTCTTCCTTCCCATATGACAGATTGTTCCAACTAGCGATGATGGTCTATTTTATACAATTCAGAGACTATGTCTTCAATTTATGGAAAACAAATTTTAGAAAAATTAATGAGCAATATCCTTCACAAAAATCATAGTACACATAATAAAACTAAAACAATAGTTTAATAAAAGGAATACAGTATATAGACCCATAGTTATATAAATAATACAATTGATCACCTACTCTTCTGATCCCATATACAATAAATTAATAAATAAAATATTCATAATATCTTTAATTCTATCCATGGTCCTCATTTCACTCTTAGTCTCTAAATATAATCATGTTTTTCAATCTCAATTCACCACACAACATGCACTAAACTATAAAACAATATAATATCTATGTGTGAATCATGGAGCTTATGTAGGGTGTGAGAAATAAATCTTCATAGGGTCACAATAAGTTCCCCTGTTATATACTATTATATTCAAGTATTCACAAATAAAATAGAAATATCACATAAGTGTCTTGAATGTCATGTGCTAACCTTGTCACCATGACTCCCTATGCATGTAGTTGTCATGTAATAACCAACACACTATAACATATGATCAAACTTGTTTTGGGGGCATGAAAAAATATTTCCATTTAGTCATTCCACCATCCTCATAACATAACTAGTACCATAAAACTGAACATAATAAATCGTACATGTTAGAACCACTACTCTAAGGGACATGGTAGCATCTTGTTTCCAAACTCTAGACTCACCTTCTCAGTCAAGGTGGTCTCATGTCCAATGCTCGATCACCACTGTCTCACTCATGGTAAGGTACATCCATCTGATCTAGTATCACAACCAGACACAATATCACTGATAGAGGTCCCATTATCTAATCCTTCATCACAAATAATCACAATCTCTATCTCACTCATGGAATTCCATCCAATGATCCCATATATCACAACTAGGCTTGCATCCCACTAAAAGTGGTATGATTGCTACTGTCTCACTCATAGTAGGTCCAAACCAACCCATCACACTCATAAGGATACCAAATAGTCTCAATCCACACCATATCATTCATTTTTGGGAAATAATTATTGCACATTGGTATCCCATCTCACTCATAATGATCCCACCAGCTCTATCTCACTCATAGTGAGGCAATGTTGTAGGATCCATACATCACACAAGAGTTTATTGTTTTTGGAAAGCATAAGAACACATATGAAAAAATGTACAGGGCATGTCACACAACTCACTAACTCGTTATAGGGTCCTAGTCACTCTGACCTAGCCCCTCATCACAGAAAAACTCTCAAATAACCTATCCAGAAGACCGATGGGTCTCCTAAACCCACCATAATATCTTTTAATTGATACCATCTCACGCCCATCATCCAACGGAAATCTCACATCTTGAATGATGATCCCCACTTAGTCCTCATCAGATGTGGTCCAGTATCATTCAAACCCCTCAGACAACTGGTCCTCCTACATAGGTGTCTTCATAATCCATCATTATCTAAGACCCTTAGAACACTAATTCCATGTCCTGATCAATTCCAACTACCTACACTTGGGTCTCATCTCAAATATTAAAATAATGGTCACTAAGTCAATAAAATTGTGGAAATAACTATAAATCACAAACATTCAAACCTAGAGGTATCTTCCCACTCAAAACACTTATCAAGAGGTTATCTATCCTCATGATTATTTTCATAATAAATTAGTTGATTTACGATTATCCTGTTGGTAATTCCAAATCCTAAGTCCCCCATACTTTCCCTAATAACCATAGGGAACCTTTTGGGATATTTTGATAACTCATATCATACCCCAAGACCTACCAAACGTCTCTTATAAACTTATTTTACACCATCTACCCTTGATAGTACATTTTAGATGTGATTCTACAAACTCCAATTACTTAAGTGCACTTCGGTTGATCTTATGAGTCCCAAATACATCATATCTCTTCATCATAAGAAACTACTACTCATATTCATATACCTAACCCAAAAAATCATTAAGGTTAGAAAACTCATCCATAAATAAGTATACGAATTCATATTTATGGGACCAAAAAACTCCATTAATGAGTAACCAAACCAAACAAGAACTATCGAACCTCATTTTGGTTCATACATGCTCGTCCAAGAACATAATTTCAACCAGGCTCCCAAATCATGTTATACCACATAAATAATTAGTTATAAACATTTATAATAATTAATTTAATTTAAAACCGAAAGGTATAGTTGATGGAAAACTGACTAGGAATCACCTAAAACTTCATCCAACCATTCATTAAAGGTCCGTGGTACATCTCTAGCATCATCCTGATAAAAATCACTAACCACCAACACCCATACAACAATAAATTTTTTCCATTATCATTAAAAACATAAATAAATTGGGGTGGAGGATTATTTTTACCAAAACAATGAAGTCCAATATTTGATGAACATATGAGTACATATTATATAGAATCCATGAAAAATACCCATTATCCTCATTTAATTCAGCCCTGGTCTATTATAATCAGTTAACAATCCCACTTTGAAATCACATTTAGATAAGTATCCACCAAAGAGAACTAAATTAAAGGATAAGATAAAATAAACACACCTATGTTTTCTAATGGATCACACCCAAAACATCCCCATTCCATAGATAATAGAGTGTGATAAGTGTTTCAAAAGTCTAGATAAAATGGACTCCTCTAGTCACACAATGCATCCCAAACACCCATAATACTGAAAACAAAAAAGATGGAATTTCCCTTGTTTAAATTACACACAAAACTCATTTATGGTGTGATTAGGAGAGATCATAGCATGTAAAATTACTATTAATTAAATTTTCACTATTTAAATAGGGGTTGTAGAGTGAATTCCTCCATGAAAAAGGACAATATGAGGGTATCTGGGTCATCACGCTATTAATCATTTAACCTAACTCCATTCCTAGTGTGAATCATACCATATAAAGGGGGCCACCCTGGCCATCATCTTTCGTTGGTTGACCCACATAGCTCATTGTTTGAACTACTTTAGCCTACTAAAATTCATCATTAGACCACCATATCCTAGCTTTGATGATTCCAATAGAATATGAAAAACAAATCGAGTTTTATTCATCATGAAAAAAATCTCTAAGTGATGTTCAAAAATATTTAAATCATGATCTGTGTATGGATACAAGATATGACTCCATATCTAATCAAAAAAATAAAATTTACTCTCAAAATAATGATGATGAATTCCACTAGTAATTAAAAATACAAATATTTTTTTATTAGTCATTTAAAATAAAACCATTATAACTATGTCTATGTAGGATGTAAAACTGATCAAAATAAGAACACATGTTAACCAATGAATGAGAAATAAAGTGTTATTAAATAGTTATAATATAAAATTTATAAAAGATCAATTGTTTAAAAGATATGTTTTAATGTGATAAATGGAATTAAAGAAGAGGTAAATGAAAATGACCAATTAAATATAATTGAAAGAAGATATTACATACAGTGTGTCTTAGTATGCTCATTTAGGATGTTAAATTTTATGATGAACACTTCTTGATAAAATTAATAATTTAATAGAAATATTACATTTCTAGAATCGTAATAATTAAAAAAACTTTTAATTATTGGTTAAATATGTTTTTAGAATCATCCATTTATGGTGGTGATGACAAATTAAATACATTGTTCATAGAGGAAGTGGTTCGTAAACAACATGAACAACATTTTAATATTCAAATATATGAGTAGAAGGTAGATAATATTACAAAAAATATAAGAACATTTTTATATAGTAATAAAACTTATTTAATTATATTATTACGGTTATAAAATATTTGGAGGAGGTGAAAGAATAAATATACTTAAATGAACTTGGTTAATATAATTACATATTCCTTGAGTATCCTCCTTTAGGTCATAACTTAACCCTTCCTCGATTAGTATTTGAGTAGGATAAACCTCTAGGATGTGTTAAAGAGTTCTTAGGGATATTTTTTCATGATAATAAGATTAATATGTGAGGATAAGTGGGGTGTTATAAGGGTCCCTTTATGGGTCAGGGGGTGATAATCTTGTAAATTATTATTTTATTAATATATAATATAGGTTATACTCATAGAGAGTGGCACTAAATTTACCCAATTTCTAGGAAATGATATGTTAGGTTGATTATACACTCATCTAATCAAATTAAGATAATTTTTTTTAAAATTTCTGTCCAAATTGATTATTTTATCCAGCATTTAAATTGTTTTAACCTTTACCAGGTTCACAAAATTTTATTATGGTAACATATGTTTATGATAGAATATAGAATATAACTGATTAAATAATTTAAATAATATCATTATAAATATAGAAAACATTTTAAAATATTCATGTTCAAGATGTTGTAAAAGTTAATTTTAATAAAACCATGAATAACATAACAAAATTAGTTTTCAAAAAACAACAATTAATTATAAAAAAGAATTTACACAAAAATCTTGTTAATATTTTAGTCCCATGACATTTATAGGTTTATATTTTAAAAAAATATATTTTTTATAATTTGAAATTAATTATAAACCAAATCTATCATTAAGAATACCTAATTAAAGGAAAAGGATAAATTTTTTTATAAACATGAAATATATCTGAGGTTCCAAAAAGTTAAGTATAGATTTATAAATTAAAAAAATTAATTTAAATTATTTATTTTACTTCATTAATAAATTTTTGTAATATATAAATATTATATATGTTTTTTATTCCATGATTATATCATGATAATGTTATAAAATTTTTGGTATTTGTAAAAACAATATTTTTCACTATTCACCTACAAAAATAAAAAATAGCCAATATTATCAAATTTTTTACTATTTAAAAACCAAAAATGAATTATATTTTATTAAATTAAAATTCTATAATTTTTAAATTTTAAATAAATTTATATATCTCATGAAATATTAGTTTTATATAATAAAAAAGTACTCATGTTTAAAATCAAAAACAATGTCTTTTATTCATACTTTGACAAAAAAATATTTATAGGATTATCATAAAAATAATTATTTATATTAATTTATATAATTAACATGAGTACATGTTTATATTATATTTAATAAATAAATTATTCTTCAAATGTTTTAAAATAAGAAATTACTTTAAGGAAATTTATCTAACCTTTAAATAAAACATCCCTTTTAAGATGATGAAAACATAATAATCTTAAAAGTATTTTGAGTATATAGTTGATTATATAACATCCCTTGAGACATAATATAAAAAAAATTTAATGTGAATATTTAAATTAATAATCATGAACATTAATAAACTCTAAAATTGATATCTTATTAAATATCTCTTGGTTGTCACATATAAAAATTTATGATAGGATTTCATATCAGCCTTATGTTTTCTATACATTCAGAGATTTTCTAAATTATGAAATATTTATATAATTACCTCCAAATCATTATTTTACCATCTGATATAACTCTTCGATTAAAATAATTTTTTGGAAACATCTATAAAGAAAGATTGTTTTAATAGGTGTGACTTAGGAATCATATTCTTAAAGTTCCACTACTTGAACATGGTATTTAAAATCCTTGACATCAAAACATAAAATGTAATAATATTAATAAATTACACTTTCTTCTTATAAAACATTATTATTTATTCATTATCATTATCCTTGTATAAAATTCCATAAAGTTCTTTCCATGTAATCTTATAGTTAATAATTTCACTATTTAAATTAATATTTTATTAACATACCCAAAACATTTTAGAATATTTATTTCATACTAACTACTGCAGGTATAATCTTTCATTTTAAAACATTATCCTTCTAAAAATACAAATATAACACTCCATACCTTGAAAAACCCATAATTTAATGATTTATAAGAATTTTTACATTTTATTACATTTAGGATATCTTTTTGGATTAGGTTTTAAGTGAATTTGTAAAAATAGATAAAAATAAAACCCTTACATTACAAGGTGGAAACTTCCACTCAGTATCCATTTTTTCCATAATAAATATTTTTAAAATGAAATATAGTTTCTTTTCATGATAAATTTTCATGACTTTAAGCATTAATTGTATTTTTCTCATACTAATTCATAAACCCTTTTTAAGAAAATTATAATATGGGATGACCATAAAAAACACAATAAGGGATAAAAAAATAAAGAATATTGATATTCCATTTTGAAAATAATTTAATCCAATAAGAAAGTTTCTTCCTTTTTACATAATAAATATTGAGTTAAATTACGTATTATTATGCTAATTAAATAAGAATAATTGTCCAAATATTTTCATAAAAAATAACCTGATAAATATTAAATGATGAACCATTATCATGAAGGTTTAATTTTAAAACATGGGTAATCATAAAAATATTTTCTTCATGAATATACTTTTCACCCTTTAAAAAGGAGCACAAAAATTTCATTAAAAATAAACTCATTAGCGTACCTTTTGGAATCATAAGGCTTCCATGAAAACACATATTAACCCTTAGAAAATCCACGCATTTACCCTGGGAGATCATGTTGATATCACTCTTACAAGAACTATTATAAATGGAATAACTAACTCTGTTAATCCTAACCCAATTCCCAAGAGGATATAATACTTACCATGGAATTAAATAGTTTTATTGAGCTCACCCACCATCATGAATAATTTAAAAGGACCATTACATACATAAATCACTTAGAATGTTGTATTTTCATTATCAAAACTCATAAAATATTTTTTAACCCATTTGGGAATCATTTTTAGTCATTATATAATATTAGAAAAATAACCTTTCCTTTTGATAATATTTAATAAAAAAACTCAAATTATTGGAAAAATATTTTCATTGAAATAAAATTTAAAATTTTTAAAGGAATATTCTTAAATAATAAAATCCATTATGGGGGGTATATCCTTTCATTTCATATACATTAAAAAACATTATTTTCACACCTTTTATAAAAAGTACATTATTTAGAAAATGATAAGAATATTCACATTTTTTTAACCTTTAAGGATAAATACAAAGGTAATAGAAAAATTATTTTAGGAAATATGTTTGAGTAAATAATATCTTTATAAAATAATTTACGAATAATAAGGATACTACATAAAACAATTCATAAGGAATACATAAATACATTTAAAATAGTTTTATTGAAAATCCCTTACTACTTGATACCTTTTGAACCAATGAAAATTTGAAGCAAATAATATTGAATTTATTTATAAAGACATTTATTTTAAGATGAAAAAGATAAAATACAACTATAAGTTAGTTTATATGCAAAACAAAGTAACATATGTGGTGAAATAGCTTAAGTCTTAAAAATTTAAATTGAGACCAGAAATCCCTTACCTCATGTATGTAATGCCTCATACATACTTTAAATTATGTATATTATAATTATATTAATTTTATACATGATTAAGAACCTTTTTTAGTTATATTAATTTATTATTATCCCTTTTATTTAATTTATGACCATAAATTATATAGTTATTAAATCAGTCCAGTTCATGTTAGATATTTCTAGGTTGTTCAGTTCATAATCAAAAAACAATTTCTCTGGGTTGACCATGGTAAAATGGGTAATTATTAGATAATCTATATAATATTAATAATGAAATAATTATAATTTTATTACATTAAATTAAATTTTAGAACCACCCAAAAAATACGTACATGGAAAAAAAATCACATCACTTTGTGGAGGTTGTAATCCACACATATGCATGAATGTCTTTGTCATTTTCTAATTGATGGAAGGGTTAGAAAATAGAAGATATATTATATTTAAAAATGGTAATTATGTTATTTATATCATATATATATATTAAATGAATCATAATAAATATCCATGAGAGGCTGTGATTTTAAAAAACCACATCTCGTTGTGGAGGTGGTAGTCCACACATACATACATACATACAGAAGATGTTTTCATTCCTAATATGATGGAAAAAGATATGAAAAATTATATTAACATAATAATAATAAAATTTAATTGTATAGAAGAAATTTATTTTTTTATTAAGTGTGGTTAATGTTTATTTTAATGATATAAAAGAAGTAATAAACTTGAAATAGGTCTGCTACGAATTATACATTCTCTTCAGATAACCACCATGGATTATATCACAAGCCTACTAAGATTGTAATTTTGGTAGTAAAAGAACCAATAGAATGTGGGTAGGGATTCTAAGTTAATATTTATATAGGAATAATATAAAATAAAATTCTCAAAAGGTGTAACAAATAGAAGATAGTATGTTCCCATTTATAAGTGAAGGAACACCATTTGTGTTTTTTAAAAGATTAAATATTTTATATTAAAAACATGTAAAGTGGCACTAAGGAACCTAAAAATATAAATTAAGATGTCAAGGGGTCTAAATAAACTTAAAAATACCCTTTAGAAATGTTTTTTATACAATTTAATTTTTATATCCAAGTTAAACAACCTCAAAGTCATTTTAACCTTAATGGTGATAACTTAAGTATTTTCCCATGATAAATTAATTACATGACCAAAAAATAAAAGTAAAATTCTAAAAAAAAATTAGAAATGACGATTATAATTTTTCAAAAAAAAACTACAATATTAAATTTAGAGGTTTAAAAAATTATTTTAAATATAAGAACACAAAATACACAAGAAAAAGTTTGCAGGAGAATACATGATTCATGGGTAAAAATAATTTTACATTGAAATCATGTAAAAAGTTTTCTTCCATCAATTTTTTGATTATTTAATAAAAAAATTAATTTTTTTACTTTTGGATAAATCAAGAATTGAATGGAACCGCATTATATGTAAATACACAAAAATATTATTTAGTTTAAATAAAATATAACTTATCTTCACAGAAGTCATGATTGGGTTCCAAAATTTTAAAAAATAAAAAATGCATTATTTAACAACCTAAATATTTTTTTGATAAAAACCAGTGATTAAATTGTCTAAAGTAATGTTTTAGAGAGATTATAAATCTTTACGACATAGTTTTTACCCAGTTTTACTTGTTTCTCCCTAACTAAGGTGACAAATATTTACTATAGTTACTATTCATAATTACCAAAAAAATAGATTGTCCCTATTAAATTATATTAATTACTATAATTAAAAATATAAATTCCATTTTATAGGATTAAATTTATTAAAGTTGAATAAATTATTTTTAAAATAAATGTGCAAAATGGAATAATAAACTATTTTTAGAAAAATGTGTTTTAGCTATAAAAAGTACTTATTCCAAAATAATGATTAATGTGGATTCATATGTAATTAATTATATTATATATAATTATAGGAGGATTATGTTACCTTAAAATAATTATAATAACCTAATGATGCATTTCAATGAAAAAAAAGTTTCTTTTAAAAGAACTATGTTTTTCCATATTCCATGAAAATGAAATATTTTTATAAAAATACTAAAAATTACCAATAATATATATTTGAAAAGATAATATCAAAAATGAATTAAATTTAATCCTTTTAAATTTTAATAATTCTAAAATGTTACTTTTAAATAAAACCATAAAATACATTGAAAACATTTTAGTTAGAAAAAAGACTATTTCTTTTTTGATGAAAAATAACTTTATTAATTATACTGACTATGAATACAAAAAATATAATAATGAATATTACTAATTCATGTAATTTGTTTATTATTAACACTACTAGAGTTTTCTTATTCATTACCTCCTAAATTATTTTTTACACATAATTTTGTTCATTATTTTAATGAGAAGGGATATTTTTCCTTCATAGCCTTTTCATGTTCCCATGTTGCTTCCTCAATCAATTGGTTCTTCCAAAAGTCATTAACCAGGTTAGTTTCTATATTTTGTAACACATTCTCTCTAAATTTTAAAATTTACACTAGATTTTCCTTATAAGGATAATTTTCTTTCAACTATACTGCCTCATGGCTCAAAACATGAGGTTAAAAAAGTGCATATTACCTTAATAATGAAACATGAAAAATTTCCTGTATATATGGTAAACGTTGAGGAAAAGATACTTGGTAAGTAAATGGTCCCACATTTTCTTAAATTTCATATAGTTTGATAAAAAATGTCTTAACTGTACCTTCATCCAAAAATACATAACACCTACCCAATGAGATATTTTATGAAAGACATGATCGACTACATCAAATAATATATATTTCCTCGTGTTATATGTATAAGTATTATTATTTATCTCAACTGTACCCATATGTTTCTGAATCATATTTACCTTCTAAAACATTTAATTCACCCTATCTAATCCAAAAAATTATTTCACCTATATTTTCCCAACATTTTATAGTATGAAACTACTTTTCATATAATTCTTCAAAATATGCCCTCTGTATACACGAATTAAAAGTTTTATCATAAAAAAATTAACCTAATGAATTATTCTTCCATAAACTTTCAATGTAATTTGGTGAGAAAGACTAAAGCATATCATATAATATCAAAATCATTCACTCTAAATTCCCATTTTGTTGGGAATGAAAAGGTATACTAAAATGTAATTTAGTTCCCAATAACTATTT